>CM043007.1:13510070-14759680 GCA_023678885.1 Pogostemon cablin | reverse complement strand
AAACTTTGAAATTCCTTTTGAATTGAAATAGTTTCTTAATGAGTTTTAACAGAAAAAGCTGTTTTGAAATCAAGAGTACCGATATGATACATAGTTTCAATTTGTTGTTCATGTATAGTCCAATTTGAGTAATTATTATCCTGAATATGCAATTCATGAGATTGAACAATATTAGAGCTACTCTAACTGTGTTTCGAAAATAAATTTCTAAATCTTGATGCCATGAATAGCTTGTATTAACCACAATAAGTATAATTGCTTTGCAATAAGTATGAGAATATTACTTAACAAAAGTAAGTATATATTTGCTTTGCCATAACGTTCGGGAACACTACCGGGACCACCAATCACCAGGCTGACCAACGGATTCACGCTTACCAACGAACTTTCCAAGTTCAGCAAATATCACTTATAGAATTAAGAAAATATTCAGAACCTAATTTCAGCAATTAATACTTATGAAATTATCACAAGTATTCAGAAATCAAAATTTTGAAATTATCTTTTCGTATCACAGCCAACCAGGCTCTGATACCATTATCTAGTTCCCATTTTTTGTAAATACTTTTTTGAACATTTATTTGATTTGCAGAAAAAACATTTTCAGAAATATCTCCTATTTTGCAATAAGCTGCAAACCAATCTAAAAGGGGAATATTGGATTTATATTTATTTTGAATTTCTTTTATCCAAATATCATTTATTTTTATACGAAAATCTTTGTCAAATTTTAAAAACCATTCTTTTCTAATTGTTTCTTCTTTAAAACTTCTATAAAGATATTTAAAATTTGGAGTAAAATTTTCAAAAGAAATCATTGAAATACAATTTTCCATTTGAGATGCAGTAGGGGAACTAGACAATGGTGTCATTGTTTCTTCAGTTCATCCTCCTTTACAAAATATAAAAAATATTTGGAAAAAGGTTACAGATATATTCATTTTGGTTTAATTCAAGTTGCTATTAAACCTCTTGTTCATATTGGTGTTGATGCTCCTGTTTATCTCGCTTTAAGGGATAACAGATTAAAAAGATACAAATCTTCTTTACTTGCTATGATTCAAACAAATATTTGCAATAGTCTGATTTATTTCAATTGTGCTCCTAATTTCTCTGTTGATATTACAGATCCTTTATTAATTGATTCATTAATTCTTGATATTCATTTACAGAGTAATGAGTTCAAAAATCTTTGCAAAAACTTTGCTGTTATTTATCATGTTTACTTTCGAGTTATGTCTTCACAGCTCAATCCAAAATTTATTTTACATCCAACATCTAAAGATGAAACTGTTATGCTTCAAATAGAAGCAGGCAGTTCAAATTTCTTTGTTCCAAAAAGACTCAAGTGGAATGAAATAACCATTCCCACAGAATTCATAATCAATAATCCTCAAATACCAAGAGGAATAGAAAGACACGAAGTCTCCGAAATAGAGGAAGACTCTGAGGGAAGAATACTCCTCAGATTCAACTCTTTGAGACAGAATGATGTTGTTCCCAACATCAGGATTCAAGAGATCAATTCTCGTTCTTCCTTTTCAGATAACTCTGGTTATCAAAACCTCAAAGTCAATTTCAAAACTCCTATTCCATCTTACCAAGAATCTGTTAACCCAGGGGTAAGCCATTAGGGGAAGGATCGGCGTATTCAGGATAACTGTATGCATGATAGACATGATATGGAATAATCAGAGTATAAATGAATGAAATAACAAATTGAAAACAATAAGATTTGAATAAAACTTACTCTGAATTATCGGAGATATGAGTTACAATGTAAGAAAGGGATATGAATGAATACAAAGATGAATATAAGAGTATTGGAATACAAGGAATGATATCGAGTGAGGGTTAAGTTTTGAATATTATGTTTGGTAATATAGGTTTTTGAAGGTGAGCTTCTGGTAATACTTGAAATGGGGTTTTGAGTAGGAGTTGTGGGTGCTTTGACTGCTTGAGAATAAGAAGGAGAAGGTAAGCTTGGAAAATCGGATAGGGCTTGAAATTGATTAGCGTTATCAAGGGATTTTGAATAGTTTTGAGAAGTCTGAGGTCTGAGCTTACTCATGGTTTTCTGCAGGATTTTGAAGAAATTCTCTAGTTAGGAAATCAGGTAATGAATTATTATCTCCTTTGATATATTCAATGTCAAAATCAAAACATGAAAGTATAGCTTGCCATCTAGCAAAAATTTGTTTTGAAACAATATTTTTGACATCTTTTTGTAAAACTTCTTTTGCTGATTTGCAATCTATTCTAAGAAAAAAAATTTTGTTGAAAATATCATCTTGAAATTTGGTAATGAATAAAACAATTGAAAGTATTTCTTTTTTAATAGTAGAATAATTCTTTTGAGAATCATTCCAAATGCCAGAATAAAAACGAACAAGTTGTTCAATGAATGCATGAGATGTATGTTCATTTTGAATTCTTTGTTTAAGGATACCTCCATAACCTTTATCAGAAGCATCAGTTTCAATTATCATGAATGCCTCAAGTTTAGGTATTCCTAAACAAGGAAGTGACTTAACCTGAACATTAATCTGTTTAACAATATTAGTATGAATATCAGACCAAGGGTCAGGATTCTTTTTTAATCTTTGAAAAAGAGGTTGACAAATAATTCTGAGTTTAGGAAAGAAGTCAGAAACATAATTTAAACAACCTAAAAATCTTTGTAATTGATTCTTTTCTTTAATCTCATTAGGAAATTTATCAGCAAATTCTATAGCTCTTGAAATAGGTTTTATGGTACCTTTTGAAATGTCATAACCCAAAAATCTAACTTTTGTTTGGAAAATCTTTATCTTTGATGCAGAAATAACTAATCCATTCTTTTTGCAAATATAAAGAAAAGTTTTGAGATTTTTGAAATGCTGTTCTATATTTTGAGAAAATATCAAAATATCATCTATATAAAGAATAGAGAAATTTGAATAATCATTGAAAACATCATTCATAATATTTTGAAATTCAGAAGGAGCATTTTTTAGACCAAAAGGCATTACATTCCATTCGTAATGTCCAAAAGGAACTGTGAAAGCAGTTTTGTATTTGTCTTCTTCTCTGATCTGTATCTGCCAAAAGCCAGACTTAAGATCGAATTTTGAAAAAATGCATGCTTTATGCAATCTTTTGATTAAATCTCTTTTATTAGGAATAGGATATCTAATCCATTCAAGAACCTCATTGAGTGGTTTGTAATTGATAACGAGTCTGGGGACTCCTCTTTCCTTCTCTGCTTGATTATTAACATAGAAGGCAGGGCAACTCCAAGGAGACTTAGAGGGTCTTATGAGTTTTTTGGAAAGAAGGGATTTGATTTCTTCTTTACAAATGTTAAGAAGATCGTGATTCATTTGAATAGGTCTTGCTTTGGTAATAATAGACTTTTCATTGAAACCAGTAATGTAAGGTAGAGAAACAATATGCTTCTTTCTTTCCCAGAAAGCATTGGGAAGGTCAGAGCATACTTCTTTTTTCAAGATATTTTCAAAATCTAAAATTTTGTTTTGAATCTCCTTTTTGAGTAAATTTTCTTCAATACGAAAATAAGAAACTTCATCTTTGAGGAAATTTAAATGAGACTTTTTAGACTTAATAACATTTATTTGAGAAATGTAATAATTTTGAAGAAGGGAGACTTCTCTATCTTTGATAGGATGAAGAAATTTGAAATGAATATTTTTCCCATGATATTGGTAGTAATACCAGTACCATCAACTTTGAAAGGATAAATAGTAGTTAAAAAAGGATTTCCTAAAATAATATCTTGACTTAAGTTTTTGACCAGAATGAAAGGGGTTTTGAAACAATAACCATCATTGCAAATAAAACCTTTTGAAAGTTTATACTTAATATGAAGGGGAGTAGCATTAGCAGCTACAAGCCTTTCATTAGTTTTTTCATAATAAATTGAAGGAATAAGACCTTCTTTTATGCAATTTTGATCAGCTCCACTATCTATAAGACAGGAAACATTGATCTTGAAATCGCCTATGACCAAAGTTATGATAGAATTCCATTTTTGAAAAGCTATATGTTCGATACTTTGGATAGCTTCATTATCTGAAGTATCTGGAATAGCATCGATCACTTGATTTTTTGAAGAGCTTTCAGGAATATCTTTTTCAGAAACATTTTTGAAAATAGATAATCTGGTTTCTAATTCAAAATCTTTGAGATGAAGATCGTCAATTTCCTTATGCAGAATGCTTATCTCAGCTTTTAGAGTATTAATCTCTCGCTGAAGATCATTAATATTAATATCTGTTTTGATTAAGGAGGAGGAAGGAGCTTTGTTAAAAAGCTTTGAAATGCTGAAAGGTTCTATGATAGCAGGAGATTTGTCTTTATTGGGAATGTCATCATTAAGAATGATATTCCTTAATCTAAGAAGATATTTGTGTTTCTCTTCTAGATCAGGAACTTTGTCGATGGGATCGAACAAGAGTTCTTGTTCAGTCTTCTCTTTTGAAATAACATTTATGTTTAATTGACAGAATCCTTGACAAGAGGACTTGTCTATTTCAGATTCTGAGCTTGTGTAAACTTCTTCTAAATCAGAACTTGAATCAGATTCATTTGAGCAATATTTTTGAGAATTATCATCAGAAATTAAAAGAGCAGAAATCTTATCTCTTAAAACTTCATCATCATGAAAAACTTCATTAATCTTCTTTTTTAAAGGACAGACATCAGCTTTATGGCCTTTTCTGTGACATTTGAAACAAGTAATTTGAAAATTATCAAAATTCTTTTTAAAAGACTTTCTTCTTGAAAATTTAGGGTTTTTATAAATTTTTTCTTTGAAATCATTTTTATAGCGTTTTTTTAGAAAAATGCTTTGCTTTGTTTTTGAATTTAGAGGAAGGAGCTTGAATCTTTTGTAATCCAAAAGTTTCGCAGAATGTACCAATCTCCTTACGGTATCTATTCTTTTCAGATCCGTACTTAGATTATATTTTCAATTCTGAACACAAAGCTAGTCCTTCTTTTTTAATAAAAGCAAATAATTGACCATATGTAATAGTTTCGAAAGGAATGTCACTTTGACCAGTAGCTTCCTTAAGATTTTGATGAATTCTTTCACCGAAAAGTTTAGGAAGTCCAGCTATGAATCTCTCTTTCCAAAAAGAAGCATTGCAATCATTTCTTTTTAAAATATGAGTGAGGAAAACATCTTTGTACCATCTATAATCAGATAAAGTAGGACATCTAATATTAGATAATACAACCTGTGTTGAATCAAGTTCTTCTTTAGGATTACCAATGAAATACAAGCCAATAGTGAGTATCAACATATCACAAGCATCATTTTTTTGAAATAATAGTACCATCAGGTTCTTCAACCTCAATGGTATGTTGAAGAATATTTTGTTTGTCGGTGAGAGTAAGGGAGTTATCCCACCAGTTTTTTAACTGACCAGTGAAGCCAGTAACAATGAGAGCGGCGGCGCTCTCTTCCTTTTATCCTTGGGCTTTATAAGCAATACGAGCCATGCCCATTTCTTGAAGAGTATTAAGAATTTCATATTCTGATTTGCCATCAATGTTCCATTCGTGTATTGAATGACCATCATATTTGGCATTGTTTTTGAAATGTGCCCTTTCTTCGAATAGAATATCTGGAGGAGAATATCTATTATTATAAAAGGCTTTTGTTCCGGATTGGAAACGAATTTTATTAATCTCATTATTATCAGATTCTGATTCGGATGAGATTTTTGATGAAATGTTTTTAGCTTTATTCAAACAATTAATGTTTGAAGTATGAGAGGTAGAGGCTATGTGAGGAGTATATGCTTTAATAATGTTTGTAACCTGAGAAGTAGAGGTTTCATTATTATGAGAGGATGAGGTTTTGTGAGAAGATGAAGTCTCAATAAGTCTTTTTGAGATTTTGTCTATGAGACTGGAACTAGCAGGGAGCTGCAAATTCTTCTCGATATTAGTGGGAAGGCTCCTCGGAATGAAATGAGGAGTGGAAGTGCTATTTGGGAATTTGGAATCAGAGGGTTTTGAATCTAGTTTCACTGATAGGTGATCCACCTGTTCTGCAATAGTATGAAGAATTTGATTTGAAAAATTATTTTGTTCAATAACCTTTTTAATATCCTTAGCAACATCTCCATCCCCTGTTCGAAAAGGGGTAGCTGGGATTTTTCCTTTTTCTAAAGATATTTTTATATTTTGTAAAGGTGGATGAACTGAAGAAACAATGACACCATTGTCTAGTTCCCATTTTTTGTAAATACTTTTTTGAATATTTATTTGATTTGCAGAAAAAACATTTTCAGAAATATCTCCTATTTTGCAATAAGCTGCAAACCAATCTAAAAGGGGAATATTGGATTTATATTTATTTTAAATTTCTTTTATCCAAATATCATTTATTTTTATACGAAAATCTTTGTCAAATTTTAAAAACCATTCTTTTCTAATTGTTTCTTCTTTAAAACTTCTATAAAGATATTTAAATTTGGAGTAAAATTTTCAAAAGAAATCATTGAAATACAATTTTCCATTTGAGATGCAGTAGGGGAACCTGGGTTAACAGATTCTTGGTAAGATGGAATAGGAGTTTTGAAATTGACTTTGAGGTTTTGATAACCAGAGTTATCTGAAAAGGAAGAACGAGAATTGATCTCTTGAATCCTGATGTTGGGAACAACATCATTCTGTCTCAAAGAGTTGAATCTGAGGAGTATTCTTCCCTCAGAGTCTTCCTCTATTTCGGAGACTTCGTGTCTTTCTATTCCTCTTGGTATTTGAGGATTATTGATTATGAATTCTGTGGGAATGGTTATTTCATTCCACTTGAGTCTTTTTGGAACAAAGAAATTTGAACTGCCTGCTTCTATTTGAAGCATAACAGTTTCATCTTTAGATGTTGGATGTAAAATAAATTTTGGATTGAGCTGTGAAGACATAACTCGAAAGTAAACACGATAAATAACAGCAAAGTTTTTGCAAAGATTTTTGAACTCATTACTCTGTAAATGAATATCAAGAATTAATGACTACTAATGATGGTTCTCATGGCATACATGAACTTATCATTAATGAATACTAATATTGCAGCAAGACTTAAACCTTCCATAATGAATGTGATTGAAAACTTATTAGTATATTGAGTGTCCCACTCAAAGGTCCTCATTTATCTATTTTAATAAAAGGGCCCCACATATGACTCACCACTCACTACTAATACAATTATCCACTACACATAAAATAATAAGGATCCTGCTAAATGGCCAGATTCTGCCCAGCCAGAAAATGGCAAATGTGTAAAAAATAGGAAAGAGAAAATGTTAAATGATAAATATATCCTCTCACGCATATCAACAATATCTTTCCTATTAATCCATCATATGCTTTTAAGATTTTAAATTAGCGTGTTTCTAAAATTTCTTTTAACGAGTAATTAAAGCATGTATTTGCCTATGCATTCATTTCATACTCTTTCTTTCTTTCTTTTCTTTCTTTTTTTTCTTTTATATATTCTAATAATAGGCTCTTACTGATCTGGATATTTGTGTGAATTACATTAAAGAAAAGTAAACTAAACACATAAAGAATTGAGTCACGATAACTACACAACTTCTTATAATAGTTTATACTGCTAATTGTGAGTCTTATGATAATACATTTCTTAAAGAAATAATAATATTTTATCATATTTAATTTTAAATTTAAATATTCACATTACGGTTATATCTATCTTTGCAAGAAAATTCTCATTCTATAAATGCTCGATGAGCATTTATTAATAAAGTTGAGAAATTAGATAGAAAAGTGAAAAATTATAATGTTGGAAAGTGATGAATTTCATGAAAAGTATAATGAATTATCATACTCAATTACTAAATTACAAAAAAGCTTACATTTATGCTTAATGCAAAATGTCACGCACACCACAATAAAGTGGTGTTGCAGAATGACGTAATTGTACTTTATTGAATATGGTTAGAAGCATAATGAAAGATTAATCTTTACCTATATTTTTTGGATATATGCACTTAAAACTGCCACTTACTTGATTGTCGAGTTTCTAGTAAAGCAATTTTCAAAACACCTTATGAACTATGAAAGGGTAAAAACTCGATTAGACAGTTGTATGTTTTAAATTACCTGGCATGGATGATGATTTACATCCACATGAAAAGAAATTTAAGTGATTCTTCAAAAATTATCCTTAAAGTCTAAAGGGGATGGTTTTTATGGTCTTAACCATAGTATGGAAATTTTAAAACGGGAATGTCAAATTAATTAAGAATTGTAAAATCAGTGGGAGTATGAAACCATGAAATGTGGTTATTGAAAAAGTTGGGTGGTGAATTTGAAAATACATATATCTAAAACTTCTTCTAAAGTTGTTATATAGTTGTTGAATAACCAAACAACTTTTAAGGACAACATATAAATTATTCTACTCTTTTAATGGATCTGATTTTACTAAATCAATTATCAATGAGCTTACATTAGATATATCACATTAAATAGCATTAAGAATATCTTAAGGACAATATATCCGTTATTTTTAACGATTGCATATGTGGTATAATAAAATAAATTAAAATTTGACATTATAATAAATGAGAAAATTCCAGTTTTGGAACAAGTCACGAAAAGTACTAATTCTATTAAATGAGTAAATGCTATAAAAGACGAGTTGAAATCAATGGCTCATAATGAAATTTATATCTTGTAAGAATTGCCAGAAAGTTATAAAAGAATTTGATATGAATGTATCTTTATGATGGCAATATCGAAAGATATAAAACTAAAGTTGCTGCTCAAGATTTTACTCAAAAAGATGGCATAATTGTAAAGAGATATAATGAGTTATTTCTATACAAAACTCCATTTGAATTATCATAGCTTTGGTAACTCATTATGACCTAGAGTTGCATCAAATGAATGTTATGACAACTTTTCTGAATAGTGATTTGGTAGATGATCAAGTAAAATGGATCAATTCAAGAATTTTTCCATTGAAGAAAAATATCACATGACTGTGTAAACTTAAAGAATCAATATACGAACTTAAGAATGTTTTCCTTTAAAGATATCTTTTGGATTTAAGAAAAATATCGTAAATCGGTGTACATATCTGAAAGTCAGTGGGAGCACATTAATTCTATATGTTAATGATAAACTTACTTGCAACTGATGATCTTGGTTTGTTATGTGAAACCAATAAATTTCTCTAAAAAAAACTTTGGAATGAAACATATGATGAGACTACTTATGTGATTGAGATAAAGTTATTTCTATACATATCATAATAACGTTGAAGATGTCTCCGTAAGTATATGTTATTAAAGTTCAATAGAGATTATGGATGGAAAGGTGTTTGTAAAGCACGTTACAATCCAGAAGGGAGATTATAAGTTCAACCTTATGCAATGTCCAAGAATGAATTGAAACGTAATATAATATTCCTTATGCATATGTTATTGGTACCTTAAGATATGCAAAATTGTACAAATACCAAATATCAGCCTTACTGTTAGACTATTTGGTCATTATTGAAGTAATTCATAAATGGATTACCATAATGTTGCATAAGGAAAGATTATGATATTTTTGTATGAAATGAAGCACCGTGCTTACTTATCGAAATTCTAATTACTTAGATGCAATTAAATATAGATTCAAATTAAGATTATTATATGATGCAAAAAATTTTACTTCGACTTTTATGTTTCTTAGTCGGAGATATTGTGTCATGCAAAATTGTGAAGAGATTTTTTAAAACTATATTCACTATTAAAGTTTACTTATGGCATGATTTGAGGCTACAATTTAAGGTATTTGAATGTGGAACTTAATTTCAGGACTTGAAATAAGTTGACAATAATGTCAAGTCGTTGAAAACTTATTATGATTATTCCCTGCATTGTTCTTCTCTAAAACGATGGATATTCCAAAGTTGCTAAAACATATAGAATAAAAGTATTTTTCGTTAAGAAGCATTTTAGAAACAAAGATGTCAATTGAACATAATTACACCAATCTTATGATATCGAATCCGTTACGCAAATGGTCTTCTCTAAAGACATTCATTGAACGTTACATGAATATGAGATCATTGAAAGACTGTAATAAATTTATGATGAACAATTGACATTAAGAGCTCATTATGATTTGTTTCTATTGATATATCTTGTTTTGTCATTTTAGTATACATGAATGTTGACATTAATTAAACAAGATTTTATCTCAAATTGAGATACTTATGTGCACCATTATTGATCTTTAGGTTTTATCATGTTGGTAGAAAACTAATATCATAGTAGTTGGAAGGAACTGTGTCGAGTAAATGATATAGAACCGCCATGACTTGTGTTAGTCTATACTCCCTCCGTCCGGATTCAAGGGTACCATTTACTTTTGGACACGGAGATTAAGGAGTATTATTATTTAATGTGTAATGGGTATTTGTATTAGTGGAGGGGTAGGTCCCCTTTTTTAGCTGTATTAGTGGGTGTGTATGGGCCCCATATGTACAAAAAAGGAAATGAGACCCTTGGGGGCGGACGCCCAAAATGGAAAAATGGAACCCTTGAAAGCGGACGGAGGGAGTACTTTATATTGACATTACCAGTTGACCAATTACTTTATCTTATATCGCGCACATTATGTAAATTATTTAAACCCTCACGTTTAATGTTTAATTCTGTCACTCGGTCAAGTGGGAGAATGTAAGATTATTATGGCCTAGTGCCATTAATAATTAAATATATATAAGATATTTATTATGATCAAATATCTTAAATAAAGATATGGTTTAAATAAATAATACATATGAGATAAATAAGGTCATATATATTTACGCATAACAATCACATTAATAGAATGTGATTTGATAAAGAGTTATTCTCCGATCTGGTCCTCTCTCCACCTATTAAAGAGATACAGTTTTATGAATTCTCTATCACATAAAGTTTTACGTACTGTGTCCTAAAGAGAGGGGTGAGGAGAGAGAAACCAGTTCCCTGCATAATTCGTAGAACATATCTAAGGAATAACATCGTTAATGGCACATCAAGTAAATCTTCTAATTGTGTTTATGAGATGTGAAAATCATGAAAATCTAAGATCCATGTCAATTAATAAATTAATTGCTTATATTGAATTCATGCTTACACAAGTAATACAAGGAAGAATCAAATACTGATTAAGCTCAACGGGCTATTCAGAGAATGGATTTTTCAAGGCTCAAATGGTTGACTAAGGACTAAATGAATTCAGGTAAAGTTTATGAAAAAGATGGGCTAAAAGTCAAACATGGCCTAATATCATTTCCATGATTCACTAGAGTATTCTTGAATATTCAAGAAGACTCAAGGCAAGTTTTAGAATACATGCACAAGAACGATACACTCAAGAATAAAATTAATCATGCATCCATGTAACATGATTTAAAAGCTCAAATCTCACTTGGCTTTTTCATAGAATGAACGAGCACTCTTCGAGGCTATGCATACATTATAACAAGCATGTCAAGAACTTCCAGCACTTAAGAATTAAAGCATGTTCCCCTTATTAATCATAATCAACATCATAGGCATGATAAAATCTCATAGATCCCTATGAAATTCAGGTCATAGAATTTAAAGTCTATGCTCCTTACTCACAAGAATTCAAAAATCACATAAAAATTTTGAATAAGGAACAAAGTAACCTGATTTAAATCTCCTTCAAATCTTGCAAGTTCCTCGAGTTTCTAACTTGGTCGGGCATAGGCCTCAGATAGAACTCACTTTGCCACTCTAATACCCTTCTCAATCAATAAAGCTCAATACAAAACTCATCATCACAGGAGAGATCAAAATATCGAAAAGACAAAAATCAATGACAGAGCACCAAGGGATATAAAAAAACGAATGAAAACACATAGGACACCTGGATAATTGCAAAAAAATTTGAAAGATTGAATAAAATTCAAAAATTCTAAAAATAATCGACCTCCAAGCACACAGACACTAAAACAATGCAGAGTAAACATACCTTGGTGCGGATGGAACTGGGAAAGAACATCACACCCCCAAACTTAGATGAAAACGTGAGTTGAATCTAAGTTCAAAAGGATGTTATTATTACCTTAAGTGTAAGCATGCACCTTGAATATAATTCACTAGCACAAGACACAACAAACAAAATAAAATAAAAGGCAATAAAATGATGGATTGCCTCCCACCAAGCCCTCTTGTTTAACGTCGAGGAGCTCGACAGAATGTAGACTCATAGATATTTGGACTCATGCATCAATACTTCTTCATCATCTTTCATCTTCAATTTGAAGTGTTGTTTCACCCTTTTTCGATCCATCCAAACCATCTCTCCCTTCTTACTCTCAAGGATCAACTTATCTGGATCTCTATCTTTGTATGCTTCCTTCCTATCAACATCAAGATCACACAAATGAGAGTCAAATATATCCGGAGGGACTGGTGAAATTTGTTTCCATGATCCTCCTTCAATCCAAGACACCTCTCTTTTCTCCTTCCTGCAAGCATTAACAGCACTCAAATAATCTGTTGGATCATTAGATAAAATATCAGATTTAACATTAGTATGCATGGATGTAGAAGCACAGGAATGTTCCGGAGGATGCTATCAGGATGCGGATTTTCCCATTCTCACTTATAGGGAAAGCCAAGGAGTGGTACAATAAACTTTTCCGACAACGGCGCCAAGAACTTGATCGTTATTTATTTTCACCCGCAAGTGTAAGGGATCGATTGTAGCGCGTATGACCAAGTTAAATTATCGTTCCCACGAGATAGTTATAAATTTAATAAATAATTCTATATGATAATTCAAATGTAAGATAAAATTGGGGATTGTTGGAAGGATAATTAATTAACTAATGAAAATTGAAATTAAATAATTAAACTAAGAAAAGAAATTAAATCACGCAGAGTAAACGATTTAGAATTCAAGAATGAAGAATTGATAATGCTCGGGCTAACAGCTTAACTATGTGACTGATTTATCTAGACCTAAATTAATTACATGCAGATGTTTATAAGAAGATCACTAAGCCTAGTTAAACCTCCTTGATCCGGTACTTCATGCTAAATTTTATTAAAGGTTAGAGCACTAGACTTCCCTTTCTAGGTACTAAATTATTAATCAATTTTGTCTCCTTACCAATCACCTAATAATGATGTTTTACCAAGTAATTAATACTCCAAATTGATTGTCTAAAACTATTAGGAATTATAGGCCAATCACCCCTAAGACTGTCATAGGAAACAACAACTATTATGCAGAAATAAATAATCCTACTAATTATCAATCAGTGATATCGTTAAGAATAATTCAAGGAATCAAAACTCAAAACACAATAATATGAAAAGTCTCAAAATATCCTCTTCAATAAGGAAATAAACATTCTGCAGAGTAATAAATCTAAGTTTAGGGCAATCAAATCACATAGCCAAAACTGTTTTAACGCCCTAACATTACCAACAAAAAAACTTAGCTCATGGATTTAACAGGGCAAATCACAAAGATATAACTAACCCTAATCATTGTACTAAAATAACAAAAATATAATTAAAAATAAAGAACCTTTTTGGAGGACTCCATCTCTTCAATTACTATCTCTATCAGGATCTCCGTATCTGATGGGTAGATGATGAGTGGATGAAGGGTGGAATTAAGGCAAGATGATGAAGGGGCGTGCGTCTGAATTTTTTTGGGCGTGATGGAACTGTTCATCGAGGCAGAATTCCCCTGCATTTTAAATGCCTGAAGCATGTATCAAATTCAGAAATTGGGCTCAGTGATTGGGCCTTGGTCTCACATGCATTTCTCAGTCAATTCACATGCTTGGCAATTGAATTTTCATTCCATGTCATGGTCCACTTTAATTATAATTGATAGTTTTGCAACTGTATCAATTACTTCGTTCAACTTACTCATCAATGGGCCCACAACTAACTCATTTATCACTAATACGTGACATGGCAGCAATTCAATTGCCATTGCAATTTTTCACATGGACCCCAACACAAATCATGCATGCATTGACCATTTTTGTCTATTGCTGCGCAGTTTCACCGTTTACCATAATTTCTTCGTTCAAATTCCGATTGAGGTGATTCTTGCACTCACGCGTTCCTCTTTTTCGTAACTTTCCAACCATGTCTCACACGACCAATTTTGACTTCCATACAAACACAGAAAAATTATGAAAAGTAGGCGTTTGTTTGCTTGCATGCTTGTACAAATTCACCATTTATTCCAACTTGCATTTTTTATCCCTTTTCATATCAAAACACGACAAAATACCTCTCAAGAATCTTTAGTGAATAATGATTCAAATTATTAATATTTATGCAAATAATAACAATTATATACTCAAAGAGGTATCAAATTGGACCAAAAAATACATGAATTTCCACTCTCATCAGATTGTCCTAAGTTATGGTTTACATTTTCTTTTTTATTATATTGGGCCCACACAAAATAATTAATTATTATATGTAGGACCCACACACAATACTAATACTTCTACCTACTTTAAATTAAATATTATTTCTCTCACTTCACTACACATTAAAATATTATATCTTTTAATCTCCGTGCAAAAATTAAACGTCAACGTTAACGCGGGATGGAGGGAGCATTATTTAAATTTGGGTAAATTACCAAAAACCCCTCAAGATTTGTCCAAACTATCAAATAAATCATGTAGTTTAAAAATTATCAATTACACCCTTTAACTTGTTTTTATTTGAGCATTAATAAAAATACCATTTTTTCTTAAAATAAAGAAAGGTGGAAATGACATCAAAACCCATATATTTAAAATTATATTTTTAAATTTCATTATTCTTTTTTAATTTTTATTTTAAATGTAGAAGATTAGGATTAGAGGGATTTTTTAAACATGAAAATGACATCAATATCGATATATTTAACAATTTATTTTAAATTTTTAAAATTTTAAAATTTTATTTATTTATTTTTATTTTTAAATTTTAATGCCTAGGGATTAGAAATACTTTTTTAAAAAAAATTTAACATGGAAAAAATTTAAAAAAAATCCCTCTAATCATAATTTTCTACATTTAAAAAAATTTTGAAAAAAAATTAAAAATACAACGTTATATTTATGGGTATTAATGTCATTTTATTCCCTTTTTGTTTAAAAAAATATTTTTATCAATGTTCAAATAAAAAAGTCAAAGGGGAGTAATTGATAGTTTATTAAATCATGGGGTTTATTTGGTAGTTTGGACAAACCTCGAGGGGGACTTTTGTAATTTACCCTTTAGATTTGGATATATAATTCGTATAATGCTAAAACATTAAAATCTTTAGTAAATAGATGTTGGTAAAGACTTGTGCAAGACTGTTTCATAAATCTCATTACGTGAGACGGATTCTTTTGACTCAATTAATAAATTCGCGCTGCTGTGTATAATCTAATGGATTTATTACTATCCAATACAATTTATATATTTATATTACTGTTAGATACAATAGTGTAAAAATATTACTAACAGATACAATATATTAGGATGAGATACCCACAATATCCCTATAAAAATATAATCTCAATTAATTCCTTTATTTATAATTTTAATTATTTTTTTCTCTCTCATTTCTTCGCTTTTACTTCATCCCTCTAGAATCCCTTGATTTTTCCTCCAAAGTTTTCCTTTCTGCATCCAAATTTCCGATGTCTTTTCCCCTTAATATATTGTCACCGGACCGAAAGTTGTTTCTCCACTGCCTAGAGCAGCTTTCCAATAGGCGGCCGTCCGCGTTACATCTGCCACCAAAGATCCACCATGGTGCGTCCCTTTGCTCTGGGCCATCTGCTCACGCCCTCCGATCTCTCCCCTGTTCAGGGGCTTTCAATCGTCCTGCCGCCAATTTTATTGAAGAAATCATTCCCGACGGAGAACTATCGCCTACTGCTGGCTGCTCCGCCTCCGCTGCTTACAATCTAGATGCTAGGTTTTGCTCAGGTTTTCGATAGATCTCTAGCCAATCATGGCTATATCCGACTCGCTTATAAGCCATCGCCTTCCCTCTCACGAGGGTTTTCACCACGCCGCTTGGGTCTTTCGCTAATATTTCTGCCAGCGCAACTTTCCAAACGCAAGTCCCTCCTCCTATATTGCTCTGTCTCATGTACTTCACTGATCGTGCAAGATTATTATTGGGGTTTTCCCAATCCTCTTAGACCTATTGACTACGGCTGTCCATGATTGCAAGAAAGACTACGTCCACTGTCGTTTGACAACAGAGGTCTTTCCTAAATACTCTTGTTCCAACCTTTTGATATCATATGGAAGGAGTATCCTTAGTTCTGAATTTGGTGCCTCTGAAGACAGTTTCTGATGGGCATTGCTCATCCCCTGGATAATGTATTAATTTATGCCTTTAACAGTATAATATGTCTGTTGATGCATCTTATTGTTTGATGATGCTTGAATTTTATCTTTTGATTACACCTGCTCTCCTGGTATTTCATTGTCTATATTTCTGAAATAAGTTGGTATTTAGAATATTTGATACTCAATAAGAATGTATTCCAAAATATTTTCAATATTCCACGAAATATTCAGAATGTATTCAATATATTTCAGATTCATTCATTGAAATGCTTTTGTATTCAAAGTTAGTAGTGTATTTAATATTTGGTAATGATGTATTCAATTTAAATGCTTGTGTATTCAAAATTAGTAGGTATTCAGAATATTTAATGTCCAGTAACGATGTATTCAGAAATTAAATATCTATAATATGGGGCTCAACTCACGCTTCTATCAACGTGGAATGAGTTGAATTATTCCCAATGGATTTTTAGGAGAAAAAACCAATGAATTTTTAGGAGAAAAAGGTGGAACCAAATCTGTTTTTAATTTTAATATAAAATATATTTACATTTTAATATATTATTGAACACAATTTAAAATATTTAGAAAATTTCACTAAAATCAGTAATTATTTAGAAAATTTAATGTTCAATTATTCAGAAATGTTTTATCAATATTCACAAAATATTCAGAATGTATTTAATATATTTCTACTTCATTGACTTTTGTATTCAGAATTAGTAGGAATTCAAAATATTCAATATTCAATAACGATGTATTCAGGAATTGAATATACATATGGGGCTTAACTCACGCTTGGCATGAATTAGTTTAATCAATCCCAACAGATATTTAGGAGAAAAATATGAAAAATCTGTTTTTAATTTTAATATAAAATATATTTATATTTTAATATATATATATATATATATATATATATATATATATATATATATATATATATATATTATTACTAACATGTACATCAATATATTTTGAATGAGTAAAATTCCTTTTTTATCATTAATGAGATTGTATTCAATATATTATTACTAACATGTACATCAATATATTTTGAATGAGTAAAATTCCTTTCTTATCATTAATGAGATTGTATTCAATAATATATATATATATATATATATATATATATATATATATATATGTGTGTGTGTGTGTGTGTGTGTGTGTGTGTGTGTGTGTGTGTGTGTATAGAGTTACTCTTTTGTGAGACGGTTTTTTTGTGAGACGGGTTGACCCATTATTAAAGTATGCTTATTATATAGTTAAAGTATGTCTATTTGTAGTTAAAGTATGTCAATAATGAATCATATTATAAGACCATAAAATCGTACTTTAATTAATAATTCATTATACTTTAGAAAATATATTTTAACAATAATTAAACATACTTTATTAATATAATAGACATACTTTAACCGATCTAAAAAGTCGTCTTACAAAATTAAGGTCTCATAAGAGACTTTGGCATATATATATATATATATATATATATATATATATATATATATATATATATATATATATATATATATATATATATATATATATATATATATATATATATATTGTATCTGGTAGCAATGGACCTAATCTAATCAAATTAAATTGACGCCTAATCAAGCCACTTACTCTCATTCCTAGAAGGTATCTCATTATCAAACCCGTTTGATTTTTTTTTCTTTTTTTTCTTTTTTTTTTCATTTTGATTTTCAAAATAGTTTTTTTCCAATTAATTTTTTTATTTAAAAAAAACTGACTTTTATTATGAATTTTATTTCTTTTTAATTTGGGTATTTAAATTTAGGCAAAGTGTCTCCCGTAAGGACTTATGTGAAATAATCAGAAAGTTATAACTTTCATACTGAAAAGTGATAATGTTATTTCATAAATAATTTATAATATAAATAAAATGTGATAACATTTTATAGTAAAAGTAGTAAAATTTAATAGCGAAAGTAATAAGTATTTTAAAAGGTGTAAAATAGTCTCACGTGAGACGGTCTCACGCAAAACCTACCCTTAAATTTATAAAAAATCATACTCATTTTTTAAAAGTAATAACCTTATAACAAAAGTGACACTTAATTAATAAAAAAATGATATTATTTTTTTTATAAAAAGTTATATGTGATTAACGAAAAGTGATAATCTTGTTTGGTGATAACTTTCCAATTGACTGTTTCGTTAATAATTAATAGAATGTATAAAAAAGTGATAATATTTTTAATAAAAAGTGATACCTAATTAGTAAAAAGTGATAACTTAACGATTTAACTACTTTATAAGTAATTAATAGAAAGGATAAAAAGTGATTAAATTAATGAAAAGTGATAACCGACCAATTAAATAATTTAAAGAATAATTCTTGAGATTACATTAATTAATTAAAAGTGATAACAATTCTAAAAAAAGTCACAACCGTTCAAATAAATTATTTTATGAAATAAATAAAAAGTAATAATAATTCTGAAAACTGTAAATGTTATTCAGACTTCAGTTCAAAATGTTACAAATCAGAGAGATCAAAACTCAATCAAAAGCAAAGTCCTAACAGGTGGGCGAATAAAACAAAATCAAAATATCACGTCTAGTCTAGCCACCTCTATCATGATATTATTAACTAACTTCGACGCAAATAAGCATGCTGAATCAAAGAAGACTGCATTCTAAGGTCTCATATCTTCACTACACTCACCGCAAGAGCAAGGGTGCGGTGTTTCCTTGCATGCGTTGAGATACCTCTTTCTTTGTGGATCCATTTGAAACTTGCCTGAACTGTTTGAATCTATTTTCGCCATTTCAACTGTCTCTTATCTTCACTCCATACTTCTTCTACGAATGGGCATTTAAAGAACAGGTGTTCTATGGATTCGTATTGTCGAATATAGTATCTGCACTCTCTATCTCAGTCAAGATGTCAAACTCTATCCTTAGTGAGTAATCTGCCCCTCGCTACTAACATAGTCGAATGTTATACTTCCTAGGTACGCGCTTGTGCTACACTTTTGAGAATAGGAACCTTCCATTATTAGCAGTGGGCATCTGTAGTAGATTGTAGACAGAAGATGCCACCAGCTTACTATTCTTAACACATTTAGTGAGTTCTTGAATTCCATCTTTATGTGAAGCCATATTTCTAAGAATTATCGTCTTTACTCCAACAAGTGAGTGCCAAGAATATGAGGCAGAACATGTAACTGTTATTTGATAACAGTTTTGTCTTTTGAGATAGATTTAGTGGATCCATTTCACCCAAAGTAATTCTTTATTCAAGTGCATCGTCCCATTTAGCTTTACACAACAATGTATCATTCCAGCTTTTAAGATCTTTGAGCTGAAGATCACCCTCAACTTTGGGGTTTTGTGATCGAACTCCACCCAACAAGACTCTTTCTAGCCCCATAAGATATTTGATCATGAAATTTTTTTTTATTTATTTAATAAATACTAAGATAAAAATACTTGCAAGTTTGAAACCGCTAAAAATAATAAAATAATATATTGTTTAAAAAAATCTCTTTAGATTTTCTTTTTAAAGAAAAGAGAAAGGATAAAAAGATAGATGGATAATCTCACGGATAGCGCAATTAATGAAACGGCTCCTTCTTTTCTTAATCGTGCCCGCACTTATCTTAATTAGCGGGTTATTTTAGTTAGATGGATAATCTATTTCACGGGAGTTGTGAGGCGGTATCGCATAAGACTCACCCATAAATATTTAATACTCTCCCGATATATGTCACTTTTGCTATTTTATCCGTCCCCTTACAGAAAAATCGAAAAAAATATTATACAAATTAAAATTATTTATGTAATATTATAAATTTTTATACTTCCTCCGTCCCATCAAAAGGGTCTATTTTTTTTTTAATTTGGGTGTCTCATCCAAAGGGTCCTCTTTACTTTTTTATATACATAGTCCCACAAATACCCACTAATACAATTAAAATATGGGACTCACACTCCCACTAATACAACTACCCACTACACATTAAATAATAATACTCCTTAATTCACGTGCCAAAAAGCAAAATGCACACTTTGACGGGACGGAGGGAGTATTGTTTTTAATATAATAATTTTTTATAGTAATTACTCCCTCCGTCCCGGAGTTAAGTTCACCGACACTGTAGATATAGAGTTTAAGAAAATATACTTTTTGACCAACTTTATTGACTTTTGAGAGGTATTGTGGTATTTTTAGGTAATAAATAAATTATAAAGTATGTTATGTGTGTTAGGTGAGAGTGGTATTTTTGAAATTAAGATAACTTTTGAGATTGTTGGTTAATGTAAAGTTTTCTTTTTTGGGTGGTGAACATAAGTATGGGACGAACGAAAATGGAAAGTGTGAAGATAAGTATGGGACAAAGGGAGTATTAAAATATATTAAATTTATTGAGATTTAAATTAATTTAAAATTTAAATAAAATACAAATAGTGAAATTTAAAAAAAAAATAGAAGGATATTTTCTATTATTTGAGCTATCTCTAATCAATATCAATAATGAGAATAATTATTTTTAATCATTCTATTTTTCCATAATTTCAATCAATTATATCAATCATGTCTTAGGGTAAATATACGTAAATCATAAAATAAAATTAATATTATACCCCAAGGAATATCAAACTGAATATACACCCTAGGAGTAAAATATGACACAAACCACTAAGATAAAATACATAATAAAACATATAGGTGAAATTACAATTATAACCTAAAATTAATTAAATTACTAATTATTATTATTATATAGTAATACACAAATATTTGTGTAAATCAGGTTTACATTCGTATATATGTAAACCCTGTTACTCTTTAATACATGAAAAATTACTCTTCAAATATTTAAACCCTAATTTATTGATTACTCTTTAATATATATATGAATTATTACTCTTCAGTATAAAATTTATTACTTTTCAAAGAGTAATTTTTTATATAATAAAAGTAATTTTAAAAAATATAATTTACATGTTAACTTGATTTATATAAGACTCACTCGTAATAAATAGAACATGATCCGCAATGAAAAAATACATCATGAATTATAAGGATATAAAATAAGAGCAAATATAAGAGTAATCATGGAGTGAACCTGTAAAATATAAAGCCCGGTCTATTTATAAATTGTAAAGGCATTTATAGCTTAAATATTTAAACTTTAATAATAATATTGAACTCTAAGTAAATATTTGATTCACATTGAGTTAGTTTCATGGCAGATTCTTATGTGACCTGATCAAAATATCCACTTAAATAAATGAATAGTTGGATGAAAAACATGTAATAACCACATATTAGTTGAATAGACGGTTACCTATATCGTCTGATTAATTATATATTTACAGTTTTAATTAATATTTTTAATGAAAAAACTTTAATTTTTTTAATTAATTATCTATTTAAAATTTTAATTATATTTTTAATGAAGAAATTTACTTTTATATAAGTCTTGCATCAGATTATTTGATGAAATAAATATTGTGATACAAATTTAAAAAATTAATAATCTTAATAATAAAAAGTGATATTTGATTTTAAAGAAATTATATTTATCTAATTAAACTATATTATAGATAAATTATTACAAATAACAAAATAGTTTTTTAGTAAGAAGTTGTATTAAATAAAATATATATGTTCCACGACTTTTTGTTTTTATTTTATAAATATTTTAAGAATAATGAAATATTAAATAAATTAAAAATATAAAAACAAAAAATCTTAACAAAATCCATAATATTAAGTTGAAGGAGATGATTAAGAGGGTAAGAATATTCAACCGCATTATTCTCAAATCTTAAAGATTAGCAACGTGGATTATTTTGCAAATAAAATATTTATTTAAAAATAATATAAAATTAATCTATATCTATATCTATATAACAACACCTAAAGTCAACATATTTTTTCCCGCTCAAAATTTGGTCAAAATATCTTCAATTTCTCACTTTTTCTCAATTTCTCTTCAATTTCTCACCACTCATTTATTTCCTTAAATAAATACATTTAATTATTTTACTATCATTTTAATCATAATAATTTTATGTCCAACAAAATAATTAAAATTAAAGACAATACTTTTGTATGCATATTTTTTTTCAATATTTGAAATTTGTTTCAATTTGAGTTAATTATTGAAAAATTTAGGTTGTATTTGAAGATAGAGTTAAGTAATTAAGACATTATTTGAAATTATTATAACATATGTTTACGTAATGAAATATAAATATAGATAAAAATTTTAAAATTGTTGATTTTTTATATTTACATTAATTTATTATACAGAAAAAAGAATAAGGATACGTATAACATCGATTCAATTAAAAACTATTTAATTCATTACACATAAAAGAACTAAACTAAATATACATATCATCACAATATAAAACCTCATACATATGCTATATATATATAGGCTTACGTGAGACGGTCTCACATAAATCTTTGCCAACATTTTAATGTATAGTGGGTACTTATTAGTATTGTGTGGAGGTCCCATGAAGATATATTGATCGTTTCGGCATGAGTCTCATTTATCAAAAATATAAATGTAACAATATTTGAGGGACGCATTATTATTTAGTAAAATGTGACAATACTTATGGAACGAAGGGAATATATTTTTTTTAATACAAATTGGATGAGATGAAGGGAATTTATTTGTTTAATTATTAAATTTTAAATTAATGCCATTTTTAATATAAAATTTTTTGTGAAGTATATATTTTTTGTGAACTTTATATACTATATATTTTTTGGGACGAAGGAAGTATATATTTTTTGTGAACTTTATATACTATAGAAAACGTATTTTTGGATATATTTTATATATCTATGTGTTTAATGTGCAGTGGACTGAAAAATATAATATAATATTTTAATGTATAGTATAGTGAATAGTTGTATTATTGTTGTGCGTTGTTCCATGAAGGTATATTAATTGTTTTGTGTGGGTATTATTTATCAAAAAGAAAAATGTAACAATATTTTTAGGATGCATTATTTAATAAAATGTGATAACACTCATGGGACGAAGAGAATATATATATTTTAATATAAATTGGGTGGGACAAATGGAATATATTTTCCAATGAGTGTTGTTACATTTTACTAAATAAGGCGTCTCGCAAATATTGTTATATTTTTTTATTTTTGATAAATGAGGCATACACAATATAATCAAAATATATCTCCATGGAGCTACACACAACACAGTAAAATGTAACAACATTCGTAGGAAGAATGAAGTACTCCAATCACCATATCACAACTTATAAGTTCGAGATATTAAAAATTCAAAAAATAATAACGTAGAATTTAAATAATATAAAAAAATAGTTACATGCACATAATTTATTTTTATTCAAATAGAATTCTAATTATTAAATAAAAATCAATAACATTATGATAACTTATTTTCGTGCAACGCACGGGTCAAATGCTAGTTACAGATAACAATCGGTGAATTTTTGGGTTATAGATGACCCAGGTCACCCAAGTAATTCTCTAGTTTCATATATGGTCATAAAAATTTATTAAAATAAGTGAGTTTACATAGTAAATGCAATTAAGGCTAAGTTTGTTAGTTAGTTATAAGTAAGTGCCCGTAAAATTAGAAAACTTCAACAACCAATTCACGGATATGTCTTTCTGCCAATAAATATTATGGAACTTCAACCACAAATCATATAAATAAATATATATTCCTCAAGAATCAAATTGAGAATTAGGACAAAGAGCTGATTGAGCTGATTGAGGTATTTGTATACACCTGAATTTTATTGCCTATTAAATGAAAATATGTGAAAATTACATATTAAAACTCAATTAATTAATTATTTATTAAGGAATTTAAATAAATTAATTTCTAAAAAAAATGAGTAAATAATTAATAATTGAGCCAATCCAGTAGATAAGCCCCAAGTGAACTTAGTCTCAATTTTGGTACAAATTGATAAGAGTAAGCGTACTCTATCGTTGTGTGTAGACGTGGTGACCAAGTGCAAAATTTATAATATCGAACCCAAGGGAGAAAGTGTATGTATCCGTATTCGAAAGATGTTTCACTCTAGAAGGACTAATCAATAAAGAAGAGGTTGAATTACACTACAATCTAACTAAGAAAGCAATTAAAGATAGAACATGTACAAATGAGATGGATGATGGGTGAAGGTGAACAATCTAAAAAGTATGCAAGGCTAACAACATTCATGGAAAAGGTATATATAGACTCACACACACACACATGCATTGGTGATCTTCATGTTATGATATTAAGGACACTCAAAGAGTGTTTCCAATCCTCACTATTTCTATAAGTACTTACGGATATTAATATACCGGTATAGAGATATTATCACGAAGAATTTTCTCTAGTAGGTAGGGACGTTTTCCTAGTATTCCCTTTTTAAGGTCAAGTGAGAATTAGCTTGGTTCTCCTCATCATATCAAACACTTTCACAAGTAGTTATCAATAATGTCCTATCATGAGGTTCTAAGCATATGAAGGTTATGGCCAAACTCCGCACATACTTAACATAGTCATCTAATGCAATCAATGATTCAATTAAACCACTAAACATAATATTGGAATGAACATCCTAACACTATGAATAGAGAATCTAATCACACAAATCATACATAAAATGAGAATAAGCATTCATGATAGAAAATATTCATAACAATCATTTCATCAAACATGTGGTGTGCAAAATTTACATAATCCCTAACCAATCATATTGCTAGCCTCACATGAGGACTAGCCACTACAAATCACAATAAAATCAATACAATCCATGGCTTGCTCCACTTGAGCTAAATAATGAAGAAAATTACAAATTAAAGGTTGATTGACTCCCCTTTTGAAGTTGGCCTTATCTTCCTTCAACATAATCCAATCTTCACTCTTTGATGTTCTTCCCTTCTTAAATTGGTGAATTGGTGGAATGAATGGATGGAAGTGAGAAATCAAGAGGAATGGGTGATGAAAATGGAGGAATGGATGATGGAATGATGGAGAAGAGTGTGTGCAGACCAAAACCCTTGATTTTTCTAGTGCAAATGGTGTAATTGGGGGTATTTATACCCCCTGAGGAAGTCTGGAAGTCGCACTTGAGTTTTGACACTTTTGCATAAAAACACGCCCGTGTTTTATGCATCTGCCCGTGTTTTCTTGCAAAATTTCAGCTCTCTGTACATTTCTTGCACTTCTGAATAGACAACACTTTTCTGAATAGTGTTGTCTTTGGTTCGTTCTCCCTCGTTTTAACTCCGAATTGAGATCCGCTTTTTCCTACATCTTCCTCTTCACCTCTAGAATTCATTTATACCTGAAAATTACACAAATTCCACCAAAGTATAAATTCTCCAAATATTTACAAATATCGCGCAATCTAGGACACTTAAACACTCAAACTAAGCATAATTGTATGGAACCATGCTATAATTGGACCCTAAATTCATGTGATTTCTACACTCATCAACCCCCCAAACTTAAAGTATTGTTTGTCCCCGAACAATGAAGAAAAGAAAAAGAACATGAGGGTAGAAATTGAGTGAATTGGAGAATGGATCAAAGAAATAGTATAATCATTTTCAACTAATCAATCAATTCAAACCACATGACTTAAATATCAATAAACTTATGCGCAAATCATGGTGGGAATAATGCAAGTACAATTCTCATTCTCACTAATCCTTTCAAGGTAGTTTATGCATTCACACTCATAGTGGAAATTGTGTACATGTTTACACTCATAATCTATTCACATGTACGCATTACCATAAGCTTGCCACAAGTCTCAAACTCTACATCACTATTGAAGTGTGTCAATCATTGAATCAAATAGGACTTTATATTTGGATGTAATGAAGGCTCTTTGGTAGGGGTAGGGATATATGGATAAAAGTGACTCAAATATGTGGGTGGATGATTAGAAAAGACGTCTCCCTTCTCGTCAAGCACTACTCCTTAATCACAAATTCACTTTTCATGCACTTCACATCCCTTCCTTTCTTAACTCTTGAACTTAAGCATTTCTTTTTGTAGCACTTTTTCTCCATATCTTTTGCAATATAAATTTGAGCTTTTCTTTCTTTTTTATAGCTCTTATGCTCTTTTGTTTTTTTTTTTAGAGCTTCATTCATTTTATTTTCTTGCTTACACATCATCATTCACTAGCTCTCATTACATTTCAAGCACAAAATTCTTAATTTCCTTTCCAAGCACAATTTTTGCTTTTCTCTTCATAACCTCCTTTAATAACCATCTCCAACAATCACCCACACAAAAGGTTTTATATAAAGGCTTAAGTGGGTTTTATTGGCTTGTAATGAGCTAATAATCAAAGAATAGGCTTCATAGGCTCAAAATGGTTTACAAGGGAACAATGTTATGGTAAGGATATTATTTGGCTAGTGACTTCAATTTTCAAGGATGACCTAAGATCATTTTCAACAATCTCCACACAATGTAGCCTCAAGCAAGACGAATGCCAAGTTCTAGAATACATACACATGAATGATGCACACATAAAAAAATGAATCACATAATATTTGTGCATTCAAGGCTCAAAATCTCACGGTTCATCAATAGTGTAAAAAAACAAGCATCACACAAGCAAATTCCCAACCATAACAAGTACACAAGCTCATATCTATTCAACCACATGATCTAACTCAATCTCATAGTCTCAAACAATCACCAAATTAGCTCCACAAGAGAAGATTCAATAATAAGCAATCAAGTAACGGCTCACAAAAATAAGAGGAATAAAAAGTGCGCCGGTTAAAAATGTACAACTAAGAGCAATACGAGCATGTAACAAAATGAACTATCCCGGCCCCCAAACTTAAATTTAACTAAGAGTTGAATTTTAGTTTGAATAGAATTTTGTTGCCAATTTTGTTGCACTTCTTTCTTCTCTTCAAGACCATCACCGGAAGCTCCTTCATGTTCCTAAAAAAAGACAAGAAACACGATAAAAACTAAAAACAACTAAGAAAAGCAATTAAATGAAAGAAATAAAGATAATGATGGGTTGCCTCCCATCCAGCGCTAAGTTTAACGTCTTCAAGCCGGACGGGATATGAAAAACTCATCGGAATGGCCAAGGATATCGTTCGTTCTTGCCATCAAATTTTAATCTTTGTGCTTCTTCCTCTATTAGGCATTTGTGGCAAGTAACGACCTCGGTAGCATCCTTCGAGATTGGCTTTAGAAATTCAACTCGCTTGAGCTTGCATTCCATTAACCGCTCTTTTCTCGACCACCACTTATTCCTTTTTATCAAGTAAGTTCCCAACACTTCTTCAAGCTCTCTTTTGTACCTAAGGCATTGAGAAGAATCAATAGGTAAAACAAAGTCAATATAAACAATATTTTGAAATTCAATGCAACTTGAAGAGTTAAAAGATGTAGAAATGGTCATTTCACTCCCAAACTCATCATCAAGTGCTCTTAGACCTTGTTCCACTTCATCGAATTCATACTCATCACTTGATTCTTCATCTTCACTTGAATTTTTCTCATCAACAAGAGACAAGAAATCTTGGATAATCTCTTCATTCTCAAAGCTCTCTTCTACCTTATGCTCTTTACTCCTCTCACTTTCCTCCTCTAAGCTTTCTTTTACCTTGTCTTCCTTATCCTCAATAAGCTCAGCATCTCTTGAGTCTTCTTCATAATCCCCCGAACACTCTTCTACATATAACGCTTCTTCAATATTTTTATCAAAATTCTCCATTTCATGAAGAGTGTTCCGTTCTTGTATCATTTGACTCAATTGGCGTTCAATGTCCTCAAATCTCCTCTCCTCTTCCTCAACTTTTCTCTTTCTTTGTTCCCTTCCTTCTTCAAGCATTTTCATTATTTGACTTAATTGATCTTGCAATGAAGGTTTCCCCTTATCATATGGTGGACATTCTTCTTGGAAATTTTCTCGGACATACCCGTTGTGCATACATGTTCCATTTTCCATTTGGTAATTGGGCATGTTCCACATTTGTCCCCCATTAAAGTTGGAAGTAGGTATTGAGTAGGCATTTTGAGGCTCATAGCATGAAAGACTTGGTTGAAAACTTTGCCTTGTATCACTTCCATAAGCATATCTTCTAAGCATTTCCATCAAGGCATTATTTTCGGATAGAGGAGTAACCGTAGGAACTTGATTATTGTAACAATTTGGTACGGAATAAGTATATCCTTGATACGGTTGAAATGTATTCACATTGTAAGCTCCTTGCCATCCCTCGTATATTCCATTATTGTAGTATTGATCCATTTTTACTCTTGTTCTCAAGATCTACTACAATTCTTCTCCACTTACTATTTTTGGTTTTGCTCCTTCTCCCCTTCTTTCAAGGTTGATGTACCTATCAAGAAGAACAAGTAAGAACAAATATATAAGCAAAAATAAAAAAATGTCCTAAGTAGAGCTAGCAAATTCAAACAAGTTACACCAAAGCCTTTCTCCCCGTCAACGGCGCCATGAACTTTTAGCCAATTTCGGTATAATTGCGCAAGGTAAGCGTACCTTATCGTGTAGTTATTGACCCAGTTTAAATATCGATCAAAGGGAGAGTCCAATCCGAGGTGTATCCGGATTAGTTTTTAACCATGCTTTATATGAGTGATCGGGTTTGTGAGTTGTAGAACGAAAAGACAAATTATCTACTCAAGTAGCAAGTAAACTAAATAACAACTAAATGAGATTGATGCAAGAGACAAATAACCAAGAATGAAAATGAAGTGAAAGGTGAATATTCTAAAGAGGAGCAAGGCTAACCACATTCAAGATTAAGGGTATTATATAGACTTGTTAGATTCAAATGACAATTATCAATGATAAATGGACTAGAAGCAATCACAAAGGTTCCCCTAATCCCTATGGCCAAGGTAATTAGGATCTAAACTCATTACAAGTTTTAAGCACAAAAGATTGTCCCTTACTCTCAATTCCTTCAAGGGTACTATGATTATAAGATTGGTTCTTCTCACTCAATTAATAACCTGCTTAGATACATTAACTAAGTGTCCTCACATGAATGTTCTAAGTATATAAAGATGCTACCACATACTTCATATACTAACATACACTATCTATACTATAATATGATTCAATCAAAACCCTAGTTACAATATCGGAATGGCCATCCTAACATCATAAATAGTGATTTCAATCACACACATCATAATACAAATAAAGTGAATCATAAATCATGTAGGAAATTCCATATATCATATCAAAATACCATTAAAATCCAACAAATCCAAAAAGCCTTAATCCATCTTGTGGCTAGCCTCACTAGAGGTCTAGCCAACAATAAACATTATGAAAATATCCATAAAATGCTTACATACATCCATTGTTTCAAAACAAGTCACAAAGATTATAAATGAAAAGTAAAATATCTTCCCTTCTTGAGGTACGTTGGATATCTTCCTTCACTTGTAAGATCCAAATCTCAATCCTCTATCCTCAATAGCTTAGTGATAAAAGAGTGAAGAAAATGGAATTGATGGATGGTGAGATGGTGGATGGATGATGATGAAGGTGAAAAATGTAGAGAGTAGTGTGTGAAGTGTGTTTCTTGGAATCTCCCCTTTGCCAAATCTGCCTCCAAAAGTTGATGTTGGGGGTATTTATACCCCCAATACACCTGAAAATCGCATGAAGGTGAAAAAAAATGACTTTTGGCCAAATTGCAAGAAAACACGGGCGTGTTTTCCTGCACTTGACCGTGTTTTTCTGCAAAATTCCAGCGTTCTGCATATTTTTGCACTTGCAGGAAAACACGGGCACTACATAAAAACACGGGCGTGTTTTTATGTATTTTGGCCAATTTTCTATTTTCTTCAACTTTCTCCTTTCTTCATGCTTTTTATCACCGTTTATCTTTACAATCACCTATTCAAAGACATAAGAATTATCATCATCAATTTCCCAAATATACTATATACAAAAGATGCAAAAATTATGGAATAAGGTAACAAAAGACACATAAAAACGACACAAAATCTAGGTGAATTAGACGAAAATCAACCCCCCAAACTTAAAGTGTTGCTCGTCCTCGAGCAATGAAAATAAAAGAACAAAGGAGTAACATTCACCTAGACTCACAAAACAAAACAACATGAGCTCCAACATATCCACAAGCAATTAGAGATCGCAAATCATGTTAGGAAACCTTACTAAACTAGAAATTAACATATGTGGAACTTAAAATGCTCAAGATGAAGAGGAAGCCACACAATTATATCCCTCAACCATAAGCCTCACGGATGTGTATAACACTCACTCTTGTGATATAAAGGGGTGATACCTCATTCAATTGATCATAGTCGAATCATCATAGGTTTGCAAGTGAACTCATGTTTGTTTGCCATTTTTAATGTCACACAAAGATCAAAAAGGACTTGTAATCAGGATGTAATGATGGCTCTTTGGTAGGATAGGTAAATATGGATAAAAGTGACTTTAATGTGTATTATGATCATAGAAAAGGCCTTCATGTGTTTTCTTCTTTCAATCTCCATCTTCTCTTTATTGCACTTTTTATCCTATCCATGTGTACCTCAAAACTTAAGAGCTCTTGCTGAGTTCTTATGAGAGCTTGATCATCAATGATGCATTTTTCTTAGAATCTCGCTCTTTCTTTTGTTTTCAACTTTACATCCTTTTTCTTTTTTTCTTTCCCATTTATTCTCACTTACTAGCGCTTACTCTTGTTTTGCTTTCCTTCCTTTTTATTTCTTATACTCAATCTTTTGTTAACCTTCTTCTATAATCTCTACGCATCATAGGTTTTATGTATAGGCTCAAGTAGGATTATTAGGCTTGTAATGTGCTCATCAATAAAATAGGCTTTAAGGCTCAAATTTTTGCTAACAAGGGATAAATGTTCAAGGTAGGAAATTCATTTGGCTAGTGACTTGTTAAATCAAACATGGCCTAAAATCATTTCTCAGTGCTTCATCAAAAGGCATACTTGCGGAGTTCACGAGCAAATTCTAATTCATCTTCTAATGATCAATCCTCTCTTCAATGGAATCTAAACCGTATGAAATGCACGGTTTGAGGCTCAAATCTCACTAGGCTTTTGCTTATGGCCATAGAATATTATTGAGTTTTATCCATCTTGATCTTGTGCAATTTAAGAACCTATATCTCAATTTTCTAGAGTAAAATGTCCTAACAAAATTTTAAATCACCATTGCAAATAAATATATCAAAGCTCAAGGGAGAACGACATAAAATAAAATAAAAGAGCCAAATAAAATCTACCCTCCCCGACGATCAAACACATACAAAGAACAACAACACATCAACAAAAAGCAAATACAAAGAGGAATGGGTGATTGCTTCTAGTCCAATCTTCCTTCAAGAAAACAATTGTGTGGTTGATTGAATAAAATCACAAATTAAAGGTTGATTGACTTCCCTTTTGAAGTTGGCCTTATCTTCCTTCAACATGATCTAATCTTCACTCCTTGATATTCTTCCCTTATTAAATTGGTGGATTGGTGGAATGAATGGATGGAAGTGAGAAATCAAGAGGAATGGGTGATGAAAATGGAGGAATGGATGATGGAATGATGGAGAAGAGTGTGTGCAGCCCAAATCCCTTGATTTTTCTGGTGCAAAAGGTGTAATTGGGGGTATTTATACCCCCTGAAGAAGTCTGGAAGTCGCACTTGAGTTTTGACACTTTTGCATAAAAACAAGCCCGTGTTTTTATGCATCTGCCCGTGTTTTCTTGCAAAATTTCAGCTCTCTGTACATTTCTTGCACTTCTGAATAGACAACACTTTTCTGAATAGTGTTGTCTTTTCTGTGTTGTCTTTGGTTCGTTCTCCCTCATTTTAACTCTGAATTGAGATCCGCTTTTTCCTACATCTTCCTCTTCACCTCTAGAATTCATTTATACCTGAAAATTACACAAATTCCACTAAAGTACAAATTCTCCAAATATTTACAAATATCACGCAATCTAGGACACTTAAACACTCAAACTAAGTATAATTGTATGGAACAATGCTATAATTGGACCCTAAATTCATGTGATTTCTACACTCATCAACCCCCCAAACTTAAAGTATTGTTCGTCCCCGAACAATGAAGAAAAGAAAAAGAACATGAGGGTAGAAATTGAGTGAATTGGAGAATGGATCAAAGAAATAGTATAATCATTTTCAACTAATCAATCAAATCAAACCACATGACTTAAATATCAATAAACTTATGCGCAAATCATGGTGGGAATAATGCAAGTACAATTCTCATTCTCACTAATCCTTTCAAGGTAGTTTATGCACTCACACTCATAGTGGAAATTGTGTACATGTTTACACTCATAATCTATTCACATGTACGCATTACAATAAGCTTGCCACAAGTCTCAAACTCTACATCACTATTGAAGTGTGTCAATCATTGAATCAAATAGGACTTTATATTTGGATGTAATGAAGGCTCTTTGGTAGGGGTAGGGATATATGGATAAAAGTGACTCAAATATGTGTGTGGATGATTAGAAATGACGTCTCCCTTCTCGTCAAGCACTACTCCTTAATCATAAATTCACTTTTCATGTACTTCACATCCCTTCCTTTCTTAACTCTTGAACTTAAGCATTTCTTTTTGTAACTCTTTTTCTCCATATCTTTTGCAATATAAATTTGAGCTTTTCTTTCTTTTTTATAGCTCTTATGCTCTTTTGTTTTTTGTTTTTTTAGAGCTTCATTCATTTTATTTTCTTGCTTACACATCATCATTCACTAGCTCTCATTACATTTCAAGCACAAAATTCTTAATTTCCTTTCCAAGCACAATTTTTGCTTTTCTCTTCATAACCTCCTTTAATAACCATCTCCAACAATCACCCACACAAAAGGTTTTATGTAAAGGCTTAAGTGGGTTTTATTGGTTTGTAATGAGCTAATAATCAAAGAATAGGCTTCATAGGCTCAAAATGGTTTACAAGGGAACAATGTTATGGTAAGGATATTATTTGGCTAGTGACTTCAATTTTCAAGGATGACCTAAGATCATTTTCAACAATCTCCACACAATGTAGCCTCAAGCAAGACGAATGGCAAGTTATAGAATACATACACATGAATGATGCACACATAAAAAAATGAATCACATAATATTTGTGCATTCAAGGCTCAAAATCTCACGGTTCATCAATAGTGTAAAAAAACAAGCATCACACAAGCAAATTCCCAACCATAATAAGTACACAAGCTCATATCTATTCAACCACATGATCTAACTCAATCTCATAGTCTCAAACAATCACCAAATTAGCTCCACAAGAGAAGATTCAATAATAAGCAATCAAGGAACGGCTCACAAAAATAAGAGGAACAAAAAGTGCGCCGGTTAAAAATGTACAACTAAGAGCAATACGAGTATGTAACAAAATGAACTATCCCGGCCCCCAAACTTAAATTTAACTAAGAGTTGAATTTTAGTTTGAATAGAGTTTTGTTACCAATTTTGTTGCACTTCTTTCTTCTCTTCAAGACCATCATCGGAAGCTCCTTCATGTTCCTAAAAAAAGACAAGAAACACGATAAGAACTAAAAACAACTAAGAAAAGCATTTAAATGAAAGAAATAAAGATAATGATGGGTTGCCTCCCATCCAGCGCTAAGTTTAACGTCTTCAAGCCGGACGGGATATGAAAAACTCATCGGAATGGCCAAGGATATCGTTCGTTCTTGCCATCAAATTTTAATCTTTGTGCTTCTTCCTCTATTAGGCATTTGTGGCAAGTAACGACCTCGATAGCATCCTTCGAGATTGGCTTTAGAAATTCAACTCGCTTGAGCTTGCATTCCATTAACCGCTCTTTTCTCGACCACCACTTATTCCTTTTTATCAAGTAAGTTCCCAACACTTCTTCAAGCTCTCTTTTGTACCTAAGGCATTGAGAAGAATCAATAGGTAAAACAAAGTCAATATAAACAATATTTTGAAATTCAATGCAACTTGAAGAGTTAAAAGATGTAGAAATGGTCATTTCACTCCCAAACTCATCATCAAGTGCTCTTAGACCTTGTTCCACTTCATCGAATTCATACTCATCACTTGATTCTTCATCTTCACTTGAATTTTTCTCATCAACAAGAGACAAGAAATCTTGGATAATCTCTTCATTCTCAAAGCTCTCTTCTACCTTATGCTCTTTACTCCTCTCACTTTCCTCCTCTAAGCTTTCTTTTACCTTGTCTTCCTTATCCTCAATAAGCTCAGCATCTCTTGAGTCTTCTTCATAATCCCCCGAACACTCTTCTTCAATATTTTATCAAAATTCTCCATTTCATGAATAGTGTTCCGTTCTTGTATCATTTGACTCAATTGGCGTTCAATGTCCTCAAATCTCCTCTCCTCTTCCTCAACTTTTCTCTTTCTTTGTTCCCTTCCTTCTTCAAGCATTTTCATTATTTGACTTAATTGATCTTGCAATGAAGGTTTCCCCTTATCATATGGTGGACATTCTTCTTGGAAATTTTCTCGGACATACCCGTTGTGCATACATGTTCCATTTTCCATTTGGTAATTGGGCATGTTCCACATTTGTCCCCCATTAAAGTTGGAAGTAGGTATTGAGTAGGCATTTTGAGGCTCATAGCTTGAAAGACTTGGTTGAAAACTTTGCCTTGTATCACTTCCATAAGCATATCTTCTAAGCATTTCCATCAAGGCATTATTTTCGGATAGAGGAGTAACCGTAGGAACTTGATTGTTGTAACAATTTGGTATGGAATAAGTATTTCCTTGATACGGTTGAAATGTATTCACATTGTAAGCTCCTTGCCATCCCTCGTATATTCCATTATTATAGTATTGATCCATTTTTACTCTTGTTCTCAAGATCTACTACAATTCTTCTCCACTTACTATTTTTGGTTTTGCTCCTTCTCCCATTCTTTCAAGGTTGATGTACCTATCAAGAAGAACAAGTAAGAACAAATTTTTCCAAAGCAAATATGTAAGCAAAAATAAAAAAATGTCCTAAGTAGAGCTAGCAAATTCAAACAAGTTACACCAAAGCCTTTCTCCCCGGCAACGGCGCCATGAACTTAGTCTCAATTTTAGTACAAATTGATAAGAGTAAGCGTACTCTATCGTTGTGTGTAGACGTGGTGACCAAGTGCAAAATTTATAATATCGAACCCAAGGAAGAAAGTGTATGTATCCGTATTCGAAAGATGTTTCACTCTAGAAGGACTAATCAATAAAGAAGAGGTTGAATTACACTACAATCTAACTAAGAAAGCAATTAAAGATAGAGCATGTACAAATGAGATGGATGATGGGTGAAGGTGAACAATCTAAGAAGTATGCAAGGCTAACAACATTCATGGAAAAGGTATATATAGACTCACACACACACACATGCATTGGTGATCTTCATGTTATGATATTAAGGACACTCAAAGAGTGTTTCCAATCCTCACTATTCCTATAGGTACTTACGGATATTAATATACCGGTATAGAGATATTATCACGAAGAATTTTCTCTAGTAGGTAGGGACGTTTTTCTAGTGTTCCTTTCTAAGGTCAAGTTAGAATTAGCTTGGTTCCCCTCATCATATCAAACACTTTCACAAGTAATTATCAATAATGTCCTATCATGAGGTTCTAAGCATATGAAGGTTATGGCCAAACTCCCCACATACTTAACATAGTCATCTCATGCAATCAATGATTCAATTAAACCACTAAACATAATATTGGAATGACCATCCTAACACTATGAATAGAGAATCTAATCACACAAATCATACATAAAATGAGAATAAGCATTCATGATAGAAAATATTCATAACAATCATTTCATTAAACATGTGGTGTGCAAAATTTACATAATCCCTAACCAATCATATTGCTAGCCTCACATGAGGACTAGCCACTACAAATCACAATAAAATCAATACAATCCATGGCTTGCTCCACTTGAGCTAAATAATGAAGAAAATCACAAATTAAAGGTTGATTGACTTCCCTTATGAAGTTGGCCTTATCTTCCTTCAACATGATCCAATCTTCACTCCTTGATGTTCTTCCCTTCTTAAATTGGTGGATTGGTGGAATGAATGAATGGAAGTGAGAAATCAAGAGGAATGGGTGATGAAAATGGAGGAATGGATGATGGAATGATGGAGAAGAGTGTGTGCAGCCCAAAACCCTTGATTTTTCTGGTGCAAATGGTGTAATTGGGGGTATTTATACCCCCTGAGGAAGTCTGGAAGTCGCACTTGAGTTTTGACACTTTTGCATAAAAACAAGCCCGTGTTTTTATGCATCTGCCCGTGTTTTCTTGCAAAATTTCAGCTCTCTGTACATTTCTTTCACTTCTGAATAGACAACACTTTTCTGAATAGTGTTGTCTTTTCTGTGTTGTCTTTGGTTCGTTCTCCCTCGTTTTAACTCCGAATTGAGATCCGCTTTTTCCTACATCTTCCTCTTCACCTCTAGAATTCATTAATACCTGAAAATTACACAAATTCCACCAAAGTATAAATTCTCTAAATATTTACAAATACTGCGCAATCTAGGACACTTAAACACTCAAACTAAGCATAATTGTATGGAACCATGCTATAATTGGACCCTAAATTCATGTGATTTCTACACTCATCACCAAGCAGGCTTGAAAATCAAAGATATCAAAGCCCAAATCCTTGGATGTAATCAAATCAAATCAAAATAAGATTTGAAATCAAATCAAGATCAGATTTGATACAACTCAAATTTGGATCAACCAATCAGATTAAAGCCCGCAAAATTAGATCAAATCAATATTGACCAATCAAATTGCAAGGATAGAAATACCCAAGCCCGCAAAATTAAGTCAAAACATCCCTGGATCAATCGGACTGCGAGTTATTTATGGGGCATCCTCACCCTCCACCTATATAAGAAGCCCTCCTCCATTCATTTCAGAAACACGCTTGGATACCTGAAGAGATCCAAAGAACATGAGAAAAAATAAAAAGTCCAGTCTCTCTTCAAGATCTTCAAGTCAAGAATTATCTCTGATCAGAGATCAAGGTGCTAAGCCTCTCCGATCTGGCGTTCTTCTAGCCAACCGCCTCCGATCAGAGATCAAGGTGCCAAGCTCCTTCGATCCGGCGTTCTTCCAGCCAATAGCCTCCGATCAGAGATCAAAGTGCCAAGCTCCTCCAATCTGGCATTCTCCTAATCAACAGCCTTCTTATGCAGAAAACTCTTCAGTCAACGTTCAATCCGAACAAAGGCTCAACGCCTACGAATCAACGTCAGAAGACTACACATCTGAGCTCGAACAAGCTTCATCTGAAGATCTGGCTCAACACACACGCTGTCAACACGGTCAGTATACATTCCAGTCAAAGTCAGGTCAACAAGTCAAAGTCAAGGCCAAATTGGTTCGAGAGAAGAATCAGAGGATTGATTGAGATTGTAACCCGTTTAAATATCTTCCAAATTAAATCCGTCTGGATTATCCTTGTACTCAATTTGTATTTATTTTATCATAAATACTAAAATTTTTTGTTACAAATTTTGGTAGGCACCTGAATTTTATTGCCTATTTAATGAAAATACGTGTAAATTACATATTAAAAATTAATTAATTATTTACTTCCTCCGTTCGGATTCAAGGGTGTCATTTGCTTTTGGGCACGGAGATTAATGAGTATTTTATTTAATGTATAGTGGGTAGTTGTATTAGTGGAGGTGTGGATCCCATTTTTTAGTCGTATTAGTGGGTGTGTGCAGATAAAAAAGGAAATAAGACCCTTAGGGGCGGACGCCCAAAATGAAAAAATGATACCCTTAAAAGCGGATGGAGGGAGTATTTATTAAGGAATTCAAATAAATTAATTCCTGAAATAAATGAGAAAATAATTGAAAATTGAGTCAGATCCAGTCAGATAAGCCCAAATCAAGCAAGCTTAGAAATCAAAGATGTCAAAGCCCAAATCCTTGGATGTGATCAAATTAAATTAGAATAAGATTTGGAATCAAATCAAGATCAGATTTGATATAATTCAAATTTGGATCAACCAATCAGATTAAAGCCCAAGCCCGCAGAATTAGGTAAAATCAATATTGACCAATTAAATTGCAAGGATAGAAAGGCCCAAGCCCGTAGAATTATGTCAAAACTGCCCTGGACCAATCAGACTGCGAGTTATTTATGGGGCATCCTCACCCTCCACCTATATAAGGAGCCCTCCTCCATTCATTCCAGACACACACTTGGATACCTAAAGAGATCTGAAGAACACGAGCAAAGACGAAAGTCCAGTCTCTCTTCAAGATCTTCAAGTCAAGAATAGTCTCCGATCAGAGATCAAGGTGCTAAGCCCCTCCGACCTAGAGTTCTTCCAGCCAACTGCCTCCAATCAGAGATCAAGGTGCATGTCAAGCCCCTCTGATCCGGCGTTCTTCCAACCAACAGCCTCCGATCAGAGATCAAGGTGGCAAGCCCCTCTGATCCGGTATTCTTCCAGATAATCGTCACAAGACTACATATCCGAGTTCGGACAAGCTTCATCTGAAGATTCGGCTCAACACACACACTGTCAACACGGTCAGCATATATTCCAGTTAAAGTCAGGTCAACAAGTCAAAGTCAAGATCAAATTGGTTCGAGAGAAAAATCAGATGATTGATTGAATTTGTATATATTCCAAATTAAATCCATCTAGATTATTCTTATACTCAATTTGTATTTATTTTATCATAAATACTAAAATTTGTTGTTACAGTATTAATGGCTTCCTCTCAGCCGTTTATATATGTACACACATATGCAAACTACAGGTGAATCGTGTTGCTCATGTTCTCTCTCTTGAAAATAACACAATGTCATGTCCGTTGGTGCTGTTCTTGTCTGCATCAAAATAGAAGGTGCTGTTAAAGTGAGAAATCTTAAATGTTATAAGAAGAAACATGCTTATGGAGTATCATAATTACACTTGTGTAAATCGGGTTCACTGTGTAAACCATGTGATCCCCTTTTCAATCCTACACGTCTTTCATCCCACGTTAAGGTTTATGTTTTCCATTTTAATTTGTCCCATAGTTAAGGTTTGCATTTCTTTTATTGTCAAGTTGGGCCCACACAAATATTAATTATTCCATATAGGGCTCACACACAATAATAATACAACTACCGACTTCACATTAAATATTATTTCTTTCACCTCACTACACATTAAAATATTATGTCTCTAAATCTCCGTGCAAAAAACAAACGCCAACGTTAACGCGGGATGGAAGGAGTATACCCTATGTATTGATAGAGCATTTAAATTAAGTGAAATCAAAGGTTTATGATGTAAACCACCCTGTTTACAAAACTCTTAACTCATGGAGTATAATGGAACTCTTTATTAGTTGATCCGTTGATTTTTTTATAAATTTTTTTAAATAAACTCTAATGTCAAGTTTTTCACAAATGGTGGCATATATTTGATCTGATTGAAGGGGTGAAGGGTTTGAATGAACAAAATAGTTGTTGAGGGGCATAATTGAACCCATTGCTTAAGATGAGGGGTTATATGAACTTTTTCCAGGTAGAATATTACATGAAAAATGTAGCAGTGTAAATTAAATGATAAAATATTATTGCAAATACTTTTTAAAGGATACAACTAAAAATGATAAACCGTAATATTCGTTTCTATCCCTTTAGAGATATTCTGCATGGATCCAAAGCCAAAGTAGGTTCAAAAGATGATAAATTCGAACATATTCTCACACACTCAACCATTCATCAATCTCCATCTTCTCTTCTCTTGCAACATCTCCGGCGAGAAAACATCATCGGAAAAGATGGGGTGGTTCGTAAGACCAAGAAGGGGTATGAGCTGGAAAGACCAAACCCTAGACTCCATTTCTGCACCACCTCTGCCTCTTCTCGTCTTCTTCGGCCTGCTGCTCATGATGGTCTACTTCGCAACCAATTGGGACCACAAAGAGAGGTTGGAGAGACGGAAATCCGGGTTCCGATTCAGCCTCCTCCTGCTGCCCATGGTGGTGATAGTAGCGGTTAACTTGGTGATGCTCCGCCGTAGGATGCTGCGGTACAGCTTTGGAGTGCCGAAGCCGATGTACCACGTGGCGGACGACGAGGGGACGTCGGCGTCCACGGGGTTGCTGCTGGTGCTGCTCTTGCTGCTGGTTTTGGTTCATTATCAGTCATCCATTCACTCTTCTTGGTTTAGATTTCTGTAGGATTGCTTAATTTCTGCTTGATGATGGTTTAAAAGAATTACTTCAGTACTATGTAATCTTCATATGTAATGTACTACTCCCTCCGTCCCGGAGAAGTTGATGCATTTTTTTTTGGAACGGAAATTAAGGAGTATAATAATTTAATATAAAGTGAAGTAAAGTGAAGTGAATGAAATAATATTTAATGTGTAATGGGTAATTGTATTAGATGTGGTATGTAGGCCCTATGAGAATAAAGTAATTGGTTTTGTGTAGGTCTCATGTATTAAAAATGAAATGCATCAACTTTAATAGGACAAATCAAAAAGAAAAGTGTGCCAACTTATATGGGATAGAGAGAGTAATTAAGAGTGTTTGATTGTTAGTTTGTAAGAATAAATTAGCTGTTGTTATTTATCAACAGCCTGATGATCTTGCTCCACCAGTAAGTTACACTAGCGATGAGGTTGTCTCAAATGTTATGTTAATATCTTTTATTTGCAAATTATTAGATGATGACACGTAAATAAAACATAATATTTATATGTTAAAAGGAAAATTTCAGGAAAATATTAATTTAAACTATTACTAAGAAAGTGAGTCGGCGTATTCCACTACAACATAAGTGATATTACATAACACCCAAAAAATGTTACTTTATAATTAAAAAATATTATTATAAATCATAAATAACACTTTTTCGGTGTCGCTGTTGCCCTGCTATCTAAAATCTAATGTTACATTTTTTTTTTTTTGCTTATGATAACACCTTATATCAATTTTAACATTTTATTATAACACTCTAAAAAATGTTACTTATATGGTTAATGTAATATTTTTTATACTAATTTAACATTATTTTGTTAACACTTTTGAATGTAAATGTAACATTCTATACATTATTTTGTTAACACTTTTATATATAATATTGTAAAACAATTATGTAACACATGCGTTAACATTTTAATTATTTATGCAATATTTATTATATTAATATTCTTATTTATTAAATTAAAAATTATTATCAAATAATAATAATTTTATTAAAATATTATATTCGTATTGATTACTTAGTGATAAATTATAATAACAATAGCTTAATAATAATAATAATTTAATTTTATTATTATTATTATTATTCTGAAAATGATAAATTATATTCGTAAAGTAACAATACATCGAATGCACAAAAGTGCATTATCAAAAACTAGTTCCTTAATAAAGCTAAGGCTAACATCTATCTAAAACAAGAAACCAGTCAATATGATTAGATCATCTGATCTAACATGTTGCATATTTACATTTAGAATAAAACATAAAACTAGTCAATGGTGCTTCAAATCTTAAACGAGAAAACTAGAGCACCAGCAAATTGCATCCGTACATTCGATTCAGCAACAGAAACCAGCAAGCATTAAACTGCAAAAATGAAACAACGTGATATTCATCAGCAATGCAAAGCTACAACCAACATTGCAGTATGAACTAGCATAAAAAATTCCAGCAAAACCACCCAGCAACATGGTAATCACAGTAATAAAACAATCAAGCAGATTAGCAAATTACCAGTAACAAAAAAAAGTAAACGAGTAGTAGAAAATATCAACAGATTAACCCAACAGCAGGATATGCACAAGGTATAACTAGCAGCCAAATACAACAGTTTTCCAAGTTGTAGCATATATGGTTTACACATGCCATCCAAAGTATGACGGGGTAACCAAGTTTATAGTTCCCTGTTCCATATATTAGGTTTCATCTAATAGTCTAACAATAATAGTTCTGATGAAAGACGAGCAAATAAAAAAAGAAGGTTGATCTATTTAACTAAGATAACAAAGATTTAGTCCCACATTATAAATAGAATACAAGAGTTAGTTCTGCATATTTGTCCTTACAGTTCAAGTCATCATTTATAATAAAGATCAATGAATCAAGCTAGTTAGAATCCAAAATAAGTGCGGTCAATATTACTCCTAATTACCAAATCATATTTCAAAGTTAGTTTGACTCCCATGATTATTTTTCTTATTGAATATACTCTGTGATTGTGCCCCTGATTTATGCCATCTCTATCAGCTACACACTCATATAGCATACATACCTATACTTTATGATTATGCTAAAGAATATAAGAAAATCAGCAACCAGCAAATTACAAAAGCTGGTAAGATCAAACAACAACCTGCAAAATAAGCAGCAACCAGCAAATTTAAAACTACCAATACTACAAAATAAAAAGCAGCAAGCAGCAAAATAAGCACCACAACTAAATCCCACAGGAGTCAGTTAAGATCAACATATTAAGAGCTAATACGCCTTCAGGTAACCAAGATGGCACTTGAGTCAGCAATTACTGCCAAGAAAGTTAAATAACCCAAGCAGAAAACCAATTCAATTATCTTCTCTAGGGCAGAATCTGCGAAATTAGAAGGCAAGACTTATAGAAAACCAAATACTAACACAAAGCAGTATATAATCGCCAAATCACAACAATGAATAATAGCCCAAACAATATAATGTAGTAAAATCTGTATAAAGCCAATATCAGGATCGACATCTTCCAATGCTGCTTTCAAGCATTATAAGGACGCTTCAGCCTTAAATGATTTTTTGAAAATCTAGAGAAATCAAAGAGGGGGTAATCTGGGTGTGTATGCTCACCCAAGAAAGCTGCAGAAGATTGGTGAATCTTAGGTTTGAAACTTAAAATTAAAACATGTGATAAACTTAATTCAATACATATATTAATAGATATCATTACTAAAATCTAAATAATTACTGAAGTTTAAATAATTGTAAAACAAGATAAATATGCAATATTACTTAAATTTCATGTACTATGATGAAGTACGTACTTATATATCCAAAAACCTAAAATTAGGTTTGAAAAAAATAAAATGAAAGAAAATAAAATAAACCCTAATATTAATCCTTCCAACTGAAAAATAATCACACCAATCCTCACTTTCCACTACACAATTTTCCACCCATACATTAAATTTATACAAAAATTTGTCAATCCACACAATAATTCATCAATTAACATGCACAGTTCTATTTTATTACATGGTTTTGATTAAACGTAAAATCTCCCAAGAAACCACTTACTTGGTGATGTATAGATCTCATATATTCAGTAGATACCTAAGGTTTCAAATAAACATCACACAAGCACTTTCCATGCAACAAAGACAACAAGAAGCACTTAAGCACATAAGTAGTACTCAAAAGACACCTTAAAATAATAAAAAAAAAAAATTTTACCTCAAGTACTACATATGCTTTTCTTCCAGCTGTTATTTCAAATGAATAAATCTTCAGGAGTCATGTCACTGCATATGCCTTCATAGAAGGATAAGAGAAGTTACAAACACAAACCAAGAATTACAATGCATAAACAGAATCAATTATAAATTACTGATAGAAATGATTTTGGATCAATCTATACACTTGGAAGAAATTATGTGTGCTAACTAAAAGCCATTGATGAAGAAGGTAGGGAGAGCCTTTTATAAAGGAGGATTTAAATTATTAGAAAATACTGCTCTAGATATTAGTTGTTCATTTAATAACATAATTCCGCCCATGAAATTAACAGAAATACTCTTCTTGTCCTTATATACCAATGATCTATTTTGGAATTTGAACCCGTATAGATTAAATAAAAATAGTTTGAACAAAAATACTGGACTTCGGTGGTTTCTTTTAAAAGTAGCTACCATATAAACTTGTTGGCAAGATACTTAAGTATGGGATCCTATGTGAATATCCAAAGTAATATCAAACATTCATCACTCTAAAATATTTTAAAACAGGTACATAAGACAATAAGTCAAGAGTAATGACTAATGACAATCTAATTTTTTATATCATGCCACAAAAAAATACAGGAACAGGAATATATGTGAATACCCTGCCAAAGTATTTTTGCATCTCAAAGCATGATATAACTAGTGATAAAATGAATACCTAGTTTGATTGTGTCATCGGTCAAATGAGCCTCAGCCACATCAAATAACTAATTTCTCGTTATATATGAGGTAGAATACTTCCCATCTGCAATTCCAAATTCTCTTAAAACCCAACAGATGACCTTCATAATAGAAGAAATGAGAGAGAGAGAGAGAGAGAGAGAGGTTGCAATTAAAATAGAAGCAAAAACATAAAGAAAAAACAGTAGAGGAAGTTGAGTAAAGAATATTAATGGATTATCCACCAGCGACACAATATAAGTGAATAAAAGGAGAAAATATGGATGGCTAAATAATGGAACATACTTGTAAAATGCATATTGAAGTTTCTGCTCACTCATAATTCGAAGATAAGATTCCACCAGCATCAAATAATGTGGTTGAGCATACAGGTCTTGACAAATTAACTATCAGCATATAAAACCTTTTCATACTACAAGATGCAAATATTAAATAACATAATTCTGGTCCATTCATAAGATTGGTATAAATATTGGTCCAAACTAACTTTGTTTTTGTCCATGATCATTTTTTCGTCGAAGCAAGATTGACATTGCCTATACATTAAATAATTGAACTATATCTATAAATACCCATCAACACGGCTTCAGAAAATGTTGGGAGTAGAATTTTTTTAACCATTCCACCAATTCACAGACATATAATCATACAATCAAGAACTTGTAACCTAACCCAAAAATTCTACATTAGGGTTTAGAAACAAAACACTGGATGAAAATGCTATGACTGCATATTCTGTCATTGGATACTGAGACAATTTAAGCTCATGGAATTTTACACAGATTGGAACATAACAATATATGCACCTGTATAAGTAGCTGATCTATATACTCATAAGTACTGGACATGAAATTGTAACAAAAAATATTATATTTATAATAAAATAAATACAAAAGAATTACAATGATAATCCAGAAGGATTAAACTTGATAATTTAGGAAACAATCTCTATTTATCCTCTGATTCATCTCTCGAACCGATTTGGCTTGACTTTGACTTGTGTTGACGGCGCTGACTGTGTTGACTGCGCTGACTTTGATTTTGTTGACTAGAGTGTACGCTGACTGTGTTGACAGCGTGTGTGGAGTCGGATCTTCAATTGAAGCTTGTCCGAGCTCGAATTTAGGACTTTGTAACGTTTATCCAGAGGCGTCGAGCCTTTGTTTGGATTAAACGTATTTGATGTGAAAACACTCGATCTGTGGGGCTTAGCACCTTTATCCCGGGTCGTATGCTGTTCTTGGCGCGAAGAACACCGAAGAACTTAGTTTATGAAGAACGCTTGATTTTGGGGGCTTAGCACCTTTATCCCGAATCGTTTGCCGTTCTTGACTTGAAGATGCTTGAAGATCTTGAGGAGCGTTGCTCGTGTTTCAATCTCTTCAAAGCGTTTGTGTCTTCAGATGCGTCAGTGTGTGTTGAGTCGGATCTTCAGTTGAAGCTTGTCCGAACTCAGATTTGGGACCCTATAACATTAATCTAGAGGCGTCGAGCCTTTGTTTGGATTAAACGTACTTAATCCGAAGAACACTCGATCTGGGGGGCTTAGCACCTTAATCCCGGGTCGTATGCTGTTCTTGGCACGAAGAACACCGAAGAACTCAGTATATGAAGAACGCTTGATTTGGGGGGTTCCGCACCTTAATCCCGAATCGTTTGACGTTCTTGACTTGAGGATGCTTAAAGATCTCAAGGGAACACTGCTCGTGTTCTTGATCTCTTCAGAGCGTTTATGTCTTCAGGTCTTTGAATGTGTGTGGAATGAATGGAGGAGGGCTCCTTATATAGGTGGAGTATGAGGATGCCCCATAAATAACTCGCAGCCTGATTGGTCAGTTTTGACCTAATTATGCGGGCTTGGGCCTTCACTTTCTTAGGCTTTAAGTCAGACTTATTTGACTGGATCTTACCCAATTATAAATTATTTACTCATTTATTTTAGGAATTTATTTATTTAAATCCCTTAATAAATAAATAATTAATTGATAATTATTGCATTAATTTGCCACATATTTTTCTTAATAGGCAATAAAATTCAAGTGCTTACAAATGCCCCCTCGCATTTTGTTCACGGACGTCTTTGTGTTGAGGTGAACAAATTGCGACAATCCATTTCTTGATCAACATGATTGAATTTTATTGCTTGCCTCTCCAATTTGATATGAATAGCCTGAATTATGACTGAACTTAGCAGAGTGCTAAGTTGCCTACGTACCTCTTTGAAGAGGATCAAGTCAAAACGTAGTTCAAAGAGACATGATTTGATTTGAATGGGGGGCCGTACACATTTTATACTAATGCGGGCCAGGAGTAACATGCAGTTTAGGCTCGTGCGTCGAGGAGCGTTGGACTTGAATTTGTTGACAGTTTATACTCGTATCAATGAGTTTTGAATTTGAACTTGTAGACAGTTTATACTCGTGTCAAGGAGCATTGTGTGTAGAGAGTTTATTCTCTTCCCAAGGAGATTTGATTTGATGTGTAGATAGTTTATACTCATATCAAGGAGCGTCAAACATGTAGAGAATTTTCTCTTCTCAAGGAGATATGATTTGATGTGTGGACAGTTTATACTCATATCAAGGAGTATAGTGTGGATAGTTTTCGCTCGTATCGAGGAGCCTTGAATTTGATTTGTGTTAGATAGTTTAGGCTCGTATCAAGGAGCATGACTTGAGGATTTTAGGTAGTTTAAGCTCATATCAAGGAGCATAACTTGTAGATAGTTTTAGCTCGTGTCAAGGAGCGTGATGTAGACAGTTTTCGCTCGTGTCAGGGAGATTTGACTTGAAAGATTTTAGATAGTTTAAGCTCGTATCAAGGAGCGTAATCCAGACAGTTTTAGCTCATGTCAAGGAGCATAATGCAGACAGTTTTAGCTCGTGTCAGGGAGCTTTGTCTTGATTTATCAATAGTTTATTGCCCCCAATCTTGGGATGCACTATTTTCTCTTGCTTCAACTTCATTTCTGTTAATCTTTATAGAAACTGCAGCCTTTGTTTGTGGTTCCTCTTCCAAGGGCTCATCGAAGGACATGTATTCAAACTCGTAAGAGTCTTGAATAGAGGGCCATTTGATGTCATTTGATGTCAGGCTTAACTCCATGTCGTGAGCTCTTGAAGCCAACTCTTCAAAAGTTTTAGGCCGAATTCCTTGGAGTATGTAGCTAAGATTCCATTGCATCCCTTGAATACACATTTCCATAGCTGAAGTTTTTGATAGCTTTTCTTTGCAACTGAGGCTTAGACTCCTCCATCTATTGATGTAGTCGATGACATATTCTATATCCCTTTGACGAGTATTTGTTAGCTCCATCATGCTAACAATTCTTCGTGTGCTATAGAAACGGTTGAGGAATACTTTTTCCATTTGCCCCCAACTGTCAATGGAGTTGGCTTCCAAGTCGATGTACCAATCAAAGGCATTTCCTCTTAAAGATCGGACGAATTGTCTCACCATGTGATCTCCGTTGGTCCCAGCATCATTGCATGTCTCGACGAAGTGCGCCACATGTTGTCTCGGATTGCCTTTGCCGTCAAATTATTGAAACTTGGGAGGTTGGTAGTCAGTTGGCATCCTCAAGTTGTCAATCCTCTTTGTATATGGCTTGGCATATGTTGAAGAAGATTTTGAGCTTCCTTCAAACTTATCTTTTATCGTCTCTAAAATGATGTTCTTCAGTTGGTTCACAGGAAGCATTTTGTCAGTTGAAATTTGTATTTCTTCTTCAACTGGCTTCTTTTCAAGAGGATGGTGTTTCGCTGAGTCTTCTTTCTCGTGCTCATCCCCAACTTGTTTCTCATTTGTACGACTTGTCTCCACATTCTCAATTTTCTTCATAAGTATGGAGATTTTTACGTCTTGAGCTTCCATGTGCTTGTTGAGTCCTTCAATGGCTCTCATCATACTTGCGAGTTGATCCTCAATGGTCATAGTACTTGTCGTCATCACTGCAGCTTCAGTTGAGGTAGATGATAAGCTTGGCGTGGAGCGAGGAGTTAAGCAAGTAGAAACATTTTCACTACTCTTGTCTCCGTGCAATGGTTTGTTGAGAGTAATCCTCACCATATGGTTTGCCTCTACAGAGCCTTCGGCAATACTTCTTGTAATGACTCCAACCTTTTCAGTTTGCAACTCTGGAGGCTTTGATGCACCAGGCCTTCGTATCGCAATCTTTAGTGGAGTCATGACTTGCGTCTTCACAGCTTGTAGCTCTAAAGGCTTTGAGGTAGATGACCTTTTTATTGCGATCCTAAGAGGAGTCATACTTTGTATCTTTGAGCTTATTGAGAGAAGAGATGAGAGGTAGAGACTGTCCCACTGGGCGTGCCAAAATTTGTAACAAAAAATATTGTATTTATAATAAAATAAATACAAAAGAATTACAATGATAATCCAGAAGGATTAAACTTGATAATTTAGGAAACAATCTCTATTTATCCTCTGATTCTTCTCTCGAACCGATTTGGCTTGACTTTGACTTGTGTTGACGGCGCTGACTGTGTTGACTGCTCTGACTTTGATTTTGTTGACTAGAGTGTACGCTGACTGTGTTGACAGCGTGTGTGGAGTCGGATCTTCAATTGAAGCTTGTCCGAGCTCGAATTTAGGACTTTGTAACGTTTATCCAGAGGCGTCGAGCCTTTATTTGGATTAAACGTATTTGATGTGAAAACACTCGATCTGGGGGGCTTAGCACCTTTATCCCGGGTCGTATGCTGTTCTTGGCGCGAAGAACACCGAAGAACTTAGTTTATGAAGAACGCTTGATTTTGGGGGCTTAGCACCTTTATCCCGAATCGTTTGCCGTTCTTGACTTGAAGATGCTTGAAGATCTTGAGGAGCGTTGCTCGTGTTTCAATCTCTTCAAAGCATTTGTGTCTTCAGATGCGTCAGTGTGTGTTGAGTCGGATCTTCAGTTGAAGCTTGTCCGAACTCAGATTTGGGACCCTATAACGTTAATCTAGAGGCGTCGAGCCTTTGTTTGGATTAAACGTACTTAATCCGAAGAACACTCGATCTGGGGGGCTTAGCACCTTAATCCCGGGTCGTATGCTGTTCTTGGCACGAAGAACACCGAAGAACTCAGTATATGAAGAACGCTTGATTTGGGGGGTTCCGCACCTTAATCCCGAATCGTTTGACGTTCTTGACTTGAGGATGCTTAAAGATCTCAAGGGAACACTGCTCGTGTTCTTGATCTTTTCAGAGCGTTTATGTCTTCAGGTCTTTGAATGTGTGTGGAATGAATGGAGGAGGGCTCCTTATATAGGTGGAGTATGAGGATGCCCCATAAATAACTCGCAGCCTGATTGGTCAATTTTGACCTAATTATGCGGGCTTGGGCCTTCACTTCTTAGGCTTTAAGTCAGACTTATTTGACTGGATCTTACCCAATTATAAATTATTTACTCATTTATTTTAGGAATTTATTTATTTAAATCCCTTAATAAATAAATAATTAATTGATAATTATTGCATTAATTTGCCACATATTTTTCTTAATGGGCAATAAAATTCAAGTGCTTACAGAAATATCTCAAAATATTATTTAATTAACACATTTAAAAAAGAAGAAAAATAAAAATATTGACATCTAGGAATCAAATTAGAAAGCTTGTTCTTTAACTTAGCACTCTAGATAAAAGAGCATGATAAACCAATATTGTTTACATGGTAAAATCGCAGAAGCTTGAGATGAGAGATAGATATATGTTAAGAGATCTTTAAGATAATCAGATTACATCTCTGATTCCTTAAAAAAAAAATGTCAAACAAAACTCTGTATTAAAGAAATTAAATCAATCACCAAAGTTTACTGAGCAAACCCTATTTACTCACAGATTGAAGAACAAAAACCAAAAAACAGAAGTTACCAATACATTAATGAAGAGACTGGTATTATCGGTATGAGTGCGTGCGTTGGCAAGATTTACGACGCGAGCAGTGGCGAATCCAACGCCGGAGAACAGTGCGTGGTCAATTTGAATTGTTGTTGTGCAAGCAGAATAATAGTGTGAGCATGGTTAGAAACGGGTTGCTTCAATTAAAAAAATGAATGGTGAGTAGCGTAAGATTTGGGGGAGAATAGTGTACCTTTCCTTTCAATTATTTTGGATTCTATTTGAAGTTTTGAACTGTAGGAACAGGTAATGGAACTTAAAATTTTCACGTGTTAATTATTTGAAATTTTAATTAACTATTTAGAAATAAATTCCCTCTGTTTTTAAAAAAATTCAAAGAGAAAAAGAGTTGTTCCCTCAATCACTTTACACTTATTATTTTACATTGTTATATATATATAAATATTAAATTTTATTTATTTTTTGTAATATATAAAATGTAAAATTGTTACTCTCTCCATTCCACCGTAAACTAATAATATATGAAAGGAGGGTTCACCAACGTATATACAAATAGTTTAATATGAGTAACATAATCGTAAACACTTGTTTATGAATATAAAAAAATATTTTTGCTATAAAAAATAAAAAAATATCATTCATGAACACTTGTATCACCTTATTTATTTTTAAAATTGAGATTTTTTTCGTGATTGATTAAATGTTTTTGGTTCAATGTTGAAAGTTTTACTTATTTGACAAAATTTAAAATTTATTCATTAATATTGTTCATAAATGTGAAATAATGAAATATTACCTCTAATAAAGTATTCATTTTTTTTTATCATTATGAACATCTACTCTAAAATACTCCCTCCATCTCGCTATAATGCTTACGCTTCCTTTGTAATTTACGAGGGATGCGTAAGCATTATTGCGAGACGGATGGAGTATTCATTTTCTCTTTAAAAAAATTATTAATTTAACTGCATACTTTATATTCCTTTCGTCTCATCCTAATGGTTACGTTTATTTTTTAAACGAGTAGTAACGAATATATTACTTTAATGTGTATTGAGGTGGGAAATACTCCCTCCGACCCACAACAAGGAGTGCATTTTGACCCAACACAAGAGGTGCATTTCCATTTTTAGTAAATGGGACACACACAAAATAATTAATACTCACTCCGTCCCGGTCAAACAGCACCATTTGCTTTTTGCACGTAGATTAAGGAGTATTATTATTTTATGTAAAGTGGATATGTGTATTAGAGAGATGTGATGGGTAGTGGTGGGCCATTTGTGGGCCTTTTTTGCTAAAAGAGGAAAATTGTGCAATTTGGACGGGACGGCCAATATAATAAAATTGTGCTATTTGGGTGGGACGAAGGGAGTATATCTTCATGGGAGTCACACACCACACTAATACATGTACCACTATATATTAAAATACTATTTCTCTCTCCTCAACTACCCAATCAATATTATATCCCTTAATCTATGCGCAAAAAAAATGCACTTCTTGTGACGAAACGGATGGAGTATAATATTTATTTGTATAGTGGGTAGTTGTATTAATGTTGTAACTGGGTCACATAAATATATTTTAATTGTTTTTTGTGGGTCCCATATAAAAAAAATGAAATGTAACGATTAGGATGAAACGCTCAAATTGAAAATATGTAACTATTAGAAAAAGAAGAAAGGAGCATATAATAATAATATTTTTTAATAAAAGTTAAAAATAAAATCATTCTATACTTGAAATTGAAATCATACATATATTAACATAAAAATATTTTAATTATTAAATGACGGGGTTTACGATCTTAATTATAAGATTAATTTTTTAAATTAATCCCACAAATAAAATAAATAAATTTATTAAAGATAAAAGTAAAGGTTCATATGTTAAACCCTGTTTTCAATTATTACTTTTAATACATAAAAGACAATGACTAAGGTGGGAAGGGGCACCAATTTTGAAATGTACAACCTCCTTACTTCACATTCAGGGTGTGTGTTTTGATATTTTGATGAAGGGGCATGAATTAATTAAGGAGATCAAAGGGGTACCAATCAAGGCAAAAACTTGTGTGCACCCGGGCGCACGGAAGCACACTCCGTGAACCTTTAGAATTTTTTGTTAAATTGTACTATATCCTTTAGTATAAAGATGTGTACCCTTTATTTTCAGAAGAAAAATAAAAAATATTAATGAAAAGTGTATACTCTTTAGAACAAAATGGTGTACCCTTATTAATTAAAGTGTATACCATTTAGAGCAAAATAATGTACCATTACTCATAATACTAAATTCTAAAGGCGCACGGTGTATCCCCGGGGGCACGCAAGACCAACTCACCAATCAATTGGTACCCCTAGTTGTACCGTAGTCACTCTCTACATAAAAAGTTACACATTAGAGATATAAATTACTACTCTTCTAAATGAAAAAAAAAAATTACTCTTCAAATTATTTTAAACCCTGATTTTTAGTACATGAAACATTACTCTTTAAAAAGATAAAATTATTACTTTTCTAAATAAAAAAAATACTTCTTTCAAATAGTAATTTTACAAGAATGAACCTGAATCACACCAAACTCACTCAAAATAAAATAAAATGAATACTCACCAGTACTTCCTCCGTCCCAAGTATTTTTACCCGGGCTCGTAGATTAAGACGTGTTATTTTTTAATATATAATATAAGAAAAAGTAAGGATAAATTAGTAATTTAAAAGGAAAAAGTAAATAAAGTTGGGAATTATGAATAAAGTGTAAAAAAATAATTAAAGTTGTTGGGATTGATGAATAAAGTGTAAAAATAAGTAATAAAATATTATATATTTTTACCATTAATGGAAAACGTAAAAATACGTAGGAAAGTGGGTAAAATTACGTGGAACGGATGGAGTATTATATTTAAATCTTAATGTTCCAACTTTATTTATTTAGTAAATAATTTTTAAATATTGTTCATTTAAGTAAATCGACTCTCATAATTCATAAACAAACATGTGCAGACTATTAGGTCAAGCCATCAACTATTTGTTGAAAAAATTTCATTTATCAATATCTCGACTAAATTTATGTTTCAGGGTCGTATTATTTATAATATTTTATTAATAATTGTTGCATTAAATATTTATAAAATTTAATATATATTAAAATTATAATCTAGAATTATTACTTAATCTATCTATATTAATTAAAGCATTAATAACCCATCTCTTTCTTTTCAACTAAGATGAACGTTGACCTGGAGAGAGCGCCAAAATTTAGAAGGAAAAAAAAAGAATAGCGCTCTTTCTGAAATTTACCGCCAAATTTCCAATCTTTGTACTAACTAATCCAGACTCCCCACGATTTTTCGCGCCGATCACATTGTAAGTGGTTAGACCTTTCTTTATATCCAAATCAAAACCCCTCAATTCCTCTAGAGAAGTAGATTAAGGAGAAGTTTGTATGCCCTCGGGCTGCGCCATGCGCACCAACACTTTCAATTTGTCTTTAACAGTTCGACAATGGTAAGTTGATGTGGAATTGTGATATGATTTTATTCACTGTAGTTATTGTCCTGTACTAATTTCTAAGATTTATAATTGTTTAAACCCCTAATTTTTAATTTTTCTTAGTTACTCAAATTCCACCTTATGAATCCTGAAACATCTATTGAATTCTCAAAGATTATAGATGGTGTTTTTGTTGGTTGATGAAAGTTATATTTTTTCTCTGTTTGCTATTGTTATGGTGGTTTATAATAAATGAGACACATGTATAATTCAATTTTGGCAACTGTTTCAAGATTAAGTAATACAAGTACAAGAACTCATTCAATCGAGATTTCAAGTGCAATTCTTTAAATTCTATAAAATGATACAAATATGTTGAAGCTAATTGGTTGTGTTTATTTCATTTAGCTCTAATGTGGTATTAGCAGGTATTCACTACTTTGGTTTAGTTTCCATCCATGTGAACTTTCGCCTATTTTTAAAGAGTGAGGCTCTTGTGCACCCGGCGCACAGAACACATTCCGTGCGCCTTTACAATTTTCATGCCCCTTTACAATTTAAACCCCTAGCAATACATAGGTTTAAATAGGATTGGAGGGGAGGGTTGTGTTCACATGGGGACACGGAGCATCTTTCCGTGTCCCCGGGCGCACAGGAGCTTTTGCCATTTTTAAATTCTCTCTTTCATGTACTGTCCATGGATTGCGGCAGAATATCAATTAAACAAATTTTAAGCTTACAGGCTTGGTATTTAATTTGGCACAAAAATTCAAGAGCCAAACTTGTTGGTTTATTCATGTTAACATTGAAGGAGTAGAACATATTTTTTTTATTACTTTTATATTTTTATGTTAGCTTCTTTTCCAAATAGAGTTCTCGGAACTGTTACATTTAATTTGACTGTCTCTAAAGCGTATAACGTTTACTTTGATTCTATAGTAGAAGATCAAGCCAGAAGTTACATATTTTTCCAATAATTGATTTCAGTTATTAAAAAATAATAATATTCAATTATTCGTGCTACATTCTTCATTATTAAGAATTGTGAAAAGATATATGTGTTGATTTCCACTAAGTATTATATACAACAAGAGAAAGAAGTAAAGGCTATGTACAGCCGACGTGGGATACAAAAGCATACAACGTAATATTACAGCAACACTCTCAATACGCCCCCTCAAGATGGTGGTGGTGAAACAATGCCAGTCTTGGACATGAGTAGAGTGAGATGAGGATGAGCAGGGGGTTTGGTAAGAGCATCAGCAAGCTGATCTGCAGAGGACACATGAGAGACACGTATTTGGGAAGATTTCACAAGGTCCCGAACAAAATGATAATCAATAGCAATGTGCTTCATGCGTGAGTGGAAAACAGGATTTGAGCACAGGTAAGTTGCACTGATGTTGTCACAATAAACAACCGGGGTGGTTGTCAAGGATGGAAGATAAAGTTCTTGAAGTATGGAACGAGTCCACTGAACTTTTGCAGCAGCAGAGGCAATGGATCTGTACTCAGCTTCAGTAGAAGAACGAGCAATAGTCCGCCGCTTGCGAGACCTCCAGGAGATAGGATTGGATCCGAAGAATACAACATAAGCCTCTGTGAAAGATCTATCATCACAGTCACCCGCCCAATCTGCGTCGACAAAGCAGTGTAGAGATAAAGGGGACGTGCTCCGAAGAAAAAGTGAACATTGCCGAGTACCATTGAGATATCGAAGGAGTCTCTTAACTGCTCCCCAGTGTGTCATGGTGGGAGCATGCATGTATTGAGACAACTTGTTGACAGCATAGGCAATGTCAGGTCTAGTAAGGAGTAGATATTGGAGACGCCCAAGAACCTTACGGTACTGTGTGGCATCAAATGCTTCAGAACCATCATCATGGTAAAGCTTTAAACCTGCGACCAGAGGAGTAGAAACTGGCTTCGAAGTGAGCATGTTAAGACTAAACAGAAGATCAGTAGTGTATTTATGTTGAGATAGATGACTGCCCTTTTTGGAGCGATGCACTTCAATACCCAAGAAGTAAGATAAATCCCCCAATCTCTTAACAGAGAAATGTGATGCCAGATCAGCTTCAAAGCGTGAATGGAAACCTGTATTGTTCCTTGTTAAAACAAGATCATCAACATAAACTAGGAAATATGCCAGAACACCCTGTTGATGAAAGACAAAAAGGAATTCATCCGATTTGGCACAAGTGAAGCCAGACGAGAGAAGAAATTTTCGAAGAGCAGTGTACCACGTCCGTGGTGCTTGCTTCAACCCATAAATAGATTTGTTTAGCTTGCAAACATAAGCTGGTCGATCAGAGGAAATGAACCCTGGAGGTTGCTGCATGTAGACCTCAGTAGATAGAGTTCCATGAAGAAAAGCATTGTTCACATCAAACTGATGAAGAGGCCAATTTTGACAAATAGCAATGCTAAGAACAATTCGTATTGTGGCGACTTCACAACAGGGCTGAAGGTTTCAATGAAGTCAATTCCTGGGCGTTGATGAAAACCCTTTCCACAAGATGGGCCTTGTACTTATCCACATAGCCATCAGGTTTCATTTGATGCGAAACACCCAAGATGGGCCTTGTACTTATCCACAAGGGCCCAAGTATTATTTTTTTGTAAGACATTAAACTCAGAAGTCATTGCATCACGCCAGTGATTAGCCATAATATAGTGGGCATGACCAATTAAAGAAATTATCGAACCACAGGGAGGAAGGTACTAGAGTTTAAGCGATCTCAAGTTTATCGTGATTTTATAAGGACGACGGAAGAGAGGATAGGAGCAAATGAATGCAATTATGCTAAAGCAAGAAATAAAGATAAAATGAATGCAAAGATAAAAGGGTTCCAAATGATGCAAGGATGAGATTAACAACAATCATGGCATAGATAATTAAGTAATCATGCAATTAATTCTAATCTCTCATGGACAAGGTATAGAAGCGATCACTAATTCCACCTAAACTCTCTCTCGAGATGGATAGGATGTAGGCCCTCAACAAGGCTCCCAAACGCACATAGGATCGAGACAATAGCAAACACCTCCCACTAGGTACTAATTACTCTATGAGTTCCCTAATTAGGTACTAAATCATAAGCAATATTCCCTTTTAAGGTACTATGAATTCACTAATTGTTTGGGTCTCCTCGTTTAATCAACCAACCTCTCGATTAAGCTAATCAAATGTTCTATCAAAGGGTTCTAAATCTAGAAGGATATCTCTATCTCATTCTAAATTAATGCACATGAAGTGTATGATGAAATGATTCAATGAACTATCCTAAACACATAATTGATTTCTCAATCTAATCACATGCCCATGACAATTAATCACACAACTCATCATATACATCAAGCAATCAACAATCAATGATAGAAATAACACAAAGCCCATTCAAGATTAAAATCAATTTGCATAAAAAAACTAAATTATCCAACACCAATCATGGAGCTAATCTCACAAAGGAGATTAGCCTCTCATATCCATAAGAAAATTAACATAGACATTAAGATCCTTACAAAACATGATCAATCTATAAAGAAATGCACAAAAATTAGAATTAGATTCCCCCTTTGAAGTGCTTCAATGGAGATCTCCTTCTTCTTCTTGTGATCTCACTCTCCCTTGCTTCCTTGATCACTTGGATGGTGGATTTGATGGAGGGGATCGAGTGTAGATGGGTGGATGAAGAATGGATGAAGATGATGGTGGAAAATGGAAGAAATGGTGTGTGAGGTGTGTGGGGAAGGTGGAATTTCGGATCCTTTTATAAAATATGAATGGAGGGGTATTTATACCCTTTTGGGCCTTCTAGAAGGATTCTGATTTTTTTCTGATTCCAGACACGACACGAGTCTTGTGGCGCAACACGGCCATGAGGTGCCCGTGTTGCGTGAACTGATGCTCCCGCACGACCATCGCTTACAGGCCCGTGTTGGCTACACGGGTCGTGTGCTGCAACACGAGTCGAGCTCCGCAACACGGCCAACTGGTGGTCGTGTTGGATGAATAGATGTTGCCGCACGACCATTCTGAACAGGCCCGTGCTAGCTACACGAGTCGTGCACTGCGACACGGCTCGTGCCACCGACACGGCCAGTCGTGTTGCTGCTGCCCTGTTTCCTTCACTGTTTTGGCTCGTTCTCCCTCGTTTCAACTCCAAATTGAGATCCGCTTTTTCCTATATCTTCCTTATCATATTTAGCATCAAATAAAAAGTGAAAATAGTAGGTTTAAGCTCATTCACACACATTTCCATGAAAACACAAAATACAACCAAATAACACATAAAATACGGATAAAATAATACGAAAACACATATAAAAAGACACTAAAATCTAGGTGAAAATATCACTCATCACACCCCCAAACTTAAAGTGTTGTGCGTCCCCGCACAACGAAAATGATAAACCAATGAGAGTGATTTTCACCTAGGAAAAGACTAAACGAACATAAGTAACAACACATCAATAATAATAAGAATCACAATTTATGCTAAGTCATCCTACAACATTAGATTCATGACATGAAGAATTAACAAGTTCAATCTAAAGAGAATGATAATGTACTACAGTCCCTTTTTAGTCCAAGCCTCACATAGATATCAATTTCACTCAACACTCTTTAAAGTAGGTAAATCAACACTCATCAATTGATTGGCTTGACTCGCTATAAGCTTGCTCGTGGACTATATTCACAAACCGCCAAGGTTTCCATTAATGATCAAAAAGGTCTTACATTAAGGATGTAATGATAGGCTCTTTGGTAGGGTATGGAAGATATGGATAATAGTGACTAAGCAAGTGTAAGTAATCGAAGAGATGGCCAATTTCTCCAACTTCTCCACTTTTCTTTCTTCCTTTCTTGTCTTTGGCACTCACAAGCTCTACTCATCAACTTTCCTTGGATTTCTTGAGCTTCTTATGATTCATGCTTCCTTCTTTGGATTTTTAAGTACTTGAGCATATTATTGTTGCTTTGCTCATATTTATTGTTTTGAGGTTGCATGTGCATTCTTCATTTTGCTCTTTTCATCATTTTTCTTACTTGTTACCATTTCCTTTCCTTTCTTTTTTTGTTATCTCATCAAACCTTACTAGCTACCATCTCCTCAATCACCCACACAAATGGTATATATGTAAGGCTTAAGTGGGTAATCATGGCTTGTAATGTGCTTATATCACAATAAATAGGCTTTAAGGCTCAAAGTGGTTAACTAGGGATGATGTACATGGTAGGAAAATATATGGCAATGACTATGATAACAAGGATGGCCTTAGATCATGTCACTAATCTCCACAAATTGGGCTCGTTCCTATAGTCCTTGAGCAAATTCTAGCTTATCAAACACAACCAATCCACTCATGAAGAAAAATACCATGTATGCACGGTTGAGGCTCAAACGCTCACAAGCTTGTGCTCGGACCTTAAGAAACTTATTACACCACATCCATCTCAAAATTGAACAAGTTAAGTAAAACATGTCACAATTCGAAAGTGTAGAGATTCTTAATCATAACTTGTCATCACTTACTACCACAACATATCACCACTCATGTTCAAAAATGACTCACAACATCCCAAAACAAACCACCAAACATACCAAGACAAAAATAAGAAAACACACAAAACATAAAATAAAGACTCAACAAACAATAAACGAAACAAAAACACATAACATGCAATAATAAAAATCACCATCATTAAACAATGAAGCACACATTCAAATCATCCATAAACAATGTAAGCTCACAATCATCCCAACCTTTGATTGAAAAGAAAATCCTAACTAATGAAAATAAACATCCCAAAAAACATAACACATGAAGTAGCATGCTAATCACATCAATACAAATCAAATCAAATTATGCTAAGCACATAAAAGTGGTAGGGTGTAGAATGAACTCCCTCAATAAGCATTTGATAGTGGAAGTTGTTAGCTCCGAGCTCAATTCGTGCTTCCAATACCCTTCATACATGCTCAACAAAACCATTAGCTCAACAATTTCATTAAAAATATGGACTATCATGCACTTCAACACGACCAATCATACCAAAATCAAACCAATGCTCATGAGAAAAATTCAAAATTAGCCCAAAAACACGAAAAGTATATGGCTTCAAAACAAAGTATGTCACACCATGCCATATCCCCCCAAACTTAAATTGAAACAAGAGTTTCGAGGTAAGTTTGCAAAAAGTGGTGTGACTTACTTTCACACTTCAAATCAAGCACTTATCATTTGTCCAATACGCATTCTCCTTACAAGCACAATCAACATACATACCAAAAATGCAAAACAAGCAAATCCACAATCCTTATTGAAAGCATTAAATAAAGCAATAAAGATAATGATGGGTTGCCTCCCATCTAGCGCTAAGTTTAACGTCTTCAAGCCGGACGATAGTCTTTAGCTCATGGTGGTCTTGAATAGTCCTTAGGCACTATCATAGGTTTCTTCTTGAAGTAGTGCCTTGTGCTCTCCCGTTCAACCACTAGAACGGTTCCCTTCTTATTAAATAGCTCAAGTAATTGGTCTCCGAAGGCGTTCTTCACAAGGAATGGCCCTTTCCACTTGTTCCACTTTTTCCATGGGGCTTTATATGCATTTTGAACTTCAACCACATCCCCCGGTAAGAATTCGGGCATTGACAAGTGTTGTTGTCCTCTTGCAACCTTTTTCCTACAATCACCAAACAAATTTTTATCAATAAAATCATGAAAGTTCTTAAGAGAATTTGAAATTTCAATAGAATGAGAAGGTTTAGGCTTGTGGGGAGTGAAATCCATGATCTTAGTTTCCGGAGACTTCTTTTCTTCCATAAGGGCATGAATCTCTTCTCGATTTTGATGTTTTACTTTCTCAACCATCTCTTCAAGAGACTCGACAAATTTATCGAATTCCTCCGTCAACTCTTCTTTCAACTTTGTAGCTTTCACCCACTTAGGCACCCTTTCTCTCTTTTCCTTCATAACCTCATCAACCCCCAAACTATCCTCTTTTCGATCTTTAATAGAGGAAGAAGGCTTGTTGTTCTCAACGGTGGATACAACTTGACTAACTTGGTGCTCAATGGAATCCAATCTAGCACCGAATGCTACTATTGCACTTGTCACCATGTCACACCAATTTCCGATTCGATCCATCCATATTTCATTAAACTTACTCTCCTTCTCTATGCGATCCATAACCATTTCAAACATCTTTTCTCCAAACATTGCTATGTGGTCACTTTGGGTGGAATAAGAGGTGTTGGAGTCTTGAAAATTTCCCCATAGATGTGGTTGATTTCCTTTTTGATGACTAGAAAAATTTTCTTGAAAAACATCTTCCACACCTTGAGGATATACTTGATGACTCATTTGATGAGGAACTCCAAAATCTCCATAACCTTGTTGTAGGAATTGCATATCTTGTACTCCATAATCCGGTTGCAAATTAGGTTCACCATTTGGCATTTGAAATCTTTGAAAATTTCCTTGTGTGTTCATAACGGAATGAACACTTCTATTCACCATATCTCGAAGAGTATCCATGTAGCTCATATTTTTGGGGTTGCTCTCCTTCTTCTTCCTTCTCAAGGTATGCACCTATAAAAGAAAGAAAAATTAGAACAAAAATTTCCAAAGCAAATATAAGATACAAAAAAAAAAATATCCTTATTAAGACCACTCTAAACAATCCTTCGTCAAACTACTAGCGACCGTTACCTCCCCGGCAGCGGCGCCATTTGATTAACCATAATATAGTGGGCATGACCAATTAAAAAAATTATCGAACCACAGGGAGGAAGGTACTAGAGTTTAAGCGATCTCAAGTTTATCGTGATTTTATAAGGACGACGGAAGAGAGGATAGGAGCAAATGAATGCAATTATGCTAAAGCAAGAAATAAAGATAAAATGAATGCAAAGATAAAAGGGTTCCAAATGATGCAAGGATGAGATTAACAACAATCATGGCATAGATAATTAAGTAATCATGCAATTAATTCTAATCTCTCATGGACAAGGTATAGAAGCGATCACTAATTCCACCTAAACTCTCTCTCGAGATGGATAGGATGTAGGCCCTCAACAAGGCTCCCAAACGCACATAGGATCGAGACAATAGCAAACACCTCCCACTAGGTACTAATTACTCTATGAGTTCCCTAATTAGGTACTAAATCATAAGCAATATTCCATTTTAAGGTACTATGAATTCACTAATTGTTTGGGTCTCCTCATTTAATCAACCAACCTCTCGATTAAGCTAATCAAATGTTCTATCAAAGGGTTCTAAATCTAGAAGGATATCTCTATCTCATTCTAAATTAATGCACATGAAGTGTATGATGAAATGATTCAATGAACTATCCTAAACACATAATTGATTTCTCAATCTAATCACATGCCCATGACAATTAATCACACAAATCATCATATACATCAAGCAATCAACAATCAATGATAGAAATAACACAAAGCCCATTCAAGATTAAAATCAATTTGCATAAAAAAACTAAATTATCCAACACCAATCATGGAGCTAATCTCACAAAGGAGATTAGCCTCTCATATCCATAAGAAAATTAACATAGACATTAAGATCCTTACAAAACATGATCAATCTATAAAGAAATGCACAAAAATTAGAATTAGATTCCCCCTTTGAAGTGCTTCAATGGAGATCTCCTTCTTCTTCTTGTGATCTCACTCTCCCTTGCTTCCTTGATCACTTGGATGGTGGATTTGATGGAGGGGATCGAGTGTAGATGGGTGGATGAAGAATGGATGAAGATGATGGTGGAAAATGGAAGAAATGGTGTGTGAGGTGTGTGGGGAAGGTGGAATTTCGGATCCTTTTATAAAATATGAATGGAGGGGTATTTATACCCTTTTGGGCCTTCTAGAAGGATTCTGATTTTTTTCTGATTCCAGACACGACACGAGTCGTGTGGCGCAACACGGCCATGAGGTGCCCGTGTTGCGTGAACTGATGCTCCCGCACGGCCATCGCTTACAGGCCCGTGTTGGCTACACTGGTCGTGTGCTGCAACACGAGTCGAGCTCCGCAACACGGCCAAGTGGTGGTCGTGTTGGATGAATAGATGTTGCCGCACGACCATTCTGAACAGGCCCGTGCTAGCTACACGAGTCGTGCACTGCGACACGGCTCGTGCCACCGACACGGCCAGTCGTGTTGCTGCTGCCCTGTTTCCTTCACTGTTTTGGCTCGTTCTCCCTCGTTTCAACTCCAAATTGAGATCCGCTTTTTCCTACATCTTCCTTATCATATTTAGCATCAAATAAAAAGTGAAAATAGTAGGTTTAAGCTCATTCACACACATTTCCATGAAAACACAAAACACAACCAAATAACACATAAAATACGGATAAAATAATACGAAAACACATATAAAAAGACACTAAAATCTAGGTAAAAATATCACTCATCAAATAGCAAGGAGAAGATAATGCTTGAGAAACAGTAGTAGGCTCAATGTTAGTATAAAGAGAAGATGTAAGACAGTACCTGGGATTGGGTTTGACAATGTTATTTCGAGACCGAGTGACCATAGGATGTTGAACAAGAACAGGCGGTGAAGGCCGAGGAGGAGACTCCGGCTGTAGGGGCATGAGCACAGGACTTGCTGGTGGTGGAGATATGAGTACTGGAGCAGGATGAAGAATGGGTGGTGGTAAGGAAATGGTGGAGTCAGTGGGGTTATCAGAAGATGTAGGTGACAAGGGAATGTTTTTGTTAGAGAAAGGGAAAACATGTTCAACAAAGTCCACATGTCGTGACGTGAAGACTTTGTTAGAAGCACGATCAAGACATAAATATGCACTCTGAGAAAGAGAGTAGCCAAGAAAGACACAGGGTTTGGAACGAGGTGCAAGTTTATGAGAGGTGTAGAGGCAGAGCCAGGGATAGCAGAGACAACCAAAGACACGAAGCTTCTCAATGTGTGGCTGTTTGTGAAATAGTTTTTCATAGGAAGATAGCATTTGAAGATTGTCTTTAGGTAGACGGTTGATGAGGTAAGTAGCTGTAGAAACAGCATACGGCCAGTAATGAAGAGGCATAGTAGCATGATGTAAAATAGAGAGAGCAGTATCAACAATGTGACGATGGCACCATTCCGCAACTCTATTGTGCTCAGGAGTGTGTGGTGGAGTAGTAAGATGTGTAATGCCATGTAAGATAAGAAAAGAACGTAAAGCAATGAACTCACCCCCATTGTCAGTGAAGAGAGTTCGAATACGAGACTGAAGTTGATTTTTAACAAGAGATTTAAAGGCAACAAAGGTAGGTAACACATTAGATTTACGTTTCAAAGGATAAAGCCACACATACTTAGTAAAGTGTTCCACAAAAATGACATAATACTTATATCCATCAGAAGAGGTAATAGGTGATGTCCAAACATCAGAAAATAACAACTCAAGTGGCACAATAGCATTCAAGGTAAATCAGCAAAAGGAAGTTTATGACTCTTCATAGTTCTACAAGCATCACAATTTATTTCTAAGGTGTCTGAAGATGGCAAATTATTTCTATTTAAAACATGACGAAGTATTTTAGAGGAGGGATGATCTAATCGAGAAAGCCATAGGCAAAGCTGGCCTCGAGAGGAAATGAGAGCATGTGGTGCTGAAGTAGATGATGAAGGAATGAAGGGCCAAAGGTAAAGTCCATTAACTCTTGGTCCCTGCAGCAAGATGGCTCTGTTGGATTGTATACTAAAAGTCTAGCTTTAGTATGAACAATGTTATAACAATTTATTTGAAATGAGAATCATATGATCAAATGATTGCGTCTTATAATTTATTTATATGCACGATGCAATAGTCCACTTACTTTATACTGTAGATAATATGTTGTGCGACAACACGCGGAAGATCATATTATTGGTTTCCTTATAAAGTATAAACAGATGCTCACAACCGAGATAGACGGGGACTCTCTATCGGGATGGTTGTAGTGTGATTTGGTATTAGCTTGTCTTGGCTATAGAATCACATTAGTGTGCTTGTGTGTATTGAGCAGGACCACTTGAGATTGTTCGACTTATACTGACTATATAGGAGAACTTGATCTCAGTTATTATGGAAGTTCGTGCTCTTTATCCCTATACAATAACCTCGACACGTAGGGCAATATGTATTTCTTTGATTCATCAATGGGTGAGATTTACATGTAATTAAATCAATAAACTCAGTGAGTTGGGAAATAGTGCTGTCTCTATGGTGTGCTGTTGATTGTAGAAGGAATCTGTGTCTGTCATAGATTGATGATGTCCCCTTGAGGAGCTCATAAGGATTATCATATAAACCCTGCAGGTGGATTTATTCCAGCATGATAATGAGGTTGAGTGGTACTACTCTCGGATGAGATATTAATTAATTGAGTTGTCAGTAACTTAATTAATTAATGGACATTGTATATCTTAAGCATGTGGAGACTAACGGGATCATAATAAGAAGGAGCCCAAAACGTAATTTTGGGATTGGAAAGGTAGTGCAATAATAATATTTTAGTGGACTATATTATTATTATTGGACTTAAGTATAAGCTTTGGGCTAAGCTTGGATACTTAAGTCCAATGGAGGCCCAACCCAATTTCTCCTTCTGGTCCTTGCTGTAACCCATATATAAGTAATCTCAGCTGTCCATAAACCCTAATAACACACCTTACACTGTGAGGGGGTGAGGGAACAGCAGATTGAGAAGATCTTAAGGATCGTCGCCCACACAACGTCGAGATTGGACTTGGGAATACAGCAGAAGACCGGAAGGTTGTTTGCTGCTGCTATCCGCCACCTTGAAAAATTCATATAAAATCATACATTACTCCGAACTCAATTTTTAATATACTGACGGAAAGCTGCCGAAGAGAGTATCGTCTGAGCACTTAGATAATTCCCATCAGAGTTTAGATGAGGAAGTTATGACCATTCTCGTGACGTCGCGCACGCTGCCGTCACTACAAGAAACTGTCAGAATACCGACGGATTTACCGACGAAAATAATCCGTCGGTAAATACCGACGGTTTAACGACGGATTACCGACGTTTTATTGATTTCATATGATTTATTTTAAAAAAATCATCAATAAGAATTTCTGACGGTTTTTGTGACGGATTACCGACGGAATTAGCGACGAATTATTTTCCGTCGGGAATTCCGTCGTTATTTTGAAGGGATAATACCCCGGAATATTACCGACGACTATTTTCCGTCGCTAAATATATAAAATTTTATTTAAAGAAAATTAATTTTTATTTTTACATTACCGACGGATTTATTCCGTCGGTACATATATCAATTTGAAAAAAATTATTAATTTTTTATTTACCGACGGAATAAATCCGTCGGTAAATCAAATTTTTTTTAAAAAATAAATTTTATAATTAACTTACCGACGGATTGACTCTGTCGGTAATATATCAAATTTTATTGTTAAAAAAATAATTTGTGTATTTAATTACCGACGGAATAAATCTGTCGGTAAATCAAATTTTATTTTTTAAAAAATAAATTTTATAATTAAAGTACCGACGGATTAAGTCCGTCGGTAATATATCAAATTTTATTTTTAAAAAAATTAATTTTGAGTTTTAATTTACCGACGGAATTATTCCGTCGGTAAAGATATCAAATTTTATTTAAAAAAAAGAATTTGTGTATTTAATTACCGACGGAATATTCCGTCGGCAAATATATCAAATTTTATTTAAAATCCCAAAAACACGTTTTCTGTTAAAAACGTGATAGTTAATTGCTGTTTTTAATCCAAAATTTTCTTACGAAGACTTGAGAGCTAAGAACAGATGAAAAAATCAAACTGGTGAAGCCCTAGGTACGTCGCCACCACTTCTCGCCGCCGCCTTACTCCCGATAGCAGCTCGCACGTCAGGTTCTTCCCTTTTCTTTTTGTTGATTGCTCAAAATATGGGAAGTTTATATTCAATCCTCACGTCAAAGATCCTCCAACCTACTAATTTCATTTCACACTTTCGGAATGGGAAGATCAGAGGCAAGAGCGATCGGAGGTTGGCATTTCCTCTGCTGGCTTCGACAATTGCTGCAGTGGCTAGTGAACACCAACATCGCTAATTTAATTCTGCCGTGGATGCGGAGTTGAGTGACGGATGGCGGAGGAGCAATGTCTTCCGCAGGGAGAGGAGTGGTGAGGTTGTCCGGAATGACGAAACCCGCCTTCGCTGCTGGTGACTGTTTGCCCTTCTAAGACATTTTCAATCGAGGAACTATGGGGGGAAAAAGAAAGAGAAGAAATTTGTTGGTAAGGAATTTCCACCTTTATAGATCGAAAGGGATTTGTCGACCTCCCATTTTCCTCATCTACGACTCAGATTTCTCACTTTCTCAATTTGAAAATAAATCAAGAATTGTTTTGAATTGTTGCAACTTGTGTGAAATGTGGGGGATAGAGGTGGGGTGGGGGCTGGGGGTGTTATATTTTATATTTGTGGAGCTGTTAAATTTGTCTGGTCAATGAAAGTATGCAACCAATTTAGCAAAATGGAAACATCCCTTGCTGCAAGATTCTAGATTCTTTGTTATTTGTGGAATTGGGGTTGCCATCATAGCTTCTTGTGGGGAGGTTTTTGAATTCTTGATAATGACTGATTGAATCCAAATTATGCCTTTTTCTTATGATTTTTTAAACGGAAATCATGGAGTCCCTTACCTATTAATCATTTTCTTAAGAAAAATAAACTAATACCTCTGTTCTTAGCTTTTATGCTATTCATTGATCATTGTACCACATATCTTGAAGTTTGTACATATAAAATAAAATCACAGTCCAGTCGACAATGCATTGCCCAATGCCAATTTCCTTTTAAAAATAGTTTTCAATCTTGCAGATGTTATTAGCATTCTAGAAACAGCTTCATGAATCGTAAGAGTATTATTTTATATCTACGTGTGTGAAAAATATTCAATTCTCTTTTAAAATTTGTTAACAACTTTCCCCTTTTGTTGACCTGTGCAATGAGTCTTGTTTAATTTAATTATTTTTGCATAAATCTTGATGATTTTAGCATCGTTTTAATCTTTAATTGTTAAAAAACCCTAGTCTAGTGATTTAGGAGATTCTTTAATCTCTGGTGTTGGGATATATTTATATACTCTATATGTTATCTTATCCTTTTCATTGTTAGTATGATATATATAGATGGTGACATGTGACCTACAAAAAGACAACATAAAATGTGAACTCTGTGTGCTTATGTTATGCAAAACTGCTGGTTTATTATTCTTTGTTATGAATATTCTTTGGAGTACTTAGTTGGGTAGCCCCTGCAGATGGAATGACTCATGCTGATGTTGATCTACGGCCGAACATGCCGTTTTTCGCCAACGAAAGCGCTCCGGTTATTACTTATCTAAAACTACACGAGTGCTACAAATTCTCCGTACGTAATCAATATTCAACTTTGATGGCTCTATACACCTGCTTTCGCCTTATGTTAGGGAGAAGTACTCTGATCTTTCAGTTGTTATGCAACTCATTTTTGAAGCTTGGAAACCAAATCATGGAATGTCATTGAGAGTCATCAACTTTTAAAAATAATTAGTATACATATAAAAAAAATTAATTGATGCAAGCATAGTTCAATGGTAATGGCAGTAGTGCGGGTGAGTCGAGGTGATGGGTTCGAAACCCGCTCATACCCTTCGTTTCTTTTGTAACTTGTTTATTTCTTTTCTTCATTTTTTAATTCTTTTTCTTTTACAACTTGTTTATTTATAATTTTTTCTCTACTTTTACATTTAATGTACAAAAAAAAACATTTATAATCATACCTAATATAGTTAATTTACTTTATCATTTATAATACTTTTCACAAATTACATTTTCTTAATTTTAAAAATTACATATCCAACTGAGAAGAAAAGAAAGAGTGATTGGTGGCCAGTTTGTAAAGTAAAGTCAAAGTTGCACATTGCAAAAACAATGTGAGCCAAACAATGTGCAATCAGATGATGGTCCGTCATGTTTAAACGATGACAGTGGTGCATTCATGGAAATCATTGATGAGGAAGATGATATCGATGAAGAGTTGCAATCTGAAAATAGTAGGTGCTTGTGAATTTGCTGAAAAGTTTGTGAGTTTCTATCTCTTATTCACTTATCTTTTATGAATATCTATTGTGTTAATTAATCTTTTTAATGATTTGGTTAAAATTGATGGCAAGAAATACCAGTATGAAATATATGTTTAATTTTTTATAGATTGTGTTGGCATACAAATATGTTTAATTTGTTTTCTTTGTTAATAAGGCCAAAAAGCATAAAAAGGAAGCCAATGAGTACGACATCTTTTTAAACTTCCACCCTCCGGATGAAAATGGAAAGTACGCCTATGTAGTAGCTGAAAATATTGCTGTAAGTATAATATTTTGTGTTTTTAAAGTATATGATTTTAAGTAAAATGATAAATCTATAATATTTGATTAATAATTCATTATTAACCATGTAAATTCACAGACTGCAATCGAACAAAAGAAAGATGAACTGAGTCAAATGCCTGATGCTCTTGAGATTAATATGGGAGATATCTTCCGTCAAACTGTTGCACCAAAAAAAGGTCGCATCTTCGGCATTGGTAATTTAGGAGAAGGAAGTTCAAGCAGCCAATCCAGTGTTACTCAAGGTGTCTGTTCAAAATCAGAGTGCAAGAGACAGCTAGAGGAAAAAATATTGGAGGTGCGTACTGAGATGGAAGCAGAAATTTCAGTGCTTCAAGCCCAAATGCAACAATTTATGGAAATGATGCGAGGTGGAATTACAATGGCTTCTCCTTATGGTGGTGGATCTACATCTGGTGTCGGTCATAATGATGTTGATATTGATGCTGATGCTGATGCTGATGACGATATTGATGTTGATGACGAGGTTGATGCTGATTTGGGAGACTTGTGATCATGTTTATTGTATTAGATGTTTTAAGGATTTGGTAGAATTTGATATTTTGTGTCGAATTTGGATAATCTATTTCAAATTGTGGAGATTGTTGAATTTAAATCTTATATTGGGTTTTGTTTTGAAGATTTAATTAATTAGAATTTTATATTTTTTAACAGGTATTAATATTAATTTTAAAATATAAAACTCAACTATATACATAAATTTGCGACGAAAATTATAAATTTGCGACGGAAATTTTCGTCTGTGACTGAAATATGTAATTTGAAAAACTAATATTACCGACGAAAATTACCGTCGCAAATATTGTGACGGATTTTTTCCGTCGGTAATTGCCGACGGATTTCCGTCAGTAAACTTTCATATGATTTCGCTTTTTTTAATTTGCGACGGAAATTTTCGTCGGTACATTCATGACGAAAAAATCCGTCGCTAAATCCGTCGCTAATTTGCAGCACCGACGAATTTGATTTGAATGACTACCGACGGAAAATTCTATTTACCGACGTCTATAATCCGTCGGTAATAACCGACGGAATATAATTTCCGTCGGTAATAAATTACCGACCATGGTTTTAGCGACAGATCGATTTCCGTCGGTAATCCGTCGGTAACCTCTTTACCGACCGAATTTTCAAGTATTACCGACGGAAATTTCCGTCGCTAATCCAAGAGTTTTTTGTAGTGCGTAGAGAATCATCATCTTCAACATACCCTGGTGAAAGGTATTCGATTCTATGTTTATGCTTCTGCTGTTCTAGAATCGTATGGAACCCTAACAGTTCACGCTAACCTAAAGATTCAAATGTCAACAATTGGTATCAGAGCGGAGGTTCTAAGGCTAAACGTGGCACGTTAGGCTAGGGTTTGATTGACGAATGTGGTGCAAGGATTTAGGGTAAAGGGTTTAATGTGAATTATATATGAATTATTATCGCATGATAGGGTTTGATGTTTTGTTCAATCTATATATGCCCTATGTTTTATATTTACGCCTGCAAAAACCCTTAAATTGCACAGCACACATACTCCACACCATACGATGATCATGGCAATGGCTATACTTGGCTGTTGATGGACGTCGGGTCGGGGATGATGGAGAGTGGAACGGTGATCGGTGACTTTAGGACGTGCGTGTCTGATGATGCTCGTTGACAAAACTGAGCAACGGTCTGTGAAAGGTACTGATATGAACTGCTGGTGCCAGAAAGATATCATATCTGCCGACGGAGACATGGCACTCCACATAGTGAAACAGGCTGGAAAGCGATGACACGTTATTGAGGGTTGTGACCATTGATGAAAGATATTAGGAGCATGTCCTCGATGGCTGCTGATGAAAGGCATCAGGCGGGGCCAGGACGCGATGATGGTATGCTAGTCGACGTGTGTTGCACCGACAGTGTGACACCAGCAAAGGGATGTTCGCAAGAGGATCAGAGGCGCACGATGACAGGGCTTGACCAGAAAGCGAGCGTTGTTGCGCGGCGGTTCTGGGCTGATCTGCAGGCGTTCCGGCTAGTCTTCGGCGGTTCCTGGCTAGCCCAGTAATGATCTCGAGCGAGTCTGCAAGTAGTCACTAGCGGGTTTGCATTCTTTTCAATCGGGACAAGGCATGGATAGGGTCTGAGTCACAGCAGTCGTGCGTGATAGCAAATTCTGACTACTGGCAGAGGCGCGCATCACGGTGACCGACGATAGGCTTTTCTGGGTGACGCCTTCAATTCTGCAAGGCTGGGTCGATGGCTGGACGATGCAGACGCAAGATTGCAGGCATGTGGTCCGCGGAATTATCGTCGCTGGTGAACAGCACGATCAACGGCACGCACGGTGCCTGCGATGCACATCATCGGCGGCAGTCTTTGGCGGTTGCAAGATATTAATGTGCAGCCTCTATCGCGATGAGTGGCGTGAGTTGGGTCCCGGCCGGCGATGCTGCACAGGCGACGCAAGGCTGTCGGTGGGACTTGGCAGCACGATCCATCAGGCATGTTGATGGGAAGAAGATGGCGCGCTGTTGCAGCTCGTGGGTTTTGTTTTCGGCAGAACAGCGAGCGAAGGATAGCATCAGGGTTGCAGCTTATCCACTGTTGCCTGAAAGTGACTGGTAGCTGCTGCTGGATTTGTATCCGGCAGCAGACAGCCTGGATCGAGGCATAATCGGTGGCTAAACAACGATATTCCGACGACAATAAGTTTCCAGCGGTGGTTTTTCTTTTCCGGCTTGCAATGGCATTCTCGACGATTGGCAGATTTTCGGCAGGTAACATGGCTGAAGCATTGCCGGAGGCTGATCGGTGGAGTCCCAGCGTATGGCAGTTCACCGGCGGATAGAGAGATGTTTTTTTCTTGGCGGTTTCTAGTTGCTGCGAAACCGTGAGGGAGTTGGTTACCTTAAGGCCCAAGACATCCCCTGCTTCACGTGCAAGCCACGTGTTTATTGGTTTCACTTAGTTAATAAATTATGGCCATCATTATTATTATTTAGATAAATCCTTATATATAATTGCTAATAATTGCTTTATTTGCTAATTATTATTGTATATTTAGAATGTTTGTGCTATTTGATTTACTGCCTTATTTGCCGTAATAATAACATGATTATTTGCGTATTTTATATTTGGTATATAAATTTGTATGCAATAAAAAACCCTCTTGTTAAATAACTAAGTGGGAGAGGGGATTGGTAATAATTCCCGCGGCCTCCATTATTGGTTTGTAAAGTGATGTGAATAAACTTGCGCGTCGGTTATAGTGCCTTCCTCCCTAACGGATGAGTTTATTCATGGATCACTGGTACAGACTTCTTTAAATAATTATTGTTTGTAATGTGATGCATATGGACTTGCGCGTTGGCTATAGTGTCTTCCTCCCTAACGGATGAGCTTATATGCGGTTCACTGGTACAAACTTATATAATTGATGGTTGTAGAAAGTTATCTGAGTGCGTGTGTACTTCTCCAACAGTAAGACACATAAGCTTGGGCAGCGGACTTGGGACCAAATAATGGTGTATACTTAGATGTAAATAATTAGTATCCTCCCCAACGGAGTCACTGCTATTATTTGTATGGCTAAAAAAGAACCGACTATTAATTATTTTGTCATGAGGTTAGGATGACAAATGAAATTAATGGGTAAAACCTTCTCTTGTAAATGTTCGGGTTTGTAAACGTCCACACTAATGTGGCTTGCAGACTCACGGTGCTTGAGATGTCGGTGAATTTTATTTTTATATTGTTTTGAGGGAATCAATATAAAAGGATAAAATTCGAAGATTTGATCGCTATATTTATTTGTGATTCTCTGAATTTCGAATAGTTTTATCTCGCTTATAGTTGATTAAAAGAAATTATATTTACTTGTCCAAATTAAATGATTAGAAAAGAATCTTGGTTTCGAATTTTACTTCTTAAGAAAATAAAAATATGTTCTTACTAAGGATATTCTGTGATGCCTATTAAAATCTCTAGTGAAGAGGTGAGAGGTTTATAGAAATATGATGGTCTCATAGAACTCTTCGGATACTTGAGTGAGGTTATAAAGGCAAGAGATTATAGATAAGTTGATGAATGAATTGGAAAAGTTTGGAATAGAAATTGAAAGGGGAACCTAGATCAATTTATTTTTCGTAGTTTGCCTGGATGTTTTGAGCAAGTTCTACCTGAAATACGAGAGATTGTATATGGTGGAGAACTTCTGACAGAACATGTGGCAAAGGAAATCCAATTTCATCAAGATATGAACAAGGTGAATATCTCATTCACTAGTCTTTGAAGCATAATTAGTGATGGCATTTACTGACACATTGTGTGTAGATACCGGAATTATTAAACGCCTGCAACTAAGTGATGATGAAATTATAATATACATGGGTAAACTACGAGAGTAGTGGCTGTTGTAGTGGGAGTTGTTTATTTATCTTACGATATGAATAAACGATTGATTATGAGAAATTATCTTCACGTACGTTTTCATAGAAAGAATTTTATTTCAGTTTCTATGCATTTACGGATGGATTCTCCATTTTATTTAAATGATATGGTCATAGTAATGAAGGATGGAGCTATAATCTGTTAAGGTACGTTAGTGACAATTCGTAAACTCTTGAATCATGTTTATCCTACGGATGCAACAAATAGTAATTAATAACGCGTTATCTAATCTTAAAAAGAGAAAGACTCTTAAGGAAATGATTAGATAGATGATGAGTTATTTGGAATTATTAAATTTATTTTATGGATATGCCTTAGAAATAGTAATTCGCATGAATGTTTATCTGTCTGTGGGATGTCCTAGAAAAATGAAGGGTGATTTATTTAGTCCAAAAGATCGAAGAGTGATTGTTAACACAAACACTTGAATTTTGGAAAAGGACTATGTAATAAATCACAAACCTATGTATAAATTGTTCTAAAGGAAGTGAGAAGGAAAACACAAAGTATTAGTACCAAGTGTACAAGAGGATATAGCACAAGATAAACTGCAATGCGTTTCACGTTTGATACACAATTACACGTAGTGCCTTGTCGTAGTGGAGAGTTGTTCGACAACTCGTAAGATATATATTTTGGGAGAGTCGTGAGACTTGGTCCCTAGTAAACATGGAATGGACCCACAGATACGATGAAGCACTACAAGATAGAAATGCCGAATCTTAGCAAAATGCAATAGTTTCTGAAATAGAATCGATAGATTCTAAATCAAGTTTGGGAGCTTGTATGATCATTAAATGGTGTAAAAGCCATTGGAAGTACTCATACAAAATAAAAGAGGAACATATGGTAAGGTGAAAACCTTGGAAGCAAAGCTTGTTGCGAAAAGGTATACTCAGAAAGAAAGGATTCGATTATGAGAAAACCTATTCGCCAATAGCTATGCCTAAGTCGATCCGGATTTTTTTATTTGTTGCTACTCATATGGAATATGAGGGATATCAAATAGATGTCAAGATAGCTTTCCTAATTGGAAGTCTTGAGGAAAACATCTATGTGAAGCAACCAGAGTAATTCATTGCAAAGAGCAAAGAGCATTTTAATAGTAAGTTTAAAAGTGTCCATTGATGGACTAAAGCAAGCTTCAAGATCATGAAACATCCGTTTTGATGAGAAAATCCAGGCATATGGATTTATTCAATGCGCGGATGTGTTTTGTGTATTGAAAAAGAGTGATAGAAATATGCTGGTAATTCTTGTACTATACGTAGATAGTATCTTGCTCATTGGAGACAATAAAAGAGTGTTGTCGGGAGTATGGGTATGGGCGTGTGTGTATTGAGCAAGACCACTTGAGATCGTTCGACTTATACTGACTATATAGGAGAACTTGATCTCAGTTATTATAGAAGTTCATGCTCTTAATCCCTATATAATAACCTCGATACGTAGGGCAGTATGCATTTCTTTGATTCATCAATGGATGAGATTTACATGTAATTAAATCAATAAACTTGGTGAGTTGGGAAATAGTGCTGTCTCTATGGTGTGCTGTTGATTGTAGAAGGAATCCGTGTCCGTCATAGGTTAATGATGTCCCCTTGAGGAGCTCATAAGGATTATCATGTAAACCCTGCAGGTGGATTTATTCCGGCATGATAATGAGGTTGAGTGGTACTACTCTCGAATGAGATATTAATTAATTGAGTTGTCAATAACTTAATTAATTAATGGACATTGTATATCTTAAACATGGGGAGACTAACGGGCTCATAATAAGAAGGAGACCAAAATGCAATTTTGGAATTGGAAAGGTAGTGCAGTAATAATATTTTAGTGGACTATATTATTATTATTGGACTTAAGTATAAGCTTTGGGCTAAGTTTGGATACTTAAGCCCAATGGAGGCCCAACCCAATTTCTCCTCTTAGTCCCTGCTGTAGCCCATATATAAGTCATCTCAATCCTAATAACACACCTAACACTGTGAGGGGTGAGGGAACAGCAGATTGAGAAGATCTCAAGGATCGTCGCCCACACGACATCGAGATTGGACTTGGGTATACAGCAGAAGATCAGAAGGTTGTTTGCTGCTGCTGTCCGCCACCTTGCAAAATTTATATAAAATCTTACAGTACTCTGAATTTGATGTTTAATATACTGACGGAAATCCGTTGAAGAGAGGATCGTCTGAGCACTTAGATTACTCCCATCAGAGTTCAGATGAGAAAGTTATGGCCATTCTCGTGACATCGCGCAAGCTGCCGACGAGAATCATCGTCTTCAACATACCCTGGTGAAAGGTATTCGATTCTATGATTATGCTTCCGCTACTGTAGAATCGTATGGAACCCTAACGATTCACGCTAACCTAAAGATCCAAATGTCAATAGGCTCCAGTCCCCCGATTCTTCACTTGAAAGGAAGTGAAAGAAAACACAACGGAGACATTATTCTGTTGACATAGCTGAGAGACAGAGATAAGATTTTTGGAAATATATAGAACAACAAGTGAATGTGAAAACGAGAGTGAGGGCAAATTAGCAAAATATAGAGAGCCTGTGTGCGTGATAGGCAAAGAAGTACCATCACCAACAACAACACTATCTTGACCATCAAACGGAGAGTGGAGGAAAAGATTGGACAAATCTGTGGTTATGTGATGCGATGCTCATAAGTCTAACACCCAGTTGCTTGAGGATGGAGTGGAGATTGCAGAGTGGGCTGTGGGGAGGGCATACGGTTGCTGCTGTCGTGGAATGATTCGAGCAAGCTGAGGTCGAGTGGATTGAGAAAGATCGGGACACCGCCTCGCTGAATGTCCAAAGATACCACACAGTTGGCACCTGCCCTGATAGCCATGGCCTTGAGCAGATTGCTGCTGCGGTGCAGGCCGGTTGCTGGACTGATGTGAATGATTAGGGCCTGACCGCCAGTTTGGTCGATCACTGGAGGACCCGCGACGAGCAGCCTGGAGCGTATTAGCGAAACAGCAGCCTGAAGAGTGGTGGCGGGAAGATCGGTCAACGAAGGAGTATTTTGAGCAATCTGGGCCTCCGTGCTTAGAAGCTTGTCGTGAAGCTCCTCAAAGAAACTAAAGAATCATGAGCTTGTATAGCAAATCCCAATTCTTTGTAAGAATCATCTAAGCCATTCAAAACCTTAATGACCAAATCTTCATTGCCTGTGGAAACACCAAGGAGGGCGAGTTCATCAACTACGCCTTTGATGTCAAGCATGAACTCTGTGACAGATTTACTTCCCTTGATAGGATTGTGCAGCCTGTTCTTGAGAGCAAGAATGCGGCCTCTGGACAAAGTGCCATATATAGATGCAAGAGTTTTCCATGCATCGGCCGATGTCTTGGCAGACACAATGAACGGGATCAGGGTTGGCATAATGGAACCAATCAGGGTGCTGAGGATCAGTTGATCCTTTCGAATCCAGTATGGACGAAGTGGATTTGAGCGAGACACACCCGCAACCGTTTTAGTGGCTATCAAACATGAATATGAGCCATCATCAAATCGAAAGAGATCATATCTGGCAAGGAGGGTTCAAAATTGAAAGCTCCACGCAACGTAGTTGGTGGACGTGAGTTTCAGTGGTGCTTGGGAAGAGGTGTTGAAGGGAACAAGTGAAGGGATGAAATCACCACTAGTGGAGGAATTGCTGTTGCTAGGATCGGTAGCCATTGATTACCGAGAAAGGAAGAGGACGACAGAGATCTGGAAGAAAGTGGACGAACGATCGGGATGGCGAGAGATCAGTGAGAAAAAGAGAAAGGAAAACAGCGGAAGAAAGGGATCGGAAATGAGGCATTAGCCAAAAAAATGCTCTTATACCATATTAAGAATTGTGAAAAGATATAGGTATTGATTTCCACTAAGTATTATATACAACAAGAGAAAGAAGTAAAGGCTATGTACAACCGATGTGGGATACAAAAGCATACAACGTAATATTACAACAACACTCTCAATAATACTCGTGTTGCCATTTCTCACTATGTTTCTGGCGCTACATCTTAAGCCCCAACAAACCTAGAGATTACAATATGAAGTTCAGCTTCTCTGTTTTATAACTCCACATGCTCGATCTGGTTATCCTTGTTAAACTATTGTGAATATTTATCAGTGGTTTCTTGTATTGGAGTGAGGCTGAATAAAAGTACCTCACAATTAACAGTTAACATGCAAAAAAAATAATCACAAGGTAGGACAGAAATACTGAGTTAATTAATAGATTAAACGTGTGTATATCCATCCTCTAAAGTTTCATGCTTGAAAAAGAAATTTGTGCACTGCGAATTGATGGATTTTTTTTACTTTGGAAAAGAACAAGTTTCTGTACATAATTTCCTTTAAGCCTGATTCCCAATTCTTTTTTTTTAAATTCTTTTTCTTTTGAATGACTTTGGTATTATTTCTTACAACTAAATAAATTCATTAAGGGGAACATTTTTATACAATTTTGCTTTTTTCTTATAAAGTAAGTCTCACCCACCAGTTCATTGAAAATGTTATAGCATGCTCTCATTTTTTCTAATTGGATATATTCCATTCAATTTTTAAGTATTATTGTTGTTTGTTGCTTGATATAATTAGATTGTAATATATATACTTATTAAATGAAAACTATATTAAAGTATAACATAAATATTCAAATTGTGAAAAAGTGTTATTTAAAAAATATTACTTATATAAAAGTGTTATATTATAATGCTACTTATAAAAAAGTGTTACATGAGAAGTGTAACTTAAATAAAAGTGTTATATGCATGTGTTACATATTAGAAAAGTGTAACTCTTATATGTTACTTATATAAAAAGTGTTACAAGTGTGTTATATATTATACTCCCTCCGTCCCGGAGAAGTTAGTATAATTTTTTTGGGCACGAAGATTAAGGAGTATAATAATTTAATGTAAAGTGAAGTAAAATGAGGTGAGAGAAATAATATTTAATGTGTAGTGGGTAGTCGTATTAGAGGTGATTTGTGGGGCCCATGAGAATAGATTAATTATTTTTGTGTGGGTCCCATGTATTAAAAAGGAAATATATCAACTTTAGTGGGACAAACCAAAAAGAAAAGTGTGTCAACTTCTATGGGATGGAGGGAGTAATAATTTATAAAGTGTTACAAATTTGCGTTAAATAAATAAAAGTATTACTAAGATGGTATTATGTAATGACACTTATGTTGTAGTGTTCTTGAAACTAATAAAGAATTAATACAATTTAGATGTGAATACTAATAAAGAATTAATACAATTTTGATGTTTATTTCATATTAATGGTATATTTAAGCTTTTTTCCTCTTCAAGAGGGGGTAGGAGATGATAATATGTGTGATGTTTGTTCTTTGGATAATGAGAGTGCTTGGCATCTATTTGTGTCCTGCAATTTTGCTGAGGATTGTTGGAGAAAGGCAGGAATTTCAAAACATATAGAAGGAGCTATCACCCGAATCGACTCGTGATAAGCTATCGCCAGCCTACCAAAATATAATTTATTTCCAATTTACTAAAATTCTTAGTATAATGGCAAGTACAGGTCAAACCCAAGAGAGTATAATGAATTTTAAATAAATTAAAGTGTTGAAAACAATAAAATAAATAAAAGGGGGATTTTTGATTTGGTGACAATATGAAAATAACACAAGTATTAAATCAACTCAATGTTTAAATGACAAAATAGATGAAAATTAATATTTAAATTAACAAGTGATAAAAGCCAAGTTTAGGATATCGATCCCCTCCCATTTACGAAATTAATTAATTACAGGAATTAAACATCTAGCCTAATGTGCAAACTCAAATCCCTAGGTAGACGGTACGACCAATCAACCTAAATATTCTTATGTTTATCAACTAGGGTACGACCACTAAATTGAACTATCTACGAGTGACCCTATGGATTCAAACTCGTAAACGTATTAAAACTCTAAACATAGAATTACAAGGCTATTAAAACCGGCTAGAAATCATACAACCTAGATCCTATTACACCTAGAGAGAATAATCTCTATTTGTTACTTAATCTAATTCCTACAACAATTACGGATTGTAGTTCATAGAATAACATTCAGCTGTAAAAAAATTATTAAATAGTTGATCATGCTAAATTAAGTATCAAACAGCCATTAGGAACATCAAAGCATGTAATAGAATAAACTTGCACAAAAGATTCAATGTAAAACCCTTAATAATTCATATATATTTCAACGGGAGGTTCACGAAATCCTAAACTAGAGAAGGGGATTAGCCCCGCATGTTCATAGCAAAAACATAATTAAAATATAAAAACTGGTGGTTCTTGATGAAGATGAACTTCACGCCAATCGGACCAATGCTCCCTCTCCTCTTGATCTCCAAAAGATGTAGGCCTGATTTTGGGATAATTCTCCAACTTGAGAAGACTTGTGTGTTGATGTTCACCCCCCAACTAGTGGAGGCATGTATCATATAAATAATGGATTCATATGTGTTGTGTTGTCGGCTGAATAATGGAGAATGCAATGAATCATGCATTAACAAATGAAATGGCAGGTGGTGATGAATCATGCTCAACATTAAATTATGTTCACATCACTTTCACTTCCATATTTTATGAAAGTAGATGAATCATGGATGTTGACATTACACCAAGAATAAACAAAAGTCTAATTCTTGTTGAGGGATGTTGTCGGCAGAAGTGAAAGGAAATCAGAGTGGAAGTGTTGGAAACAAGAAGAACGGAAGTCGAAGCCATCCATTTGGGCGAAGCAGGAGGTCAATTCGACCTGTTGGAGGATAATTTGATCAGGCCTGCTGGTTGAATTGGCTGTATGACACGAACAGGAAGAAGATTCAACCAAGACAAGGTGAATTCGACCTGACCTTCTGGTCGAATACAGGTCGAATCCGGCGTCTAAAAATTCCAATAGGAGGATTCAACCTCATCATGCTCAATTCGACCTGAACCTCTGGTCGAATCCTGATCGAATCTGCCATCTAAAACTTCTAGTAGGAGGATTTGACCTCGTCATGTCAATTCAACCTGGGTCTCTGGTCGAATCCTGATCGAATTGAATGGTGGTGAAGCCAATTCAACCTCGTTATATCAATTCGACCAGACCTTTTTCATTTTTGATAAGTTGTCGCCGGCCTACCAAAATATAATTTTTATTTCTGACTTACTAATATACTTAATATACTGGCAAGTACGGGTCGAACCCAAGAGAGTATAATGAATTTTAATTAAATTAAAGTGTTGAAAATAATAAAATAAATAAAAGGGGGATTTTTGATTTGGTGACAATATGAAAATAACACAAGTATTAAATCAACTCAATGTTTAAATGACAAAGTAGATAAAAATTAATATTTAAATTAACAAGTGATAAAAACCTAGTTTAGGATGTCGATCCCCTCCCGTTTACTATATTAATTAATTACAGGAATTAAACATCTAGCCTAATGTGCAATCTCAAATCCCTAGGTTGACAGTACGACCAATCAACCCGAATGTTCTTATGTTTATCAACTAGGGTACGACCACTAAATTGAACTATCCACGAGTGACCCTATGGATTTGAACTCGTAAACACGTTAAAACTCTAAACAAAGAATTACAAGTCTATGAAAATCGGCTAGGAATCATACAATCGAGATCCTATTACACCTAGAGGGAATAATCTCTATTTGTTACTTAATCCAATTCCTACAACAATTACGGATTGTAGTTCATAGAATAACATTTAACTGTAAAATTATTAAATAGTTGATCATGCTAAATTAATTATCAAACAGCCATTAGGAACATCAAAGCATGTAATAGAATAAACTAGCACAAAAGATTCAATGTAAAATCCTTAATAATTCATATAAATTTCAACGGGAGGTTCACGAAATCCTAAACTAGAGAAGGGGATTAGCCCCGCATGTTCATAGTAAAAACATAATTAAAATATAAAAACTGGTGATTCTTGATGAAGATGAACTTCACCTCCTCTTGATCTCCAAATGATGTAGGCCTGATTTTGGGATAATTCTCCAACTTGAGAAGACTTGTGTGTTGATGTTCACCCCCCAACTAGTGAAGGCATGTATCCTATAAATAATGGATTCATATGTGTTGTGTTGTCGGCTGAATAATGGAGAATGCAATGAATCATGCATTAACAAATGGAATGGCAGGTGGTGATGAATCATGCTCAACATTAAATTATGTTCACATCACTTTCACTTTCATATTTTATGAAAGTAGATGAATCATGGATGTTGACATTACACCAAGAATAAACAAAAGTCTAATGCTTGTTGAGGGATGTTGTCGGCAGAAGTGAAAGGAAATCAGAGTGGAAGTGTTGGAAACAAGAAGAACGGAAGTTAAAGCCATCCATTTGGGCGAAGCAGGAGGTCAATTCGACCTGTTGGAGGATAATTTGATCAGGCCTGCTGGTCGAATTGGCTGCATGACACGAACAGGAAGAAGATTCGACTAAGACAAGGTGAATTCGACCTGACCTTCTGGTCGAATCCAAGTCGAATCCGGCGTCTAAAAATTCCAATAGGAGGATTCAACCTCATCATGCTCAATTCGACCTGGACCTCTGGTCGAATCCTGATCGAATTTGGCATCTAAAACTTCCAGTAGGAGGATTTGACCTCGTCATGTCAATTCGACCTAGGCCTCTGGTCGAATCCTGGTCGAATTGAACGGTGGTGAAGCCAATTCGACCTCGTTATATCAATTTGACCAGACCTTTTTCATTTTTGATAAGTTGTCGCTGGCCTACCAAAATATAATTTTTATTTCCGACTTACTAAATTACTTAGTATACTGGCAAGTACGGGTTGAACCCAAGAGAGTATAATGAATTTTAATTAAATTAAAGTGTTGAAAACAATAAAATAAATAAAAGGGGGATTTTTGATTTGGTGACAATATGAAAATAACACAAGTATTAAATCAACTCAATGTTTAAATGACAAAGTAGATAAAAATTAATATTAAATAAACAAGTGATAAAAACCTAGTTTAGGATGTCGATCCCCTCTCGTTTACTATATTAATTAATTACAAGAATTAAACATCTAGCCTAATGTGCAAACTCAAATCCCTAGGTTGACAGTAAGACCAATCAACCCGAATGTTCTTATGTTTATCAACTAGGTTACGACCACTAAATTGAACTATCTACGAGTGTCCCTATGGATTTGAACTCGTAAACGCGTTAAAACTCTAAACAAAGAATTACTTGGCTATGAAAACCGGCTAGGAATCATACAATCGAGATCTTATTACACCTAAAGGGAATAATCTCTATTTGTTACTTAATCCAATTCCTACAACAATTACGGATTGTAGTTCATAGAATAACATTTAACTGTAAAATTATTAAATAGTTGATCATGCTAAATTAATTATCAAACAACCATTAGGAACATCAAAGCATGTAATAGAATAAACTTGCACAAAAGATTCAATGTAAAACCCTTAATAATTTATATAAATTTCAACGGGAGGTTCACGAAATCCTAAACTAGAGAGGGGGATTAGCCCCGCATGTTCATAGCAAAAATAAAATTAAAATATAAAAACCAGTGGTTCTTGATGATAATGAACTTCACGTCAATCCGACCAATGCTCCAATGCTCCCTCTCCTCTTGATCCAAAAGATGTAGGCCTGATTTTGGGATGATTCTCCAACTTGAGAAGACTTGTGTGTTGATGTTCACCCCTCAACTAGTGGAGGCATGTATCCTATAAATAATGGATTCATATATATAGTGTTGTCGGCTGAATAATGGAGAATGCATGAATCATGCATTAACAAATGAAATGGCAGGTGGTGATGAATCATGCTCACCATTAAATTATGTTCACATCACTTTCACTTCCATATTTTATGAAAGTAGATGACGCATGGATGTTGACATTACACCAAGAATCAACAAAAGTCTAATGCTTGTTGAGGGGTTGTTGTCGGCTAAATTAAAAGAAAATCAGAGTGAAAGTGTTGGAAACTGAAGAACGGAAGTCGAAGCCATCCGTTTGGGCGAAGCAGGAGATTAATTCGACTTGTTGGAGGATAATTCGACTAGGCCTACTGGTCAAATTGGATGCATGACACGAACAGGAAGAGGATTCGACCTCGTCATGCTTAATTTGACCTGGGCCTCTGGTCAAATCCTGATCTGATCCGACGTCTGAAACTTCCAGTAGGGGAATTCGACCTCATCATGCTCAATTTAACCTGGGATTTTGGTGGAATTCTAATCGAATCCGACGTTTGAAACTTCCAGTAGGAGGATTTGACCTCGTCATGCTCAATTCGACCTGGGCCTCTGGTTGAATCTTGATCGAATCCGACGTCTGAAACTTCCAGTAGGGGGATTTGACCTCGTCATGCTCAATTCGACCGGGGCTTCTGGTCGAATCCTGGTCAAATTGTTCGGTGGTGAAGCCAACTCAACCTCGTCATGTCAATTCGACCTGTGCCTCTAGTTGAATCCTAGTCGAATTGATCGGTGGTGAAGCCAATTCGACCTCGTCATATCAATTTGACCTGCGCCTCTGGTCGAATTGAGCGTCAGAGACTTAGAGTGTGCCAATTCTACCTCCAAAGTTTATTCTGGCAGCAACGATTCTTTTCCACAAAAACATCCTATTATCACACCAATATATATAATTAAAGCTCTAATTTTCAAAAGACAAGATAAGTCAATTAAGCACCCAATTAGCACATAAGTAAATCAAATAAACATGAATTTCAACCAAATAATTGTGCTAAAATATGACTTATCAAATCTCCCCACACCTAAACTTTGCTTGTCCTCAGAACTAATATGAAAAATGACTCTTTACTCAAAGTTTGCAACTTTCATGGTATCAAATTTTTTTTAAAATTCATGGCCTCACAAAGATTCACTCAATATCTCAAATGTATGATGTAGGTAGTAAGATCACTCAAAAATTGAAAAAAACAGGCATTACCATATGCTTGCTCCCAAATCAAATCTTCACCCATTTTTAGATGGTTTATGTGCAACAATCAAAGGATCTTTGAATGGGTTGTAATGGGGTCTTAGGACAGGTTAAGGTAAAAGGAGAGATAAGATTGGCAAAAACGCACCACTTTATTACATGTGATTTACATAAATCAAAACTTCAATAATCTCCCCAATTTCCTTTTCATAATAGAATTTTTCTTGCACTTACTAAATCTCCCCACACCTGCTCCTTTTCAAGACTTGAAATAGCAGGTGTCACACTTAGTAAATATCACTGTTTGTAGTTATTTAGTAATTCCAAACAGTTTCAACAACTCATTTTTTATATATATAAATCAATTCCCCCTTCATTATCAATCCAACAACAAAGTATTTCAACAAGATTCACATATTGCAAAGTAATGAAGGGTTCAAACGGAAGAGTTAAAGAAAAAATTGGAAATTCAAGGTTCATTTATGTGCTTATAATTCAAAAAAAAAGGTTTAGGCTTAATGTTTCTTTCCTAAAGTTTTTCATAATCAGGTGGGACAATATAAGCCAAGAGGGTTAAACCTAAGTGCCCTTATAATTTTATCACACACAACCAATCACATGATCTTGACATGCATTCAAAAGAGCAAGTTCTAGAATGAGCAATTCAAATTCAATGCACTCAAGAAAGAAATTCAATGGAGCTTATAGATGATAGCTCATTAAGGATCAAAAGCTCACCAGAAATTGGGTAAAATTACCATGAAATTTGAATAAAAAAATGAGCCACTACAATCACAAAAATCTTGCAAATATTATCAAGTTTCAAAAGCTCCTCAACATCACTGCCACCCCCTCAATCATGCATCTCCCTCATCACCTCAAAAGATTTTTAACCCTCAATTATCCAACTCCACATCAACAAAAAATTAAGAGGACAAGAAGAGTAATACATGGGACAAGAAATTCAGCAAATTACATGATTTTTCTACCCCAATTATCATATAAAATCCCTCCCCACACTTAAACGTTTGCTTGTCCCCAAACAAAACACAGTATAAGAAATACTAAACATGTAATTGGGTAGCATACACCTGATTCACTTTTTGGGAAGAGCTTTAATCACGATCAACCCATGCAATAAGTATCACAGCTGCAAATCACAACAGAAAATATAGAGTGAACAATCAGACAATTTATTAAAAATAAAAATTAATTGATAAAATTGGGTTACCTCCCAATCAGCGCCTTTTTTTATTGTCGTTGGCTCGACTTAGTTAAGGTGTATTGTCAACAACTGTAGACCACGTCCTCTAACTCCATTCGGTCCACCTCAATCGTCTGGAATCTTTCATGATACTCCTTAAGTTGGTGCCCATTAACTTTGAAACTCTTTTCAGAGTTTGTGCTTCTTATCTCAACTGCACCATGAGGAAAAACCTTAGTCACAATAAACAGACCAATCCAACGAGAACGCAACTTACCAGGAAATAATTTAAGCTTTGAATGATAAAGTAAAACTTTTTGCCCAACGCTAAAATTTTTCCTTGATATTCTTGCATCATGAAATGCCTTTGTTTTCGCCTTATAAATGACTGAATTTTCATAAGCCTCATTCCTCAATTCCTCCAATTCTTGCAGTTGGAATTTCCTTTGCTCTCCGACCTTGTCATAATCTATGTTGCACTTCTGGATTGCCCATCACACTTTATTCTCAAGCTCCACAGGTAGGTGGCATGGCTTTCCATAGGCAATTCGATAAGGAGACATGCCAATCGGTGTCTTATAAGCCGTTCGATAGGCCCATAATGCATCCTCCAATCGTGAGCTCCAATCCTTCCTAGACGGATTAACCATCTTCTCCAAAATTCTCTTGATCTCATGGTTGGATACTTCCGCCTGACCACTCATTTAGGGGTGGTATGAAGTGAAAGTTTTATGAAATACCGAATACTTGCGCAGAAGCGCTTCCACCGTTCGATTGCAAAAATGTGTGCCCTTATCATTGATGATGGCTCGAGGAATTCTAAACCTACAAAAGATGTTAGATTGAAGGAAACCTGCAACCACTTTAAAATCATTAGTTCGGGTGGCCTTCGCTTCCACCCACTTCGACACATAATCAATGAATAGTAATATGTAAGTAAAGCCAAACGAAGAAGGAAAAGGTCCCATAAAATCCATCCCCCACACATCCTAAATCACACAAACAATTATAGGATACTGGGACATTTCATTTCGTTGAGAAATATTTCCTACACGTTGACATCTATCACAAGACTTGCAAAATTCATAAGCATCCTTAAACAATGTCGGCCAATAAAATCCACACTCAAGCACTTTAAAAGAAGTTCTCCTAAAACCAAAATGACCACCACATGCATGACTGTGACAAAAGGTAAGAATTGAATTAAATTCAATATCAGGAATGCATCTTCTTATCAATTGATCAGAACAATGTTTCCACATATACGGATTATCCCATATTTAATACTTGGCATCACTACCGAGTTTATCACGTTTTACCTTACTCATACAAACTAGAAACTGATGGGAGGTCAGAAAATTCGCCAAATCAGCAAACCATGGAACAGAGCCTTATGACACTAAAGGGTTCAGTCAGTTGATCCGAATTTTCCAGATTTTGCAGAACGGCGAACAACTGTTCATCTGGGAATTTTAAAAAAATTTTCTGCTCATCTTCATCTCTAATCAGCTGGCTTAGGTGGTCGGCCACTAGATTCTCCGTTCCCTTTTTATCTTTAATTTCCAAGTCGAACTCTTGAAGCAGCAAAATCCACCGAATCAATCGAGGTTTCACTTCCTTCTTCGTCATGAGATAACGAAGAGTTGAATGATCAGATAAAACAGTGACTTTAGTACCCAACAACTAAGATCAAAATTTTTCTAGAGCAAAAACCACAGCTAGGAGTTCTTTTTCCGTAGTGGAGTAGTTGGCTTGAGCTTTATCCAAGGTTTTTGAAGCATAGAATATCATGTGCGCAACCTTGTCAACTCGTTGCCCCTAAAATGCTCCTACGGCATAGTCACTAGCATCACACATTATTTCAAAAGGCAAACTCTAATTCGATGGTTGAATCATGGGTGGTGTGATTAGCAACTCCTTCAACTTATCAAAAGCATTCTTACATGCATCATTCATCTCAAACTTCACATCTTATTGTAACAACTCACAAAGTGGTTTGGCTATCTTTGAAAAGTCCTTGATAAACCTCCTGTAGAAACCTGCATGTCAAAGAAAAGAATGAACTTCCCGCACAGATGCTGGGTAAGGCAATTCAGATATAAGGTCTTCTTTAGATTTATCAACTTCAATCCGATTCTTTGAAATGACATGCCCTAAAACAATGTCTTGTTCAACCATAAAGTGACACTTTTCCCAGTTCAAAACAAGGTTTGTTTCTACACACCTTTTCAATATCAATTCAAGATTTCCAAGGCAACTATTAAAAGATTCTCCATAGACACTAAAGTCATCCATAAAGACCTCTATTATATTACCCACAAATTCAGAAAAAATGCTTACCATACACCTTTGAAATATGGCTGGTGCGTTGCAAAGCCCGAAAGGTAACCGACGACATGCAAAAGTCCCAAAGGGGCATGTGAAGGTTGTATTCTCCTGATCTTCGGGAGCAATTGCAATCTAAAAATAACCAGAGAAACCATCAAGAAAACAATAATAATACTAACCTGCAAGCTTTTCTAACATCTGATCAATGAAGGGCAAAGGAAAATGATCCTTTCTAGTCATGTTATTGAGCTTGCGGTAGTCCATGCATATTCTCCAACCCATTTGCAAACGAGTCGGAACCATATCACCCTTGTCATTCTCAACCACTGTCACTCCTGATTTCTTTGGTACCACTTGTGTTGGACTGACCCATTTACTATCTGAGATGGGATAAATAATCCCCACACTCAGAAGTTTCAACACCTCCTTCTTTACCACCACCATCATGGGCGGATTCAACTGGCGCTGAGCTTCTTGAGAAGGCTTCGCATCATCTTCAAGCAGAATATGGTGCATACAAATTGCGGGACTGATACCCTTCAAATAAGCTACCGTCCATCCAATAGCAGTTTATGTCTCTCCAACACATCGAGCAATAAGTTCTCCTGTTCGTCCATCAGCTTGGGCGAGATGATCACCGGTAAAGTGGAATCCGGCCCTAGGTATGCGTACTTCAAGTGGTCAGGAAGTACATTTAACTCCAGCTTCGGTGCCTGCACTATAGATGGAAAAATTTTTGGAAAAATGTCAGGCAATTTAACAGAAGCTACATCTACGATGCTCGATCTCTGAGAATAACTATGCAAAGCATTGGCATAGTGATTCAGATCCTCATTATCCCATATTTCGGCATTCTCCTTCATGATTCCATGTTCAATTACTGTGTCTAATACTTCCCCACTAGTGAGTTCGAAGTGTTCTTGGATAATAGGCTCAATAGTACTCATAACAGAAAGCAGGTTAGCATCATCAGGATATTTCATAGCATCATATATGTTGAATTTAATGATTTGCCCATCAAATTCCATCATGAGAGTACCTTCACTCACATCTATCTTAGTGCATGAAGTGTTGAGGAATGGTCTTCCCAATAAAATCGGAGTGGAATTCGATGGATGGTCATTCATTTCTAACACATAAAAATCAGCATGGAATATGAGTTTGTCTACCTGAACAATAACATCCTCAATGACTCCATCTGGGTATGTCTGGCTTCGATCAACAAGTTGGATGCCAACTCCAGTCTTTTTCAACTCTCCCACACCTAACTTTTCAAACACTAATCGAGGCATCACATTGATGGATGCTCCAAGATCCAACATGGCTCTCTCCACCTTAAAACTCCCAATCTTGCAAGGAACCACAAACATGCCAGGATCCTTACACTTCTGAGCTAACGTTTGCTGGAAGATAGCTGAAATGTTTTCTCCCACCACCACTTTTTCATCTCCTTTCAACTTCTTTTTATTGGTGCACAACTCCTTCCAGAACTTGGTGTATCTCGAAATCTGCTTAATCGCCTCAATGAGAGGTAAATTGATCTTCACTTTCCGAAACACTTCAAGTATTTGTTTATCTTTTTAAATGGTGTCCGGCTTCCTGAACCTGCTTGGAAAAGGCAAATGGTTAATATTAAAAGGAATAGGGTCATAAATTTTAACCTGATTTTTTTGGGACCTTCTGACACTGAAGGGTTCAGTGTCAGTGTCACGTTTTTGCACATCATATTTTTCCACCCCAAACTGATCGGTCTGATCCTCCACTGTTCCTGAAGGTTCTACATTTCTTTTTCTATGTTTTGGTCAGGCTTTTTGGGCAGTACAACCTCCTCCAGCTGTTTTCCACTTCTCAGTGTAATGGCGCTCATATTCTTAGGATTAATCTCCATTTGTGAAGGCAACTTTCCACTGTTTTGAGCCTATATCAGGCCCACAGTTGTAGCCAATTGGGTTATTTGATTTTCTAGGTTCCGAATTTATGATTGGGTTGTTATTTTCAAGTCCTGGATGGATGAATGTGTCATCTCTTGGAATTTGAGATTGTTGGCAGCCATTTCTTTCATCATTTCCTCAAATGAAACTCCGGAGCTTGAACCACTTTGTTGGCGATTTTCACCATCTTGAGAGTGATCTTGTTGCCTATTTACCACTCTCTACTCTTGAAACTGCGGTTGCCCCCTATTTCCTCCTTGTCCAATACCATACCTCAGATTGGGATGATCTCTCCAACCCTGATTTTAAGTTTGAGAGAAGGGATCATAAGGTCGCCCCATGGCATTTACTTGTTCCTCACTAGGTGTAACTGTTGGCGTTCGATCGTTTGGTTAATGTGAACCGTTAGCATACCATGCGTTTCTAACACAGCGGAAGTAGTAAATCATAGAAACGATTACCGTTCACCAGGGTATGTTGATGAAGATTAATTCTCGCAGGCAGCCTGCGCAGTCCCACGAGAATGGCCATAACTTCCTCGTCTGATATAGGAATTGAGTGATCTTTATGTTCAGACGATCCTCTCTTCGACGGCTTTCCGTCAGTATATTGGTCGTCAAATTTTGAGCACTGTACGAATTTATACAAATTTCGCAAGGTCGCAGACAGCAGCAGCAAACTACCTTCTGATCTTCTGCTGTATGTCCCAAGTCCGATCTCGACGTCGTATGGGCGACGATCTACGAGACCTCCTCAATCTGCTCTCAACCCTCATCACACGTGAATAATCAATTAGATTAGGGTTCCAGATAAGCTGAGGTGACTTATATACATGGGCTACAGCAGGGACCAGGAGGAGAAATTGGGTTGGGCCTCCATTGGGCTTAAGTATCCAAGCTTAGCCCAAAGCTTATACTTAAGTCCAATAATAATAATATATTCCACTAAAATATTATTATTGCACTACCGTACCAATCCCAAAATTACGTTTTGGGCTCCTTCTTATTATGAGCTCGTTAGTCTCCCCATGTTTAAGATATACAATGTCCATTAATTAATTTAAGTTACTGACAACTCAATTAATTAATATCTCATCCAAGAGTAGTACCACTCAACCTCATTATCATGCCGGAATAAATTCCACCTGCAGGATTTACATGATAATCCTTATGAGCTCCTCAAGGGGACATCATCAACCTATGACGGACACGGATTCCTTCTACAATCAACAGCACACCATAGAGATAGCACTACTTCCCAACTCATCGAGTTTGTTGATTTAATTACATGTAAATCTCACCCATTGATGAATCAAAGAAATATATACTGCCCTATGTGTCGAGGTTATTGTATAGGGATTAAGAGCACGAACTTCCATAATAACTGAGATCAAGTTCTCCTATAAGTCAGTATAAGTCGAACGATCTCAAGCGGTCCTGCTCAATACACACAAGTGCACTAATGTGATTCTATAGCCAAGACAAGCTAATACCAAACCACACTACACCATCCCGATAGAGAGTCCCCGTCTATCTCAGTTGTGAGCATCAGTTTATACTTTATAAGGAAACGGATAATATGATCTTCCGCGTGTTGTCGCACAACATATTATCTACAGTATAAAGTAAGTGGACTATTGCATCGAACATATAAATAAATTATAAGATGCAATCATTTGATCATATGATTCTCATTTCAAATTAATTGTTACAATATTGTTCATACAAAAAGTTAGACTTTTAGTATACAATCCAACAATCTCCCACTTATACTAAAAGACTATGCTGTCATGTCTTCTGCCATACATCTGATTTCCACTCCCACTACACGACCATCAAAAGCTCTCGTCTTAAGGTCCTTGTAAATGGATTTACTAGGTTATCATCCGATGCAATCTAGGTGACAACAACCTTCCCCTCATCATACGATTTCTCGTAATAGGTGGTACTTGCACTCCATGTGTTTAATTGCCTTATGGGCTCGTGATTCCTTCAAGTTTGCAACTGCACCAATATCATCAATATAAATTGTGATATCCTTGGGCAAACTTAGAAACACTTCGAAGTCCATCTTGAAGTTTCTAGAGTCATACAGATACTTTGGCTGCCTCATAGGCTCCAATTTATCATCTTTCCATGATGGAGTCCGGAGTCTGAAATACATTTCTATATAACACTCCTCCACATTATGACTCAACTTCCTAAAATTAAACGCATAACCTTTGAGGTAGATTTACTGTCGTCCCTATCTGATTTGAAAAATCTGAATCTATGTAACCTATAAGAATCAGTGAATCTATTCGGTAAGCCCACATATAGTTTCTAGTCCTTTTCAGGTACATAAGTATATGTCTTACCATAGTTCATCATTCTTGTTCCGGGTTACGTTGATACCCACTGTTCATGCCATCGGCAAAACAGATATCCAATCTCGTGCATAGCATTCCTTAGATTAAGCTTCCTCATTTGCCGAAGCATAAGGAACTGCTTTCATCTTCTTTATCTACTTTTGTGTCACAAGACACATTCACTTAGATAAATTCACATGCTAAACGAATAAGGATCGTATCATTATATGAAACTTGAGATAAGCATAACATCCTTTCTTGTGATCCGTATTACCGTGATCAAAAGGATATTTTTTGCTCTTCTTAAGTCCTTCATCTCATACCGCTTTATCAACCATACCCATACGCCCGACAATACTCTTTCATTGTCTCCAATGAGCAAGATACTATCTACGTATAGTACAAGAAATACCACCATGTTTTCATCACTCTTTTCAATACACAAGACCCATCCGATCATTGATTAGATCCATATCACTGGATTACCTCATCAAAATGGATGTTTCATGATCTTGAAGCTTGCTTTAGTCCATGAATGGACACTTTTAAGCTTACTATCACAATGCTCTTAGCTTTTTGCAATGAATCACTCTGGTTGCTTCACATAGATGTTTCCCTTAAGACTTCTATTCAGGAAAGTTGTCTCGACATCTATTTGCTATCCCTCATATTTTATATGAGTAGCAACAAATAAAAGAGTCTGGATCAACTTAGGCATAACTACCGGCGAACAGGTTTTCTCATAATCGAACTCTTTCTTTCTGAGTATACCTTTTCGCAACAAGCTTGCTTCCAAGTTTTTCACCTTATTCTATGATCCTCTTTTATTCTTGCATGCCCGCTTCCAATGGCTTTTACGCCATTTAGCGGTTCAACAAGCATCCAAACCTAATTTAAAATCCATCGATTCTATTTTAATATTCATTGCACTTTGCTAGGATTTGGCATTTCTAACTTGTAGTGCTTCGTCGTATCCGTGGGTCCATTTCATGTTTGCTAGGGACCAAGTCTCACGACTTTTCCAAAACATGTATCTTACAGGTTGTCAAAGAACCCTCCCACTACGACAAGGCACTACATGCAATTGTGTATCAGACGTGACACGCGTTGCAGTTTACCTTGTGGTATATCCTCTTGTACACTTGGTACTTATACTTTGTGTTTTTCCCTCTCACTTTCTTTAGAACAATTTATACATGGGTTTATGATTTAATACATAGTCTCTTTCCAAAAATCTAGTGTTTGTGTTAACAATCACCCTTCGATCTTTTAGACTAAATAAATTACCTTAATTTTTATAGCATATCCCACAAACAGACAAACATTCAAATGAATTACTGTTTCTAGGGCTTATTCATAAAATGAATTAAGTAATTCCAAATAATTCATCATCTATCTAATCATTACCATAAGAGTCTTATTTCTTCTATCCACCACACCATTCAGCTGAGGCATGCCCGGTGTAGACCACTTGAGATTTAATCTCAACCTCTGATTAATAGCTCCTAATTATCCTAAGAGGTTCTCGTAATGACGATTAAATCGTCATTACTTGATATATTTTCCATGATGCTTTACTGTACCAACCTTGCAATTCTTGAATAAATCAAAGAACTTAGACATGCAGTGCATCAAATAAATATATCGGTATCTAGAATAATCTTCGATTATTCATAACCACCTCTCGCCTAGATAATATTAGGCCCGCTTGAATCAGAATGAACCAATTCCAACATATATATCTTTGGCTCTACACCCCTTTACCTTGAAAAGGTAATTAATCATTTTTACTTCCAAGTAAGACTCGCAATTCCGATAGTTTCCACTTCAGATAAACCTTACGGTCCATCTGCTATCAACTTTTGAGTCCTACTCAAGTAAAATGATCTAGTCTTAGACGCCAAATGCATGTTTAGTTCATCTCCGAAGGTTACTGTCTCTTACTAAGATCAGAAGATGCATTATTAATTACTATTTGTTGCATCTGTGGAATATACATGATTTAAGAGTATACAAATTATTCACCAACGTACCATAACAGATTACAACTCTATCCTTCATTATAATGACCATATCATTTAAATGAAATGGAGTATCCATCTATTAATTCATAGAAACCGAAATCAAATTCTTTCTGTGAAAACGTACGTAAAGACAATTTCACAAAATCAAACGTTTATTCATATCGTAAGATAAATAAACAACTCCCACTGCAATAGCCACTAGTCTTGTAGTTTTACCCATGTCATAACAATCTTATCCTCACTTAGTAATGAACATTCAGTGATTCCAGTATCTACACACTTCGTGTCAGTAGATGCCATCACTAATCATGTTTAAACAACTAGCAAGTAAGATTCTATCCTTGTTCACTCCTTTTATGAAATTGGATTTCCTTTACCACATGTTTTGTCAGAAGTTTCCCACCATATACAACCTCTTGTAATTCAGGAGAAACTTACTCAAAACATCTAGGCAATTATGAAGAATAAAATTGACTTAGGTTTCCCCTTCAACTTCTATTCCATGTATTTCCAATTCATTCATCAAATTTAATCATGACCTACCGCCTTTTAACTTACTCAAGTATCCGAAGAGTTACATGAGACCATCATATTTCTATGAATCTCTTATCTCTTCACTAGAGACTTTAATATGCATCATGATAAGTCTTTTGTGAGAACACACATGTATTTCTTAAGCAGTAAAATTCAAAACCAAGATTCTTTTCTAATCATCTAATTTGGACAAGTAAATATAATTTCTTTTAGTTAATAATAAGTGAGATAAAACCATTTGAAAATCAGAGAATCACAAATAAATATACCGATCAAAACTTCGAATTTTATCCTTTTATATTGATTCCCTCAAAACAATATAAAAATAAAATTCACCGACATATCAAGCACCGTGAGTCTGCAAGCCACGATAGTGTGGACGTTTACAAACCCGAACATTTACAAGAGAAGGTTTTACCCATTAATTTCATTTGTCAACCTAACTTTATGACAAAATAATTAATAGTCGGTTCCTCTTTAGCCATGCAAATAAAAGCAGTGACTCCGATGGGGAGGATACTTATTATTTACACCTAAGTGTACACCATTATTTGACTCCAAGTCCGCGACCCAAGCTTATGTGCCTTACAGATGGAGAAGTACACACGCGCTCGGATAACTTCCTACAGTCATCAATTATAAGTCTGTACAGTGATCCGCACATGAACTCATCCGATAGGGAGGAAGGTCTATGCCAACGCGCAAGTTCATATGCATCACATTACAAACATAATTATTTAAAGAAGTCTGTCCCAGCAATCCATGAATAAACTCATCCGATGGGGAGGAAGGCCCTAATACCGACGCGCAAGTTTATTCACATTGCTAACAAACCAATAATGGAGGCCGCGGGAATTTTTACCAATCCCCTCTCCCACTTAGTTATTCAACACCGAGGGTTTTTACATGCATATAATATTTAAAAATAAAATACGCAACCTAGCATGCTCATACTTCCAAATATATAACAATAATTTACCAATAAAACAATTATAGCAGTTATATATAAGGAAATAAATTGCCAAAAATAAGTTGACTTGATCAACACTCCAACATACATGCATATAATATACCAAATATAATACGCAATCTAGCATGCTTCTATTTAAGGCAATAAATCATAGAGAATCATGCATACATATATAACAATAATCAATTAATAAATCAATTATAACAGTTATATAATAGCGAATTCGATTGTTCGCCACCAATCACGAATGCGGACAACTGCGATGGGGATCGACCTCCCCGCAGCTTGCTCCACCACTCTGGCATCCTGCTCGATCATATTGTGAAGAGTCATGTGGAACCTGATGCAGACCAGTCGCACTTGATGCAAACCCGCTCGAACCTGGTGCAGAGTCGATCAAACCTGATGCAGACCAATCGAACCTGATGTGAATCCGCTCGAACCTGGTGCAACATTGATCGAACCTGATGCAGACCAATCGAACCTGATGCAAATTCGCTCGAACCCGGTGCAGCATCGATCGAACCTGATGCAGACCAATTGAACCTGATGCAAATCCGTTCGAACCTGGTGCAGCATCGATCGAACTTGATGCAGACCAATCGAACCTGATGCAAATCCGTTCGAACCTGATGCAGCATCGATCAAACCTGATACAGACCAATCGAACCTGATGCAAATCTGCTCGAACCTGGTGCAGCATCGATCGAACCTGATGCAGACTAATCGAACCTGATGCAAATCCGCTCGAACCTGGTGTAGCATCGATCGAACCTGATGCAGACCAATCGAACCTGATGAAAATCTACTTGAACCTAGTACAGCATCAATCGAACCTGATGCAAATCCGCTCGTCCAAGTGCCTACTTGCACGGAATCAAGTTCAGCCCAACGCGCAACATCAAACTACACCAACTGTCGTTCAGGGTTCGCAACTTTAGGAACCTGGGAATCCAATCTCCACTGTCCATAATCTACGCCTGTGAGTTTTGAACATGCTGTCCAAATTACAGGTCAATCCAACGGTTAGATTGTGAGAAATAGCTCTTTTCCGTCGACTGCGCAGAACAGAATCGCCCAAAAAACTGCTTCTGTTTTCGGCGTATTCCCGAAAACGAAAATCTCGAAATACGATCTTCACCGTTCAGAATGTACATCCACGAAATCCGAACGTCCTGACCAAAATTCAGCCTGATCCGACGGTTAAAACTCTGGTTATTGCCTTTGCAATATCACTGCGCTGAATTTTCTCTCAATTTCTTCATTCCATGTGAAATTGACGAACAGTTTTCGTGGAATCCTCTCACACACAACCATCAACGAACAGATATGATATAGGGTATATTTCAAATAGGGATATTCATGGTTTGCGCAGTAAAACCAAAACCCTAAACATGCGATCCTAATTTCGAAAAATTAACCACATAATCCCTAGTCTAACGTGTCACGCTTCACCATGAAACCGAAGCTCTGATACCAATTGTTGGCGTTCGATCATTTGGCTAACGTGAACTGTTAGCATACCATGCATTTCTAACACAGCGGAAGTAGTAAATCATAGAAACGATTACCGTTCACCAGGGTATGTTGATGAAGATTAATTCTCGCAGGCAGCCTGCGCAGTCCCACGAGAATGGCCATAACTTCCTCGTCTGATATCAGAATTGAGTGATCTTTATCTTCAGACGATCCTCTCTTCGACAGCTTTCCGTCAGTATATTGATCATTAAATTTTGAGTACTGTAAGAATTTATACAAATTTTACAAGGTCGCGGATAGCAGCAGCAAACTACCTTCTGATCTTCTGCTGTATGTCTCAAGTCCGATCTCGACGTCGTGTGGGCGACGATCTACGAGACCTCCTCAATCTGCTCTCAACCCTCATCACACGTGAATAATCAATTAGATTAGGGTTCCAGATAAGCTGAGGTGACTTATATACATGGGCTACAGCAGGGACCAGGAGGAGAAATTGAGTTGGGCCTCCATTGGGCTTAAGTATCCAAGCTTAGCCCAAAGCTTATACTTAAGTCCAATAATAATAATATATTCCACTAAAATATTATTATTGCACTACCGTACCAATCCCAAAATTACGTTTTGGGCTCCTTCTTATTATGAGCCCGTTAGTCTCCCCATGTTTAAGATATACAATGTCCATTAATTAATTTAAGTTACTGACAACTCAATTAATTAATATCTCATCCAAGAGTAGTACCACTCAACCTCATTATCATGCCGGAATAAATTCCACCTGCAGGATTTACATGATAATCCTTATGAGCTCCTCAAGGGGACATCATCAACCTATGACGGACACGGATTCCTTCTACAATCAACAACACACCATAGAGAGAGCACTACTTCCCAACTCATCGAGTTTGTTGATTTAATTACATGTAAATCTCACCCATTGATGAATCAAAGAAATATATACTGCCCCACGTGTCGAGATTATTGTATAGGGATTAAGAGCACGAACTTCCATAATAACTGAGATCAAGTTCTCCTATAAGTCAGTATAAGTCGAACGATCTCAAGCGGTCCTGCTCAATACACACAAGTGCACTAATGTGATTCTATAGCCAAGACAAGCTAATACCAAACCACACTACAACCATCCCGATAGAGAGTCCCTGTCTATCTCGGTTGTGAGCATCCGTTTATACTTTATAAGGAAACCGATAATATGATCTTCCGCGTGTTGTCGCACAACATATTATCTACAGTATAAAGTAAGTGGACTATTGCATCGAACATATAAATAAATTATAAGATGCAATCATTTGATCATATGATTCTCATTTCAAATTAATTGTTACAATATTGTTCATACAAAAAGTTAGACTTTTAGTATACAATCCAACAGTAACCCTGCAATCAAGAGTAGAATGATCATTAGTTAAGCAATATTGACAAGATGGAGGGTTTACCCCTTTTCCTTTAGCATGATTCTCCACAGCAAGTGTCAACTTGTTCAAAGTTTCCTCCAACTTGGAATCATAGATTTCCTTCACTTCTCTAACCAATAGGTCACGTGTGCCAAACTGTTGGGTGTTGGCAGCCATGCTAGCAATCAAGTCTCTAGCAGCAGTAGGTGTTTTCATCATAAAAGCTCCTCCGCTAGCCGCATCAAGTATGTTTCGATCCATGATCGAAAACCCTTCATAGAAGTATTGCAATAGCAACTGGTCACTTATTTGATGTTGGGGGCATGCTGATGTTAGACGTTTAAACCTTTCCCAATACTCATGTAAACTCTCCCCTTGCATCTGACGAGCTCCAGATATCTCCTTACGTAAAACAACAACTCTAGTGGCCGAAAAGTAAGTTTGGAGGAAAAGTTTCTCCATTTCGGCCCACGTATTAATCGATCCAGGAGGAAGATAATATAACCAATCCTTCGCCATGTCCTTCAATGCAAAGGGAAATGCCCTAGGCTTGACCATTTCCTCCATCACTCCGTTTGGTTTCATGCTCATGCATACAACCAAGAACTCCTTTAAAAACTTGTGATGATTTTCACCTGAAAGGCCATGAAAAGCAGGAAGTAAGTGAATCAACCTCGATTTTAATTCAAATACAGTATTATCAGTGATCGCAGGAAAGTTAATGCATAGTGGCTGATGGACTACGTCCGGATTTCCCAATTCATTCAAAGTTTTTTCATTATTTGCAGCCATGTTTTCCTCTTCCGACTCAGATCCTATAGTATCTTCCTCCTCTAAATCAGAAAATTTAGAATTATCCTCTCCAAGTTGAAGTGGATCAGCTGCAAGTTCGGATTTGGTAAGGTATACTGCGGTTTCGCCAATGGACGAACTAATTTCCTTCTTTTTTCGAGACTACTTTCTAAACCTCCGGGCAGTTTTCTCAATTTCTGGAATGTATTCAAACTGTTTTTACTAGAAGATCGAGTAATCATTCAGAAATAAAATTTCGAAAACAGGGATCTTCTGACACTGAAAGGTTCAGTGTTAGTGTAACTGGAAAATTTGAAAATTCCAGAAAATTCCAGAAAATTCCAGCACCTATAAAAATGCAGAAAAATATTAGAAACACAAAAATTTAACAAAATTCAATTTTACTCCCCGACAGCGGCGTCATATTTGATAAGCTGTCGCCGGCCTACCAAAATATAATTTTTATTTCCGACTTTCTAAAATACTTAGTATAATGGCAAGTACGGGTCGAACCCAAGAGAGTATAATGAATTTTAATTAAATTAAAGTGTTGAAAACAATAAAATAAATAAAAGGGGGATTTTTGATTTGGTGACAATATGAAAATAACACATGTATTAAATCAACTCAATGTTTAAATGACAAAGTAGATGAAAATTAATATTTAAATCAACAAGTGATAAAAGCCTAGTTTAGGATGTCGATCCCCTCCCGTTTACTAAATTAATTAATTACAGAAATTAAACATCTAGCCTAATGTGCAAACTCAAATCCCTAGGTTGACGACACGACCAATCAACCCGAATGTTTTTATATTTATCAACTAGGGTACAACCACTAAATTGAACTATCTACGAGTGACCCTATGGATTCAAACTCGTAAACGTATTAAAACTCTAAACATAGAATTATTAGGCTATGAAAACCGGCTAGGAATCATACAAACTAGATCCTATTATACCTAGAGGGAATAATCTCTATTTTTTACTTAATCCAATTCCTACAACAATTACGGATTTTAGTTCATAGAATAACATTTAGCTGTAAAATAATTAAATAGTTGATCATGCTAAATTAATTATCAAACAGCCATTAGGAACATCAAAGCATGTAATAGAATAAACTTACACAAATGATTCAATGTAAAACCCATAATAATTCATATAAATTTCAACGGGAGGTTCACGAAATCCTAAACTAGAGATGGGGATTAGCCCCGCATGTTCATAGCAAAAATAGAATGTTATTCTATTTTTGCTACACGTGATATCCTAAACATATGTTACACGTGATATCCTAGAGGGAATAATCTCTATTTGTTACTTAATCCATTCTGTTTTTGCTATGAACATGCGGGGCTAATCCCCTTTTCTAGTTTAGGATTTCGTGAACCTCCCGTTGAAATTTATATGAATTATTAAGGGTTTTACATCGAATCTTTTGTGCAAGTTTATTCTATTACATGCTTTGATGTTCCTAATGGCCGTTTGATAATTAATTTAGCATGATCAACTATTTAATTATTTTATAGCTAAATGTTATTCTATGAACTACAATCCGTAATTGTTGTAGAAATTGGATTAAGTAACAAATAGATATTATTCCCTCTAGGTGTAATAGGATCTAGGTTGTATAATTCCTAGCTGGTTTTCATAGCCTAGTAATTCTATGTTTAGAGTTTTAATGTATTTACGAGTTCGAATCCATAGGGTCACTCGTAGATAGTTCAATTTAGTGGTCGTACCCTAGTTGATAAACATAAGAACATTTGAGTTTGCACATTAAGCTAGATGTTTAATTCCTGTAATTAATTAATTTAGTAAACGGGAGGGGATCGACATCCTAAATTAGGCTTTTATCACTTGTTGATTTAAATATTAATTTTCATCTACTTTGTCATTTAAACATTGAGTTGATTTAATACTTGTGTTATTTTCATATTGTCACCAAATCAAAAATCCCTTTTTATTTATTTTATTATTTTCAACACTTTAATTTAATTAAAATTCATTATACTCTCTTGGGTTCGACCTGTACTTGCCATTATACTAAGTATTTTAGTAAGTCGGAAATAAAAATTATATTTTGGTAGGCCGACGACAGCTTATCAAAAATGGATCCGCTGCCGAGGAGTAAAATTGAATTTTATTAAATTTTTATGTTTCTAATATTTTTCTGCATTTTTACAGGTACTGGAATTTTCTAGAATTTTTCTTGAATTTTCAAAATTTTTAGTTAAATTGACACTGAACCTTTCAGTGTGTCAGAAGACCCCTGTTTTTGAAATTTTATTTCTGAATGATTACTCGATCTTCTGGTAAAAAACAATTTGAATACATTCCAGAAATTGAGAAAACTGCCTGGAGGTTTAGAAAGGAGTCCTAAAAAAAGAAGGAAACAAGTTCGTCCATTAGCGAAACCGCAGTAAACCTTACCGAATCCGAACTTGCAGCTGATCCACTTCAAATTGGAGAGGATAATTCTGAAATTTCTGATCTGTAAGATCTGAGTCGGAAGAGGAAAACATGGCTGCAAATAATAAAAAACTTTTAATGAATTGGCAAATCTGGACATATTCCATCAGCCACTATGCATTAACTTTCCTGCGATCACTGATAATACTGTATTTGAATTAAAATTGGGATTGATTCACTTACTTTCTTCTTTTCATTGTCTTTCAGGTGAAAATCCTCACAAGTTTTTAAAGGAGTTCTCGGTTGTATGCATGAGCATGAAACTAAATGGAGTGACGGAGGAAATGTTCAAGCCTAGGGCATTCCCCTTTGCATTGAAGGACATGACGAAGGATTGGTTATATTATCTTCCTCTCGGATCGATTAATACGTGGGCCGAAATGGAGAAACTTTTCCTCCAAACTTACTTTTCGGCCACTAGAGTTGCTATTTTATGTAAAGAGATATCTAGAGCTCGTCAGATGCAAGGAGAGATTTTACATAAGTATTGGGAAAGGTTTAAACGTCTCACATCAGCATGACCCCAATATCAAATAAGCGACCAGTTGCTATTGCAATACTTCTATGAAGGATTGTCGATCATGGATCGAAACATGCTTGATGCGGCTAGTAGAGGAGCTTTTATGATGAAAACACCTACTACTGCTAGAGACTTGATTGCTAGCATGGCTGCCAACACCCAACAGTTTGGCACACGTGACCCATTGGTTAGAAAAGTGAAGGAAATCCATGATTCCAAGTTGAAGGAAACTTTGAACAAGTTGACACTTGCTGTGGAGAATCTTGCTAAAGGAAAAGGGGTAAACCCTCCATCTTGTCAATATTGCTTAACTAATGATAATTCTACTCTTGATTGCTGGGTTACACCTAGTGAGGAATAAGTAAATGCCATGGGGCGACCTTATGATCCCTTCTCTCAAACTTATAATCAGGGTTGGAGAGATCATCCCAATCTGAGATATGGTATTGGACAAGGAGGAAATAGGGGGCAATCGCAGTTTCAAGAGCAGAGAGTAGTAAATAGGCAACAAGATCACTCTCAAGATGGTGGAAATCGCCAACAATGTGGTTCAAGCTCCGGAGTTTTATTTGAGGAAATGATGAAAGAAATGGTTGCCAACAATCTCAAATTCCAATAGATGACACATTCATCCATCCAGGACTTGAAAATGATAACCCAATCATCAATTCGGAACCTAGAAAATCAAATAACCCAATTGGCTACAACTGTGGGCCAGATGCAGGCTCAAAATAGTGGAAAGTTGCCTTCACAAACGAAGGTTAATCCCAAGAATGTGAGCGCCATTACACTGAGAAGTGGAAAATAGTTGGAGGAGGTTGTACTGCCCAAAAAGTCTGACCAAAAAATAGAAAAAGAAGATGTAGAACCTTCGGGAACAGTGAAGGATCAGACCGATCAGTTTGGGGTGGAAAAATCTGATGTGCAAAAACGTGACACTGACACTGAACCCTTCAGTGTCAGAAGTTCCCAAAAAAATCAGGTTAAAATTTATGACCCTATTCCTTTTAATATTAACCATTTGCCTTTTCCAAGCAGGTTTAGGAAGCCGGACACCATTGAAAAAGATAAACAAATACTTGAAGTATTTCAGAAAGTGAAGATCAATTTACCTCTCATTGAGGCGATTAAGCAGATTCCGAGATACGCCAAGTTCTTGAAGGAGTTGTGCACCAATAAAAAAAAGTTGAAAGGAGATGAAAAAGTGGTGATGGGAGAAAACATTTCAGCTATCTTCCAGCAAACGTTAGCTCAGAAGCGTTAGGATCCTGGCATGTTTGTGGTTCCTTGCAAGATTGGGAGTTTTAAGGTGGAGAGAGCCATGTTGGATCTTGGAGCATCCATCAATGTGATGCCTTGATCAGTGTTTGAAAAGTTAGGTGTGGGAGAGTTGAAAATGACTGGAGTTGTCATCCAACTTTTTGATCGAAGCCAGACATACCCAGATGGAGTCATTGAGGATGTTCTTGTTCAGGTAGACAAACTCTTATTCCATGCTGATTTTTATGTGTTAGAAATGAATGACCATCCATCGAATTCCACTCTGATTTTATTGGGAAGACCATTCCTCAACACTTCATGCACTAAGATAGATGTGAGTGAAGGTACTCTCATGATGGAATTTGATGGGAAAATCATTAAATTCAACATATATGATGCTATGAAATATCCTGATGAGGCTAACCTACTTTCTGTTGTGAGTACTATTGAGCATATTGTCCAGGAATACTTCGAACTCACTAGTGGGGAAGCATTAGACTTAGTAATTGAGCATGGAATCATGAAGAAGAACTCCGAAAGATGGGATAATGAGGATCTGAATCACTATGTCAATGCTTTGCATAGTTCTTCTCAGAGATCGAGCATCATAGATATAGCTTCTGTTAAATTGCCAGACATTTTTCCAAAAAATTTTTCATCTATAGTGCAGGCACCGAAGCTGGAGTTAAAGACACTTCCTGACCACTTGAAGTATGCATACTTAGGGCCAGATTCCACTTTACCGATGATCATCTCATCCAAGCTGATGGACGAGCATGAGAGCTTATTGCTCGATGTGTTGAAGAGACATAAAACTGTTATTGGATAGACGGTAGCTGATTTGAATGGTATTAGTCCCGCAATTTGTATGCACCGTATTCTGCTTGAAGATGATGCGAAGCCTTTTTAAGAAGCTCAGCGCCGGTTGAATCCGCCCATGATGGAAGTGGTAAAGAAGGAGGTGTTGAAACTTCTGAGTGTGGGGATTATTTATCCCATCTCAGATAGTAAATAGGTCAGTCCAACACAAGTGATACCAAAGAAATCAGAAGTGACAGTGGTTGAGAATGACAAGGGTGATATGGTTCCGACTCATTTGCAAACGGGTTGGAGAGTATGCATGGACTACCGCAAGCTCAATAAAATGACTAGAAAGGATCATTTTTCTTTGCCCTTCATTGATCAGAAGTTAGAAAAGCTTGCAGGTTATTCTTATTATTGATTTCTTGATGGTTTCTATGGTTATTTTCAGAATGCAATTGCTCCCGAAGATCAGGAGAAAATAACCTTCACATGCCCCTTTGGGACTTTTGCATGTCGTCGGTTACCTTTCGGGCTTTGCAACGCACCAACCACATTTCAAAGGTGTATGGTAAGTATTTTTTCTGAATTTGTGGGTAATATAATAGAGGTCTTTATGGATGACTTTAGTGTCTATGGAGAATCTTTTAATAGTTGCCTTGGAAATCTTGAATTGATATTGAAAAGATGTGTAGAACAAACCTTGTTTTGAATTGGGAAAAGTGTCACTTCATGGTCAAACAAGGCATTGTTTTAGGGAATGTCATTTCAAAGAATGGGATTGAAGTTGATAAATCTAAAGTAGACCTTATATCTGCATTGCTTACCCCGCATCTATGCGGGAAGTTCGTTCTTTTATTTGACATGCAGATTTCTACAGGAGGTTTATCAAGGACTTTTCAAAGATAGCCAAACCACTTTGTGAGTTGTTACAAAAAGATGTGAAGTTTGAGATGAATGATGCATGTAAGAATGCTTTTGATAAGTTGAAGGAGTTGCTAATCACACCACCCATGATTCAACCGCCGAATTGGAGTTTGCCTTTTGAAATAATGTGTGATGCTAGTGACTATACTGTTGGAGCAGTTTTGGGGCAACGATTTGACAAGGTTGCACACGTTATATTCTATGCTTCAAAAACCTTGGATAACGCTGAAGCCAACTACTCCACTACGGAAAAAGAACTCCTAGCTGTGGTTTTTGCTCTAGAAAAATTTTGATATTATTTGTTGGGTACTAAAGTCACTGTTTTCTCTGATCATACAGCTCTTCGTTATCTCATGATGAAAAAGAAAGCAAAACCTCGATTGATTCGGTGGATTTTGCTGCTTCAAGAGTTTGACTTGGAAATTAAACACAAAAAGGGATCGGAAAATCTAGTGGCCGACCACCTTAGATGGCTGATTAGAGATGAAGATGAGCAGAAAATTCTTGAAAAAATCCCATATGAACAACTGCTGGCTGTTCTGCAAAATCTAGAAAATTCGGATCAACTGACACTGAACCCTTCAGTGTCAGAAGGCTCTGTTCCATGGTTTGCTGATTTGGCGAATTTTCTGACCTCCCATCAGTTTCCAGTTGATATGAGTAAGGTAAAACGTGATAAACTATGTAGTGATGCCAAGTATTACATATGGGATAATCCGTATATGTGGAAACGTTGTTCTGATCAAGTGATAAGAAGATGCGTTCCTGATATTAAATTTAATTCAATTCTCACCTTTTGTCATAGTCATGCATGTGGTGGTCATTTTGGTTTTATGAGAACTGCTTTTAAAGTGCTTGAGTGTAGATTTTATTGGCCGACATTATTTAAGGATGCTTATGAATTTTACAAGTCTTGTGATGATGTCAACAGTAGGAAATATTTCTCAACGAAATGAAATACCCTAATATTCTATAATTATTTGTGAGATTTTTGATGTGTGGGGGATGGATTTTATGGGACCTTTTCCTTCTTCGTTTGGCTTTATTTACATATTACTTGCCGTTGATTATGTGTCGAAGTGGGTGGAAGCGAAGGCCACCCGAACTAATCATTCTGAAGTGGTTGCAGGTTTTCTTCAATCTAACATCTTTTATAGGATTGGAATTCCTCGAGCCATCATCAGTGATAAGGGCACACATTTTTGCAATCGAACGGTGGAAGCTCTTCTGTGCAAGTATTCGGTGTTTCATAAAACTTCCACTTCATACCACCCCCAAATGAGTAGTCAGGCAGAAGTATCCAACTGTGAGATCAAGAGAATTTTGAAGAAGATGGTTAATCCGTCTAGGAAGGATTGGAGCTCACAATTGGAAGATGCATTATGGGCCTATCGAACGGCTTATAAGACACCGATTTGCATGTCTCCTTATCGAATTGCCTATGGGAAGCCATGTCACCTACCTGTGGAGCTTGAGCATAAAGCGTGGTGGGCAATCCAGAAGTTCAACATGGATTATGATAAGGCCGAAGAGCAAAGGAAATTCCAACTGCAAGAATTGGAGGAATTGAGGAATGAAGCTTATGAAAATTCAGTCATTTATAAGGCGAAAACAAAGGCATTTCATGATGCAAGAATATAAAGGAAAAATTTCAGAGGTGGGCAAAAAGTTTTACTTTATCATTCAAAGCTTAAATTATTTCCTGGTATGTTGCGTTCTGGTTGGATTGGTCCATTTATTGTGACTAATGTTTTTCCTCATGGTGCAGTTAAGATAAGAAGCGCAAACTCTGAAAAGAGTTTCAAAGTTAATGGGCACCAACTTAAGGAGTATCATGAAAGATTCCAAACGGTTGAGGTGGACCAAATGGAATTGGAGGACGTGGTCTACAGTTGATGACAATACACCTTACCTAAGTCGAGCCAACGACAATAAAAAAAGGTGCTGATTGCGAGGCAACCCAATTTTATCAATTAATTTTTATTTTTAATAAATTGTCTGATTGTTCACTCTATATTTTCTGTTGTGATTTGCAGCTGTGATACTGATTGCATGGGTTGATCGTGGTTAAAGCTCTTCCCAAAAATTGAATCAGGTGTATTCTAAGCAATTACATGTTTAGTCTTTCTTATACTGTATTTTGCTTGGGGACAAGCAAACGTTTAAGTGTGGAGAGGGATTTTATATGATAATTGGGGTAGAAAAATCATGTAATTTGGTGAATTTCTTGTCCCATGTCTTACTCTTCTTGTCCTCTTAATTTTATGTTGATGTGGAGTTGGATAATTGAGGGTTAAAAATCTTTTGAGGCGATGAGGGTGATGCATGATTGAGGGGGTGGCAGTGATGTTGAGGAGCTTTTGAAACTTGATAATATTTGCAAGATTTTTTTTATTGTAGTGGCTCATTTTTTTTTTCAAATTTCATGGTAATTTTTCCCAATTTTCTGTGAGCTTTTGAGCCTTAACGAGCTATCATCTATAAGCTCCATTGAATTTCTTTCTTGAGTGCATTGAATTTGAATTGCTCATTCTAGAACTTGCTCTTTTGAATGCATTTCAAGATCATGTGATTGGTTGTGTGTGATAAAATGATAAGGGCACTTAGGTTTAACCCTCTTGGCTTATATTGTCCCACCTGATTATGAAAAACTTTAGGAAAGCTACGTTGATCCTAAAACTTTTCTTTGAATTATAAGCACATAAATGAACCTTGAATTTCCAATTCTTACTTTAACTCTTCCGTTTGAACCCTTCATTACTTTGCAATATGTGAATCTTGTTGAAATACTTTGTTGTTGGATTGATAATGAAGGGGGATTTGATTTATATATATAAAAAAAAAGAGTTGTTGAAATTGTTTGGAATTACTAAATAACTAGCAAACAGTTACATTTACTAAGTGTGACACCTGCTGTTTCAAGTCTTGAAAAGGAGCAGATGTAGGGAGATTTAGTAAGTGCAAGAAAAATTCTATTGTGAAAAGGAAAATGGGGAGATTATTGAAGTTTTGATTTGAGTAGATCACATGTTGTAAAGTGGTGTGTTTTAGCCAATCTTATCTCTCCTTTTACCTTAACCTGTCATAAGGCCCCATTACAATCCATTCATACACACTTTGAATATTTCACACAAACCATCTAGAAATGGGTAGAGATTTGATTTGGGAGCAAGCATATGGTAATGACTATTCTTTTCAATTTTTGAGTGATCTTACTACCTACATCATACATTTGAGATATTGAGTGAATCTTTGTGAGGCCATGAATTTTAAAAAAAAAATTGATGCCATGAAAGTTGCAAACTTTGAGTAAAGAATCATTTTTCATATAGTTCCGAATGCTCAATGGTTACTTGTCTCTTGAGGTGCGAGGCTTTCATTTACCATGGTAGATGTAACTTGATTTTCAATTTTACGTTATCTTTGATTTCAGTTTGCTTGAGGACAAACAAAGTTTAGGTGTGGGGAGATTTGATAAGTCATATTTTAGCACAATTATTTGGTTGAAATTCATGTTTATTTGATTTACTTATGTGCTAATTGGGTGTTTAATTGACTTATCTTGTCTTTTAAAAATTAGAGCTTTAATTATATATATTGGTGTGATAATAAGCTATTTTTGTGGAAAAGAATCGTTGCTGCCAGAACAAACTTTGGAGGTCGAATTGGTATACTCTATGTCTCAGAAGCTCAATTCGACTAAAGGCACAGGTCGAATAGATATAACGAGGTCGAATTGGCTTCACCACCTATCAATTCGACCATGATTCGATCAGAGGTACAGGTCAAATTGACATGACGAGGTCGAATTAATTTCACCACCGATCAATTCGACCAGGATTCGACCAAAAGCCTAGGTCGAATTGAGCATGACGAGGTTGAATCCCCCTACAAGAAGTTTCAGTCGCCGGATTCGACCAGAGGCCCAGATCGAATTGAGCATGATGAGGTCGAATCCCTCTACTGGAAGTTTAAGATGCCGGATTCGACCAGGATTCGACCAAAAGCCCAGGTTGAATTGAGCATGACGAGGTCGAATTCCCCTACTGGAAGTTTCAGACACCGGATTCGACCAGAGGCCCAGGTTAAATTGAGCATGACGAGGTTGAATTCTCTTCCTGTTCATGTCATGCATCCAATTCGACCATCATGCCTGGTCGAATTATCCTCCAACAGGTCGAATTGACCTCCTGCTTCGCCCAAATAGATGGCTTCGACTTCTGTTCTTTAGTTTCCAACACTTCCACTCTGATTTCCTTTCAATTCAGCTGACAACAACCCCTCAACAAGCATTAGACTTTTGTTGATTCTTGATGTAATGTCAATATCCATGCGTCATCTACTTTCATAAAATATGGAAGTGAAAGTGTTGTGAACATAATTTAATATTGAGCATGATTCATCACCACCTGCCATTTTATTTGTTAATGAATGATTCATGCATTCTCTATTATTCCGCCAACAACACTACACATATCAATCCATTATTTATAGGATACATGCCTCCACTAGTTGGGGAACATCAACACACAAGTCTTCTCAAGTTGGAGAATCGTCCCAAAATTAGGTCTACATCTTTTGGATCAAGAGGAGAGGGAGCATTGGAGCATTGGTCGGATTGACGTGAAGTTGATCATCATCAAGAATCACCAGTTTTTATATTTTAATTCTGTTTTTGCTATGAACATGCGGGGCTAATCCCCTTCTCTAGTTTTGGATTTCATGAACCTCCCGTTGAAATTTATATGAATTATTAGGGATTTTACGTTGAATCTTTTGTGCAAGTTTATTCTATTACATGCTTTGTTGTTTCTAATGGCTGTTTGATAATTAATTTAGCATGATCAACTATTTAATTATTTTACAGCTAAATGTTATTCTATGAACTACAGTCTGTAATTGTTGTAGGAATTGGATTAAGTAACAAATAGAGATTATTCCCTCTAGGTGTAATATGATCTAGGTTATATGATTCCTAGCTGATTTTCATAGCCTAGTAATTCTATGTTTAGAGTTTTAATGCATTTATGAGTTCGAATCCATAGGGTCACTCGTAGATAGTTCAATTTAGTGGCCATACCCTAGTTGATAAACATAAGAACATTCGGGTTGATTGGTCGTACCTTCAACCTAGGGATTTGAGTTTGCACATTAGGCTAGATGTTTAATTCCTGTCATTAATTAATTTAGTAAACGGGAGGGGATCGATATCCTAAACTAGGCTTTTATCACTTGTTAATTTAAATATTAATTTTTATCTACTTTGTCATTTAAACATTGAGTTGATTTAATACTTATGTTATTTTCATATTGTCACCAAATCAAAAACCCCCCTTTATTTATTTATTATTTTCAACACTTTAATTTAATTAAAATTCATTATACTCTCTTGGGTTCAACCCGTACTTGCCATTATACTAAGTATTTTAGTAAGTCGAAAATAAAAATTATATTTGGAATTCCTCGAGTCGTCATCAGTGATAAGGGCACACATTTTTACAACCGAACAGTGGAAGCTCTTCTACGCAAGTATTTGGTGTTTCATAAAACTTCCACTTCATACCACCCCCAAACGAGTGGTCAGGCGGAAGTATCCAACCGTGAGATCAAGAGAATTTTGGAGAAGACGGTTAATCCGTCTAAGAAAAATTGGAGCTCACGATTGGAGGATGCATTATGGGCCTATCGAATGGCTTATAAGACACCAATTGGCATGTCTCCTTATCGAATTGCCTATGGGAAGCCATGCCACCTACCTGTGGAGATTGAGCATAAAGCGTGGTAGGCAATCGAGAAATGCAACATGGACTATGACAAGGCCGAAGAGCAAAGGAAATTCCAACTGCAAGAGTTGGAGGAATTGAGGAACGAGGCTTATGAAAATTTAGTCATTTATAAGACGAAAACAAAGGCATTTCATGATGCAAGAATATCAAGAAAAAATTTTAGTGTTGGGCAAAAAGTTTTACTTTATCATTCAAAGCTTAAATTATTTTCTGGTAAGTTGCGTTCTCGTTGGATTGCACCATTTACTGTGACTAATGTTTTTTCTCATGGTGTTGTTGAGATAAGAAGCGCAAACTTTGAAAAGAGTGTCAAAGTTAATGGGCACCAACTTATGAAGTATCATGAATGATTCCAGACGGTTGAGGTGGACCGAATGGAGTTGGAGGACGTGGTCTACTGTTGATGACAATACACCTTACCTAAATCGAGCCAACGACAATAAAAAAGATTCTGATTGGGAGGCAACCCAATTTTATCAATTAATTTTTTATTTTTAATAAATTGTCTGATTGTTCACTCTATATTTTCTGTTGTGATTTGCAGCTGTGATACTTATTGCATGGGTTGATCGTGGTTAAAGCTCTTCCCAAAAACTGAATCAGGTGTATTCTACCCAATTACATGTTTAATCTTTCTTATACTGTGTTTTTCTTGGGGACAAGAAAATGTTTAAGTGTGGGGAGGTTTTTTATATGATAATTAGGGTAGAAAAGTCATGTAATTTGCTGAATCTCTTGTCCCATGTCTTACTCTTCTTGTCCTCTTAATTTTATGTTGATGTGGAGTTGGATAATTGAGGGTTAAAAATCTTTTGAGGCGATGAGGGTGATGCATGATTGAGGGGGTGGCAATGATGTTGAGGAGCTTTTGAAACTTGATAATATTTGCAAGATTTTTGTGATTGTAGTGGCTCATTTTTTTTCAAATTTCATGGTAATTGTACCCAATTTCTGGTGAGCTTTTGAGCCTTAACGAGCTATCATCTATAAGCTCCATTGAATTTCTTTATTGAGTGCATTGAATTTGAATTGCTCATTCTAGAACTTGCTCTTTTGAATGCATTTCAAGATCATGTGATTGGTTGTGTGTGATAAAATGATAAGGGCACTTAGGTTTAACCCTCTTGAGACTTTCTTTTACCTTGGTAGATGTAACTTGATTTTCAAATCTATGTTATCTTTGATTTCAGTTTGCTTGAGGACAAGTAATGTTTAGGTGTGGGAAAATTTGATAAGTCTTATTTTAGCACAATTATTTGGTTAAAATTCATGTTTATTTGATTTACTTATGTGCTAATTGGGTGCTTAATTGACTTATCTTGTCTTTTGAAAATTAGAGCTTTAATTATTTATATTGGTGTGATAATAGGCTGTTTTGTGGAAAAGAATGGTTGCTTCCAGAACAAACTTTGGAGGTCGAATTGGCATACTCTAAGTCCCAAACGCATCGTTGCTTCCAGAACAAACTTTGAAGGTCGAATTGACTTCACCACCAATCAATTCGTCCAGGATTCGACCAGAAGGTCAGGTCGAATTGATATGACGAGGTCGAATTGGCTTCACCACCGATCAATTCGATCAGGATTCAACCAGAGGCCCAGGTCGAATTGACATGACAAGATCGAATCCTTCTACTGGAAGTTTCAGACGCCAGATTCGACCAGGATTCGACCAAAGGCCCTGGTCGAATTGAGCATGACAAGGTCGAATCCTCCTACTGGAAGTTTTAGACGCCGGATTCGACCTGGATTCTACCAAAAGGTCAGGTCGAATCCACCTTGTCTTGGTCGAATCTTCTTCCTGTTTGTGTCATACAACCAATTCGACTAGCAGGCCTGGTCGAATTATCCTCCAACAGGTTGATTGACCTCCTGCTTTGCCCAAACGGATGGCTTCGACTTCCGTTCTTCATGTTTCCAATACTTCCACTCTGATTTCCTTTCACTTCTGCCGACAACACCCCTCAACAAGCATTAAACTTTTGTTGATTCTTGGTGTAATGTCAACATCCAGGCTTCATCTACTTTCATAAAATATGGAAGTGAAAGTGATCTGAACATAACTTCATGTTGAGCATGATTCATTACCACCTGCCATTTTATTTGTTAATGCATGATTCATGCATTCTCCATTATTTAGCCGACAACACTACACATATGAATCCATTATTTATAGGATACATGCCTCCACTAGTTAGGGGGTGAACATCAACACACAAGTCTTCTCAAGTTGGAGAATCATCCCAAAATCAGGCCTACATCTTTTGGAGATCAAGAGGAGAGGGAGCATTGGAGCATTGGTCGGATTGGCGTGAAGTTCATCTTCATCAAGAACCACAGTTTTTTATATTTTAATTATATTTTTGCTATGAACATGCGGGGCTAATCCCCTTCTCTAGTTTAGGATTTCGTGAACCTCCCGTTGAAATTTATATGAATTATTAAGGGTTTTACATTGAATCTTTTGTGCAAATTTATTCTATTATATGCTTTGATGTTCCTAATGGTTGTTTGATAATTAATTTAGCATGATCAACTATTTAATTATTTTACAGCTGAATGTTATTCTATGAACTACAATCCGTAATTGTTGAAGGAATTAGATTAAGTAACAAATAGAGATTATTCCCTCTATGTGTAATAGGATCTAGGTTGTATCCTATAAATAATGGATTCATATGTATAGTGTTGTTGGCTGAATAATGGAGAATGCATGAATCATGCATTAACAAATGAAATGGCAGGTGGTGATGAATCATGCTCAACATTAAATTATGTTCACATCACTTTCACTTCCATATTTTATGAAAGTAGATGAAGCATGGATGTTGACATGACACCAAGAGTCAACTAAAGTCTAATGCTTGTTTGTCACGCCCCGACCCCAGACAGAACGCGACAATCGCCACGTTAACCATAAATTTTGCGGAATGGGTGCACTCCACTCCACAAAGTTTATAGAAAACGTAAGGCTTGCTATCAAGTACCTGTAGAATTGAACAACTGATAACAACAGGTACAACCCGAGGACATCATCTCATAAAGTATCAACAAGGATTTATAAAGGTACAAAATACAACGATGTAACTTAGTTTAAAGAAAATATACATGAACGATATAACATCGCGAGGGTACAAAAAGAACATCAAGGTGGTCACCAAATATAAACTATACAATCTTGCCAATGAATCCGTCAATTTACATAACGAGCAAACGATAGGCAAACCTCCAACTAAACGATATCAACAGCCTGAAAAGAAAAGAATAATGGGAGTGAGCAAAACCACTAGCTCAGTGAGGTGATAAGCCGGTCACCCCGACCCTTATACGAAGCATGTATTCCCACTTGCAGTTCATAACATAAAATTCAACATTTCGTCCCACAATAACTATTTCTCACTCAGTATACATATTAATTTAAATAAAAACCTTAGTGCACATTTACGAATAACACAATTAGTTCCAACAATATGTTATCACATAAAAGACACGTGGGTAGTCAATATCCTCCTCGAACTGAGCTCTCCGTCGAGAGACAGTCCAAGCCCGTCACCATTACTCTAGATAAAATGCACATTAATATTCTTTCTCAACACGCCAAGTGCTAAAGTTCACAATTCAATATCGACGTGAACATTTCCTCAATATACTCGAAAGAATTATCGCAATGTTCCCTAGTCTCCAACCTCGAAAGATGATCCGCAAGCACATTATCAGAACCTTTCTTATCCCGGATCTCCATGTCAAACTCTTGAAGTAGAAGAATCGACCTTATGATCCTAGGCTTCGTCTCCTTCTTTTCCATCAAGTATCGAATCGCAGAATGATCCGTGTACACTATAGTCTTCATGCCAACCAAATACTGACGAAACTTATCGAATGCGTACACAACAGCCAAAAACTCATTTTCAGTCACCGTGTAATTCTTTTGTGCCGCATCGAAAGTCTTACTTGCGTAGTAAATGGCGCAGAACTTCTTTTCCTTCAGCTGCCCAAGCACCACCCCAAGTACTACATCACTTGCATCACACATTAGTACAAACGGTTGAGTCCAATCCGGTGTGATCAAGATAGGTGCAGTGATAAGCGCCTCCTTTAAAACTTGAAAAGCTGTTAGACATTCATCATCAAACACAAAAGGAACATCTTTTTCAAGTAAGTGAGATAAGGGCTTAGAGTATTTTGAGAAGTCTTTTATGAATCTCCTGTAAAAACCGGCGTGTCCAAGGAAAGACCGCACTCCTCTTTCATTGGTCGGTGGTGGAAGCTTCTCAATCGCCACCACTTTAGCACGATCTACCTGCAACCCTTTGGCAGAAACACGATACCCAAGAACAATCTCATCCTTCACCATGAAGTGGCACTTCTCCCAATTCAAGACAAGATTAGTGACTTGGCATCTCTTCAAAACAGTAGCTAGGTTAGACAAACAAATATCAAAGGAGGAACCAAAAACAGAAAAATCATCCATGAACACCTCCATGATCTTCTCTATCAACCCATCGAATATTGCCATCATGCATCTCTGAAAAATAGCAAGCGCATTACATAACCCAAATGGCATTTTCCGAAAAGCAAAGGTCCCGTAGGGGCAAGTAAAAGTGGTCTTTTCTTGATCCTCGGGGACAATTATAATTTGGTTGTACCCCGAGTACCCATCCAAGAAACAATAAAACTCATACCCTGCAAGACGATCTAACATTTGATCCATGAAAGGAAGAGGAAAATGATCCTTACATGTGTTCTCATTCAACTTCCTATAATCAACACATGTACACCATCCCGTAGGAATCCTTGTGGCTATCGCTTCTCCATCCTCAGCTTTTACTACAGTCATACCCCCCTTTTTAGCAACTACATGCAATGGACTCACATGGGGACTATCACTAATAGGATATATGATTTCGGCATCCAACCACGTAAGGATTTGCTTCCTAATTACCTATTGAATTGCGGGATTAACCCTCCGCTGATTCTGAATACTTGCCTTCGCCTCATCTAACAATCTTATCCTATGCATACAATACGAAGGACTAATTCCTTTCAAATCCTCAAGAGACCATCCAATCGCAGATTTATACTTCCTAAGAACATTCAATAACTCCTCAAGTTGATCATCATCAAGAGAAGAAGATACAATTACTGGATATTTTTCATTGTCGCCAAGAAAGGCGTACTTCAAGTGTTCCGGCAAAAGTTTCAACTCCTCTTTCCTCACTTTTATCGGAGAGCTCTCGTTATCCAACGGCAAGTACTTCCTAGTCCACTTGATTTCTTCCACCTTAGCTCTTTCCGATTCAAACCTGTCATCACCCAAAGCAAGTAAGTTTTCAAGAAATTCAATACATACCTCGTTTGAGAGTCCGTCAAGCTCCGTAGTGGGATAAGTAAGAGACTCCATCAAACATGTTTCGAGAGGATCCTTTGACAAGATCAGAGACATATCCTCTTTCACAATCTCCTCCACCACGTCAATACTATAACACTGCGACTCCATGGGCATCTTCATTGCTTTGTCCAAGTTGAAAAGAACTTCTTCTTTGTCCATCCGCAATCTAAACTCTCCTTTCTGAACATCAATCATAGCTCCAGCAGTCGCAAGGAAAGGTCTCCCCAAGATTAAAGGGATATTATCCTTGTCTTCTTCCATTTCTAGCACAAGAAAGTCCACAGGAAAGACTAGCTTTTTCACTTTGACGAGGACGTCTTCGATTATACCCTTTGGAAAAGTCATCGACCTGTCCGCCAATTGGAGAACCACTGTTGTAGGAGTAAGCTCCCCCAAACCAAGCCTCTGAAATATGGACAAAGGCATCAAATTGATGCTTGCCCCTAGATTACACAAAGCTCGCCGTGCCGGCCCCTTTCCGATTTCACATAGAATAATAAAGCTCCCTGGATCCTTCATCTTTTGCGGCAGCTTCTTTTGGATGATTGAGCTGCAATTCTCAGATAAATTCACCATTTCAATTCCGGTTAAGCTCCGCTTCTTTAACAATATGTCCTTTAGAAATCGGGCATAGTACGGCATCTCCATGATTGCCTCTGAGAAAGGAATGCTCAAGCTTATTTTGTTCATTATCTCTGAAAACTTCTTGAACTTCTCTTCCAATCCCTTCTTCACAAGCTTGTAAGGAAACGGTGGAGGTATCTTTGTTTTGGGAATCCCTCATTCATCACGATCAACCTTCTCTGCTTTCTCCTTTTTGGCTCTCAAACGCCTGGCTCTCTCTCACTTTTTCTCAGCTATTATCTTAGTACTTTGTTCATTTCGAACCACTGGAGTAGCATCAACATCATCGAGAGTGTTCGGAGTGGCAAAAGGCATTTTCTGGTGGGGTTCGACTAGGGTTCGACCTGTGGAACAGGTCGAACCATGTACGTACTGGTCGAACCTTGCTTCTGGACAACATCTCTCTTTTTGAATTTGAGGTTCGACCGGGGTTCGACCTGTGGGACAGGTCGAACCATGGGTACCTAGGTCGAACCGGCCTACTGTACTTTTTCCACCATTAGATTCGACCAAGGTTTGACCTGTTTAATAGGTCGAACCATTACTGTCGTGGTCGAACTGTTGCTGTGACAAAACAGAGTGCTCCAAGTGGTGCTGTTCGACCTGGGTTTGACCTGTTGGATAGGTCGAACCAAGGTTGGTTTGGTCGAAACGGTGTTCTGGAAAAATAGAGTGCTCCGAGTTGTTGGGTTCGACCAAGGTTCGACCTGCAGGCCAAGTCAAACCATCTGCAGTTTGGATGAACCTATGCTGCAATCTCTCCTGATCGTGTCCAGTGTGTTGGTTCGACCTCCCCTGTATGGTTCGACCTTCAATGTTGGTCGAACCAGGGTTGAACCTGGCACTAGACATATCCAAATTTGATTTCGGCCTCATAGGTCCCTCGTATTGCGTACCCGACCTCAATGTGATGGCATTGCAGGACCTTGGATTCTCAATACTTTGAGACGGGAACTTCCCTTTCTCAAGAGTTTGAGTAAGCTTGTTAACATTCCCTGCCATCTCCCCCATCAGCAATGTAAGGTCTTTCACTTGCTTAGATATGACCTCATGGTTTGCATCTATTTTCTTTTCAAGTTTGGCCTCAAGGCGGTTCAGTCTTTCATCATTCTTGGTCATATACCTATTCACAGTATCCTCAAGACCCGATTTCCCTTCTTCCACCTTAGCACCCGGATCAACACCCATCGGAGGTTGAATCGCATTATTCGGATTGCTCCACGAGAATTCCGGCCTCCTAGGTTGTTGATAACCACCCGGGGGACCACGATTATTAAAGTTTCCTCGATAGTTCCCTTGGTAATTCCGGTTTCCTTGGTCTGGATACCTAGTCCCTTAAATACTCTGACCCATGGCATAGTGTGCCTCTTCCAACTCCTCTTGGATTGGTCCCTCATTCTTTAACTCCTGCTGCATGATTGGTACGCGCTGAGATAATTCGCTGATTTGCTTCTTTTTGGATTCAAGTAGCTTGTTGATATTAGACAAGCTAGAGACGATATCATCCTCTCTACTTGTTTTAACCATTGCTTGTTCAACCTTAGCTACCTTACCAAGGACATAAGTACTTCTAACTCGATCAGTTGGCCAATCCCTCGAATTCATCGAAATATCTTCAAACAACTTCTCGGCCTCTATGGATGACTTTGTAAGCAATGCTCCATTAGAAGAAGCATCCAATAACACTCGTGAATCACAGTCCAATCCATTGTAGAATATACTGATATATTGAGCTTTAGATAGCCCATGTTGAGGACACTTCCTAAGCATGTCCTTGAATCTATCCCATGCTTCATGAAATTTTTCTCCTCCACTCATAGCGAATTGGTTAATGTCTTGCTTCATTTTAAACACCTTTGAAGGTGGCATGTACCTCTCCAAGAACCTTAACTTCAGTTGCTCCCAAGTGGTGCACTCAGCTGCGTTGATAGTGTCGTACCAATCTCTCGCCTTTTCAGTAAGCGAGAATTTGAACAAGAGGATCTTTCTAGCATCTTCATGTTCTTCTGCGTCTTTTTGAGTACTTGCGTAGCCCAAGAACTTATTCAGATGCTGCTGCGAATCCTCGAAAGACCCTCCTGAAAAGGAGTTCCTTTCTATCATGCTAATAAGAGTGGGATGAAAATCGAACGCTGAATTAGTTCCCCTTGCTCCTAGAAGCCCAAAATTTCCAGCCCCATTATTTCTGAATACCTCTCGGATGGCTAGATTATCCAGATTCGCTACCATGTTGACTGTCTCTACTCCCGAATTAACTTCAGTTGTAGCTTCAATCGTTTGCGAAATCTGCTCGTCAACTTCAACTCCAAAATTTAGAGCTTCAGTTGGATCAATAGTCTTTGCCTTGCTCTTCTTCTTCTTCTTCTTCTTCTTCTTTCTTGACAACGCTCCGATTTCAGGATTATAGGGTTCAAGTTCACCTTTCTTTGATCTCGTGAGCATACACCTCAAAAGAACTATAATTAAAACAGCAAAACAAGTTAAATAGCCCTAACAAACTAGAAATAATAAAAAGATATTTTAAGCCGTCCCCGGCAACGGCGCAAAAAACTTGATGGGCATTTTCTCAACACACAATTAATCCCCAAGTATGAAGGATATCAATTGTAGTTTCGAAGGTGACCAAGTTAAATATCGAATCCACGGGACAGATAAATATCAATTTAATTACGTTCTAGTAGATTATGACTATTTTGAATTAAACAGTTGGTTTATAAATTAAGTAACAATTTGAATAGCTAATAAATAACAAGAGCAAGTAAATAATAGTTGTGATCAATTAAGATGATAGGTAGTTCGTCAGGCCATCCAGTTTCCTTTGTTAATTCGTACTTTCGTGTGTCGATGTCCGACTCTGCCTTGTGGTTTATGGACACATCACTAGACCATGCGAATCTATTCTATAGACACAAATAGATAAGCTTTTGACACGTGTGAGTATCCTCAGAGCAAGATGTATACTCCACCTCCCTTTCTAGGTACTATCATAATCAATTATTTCCCGTGCACTTAGTACTCTAACCCGATTTGATCTCCCTTTTTAGGTACTATAAAGTCATACTCTTTATCCTACTTGTCAACCCGAATTCAATTCAATTAACAAACATTCATATAAGACAATTCTAATAAGACTTCGGAATCCCTTCACTCAGAATTATAACAATAAACCCTGCTCAACAGTGAACGCACTCAATAACTATTTCTCACTGAGTATACATATTAATGAAAATAAAAACCTTAGTGCACATTTACGAATAATACAATTAGTTCCAACAACATGTTATCACATAAAAGACGTGTGAGTAGTCAATATCCTCCTCGAACTGAGCTCTCCGTCGAGAGACAGTCCAAGCCCGTCACCGTTACTCTAGATAAAATGCACATTAATATTCTTTCTCAACACGCCAAGTGCTAAAGTTCACAATTCAATATCGACGTGAATACTTGAAATGATCAAACATATAAACATATATGACATGCATGTCCCACACCGATGACGTTGACTGAGCCTATAATAGACTGATCCATCTAACGATCACCCTCCAGAGTATCAGTATTTGGCAAATGGACAGGTGCCCCGTTAGATCCAACTCACCCGGGTTTGCCATGCAACGGGCAACTTGGGTGTCACTCAAACTCACCCGAACCGCGATAATTCGGGCTACTTAATCAATGTCGCTCCAACTCACCCGAACCGTGACCAATTCGGGCTACTTAACCTTGGTACCAGGCATACATATGCATATGCATCATAAGATGAATAACGACTCAAGTTAGAGTCTTAATTGGCACACAAGAATAACCCGAAATCAATTCTCAAATAATTCACAATAAATACTATCAGATATCGAGCCGGCAAGGCTCTTCAACATAAGTTAAAATCAATAATACTCATAAAATGGCTAACAGGACTCTAACCAGAGCAATCGAGCCAATCAGGCTCTTTACCACATAACACAATACCAAATAATTTTCTTATCAATTAACTAAAACTAAAATAAATGAACATTTATCGAGGGTCCACACTTCCCACAAGAGAAGGCGTTCCCGAATTATCAACTCACAAGGAATTGATTAACTCTCTCTGAAATCTGAAGTCGGTCCCTTGCCCTTCGTCGATGGTTCTTTACCTAGAAAGGAGATGAGCAATTAAAGACAAATCAAATATAACTAACTATTAGCGGTAACATCACCTTTCATTGCTAAAAACAAATCCTAATCGTGTTCGAACGAGTCGATATTAAATAAAAATAGCATGTAACTCCTTAACATCAGTTCCCAATCCCACATAACCCGTTTCAATACATTAACTATACGAAACGATAGAAAATAAGTTTGAATTCGACATAAAAATTCTGAAATTTTCCAGCTAGCGGCAGTTTACGAGAAAAATCATAACTAATTGTAGAATAATCAGATTTAGGCATTTCAAGTGGCTACGGAAAGCTAACGAGTTTAGCTACGTATAGAAATTGAGTTTACAAACTTTCAAGGCCAATAGATATGTCAAAATCAGTTCGAACTGTCTGCAAATTACCCACATACCAAAAAGAAAACCCCCACAAAATTACAAAACCATGGAAGAAGGAAGCTTAATTCAATCATCACTTACCTCAAAACAACTTAGAAACCACCTAGAATGAGGGTTGTAAGGGAGAATTTGATCAACAAGGGTTTCTCCTCTTCACTCTCTTCTTTCCCCTCTTTTGTTTTTCTTCTCCTGTTCTTCTCTCTTTTTTTTTTTTAACTTTAGCCTTAATAATTATATATCAGGCCATTTAAGTGGGCTGAAACTTTGGGCCACAAAATAAATAAATAAATAAGTTTGGGCTTTCTAAAAAAAATATAGTTGGGCTAAGATAGGGCTGGCCTTTTGGGCCATAAAAATAAATAAATAGGTTTTGGGCTTTCTAAAAAAAATCTAGTTGGGCTAAGATATTATATTGTTGAGGGGTTGTTGTCGGCTGAATTGAAAGAAAATTGGAATGGAAGTATTGGAAACTAAAGAACGGAAGTCGAAGCCATCTGTTTGGGCGAAGCAGGAGGTCAATTTGACCTGTTGGAGGATAATTCGACCAGGCTTGCTGGTCGAATTGGATGCATGACACGAACAAGAAGAGGATTCGACCTCGTCATGCTCAATTTGACCTGGGCCTCTGGTCGAATCCTCGAATCCGGTGTCTAAAACTTCCAGTAGGGGAATTTAACCTCATCATGCTTAATTCGACCTGGGCTTCTGGTCAAATCCTGGTTGAATTCGACGTCTGAAACTTCCAGTAGGGGGATTCGACCTCGTCATGCTCAATTCGACCTAGGCTTCAGGTCGAATCCTGGTCGAATTGATTGGTGGTGAAGCCAATTCGGCCTCGTCATGTCAATTCGACTTGTGCCTCTGGTCGAATCCTAGTCTAATTGATCGGTGGTGAAGCTAATTCGACCTCGTCATATCAATTCAACCTGCGCCTCTGGTCGAATTGAGCTTCTGAGACTTAGAGTATGCCAATTCGACCTCCAAAGTTTGTTCTGGAAGCAACGATTCTTTTCCACAAAAACAGCCTATTATCACACCAATATATATAATTAAAGCTCTAATTTTCAAAAGACAAGATTAGTCAATTAAGCACCCAATTAGCACATAAGTAAATCAAATAAATATGAATTTCACCAAATAATTGTGCTAAAATATGACCTATCAAATCTCCCCACACCTAAACTTTGCTTGTCCTCAAGCAAACTGAAATCAAAGATAACATAGAATTGAAAATCAAGTTACATCTACCAAGGTAAATGAAAGTCCCACACCTCAAGAGACAAGTAACCAATGAGCATTCGGAACTAATATGAAAAATGTTCTTTACTCAAAGTTTGCAACTTTCACGGCATCAATTTTTTTTTAAATCCATGGCCTCACAAAGATTCACTCAATATCTCAAATGTATGATGTAGGTAGTAAGATCACTCAGAAATTGAAAAGAACAGTCATTACCATATGCTTGTTCCCAAATCAAATCTCCACCCATTTCTAGATGGTTTGTGTGCAACAATCGAATGGTCTTTGAATGGGTTATAATGGGGCCTTAGGACAGGTTAAGGTAAAAGGAGAGATAAGATTGGCTAAAACTCACCACTTTACAACATGTGATCTACACAAATCAAAACTTCAATAATCTCCCCATTTTCCTTTTCACAATAGAATTTTTCTTGCACTTACTAAATCTCCCCACACCTGCTCCTTTTCAAGACTTGAAACAGCAGGTGTCACACTTAGTAAATGTAACTGTTTGCTAGTTATTTAGTAATTCCAAACAGTTTCAACAACTCCTTTTATATATATATATAAATTAAATCCCCCTTCATTATCAATCCAATAACAAAGTATTTCAACAAGATTCATATATTGCAAAGTAATGAAGGGTTCAAACGGAAGAGTTAAAGAAAGAATTGGGAATTCAAGGTTCATTTATGTGCTTATAATTCAAAGAAAAGGTTTAGGCTCAACATGGCTTTCCTAAAGTTTATCATAATCAGGTGGGACAATATAAGCCAAGAGGGTTAAACCTAAGTGCCCTTATCATTTTATCACACACAACCAATCACATGATCTTGAAATACATTCAAAAGAGCAAGTTCTAAAATGAGCAATTCAAATTCAATGCACTCAAGAAAGAAATTCAATGGAGCTTATAGATGATAGCTCGTTAAGGCCCAAAAGCTCACCAAAAATTGGGTAAAATTACCAGAAATTTGAAAAAAAAATGAGCCACTACAATCACAAAAATCTTGCAAATATTATCAAGTTTCAAAAGCTCCTCAACATCACTGCCACCCCCTCAATCATGCATCACCCTCATCATCTCAAAAGATTTTTAACCCTCAATTATCCAACTCCACATCAACATAAAATTAAGAGGACAAGAAGAGTAAGACATGTGACAAGAAATTCAGCAAATTACATGATTTTTCTACCCCAATTATCATATAAAATCCATCCACACACTTAAACATTTGCTTGTCCCCAAGCAAAACACAGTATAAGAAAGACTAAACATGTAATTGGGTAGAATATACCTGATTCACTTTTTGGGAAGAGCTTTAACCACAATCAACCCATGCAATAAGTATCACAGCTGCAAATCACAACAGAAAATATAAAGTGAACAATCAGACAATTTATTAAAAATAAAAATTAATTGATAAAATTGGGTTGCCTCCCAATCAACGCCTTTTTTATTGTCGTTGGGTCGACTTAGTTAAGGTATATTGTCATCAACTGTAGACCACGTCCTCCAACTCCATTCTGTCCACCTCAATCGTCTGGAATCTTTCATGAGACTCCTAAAGTTGGTGCCCATTAACTTTGAAACTCTTTTCAGAGTTTGCGCTTCTTATCTCAACTGCACCATGAGGAAAAACATTAGTCACAATAAATGGACCAATCCAACGAGAACGCAACTTACCAGGAAATAATTTAAGGTTTGAATGATAAAGTAAAACTTTTTGCCCAATGCTGAAATTTTTCCTTGATATTCTTGCATCATGAAATGCCTTTGTTTTTGCCTTATAAATGACTGAATTTTCATAAGCCTCATTCCTCAATTCCTCCAATTCTTGTAGTTGAAATTTCCTTTGCTCTCCGGCCTTGTCATAATCCATGTTGTACTTCTGGATTGCCCACCACGCTTTATGCTCAAGCTCCACAGGTAGGTGATATGGCTTTCCATAGGCAATTCGATAAGGAGACATGCCAATCGGTGTCTTATAAGCCGTTCGATAGGCCCATAATGCATCCTCCAATCGTGAGCTCCATCTTTCCTAGACGGATTAACTGTCTTCTCCAAAATTCTCTTGATCTCACGGTTGGATACTTCCGCCTGACCACTCGTTTAGGTGTGGTATGAAGTGGAAGTTTTATGAAACACCGAATACTTGCGCAGAAGCGCTTCCACCATTCGGTTGCAAAAATATATGCCCTTATCACTGATGATGGCTCGAGGTATTCCATACCTACAAAAGATGTTAGATTGAAGAAAACCTGCAACCACTTTAGAATCATTAGTTCGGGTGGCATTCGCTTCCACTCACTTCGACACATAATCAAAGGCAAGTAATATGTAAGTAAAGCCAAATGAAGAAGGAAAAGGTCCCATAAAATCCATCCCCCAAACATCAAAAATCTCACAAACAATTATATGATACTAGGGCATTTCAGTTCGTTGAGAAATATTTCCTACACGTTGACATCTATCACAAGACTTGCAAAATTTATAAGCATCCTTAAACAATGTCGGCCAATAAATTCCACACTCAAGCACTTTAAAAGTAGTTCTCCTAAAACCAAAATGACCACCACATGCATGACTATGACAAAAGGTGAGAATTGAATTAAATTCAATATCAAGAATGCATCTTCTTATCATTTGATCAGAACAATGTTTCCACATATATGAATTATCCAATATGTAATACTTGGCATCACTACAGAGTTTATCACATTTTATCTTACTCATATCAACTGGAAACTGATGGGAGGTCAGAAAATTCACCAAATCGGCAAACTAATTGTCGTTATTTTCACCTAGATTTTAGTGCCTTTTTGTGTGTATTTTTCGTATTGTCTTATCCGTATTTTCGTGTATTTTGGTGGTGTTATGTGTTTTTATAGGAATGTGTGAGAATGATCTTAAACATATGTAAAACAGGTGAACATGGAGTAAAAATAGAGACGGGAGATCAAACAAGGAAGAAGAAACAAAAGTGCAACAACACGGCTGGCCGTGCTGGCAACACGACCCGTGTTGTAGTACACGGCCCGTGTACTAGACACGGGCCTGTCCAGAATGGCCGTGTGGCGACATCTATTTATCCAACACGACCACCACTTTGTCGTGTTGCGGAGCTCGACCCGTGTTGCAGCACACGGCCCGTGTACCAGACACGGGCCTGTAAGCGGCGGCCATGCGGCGACATCTATACATCCAACATGGCCACCCTTTGGCCGTGCGACGCAGAACGACTCATGTGCCGTTTACCCTGACACGACACGACTCGTGCGACGCAGTACGACTCGTGTCGGTACCAGAACAAAATATTTTTCTAATTCTTCTAGAAGATCTCCATGGGGTATAAATACCCCTCCATTCAGATTTTATAGGGGAGATCAAATTTTCCACCTTTCCCACACACCTTTCCTTTGATTTTACACCATATTCTTCATCCCATTCATCCATTTTTAGATCTACATCATTTCTCCATAATTTCTACCATCCAAATCAAGTGAAGAAGCAAGGAAGATTGGGTGATCACCAAAGGAAGAAGGGAGATTCAATTGGATCCATTTCCAAGGGAGTTTTCATTCCAATTTTGTGTTAATCCTTTAGTTTACCATGATTTGTAAGAATTCTAATGTCTATGTTATGGATCTTATGAAGATTGTAGGCTAATCTCCCTTGTGAGATTAGCAACATGAAGGTTGTTGGTTAATTTGTGGATCTATGTAATTAAATTCATATGTTGATGGGGATATTTGATTTTCTATCATTGGTGCTTAAATATCTTGAGATCTATGATGTTTTGTGTGTTTGATTGTTCTAATTATATGATTAGATTGAGAAATCAATTATGTGCTTAGGATAGTCAAGTGAATCATTTCATCAAACACCTCATGTGTATTATAAATTATAAAGTGATTGAGAAGTCCTTTATTATTTAGAACCCTTTGATAGGACATGTGATTAGTTAGATTGAGAAGTCAATTAATAATATGAAGGGATTCTTTAATTGAACTTAGTACCTAGTTGGAATTGTTTAATTGAGAACCAACCTTTGAGCTATTTTGAGATTGTGCAAATGATCTACATCCTATTCATTTCGAGAGGAAGTTTAGGTGGTATATGTGTTGGCCCTTAGTCGTAACCCTTGATACATATGAGTTTAATGCATGAGTCCATGAGTTACCACTTCATTAGTGTTGTTAATCTCACTTCTACTCAATTTGGAAAACCACTCATTCATCATTTTATCGTGTCATTTGATATTTGCTTGTCTACTTTCATTGGTCTTCATTTAAATACTTGTTTAATCAACCATCCATCTATGATTCGTTTCTATAAATTCGATAAATTCCCTGTGGTTCGATAAATTCTTAAATTGGTCAACCCGACTACAAGTTATGGCTAATCAAATGGCGCCGTTGCCGGGGAGGTAACGGTTGCTAGTAGCTTAAAAAAGGAACGTTTAGAGCGATCTTACTAGAGACATTTTTTTTTTGTATTTATTATTTGTATTTTGCTTTGAAAATCTTGTTCTAACTTCTTTCATTTTGAAGGTGTATGCAAACAAGATCAAAAGGGGAACAAATTGAACCTATTGACTTAGAAATTGAACACACTTTTCGAAGAAGAAGAAATGAGAACAATACCAAAAAGAGTGATCATATGGAAAACAATCAAGATGAACGTGGCAATGTTAGGAATGATGGAGGCGGAATGCAAAATTTGCAAGATCAAGCCAATGCCAATCTTCCTCAACAAGCTTATCCACAATTTGGGGAGTTTAATAATCAAGCTTTAATTCAACAAATGGTGCAACAAGCTATGATTCAACAAGGGTTTCAACAAGCTTATGCTCCTCCACAACAAGCATATGTACCTCCACCTCCGGTGCAACATGGAGTTCACAATGATCAAAGGGTGATCCGGGATTTATTCATGCCAGGGTAATTCCACAAATGATGGGACCACCAATTCATGCCAACAACTTTGATTTTAAAATAGGCTTGATTTTATTGGTGAGAGAGCAACAATTTAGTGGAGCTCCTAATGAAGATCCTAATGCTCATGTAGCTCAATTCGTTGAGATTGCTAACACCGTGAAGATGAATGGGGTGAGCGAGGATTGCATCAAAATGAGGTTATTTCCATTTTCTTTGAGGGATAGAGCAAGAACATGGCTCTCCACTCTTACTCCCGGAATGTGCAACACATGGGACGAACTTGCACAAATGTTCTTGAACAAGTATTTCCCACCTTCCAAGACACTTCAAATGAAAAGCTTGATTACTCAATTCAAGCAATTGCCTCAAGAAAGTTTTTATGAAGCGTGGGAAAGGTTCAAGGAAATGCTACGTAAGTGTCCACAACATGGTTTCCCAGAGAATCAACAAGTTGGATTTTTCTATCAAGGACTTGTTAATGGGCAAAGAGTGCTTGTTGATGCTTCGGCAGGTGGATCCATACTTGGAGTAACTACGGAAAGGGCTATTCGAATTTTTGATGAAATTGCTACAAATGTCTACCAATGGCCATCGGAGAGGGTTAGTGGATGCTATGGGTTTGAGAGCTATGATAAAGGGCAACAGTTTAGTGTGAAGAGTGTGAATGTTGAGCCATAAACGCCAAGCATGGAAATGATAGTCGCGGAGGTAATGAAGCAAATGAGTTTGAACAAAGGAGTGACTAATCAAGAAGTTAATATGGTTGAAGGCCAAATGGATCAAAAGGTGCTTCCTCAAAATGGTGTTAGTGGGGAACAATGGGCTATGACAATGCCACGTGTGGAGGATGTGCAATATATGCAAGAAAGAAACTACCAAGGTAATTATCAAAACAATTACAAAGGTAGTTTCAACCAAAATCAAGGAAGTTATCCACAAAGGCAAGGAGGATTCAATGGTCAAAGTAGTGGAAGCTCATACTCACAACAACAACAAAGGCAAGGAGGTTTCACTAGCCAAGGAAGTGGAAGCTCTTACCCACAACAACAAAGGAGGCAAGATAATTTCTCTTATGCAAACCCAAATAATGTGGTTGCTTATCCTCCGGGGTATCATCCGGGAGCTAAAGCGCCAAATAATGAAGGGAAGGCGACTACCGAAGAACTTCTTGAAAATTTAATTGCTTCCAACAAAACTCAAGAGGAAAATAATGAAAGAAGATTCAAAGCTATTGAGGAAAATAGTGATAGCAGATTAAAAGCTTTGGAGTATTCGTTTGGTCAAATTGCTAGCTCAATGAGTGCTAATGAAAAAGGAAAATTTCCTTCCACCACCATTGTAAACCCAAAGGAACAATGCAAGGCAATTACCTTGAGGAGTGGAACCAATTATGATGGACCGTCAATGCCAATGGAAGATGATAAGGTGGAAGAGAAGGAGGTGGAGAAAACCTTGGTTGAAGAAGAATTAGACGTTGAAAGTGAAGTTGAGGCTAAAATGAATGAGGAACCAGAATTGATTGATAACAAGATTGTTAAAAAGAAATGGGAAAGAACCAAGGCAATGAAAAAGAAGGAGGAGGAAATTGAAGTGGAAAGGGATAGTTGGGGAATTCCAAAAACACAAGTACCTATTCCTTTTCCACATCGATTTTTGAAGAAGGGCTTGGATGAAAAGTTTGCAAAGTTTTTGGAAATTTTCAAGAAAATCCACATTAATATACCCTTTGCGGATGCCTTGAAACAAATGCCTCACTATGCGAAGTTTTTGAAAGATATAATGGCAAGACAAAGGAGCTTGGTGGAGAATGAGACAGTCAACTTGACGGAGGAATGTAGTGCAATAATTCAAAGGAAGTTGCCTCCAAAGCTCAAAGATCCAGGGAGTTTTGTTATTACATGTGAAATGGGCAAGAGTGAGGTTCATAAAGCTCTTTGTGATCTTGGGGCAAGTATCAACTTGATGCCTATATCCATTTTCAAGAAACTTGGTATAGAGGAAGTGAAACCTACATCCGTTACATTGCAACTCGCGGATAGGCCTTTAACTTACCCTAGAGGAATAGTGGAGGATGTGTTAGTCAAAGTTGGAAAGTTTATATTCCCGGATGATTTTGTAGTGCTTGATATGGACGAGGATGCAAATGTTCCATTGATTTTGGGGTGTCCATTTTTAGCCACGGGAACAGCTTTAATTGATGTACACAAAGGGGAGTTGAAGTTGAGAGTAAATGAGGAGGAGGTGGTGTTCTCTTTGAAGAGTGCTATGAAGTATCCAAATGAGAAAGAAGAATGTAGAAGGATCGACATGATTGATGAAGTTGTTGAAGAGAACCTACCATTCATCTTTACTAAAGATCCTCTTGAAATGAGCATAAGCCATTCTCTTACCTTATCTTTAAACTCTAACCATTCTTTTCATTGTTTAGAAGATGAAGATATAAATGATTGTTTACATGAATTGAATGCTTGTAGGGAAATGCAAGAGGATGAAGCAAAGTTGGCATACTATGGAAAGAGGGAATATCTTCCATTAGAGGTTGAGAATGAAGAGTCAAAGGTTGATAAGGGAAAGGAAGAATTGAAGCCACTACCCGATCGCCTTATGTATGCGTATTTGGGGGACAACAAGAATTTTCCGGTAATTGTATCATCATCCCTTTCACCTCTAGAACTTGATAAATTGTTGAGAGTACTTCGAAGTCATAAAAGTGCTATAGGGTGGAGTCTTGATGATTTAAAAGGAATAAGTCCTACCATTTGCATGCATCACATTAGGTTGATTGATGAGAATAAATCATGTATACAACCTCAAAGGCGTTTGAATCCTATTATACAAGAAGTTGTTAGGAAGGAAGTTTTAAAATGGTTGGATGCTAAAATTGTTTATGCCATTAGTGATAGTCCTCATGTAAGTCCTTTGCATGTTGTGGCTAAGAAAGGAGGGTTAACCATTGTTAAAATGGAATTTGATGAAGAACTTGCAACAAGGGTGAAAACGGGGTGGAGAGTTTGTTGTGATTATAGAAAACTTAATGAAAACACTCATAAGGATCATTTTCCTTTGCCTTTTATTGATCAAATGCTTGATAGGTTGGCGGGATACAAGTATTATTGTTTTCTAGATGGTTACTCGGGGTACAACCAAATCATGATAGCCCCCGAGGATCAAGAGAAAATAACTTTTACTTGTCCGTATGGCACATTCGCTTTCTATAAATTGCCTTTTGGGTTATGCAATGCACCCGCCACCTTTCAACGTTGTATGATGGCTATTTTTGGAGGATTGATTGAAAATGTGATGGAAGTTTTTATGGATGATTTTTCCGTGTTTGGATATACATTTGATAAATGCTTGGCTAATCTCTCTATGGTTTTGCAGCGATGTCAAGATACGAACCTAGTCTTGAATTGGGAAAAATGCCATTTTATGGTTCAAGAGGGTATCGTACTTGGTCATCATATCTCAGAAAAAGGTTTGAGAGTTGATAGAGCGAAGGTTGTAGCCATTGAACATCTTCCCCCTCCTAAAAATGAAAAAGGGGTTAGATCGTTTCTTGGTCACTCTGGATTCTATCGACGTTTTATAAAGGATTTTTCTAACATAGCCAAACCTTTGTGTATATTGCTTGAAAAAGATGTTCCATTTGAATTTAATGATGAATGTCTTGATGCTTTTAGGGTGCTTAAGGAGGCCTTAATTTCTTCACCAATACTTGTCTCTCCCGATTGGAGCAAGACTTTTGAGCTCCATTGTGATGCAAGCGACAATGCTTTGGGAGTAGTGCTAGGACAAGTGAGAGATAAGAAGTTTCGGGCTATCTACTATGCATCCAAGATGTTCAATGCAAATCAAAAGAATTACACTACAACGGAAAAAGAGTTTTTATCCATGGTTTATGCTTTTGAAAAATTCCGTCCATACCTAGTTGGCATGAAAACCATTGTTTATACGGATCATGCCGCTATTAGGTATTTGATGAGTAAAAAAGATGCTAAACCAAGGCTAATTCGTTGGGTTCTTTTGTTGCAGGAGTTCGATGTGGAGATACGTGACAAGAACGGAGTCGAAAATGTCATAGCCGACCACTTGTCACGCTTAGAAAATATTGATGAAGAAGGAACCATGGAGTTCATTAAGGATGCATTCCCGGATGAAGAGATTCTTCTAGTTGATTTTCAAAGAATGTACACTTTGTGTGAGACTGGAAGGCCGTGGTATGCGGATTTTGTGAATTATCTAGCTTGTGACTTAAAGCCGGACCATCTCACCGAATCTCAAAGGAAGAAGTTCTATCATGATGTCAAGGAATATCTATGGGATGATCCTATTTTGTTTAAGAATTGTCCGGATGGAATCATAAGGAGGTGTATCCCGGAGGAGGAGAAGTTAAGTGTAATGGAAATGTGCCATAATTCACCTTGTGGAGGGCATTTCGGATTTCAAAAGACGGGGGCTAAGATACTTCAATCGGGGTTATTTTGGCTAACTTTGTTCAAAGATTGTAAGGAGTACATCAAGGGATGTGATAGGTGCCAAAGGATTGGAAGTATAGGGCAACGTGATGAGATGCCTATGAGAAACATCTTTGAAGTTGAAGTGTTTGATGTATGGGGGATGGATTTCATGGGGCCATTTCCGCCTTCCAATGGTTACCTTTACATATTGCTTGCGGTGGATTATGTATCTAAATGGGTCGAAGCCATTCCGACAAAGACAAATGATGCTTTAGTGGTCAAGGGTTTCTTAAAGAAGAATATCTTTGCTAGATTTGGGGTGCCAAGGGCTATAATTAGTGATGGGGGATCACACTTCATCAATAAGCTTATTGAGAAGCTTTTGAGTGGATATGGAGTAAAGCACAAAGTTTCAACACCTTACCATCCTCAAACAAATGGCTTGGTGGAAGTGTCAAATAGACAAGTGAAGCTTGTTCTTCAAAAGACGGTCAATGGGAATCGAAAAGATTGGTCTTCTAAGTTAGATGATGCTTTATGGGCTAATCGAACGGCTTACAAGACCGCTCTTGGATTTTCTCCTTATAAACTTGTTTATGGGAAGGCTTGCCATTTACCCGTGGAGTTGGAACACAAAGCATTATGGGCCCTTCGGAAGTTGAATTTTTATGAAAAGGAATCCGGGAAGAAAAGGTGCCTCCAATTATTCCCCGGAAAACTTCGTTCGAAATGGACCGGACCGTACTTGGTGATCGAAGTAAGAGATGATGGCTCGATTAAACTTGAAGGAGCGGATGGAAATGCCTTTGTAGTTAATGGTCATAGGGTGAAACATTACCATTCTCCCTCTCAAAGGGAGTTGGTATATGTTGACACTTTCACCTCTTGAAGGCTCGTATCCTTTTAGTAGTTTAGGTTTGTAAATATTTCTTTTTCTTGTTTTGCTTTATTTTAGTCTTGTAGGTGGATTGTGCTTATGAGGAGAAGATTTATTGAAGATTCAAAGAGTGCGTCATTGGTGTGAACGGTATATCGTACCACTTTTTGCAAACTTACTTTGAAACTCTTGTTTCAATTTAAGTTTGGGGGGATATGATGTGGTATGATATGTTATATTCTATGTTGACATGCATTCTTGTGTTTTTGAGCCAAATTTGAAATTTTCTCATGAGTTCGGTTTAGTTTTGGTTCGTTTTGGTGGTGTTGAAGTTGATAATCCTTTTGTTTTTGATATTAAGGTTGAACTAATGATGTTTATGAGTTGTGAGCATGAATAGGGAGTATTGGAAGCATTGAAACAGGGAAAGACAAGATTTGATGTTGAAATTGGAAAATTCAGGGGAGCTGTACACGACTCGTGTCACCGACACGGCCCTGTAACAGGTGGCCGTGCGGCGACATCAGTTTGCCCAACACGGGCAGATTTTGGTCGTGTGTCATCACACGAGTCGTGTCCGAGACTCGAGCCGTGTTGCCAATACGGGCCTGTTCAGGATGGCCGTGCAGGAGCATCAGATCACGCAACATGGGCACCTTATGGCCGTGTTGCATGACACGACTCGTGTCGTGTCTGAGGCAGTGTTTTAAAATCAGATTTCTGGACACGACCACTCACTCCACTCGTGTCCCAACTTCGTCTCCGTCGTGAGATTTCCATCCAAACTCCACCAATTGTCACCCAAACATTAAAGAGTGGTAAGATTGTGAGATTAAAAGGTGTATTTCAAAGTTTAAACAACAATCCCCTTCACTTTATTCAAGAAAATTCAAGGTATGTACTCTTGTGCCCTAATTTTCATTTCGAGGTATAAATTTCGAAATTCATGTATGGGTTTTGAATGATAGTATGCATGAAGCATGTCTAGGATTGTGAAACATGAATTTCACATTTAATTGTTGGGTTGATTGAATTTTGGGAAGAATTAGGGTTCATGAAGGAAGAATTTGGGGATAATTGTTTTAGGATGACTAATTTGAGGCATGTGATGTTCAAATTGATTAATAACGCTTCTATGATGATTGTATTGATGTGAATTAGTTTAGGTGTTGAGGATTTGAGCATGAAGGCATAGTTAAGACTTGTTGAATTGAAGTGTGAAATATGTGCATGCCAAGTGTTTGATGAAATGCTTAAATGAAATTTCAAATTGGAATTCAAAGCTTTTGCATGAAGCATTATTGAATTGAATTGTGCCCATTGAAGAAGTGAAATGTTATGAAAAAATAAAGGATTAGGATGTTGAAATTGATTGATTGAATGAAATTTTTGAATAACTTTGTGATAAGTTGGTTGGATCGAAATGTTAGTCTTGAAACACATTGTTTGTTGTGCTTGAATATGTGCTAGAATTAACACTTAGTTGAATAACTAGTGATAATTCTAATTAATATGAGATATTTTGCTTTGAGTTGAATTGAAACTAATTTGAATTATGTTGGAAATTGTAGATGGCTGAAAGAAGAGTGAGAAAACGCAATGAGGATTTCATTTTTATTGAGTCAGAAATGGAACTATCCAACCTTGATGCCAAACTGCTAATGAAGGACCAACACCCTGAGAATTTCGGAGTAGAGTTCATGGAATGGGAGAAGTATCCATTGAGATGGGAGTACATAATCCCCAAGATTAGGGCAACTCGATTCCAGGATCAAGCAACCATGGAGGGTCTTGGGATAGAGAGTGATCTGAGGACTCTATTCTGTCGAGTGGAAATGGAAGAGTTTTTCGATAAGAGACCTCCACTTATCTCTATCTTACAGCCGAGTTTATGAGCACCTTGGAGGTTCATAGAGATAAGAACAAGTTTTCTATTGCAATCACATTTCAGTTGAACAATGAGATGTGGGAGAAGATACCTGTGAACGAGCTAAATAGGTTCTTTGGGTGCCCAATCATGAGAGGTCATCAGAACTTCTTACCACAAGGGGGTTTCAATCAACAGACTTGGTGGAGAAAATTGGTTGAGGATGGGACTGAGCCTCCAGAGTACATTCCAAGTTCTTCAAAAGGGACAGCTATAAGGAACCCAGTCATGAGATACCTTGAGAAGATAGTATCAAATACTATTCTGGGTCGGTTTGAGAGTGGATCTGTTGGTGAGAAGCAGTTGTACATCATGTACAGTATGTTCAAGGAGTTCACAGTGAACATTGCAGCTCACTTCATTCAGCATGTTGAGAGAGTGGCTAAGAGAGAGAACACTCGAGGGATTATGATTGGAGGAATGGTGACAATGATTGCTCAAGGGTTAGGCATCGACCTTAGAGGGATGCAACACTCGATGGTTAGTGAAGGGCTCACTTATAATCAACTCATAAGGATGGAGTTCCTATCATTCATAGGAAACATGTATTGCTTGAAGCAAGATAAGGGAGCTCCATTTCCTTTACCTGCTCCTGTGCTCATCACATTGCGAGGACAAAGAAAGCTGCAGAATCTAGCAATGGCGAGTCCCAACCACTCAGCAGTTGTGAGAGCCTTCTACAGAGAGAATAGAGATGGAGTGGAAGCAGTACTCCAGCAGATGAGAGTAGATGAGAATCCTGAGCTAAGGAATTTGAGAGCTAATCCAGTGGACATGGATGTAGGAGAGGAAGAGCAACCTCATCAGGTGGAATTTGAAGAGCATGCACCAGAGCCTCCGGCATTTGAACAAGAAGAAGAAGAACAAGAGGAAGGAGATGGACCAAGAGAAGGGAATGCAAGATGGAATTTTCTGGAAGACGAACTCAGGGAGATCAGGCAGACGCAGCAGGCGCTTGGAGATGAGATGAGAGAGTTCCGAGAGGAGCAGCAGAGACATGGTGCAATGATTAAGGAGATCCATGAGGGGAGTACTATGAAGAGAATACGCAATCACACTCGAACAACATGGAGGAGATGATCACGAGGATGTTTAATTTCCAGTTCCCTACCACCCCTCGTGTTTATAACCCTTGGGGATCATGGCAAAATCAACCCCCTCTTCCTCCGGATAACTAAGGGAGTACTTTTAGTGCTCGACACTTCATTAGTTTATCTATTTTAGTTGGATTGATTCGTGTTGGATTTGAGACTTCTTATTGTTTTGTTTTGGGATGTTTAATTTCGTACTTTTCTTTCAATTAAGGATTGAGATGATTTTTGATGTGTATTGATCATGGATGGGGTGATTTTTATTTGTGTCTTTTCTTTTAGTTTTGTCTTTGTGTTGTCTTTGGTTTATTTGTGTTTGTGAGTTGTTGTTTTTATTATTCGTGTTTAGGTTTTGATTTGGTGGTTTGTTTGGGAAGTTGTGAGTCGTTTTGAATATGAGTGATGATGCATTATGGTGATAAGTGAAGTCGAATTATAATTAAGGAACTCTACACTTTCGAATTGTGATATGCTTTATTTAACTAATTCAATTAAAAGATGAATATGTTGTAATAAGTCCTTTTAAGTCGAGCATAAACTTGTGAGAATTTGAGCCTCGACCATGTATACATGTTATATCTTTTCATGAGTGGATCGGTTGAGTTTTGATAAACTAAATACTTGCTCAAAGACTTTAGGAATGAATCTGATTAGTGTAGAAAGATGAAATGATTTAAGGCCATCCTTGTCATGTATAACCATTGCCAAATATTTCTTTACCTTTAAAATCATCCCTAGTCAACCACTTTGAGCCTATAAGCCTATTTATTGTGAAGATAGCACATTACAAGCTTTAATTACCCACATGAGCCAAAGATATATACCTTTTGTGTGAGTAATAAAGAAGATGGTGGCTAGAAAGGTGTGATATTCATAAGTGGCTGGAATATTGAGAGTGTTTGTATGCTGCAGTGGCTTGGTATGGGCTTCAAGACCTCCTTTAGGTCTAGGATAGATGGTGAGTATTATGACATCTTTTGGAAGGTGCTCTTTTCCTCTATATGGGTTTTCCCCATTGGGTTTTTCCATATACAGGTTTTTACCGAGGCCATCCGGGGGGTGGTTGATCATCGCTATTTTCACCTAGATTTTGTGTCATTTTTGTGTGTGTTTTCGTCTTTTTATTTCGTATTTTTTGTATCTTTTTGTATTGTATTTTGGAATAGTGATGATGATGAGTTTCATGTCTTTGAATAGGTGATTATGAGGATAAATGGTGATAAAAAGCATGAAGAAAGGAGAAAGTTGAAGAAAATTGAAAATTGACCAAAATACATAAAAACACGCCCGTGTTTTTATGTAGTGCCCGTGTTTTTCTGCCAGTGCCAAAACTTACAGAAAGCTGAAAAATTGCAAGAAAACACGGGCAGATGCAGGAAAACACGCCCGTGTTTTCTTGCACTTGGCCTAAAATCGCGTTTTTCTCCTGTATGCGATTTCCATGTGCATTGGGGGTATAAATACCCCCAATATCAGCATTTGGAAGGGATTTTCGAGGGTTTGAGTGCCACACACACATCACACACATTTTTCTTCATTTTTCACCATCTTTTCCATCTATTCTTCATCCATCCATCTACACTTAATCCCCTCCATCAAATCCACCATCCAAGTGATCAAGGAAGCAAGGGGGAGTGAAGATTACAAGAAGAAGAAGAAGAAACTCCATTGAAGGACTTCAAAGGGGGAATCTAATTCTAATTTTTGTGAACTTCTTTATAGTTTTGTCATGGGATTTGTAGATACAATGGTCTATGTTGTTTTCTCTATGACTATGATAGGCTAATCTCCTTTGTGAGATTAGCTCCATGATTGGTGTTGGATAATTTAGTTTTTATGCAAATTGATTTTAATCTTGAATGGGCTTTGTGTTATTTCTATCATTGATTGTCAATTGCTTGATGTATATGATTGATTTGTGTGATTAATTGTTATGGGCATGTGATTAGGTTGGTAAATCAATTACATGTTTAGGATAGTTCATTGAATCATTTCATCATACACTTCATGTGCATTAATTTAGAATGAGATAGGTATATCCTTCTAAATTTGGGAACCCTTTGATAGAACATTTGATTAGCTTAATCGAGAGATTAGTTGATTAGATGAGGAGACCCAAGCTATTAGTGAATTCATAGTACCTTAAAAGGGAATATTGCCTATGATTTAGTACCTAATTAGGGAACTCGTAGAGTAATTAGTACCTAGTAGGAGGTGTTCGCTATGGTATCGATCTTAAGTGCTTTTGGGAGCCTTATTGAGGGCCTACATCCTATCCATCTTGGTAGAGAGTTTAGGTGGAATTAGTGATCGCTCCTATGCTATGTCCATGATAGATTATAATCAATTGCATGATTACTTTGTTATCCATGTCATGATTGTTGCTAATCTCATCCTTGCATCATTTGGAACCCCTTTTATCTTTGCTTTTATCTTATTTCTTGCATTAGTTTAAGTGCATTCATTTGCACGCTTATCCTCCGTCCCTTTCCATCGTCCTTATAAAATCACGATAAACTTGAGATCGCTTAAACTCTAGTACATTCCTCCCTGTGGTTCGATAAATTCTTTAATTGGTCATCCCGACTATAACGACCAATCAAATGGCGCCGCTGCCGGGGAGGTAACGGTTGCTAGTAGTTTAATGAAGGATTGTTTAGAGTGGTCTTAATAAGGACATTTATTTTTATTTTTGCATCTTATATTTGCTTTAGAAAATTTTGTTCTAATTTTTCTTTCTCTTATAGGTGCATACCTTGAGAAGGAAGAAGAAAAAGAACAAGCCAAAAAGATGAGCTACATGGATATTCTTCGAGATATGGTGAATAGAAGTGCTCATCCCACTATGAACACACAAGAAAAATTTCAAGGATTTCAAATGCCATATTGTGATGCTAATTTGCAGCCGGATTATGGAGCACAAGTTCCGAATATGCAATTCCAACAACAAAGTTATGAGAATTTTGGAGTTCCTCATCAAATGTGTCAACAAGTATACCCTCAAGGTGTGGAAGATGTTTTTGAAGGAAAATTTTCTCGACATCAAGAAGGAAATCAACCACAACTATGGGGAGATTTTCAAGACTCCAACACCTCCTATTCCACCCAAAATGACCACATAGCGATGCTTGGAGAAAAGTTGTTTGAAATGGTTATGGATCGCTTAGAAGAGGGGAGGAAGTCTAATCAAGCGTGGATTGATAGAATTGGAAACTTGTGTGAAATGATGACGAATACGATGATAGCATTCAATGCTAAGTTGAATTCATTGGAGCACCAAGTAAGTCAAATCGTGTCCACCGTGGAAAGACTTCAAGAAGAGAACAACAAGCCTTCTACCTCCAGAACAAAGAATGAATGCATGGTCGTGAAGAATAGAAAAGAGACTAGTTTGGGGGTCGATGAGGTTATGAAGGAGAAGAGAGAAAGAGTGCCTAAGTGGGTGAAAGCCAAAGAATTGAAAGAAGAGTTGAAGGGGGAATTCGATAGATTTGTCGAATCTCTTGAAGTGATGGTTGAGAAAGTAAAACATCAAAATCGAGAAGAGATTCATGCTCTTACGGAAAAAATGAAGCCTCTGGAAACTAAGATCATGGATTCTACTCCCCACAAGCCAAAACCCTCTCATTCTATTGAAATTTCAAATTCTCTTAAGAACTTTCATGATTTTATTGATAAAAATTTGTTTGGTGATTGTAGGAAAAGAGTTGCAAGAGGGCATCAACATTTTTCAATGCCCGAATTCTTACCGGGAGATGTGGTTGAAGTTCAAAATTCACATAAAGCCCCATGGAAAAAGTGGAACAAGTGGAAAGGGCCATTCCTTGTGAAGAACGCCTTCGGAGAACAATTGCTTGAGTTATTTAACAAGAAGGGAAATGTTCTTGTGGTTGAACGGGAGAGCACAAGGCACTACTTCAAGAAGAAACCTATGATAGTGCCTAAGGACTATTCAAGACCACCATGAGCTAAAGACTATCGTCCGGCTTGAAGACGTTAAACTTAGCGCTAGATGGGAGGCAACCCATCATTATCTTTAATGCTTTATTTAGTGCTTTAAATAAGGATGATGGATTTGATTTTTGGTGTTTTGGTTTGATTTTTTTTTGTGTTTGTTGGTGTTTTGTGTAGAAATTATGTTGTGCTTGGTGTGGATGTGGAGTATATTGGATTACGAGAAGAGCTACGAGGAATGCGTCAAAGGGAGTACCTATTATTTGGCTCAAACTTATTTTGGGGGGTTGAATTTTTATGCTCTCGTAGTTCTCATTTTATGAACATTTGCACCGGCGCACATAATTTCCTTGTGTCTTATGTCTTTTGTCTTGTGTTTTTATATTTTTGTGATGTTCTTATTTTCTTGTGTTGTGAGTCGTTTTCTTGAATATGAGTGATGATGTGTTGTTTGTGATAAGTGATGGCGAATTATGTTAAGGATCTCTACTAGTTGAAATTGTGACATATTCTATTTAACTTGTTCAATTTTGAGATAGATTGAGGTGTAATAAGTTCCTCATGGTCCGAGCAAAAGCTTGTGAGCATTTGAGCCTCAACCGTGCATGCATGGTTGTTTCTTCATGAGTGAATCGATTGATCCTTGATATGCTAGAACTTGCTAGTGGACTACGGGAATGAACCCGATTGGTGGAGGTTAGTGAGATGATTTTAGGCCATCCTTGTACTTTAAAGTCATTGTCATATATTTCCTTATCTTATACATCATCCCTAGTTAGCCACTTTGAGCCTTTAAACTTATTTCTTGTGAACTAAGCACATTACAAGCCATGATTACCCACTTAAGCCTTATATATACCTTTTGTGTGGGTGATTGAGGAGATGGTGGTCTACACGGTTTGATGTGAGAATTGTGCAAGAGAAAGAGAAAAATGGTAAACAAGCAAGAAAAGGATGAAAAGAGCTCAAGCAAATATACATGCTACTTCAAAGCAAGAAAAAGGAGCAAAATCAACAACAATATGCTCATGCAAGCAAAAAGTCAAAAGGATGAAAGCATGAAATCAAAAGAAGCTCAAGAAACACAAGGAATGATAATGATAAGTGCTTATGTTTAGAGAAGAAAAGAAAGGAAGATAGAAATGTGAAGAAGTTGAAGAAGTTGATCATCTCTTCGATTACTTACACTCGATGAGTCACTCTTACCCAAATTCTCCCTACCTTTACCAAAAAGCATACCATTACATCCAAACGTAAAGTCCTATTTGATCACTAATTGAAGCTATGGTGGTTTGTGAATGTAGTCCACGAGTAAGCCTATGGCGCATCGGGCCAATCAATTGATGAGTGTTGATTTACCTTATTTTGATAGAGTGTTGAGTGCATTTTGATATCCGATGTGAGGCTTGGATCGGAAGGGACTATATTACTCTTTAATCTCTTTGAATTGAACTTGTTAATTTTTCATGTTATGAGTTTAATGTTATAGGGTGACTTGATATGATTTGTAGTCCTTATTGCTTATGATATGTTATTGCTTATGTTCGTTAGGTCTTTTTCTAGGTGAAAATTTCTCCTCTTGTTTTATCATTTTCGTTGCTCGGGGACGAGCAACACTTTTAGTTTGGGGGGTGAAGATAGCACATTACAAGCTTTAATTACCCACATGAGCCAAAGATATATACCTTTTGTGTGAGTAATAAAGAAGATGGTGGCTAGAAAGGTGTGATATTCATAAGTGGCTGGAATATTGAGAGTGTTTGTATGCTGCAGTGGCTTGGTATGGGCTTCAAGACCTCCTTTAGGTCTAGGATAGATGGTGAGTATTATGACATCTTTTGGAAGGTGCTCTTTTCCTCTATATGGGTTTTCCCCATTGGGTTTTTCCATATACAGGTTTTTACCGAGGCCATCCGGGGGGTGGTCAGCTCATCCATAGGATTTTTTCCGCCATCTATTCGGCTGTTCTGGTTTAGACCTCTTGTTAGGGTGGGTCTATTTTGTCGGGTAACAGGATCCCTTGCCTGTTCCAAGGTCAGTTGGGTAGCAGGATCCCTCGCATGCTCCCATTTGTAATGCATCTTTTAGGTCTTCATTGTACACTTTTGGTCCTTGTTTTTTTAATATTATCTAGTTACCTTCATGTTGATGCTCATTCGCTTGTTATGCTCAACATTTCCTTCGTTTTGATGCATATTCTTTCATTTTGATGCTAATTAGCTTGTTATGATCAACATTTCCTTTGTTTTGATGCATATTTCCTTCATTTTGATGCTCATTCGCTTGTTATGATCAATATTTCCTTCATTTCGATACATATTTCCTTCATTTTGATGCTCATTAGCTTGTTATGATCAACATTTCCTTTGTTTCGATGCATATTCCTTCATTTTGATGCTCATTCGCTTGTTATGATCAACATTTCCTTCGTTTCGTTGCATATTTTCTTCAATTTGATGCTCATTCGCTTGTTATAATCAACATTTCCTTCGTTTCGATGCATGTTAAAATCATTTTGATGCTCATTCTTTCATTACGATCAATATTTCTTTCGTTTCGATGCATATTTCCTTCATTTTAATGCTCATTCGCTTGTTATGATCAACATTTCCTTCGTTTCGATGCATGTTTCCATCATCTTGATGCTCATTCTCTCATTACGATCATCATTTCCTTCGTTTCGATGCATATTTTCTTTATTTGCTTGTTATAATCAATATTTTCTTCGTTTCGATGCATATTTCCTTCATTTTGATGCTAATTTGCTTGTTATGATCACCATTTCCATCGTTTCGATGCATATTTCCTTCTTTTTAATTCTCATTCACTTGTTATTATCAATATTTTCTTCGTTTCGATGCATATTTCCTTCATTTTGATGCTCATTTTCTTGTTATGATCAACATTTCCTTCGTTTCTATGCATGTTCCCTCATTTTGATGCTCATTCGCATGTTATGATCAACATTTCCTTTGTTTCGATGGATATTTCCCTTATTTTTATGCTCATTCGCTTGTTATGATCAACGTTTCCTTCATTTTGATGCTCATTGGCTTGTAATGATCAACATTTTATTCGTTTTGATGCATATTTTCTTCATTTTGATGATCATTCGAATTTTATGATCAACTTTTCCTTTATTTCGATGCATATTTCCTTCATTTTGAAGCTCATTAGCTTGTTATGATCAACATTTCCTTTGTTTCGATGCATATTTCTTTTATTTTTAAGCTCATTCGCTTATTATGATCAACGTTTCCTTCATTTTGATGCTCTTTGGCTTGTTATGATCAACGTTTCCCTCGTTTCAATACATATTTCCTTCATTTTAAAGCTCATTCGCCTTTTATGATCAATATTTCCTTCGTTTTGATGCATATTTTCTTCGTTTTGATGCTCATTCGCTTGTTATGATCAACATTTCCTTCAATTCGATGCATATTTCCTTCATGTTGAAGCTCATTCGCTTGTTACGATCAGCATTTCCTTCGTTTCGATGCATATTCCTTCATTTTGATGCTAATTAGCTTGTTATGATTAATTTCCTTTGTTTCGATGCATATTTATTTCATTTGGATGCTCATTCAGTTGTTATGATTGATATTTCCTTCGTTTCGTAGCATATTTCCTACATTTTTATGCTCATTCGCTTGTTATGATCAACATTTCCTTCGTTTCGATGCATATTCCTTCATATTGATGCTCATTCGCTTGTTACGATCAACATTTCCTTCTTTTTGATGCATATTTCCTTCATTTTAAGACTCATTCGCTTTTTATGATCGATGTTTCCTTCGTTTTGATGCGCGTTTCCTTCATTTTGATGCTCAATCACTTTTAATGATCAACATTTCCTTCATTTCAATTCATATTCCTTCATTTTGATGCATATTCCTGAATTTTAATTCTCATTCGCTTGTTATGATCAACATTTCCTTCATTTCGATGCATATTCCTTCAATTAGATGCTCATTCTCATGTTCTTATCAATATTACCTTTGTTTCGATGCAAATTTCCTTCATGTTGATGCTCATTCGTTTGTTATGATCAATATTTCCTTCGTTTCGATGCATATTCCATCATTTTGATGCTAATTAGCTTATTATGATCAACATTTCCTTCGTTTCGATAGATATTTCCTTCAATTTGATACTCATTTGCTTGTTATGATCAATATTTCCTTCAATTCGATGATTATTTCCTTCATGTTGATACTCATTCTCTTGTTATGATCAACATTTCCTTCGTTTCGATGCATATTTCCTTCATTTTGATGCTCATTCGCTTGTTATGATCAACATATCCTTCATTTCGATGCATATTCCTTCATTTTGATGCTCATTCGCGTGTTATGATCAACATATCCTTAGTTTCGATGCATATTTCTTTTATTTTAATGCTCATTCGCTTGTTATGATCAACGTTTCCTTTGTTTCGATGCATATTTCCTTTATTTTGATGCTCAATCGCTTGTTATGATCAATATTTCCTACATTTTGATGCATATTTCCTTCATTTTGATGCTCATTAGCTTGTTATGATCAACATTTCCTTTTTTTTCGATGCACATTCCTTCATTTTGATGCTCATTAGCTTGTTATGATCAACATTTCCTTAGTTTCATTGCATATTTCATTCAATTTGATGCTCATTCGCTTGCTATGATCAATATTTCATTCGTTTCGATGCATGTTTCCATCATTTTGATGCTCATTCGCTTGTTATAATCAATATTTTCTTCGTTTCGATGCATATTTCCTTTATTTTGATGCTCATTTTCTTGTTATGATCACCATTTCCATCATTTCAATGCATATTTCCTTCTTTTTAATTCTCATTCACTTGTTATTATCAATATTTCCTTCGTTTCGATGCATATTTCCTTCATTTTGATGCTCATTTTCATGTTATGATAAACATTTCCTTCGTTTCAATGCATGTTCCCGCATTTTGATATTATTCGCATGTTATGATCAACATTTCCTTTGTTTGATGCATATTTCCCTCATTTTTATGCTCAATCTCTTGTTATGATCAACGTTTCCTCCATTTTGATGCTCATTGGCTTGTAATGATCAATGTTTCATTCGTTCTGGTACATATTTCCTTCATTTTGATGCTCATTCACCTTTTATGATCAATATTTCCTTCGTTTCGATGCATATTTCCTTCATTTTAATACTCATTCGCTTTTTATGATCAACGTTTCCTTCATTTCGATGCGCATTTTCTTCATTTTGATGCTCATTCACTTGTTATGATCAACATTTCCTTCGTTTCGAGGTATATTCCTTCATTTTGATGCTCATTCGCATGTTATGATCAACATATCCTTCGTTTCGATGCATATTTCCATCATTTTAATGCTCATTCGCTTGTTATTATCAACATTTCCTTCGTTTCGATGCATATTTCCTTTATTTTGATGTTCAATCGCTTGTTATGATCAACATTTTCTTCATTTCGATGCATATTTCCTTTATTTTGATGCTTATTAGCTTGTTATTGTTGGCATTTCAGATCTTTAGGCTAGCGTGAACCGTTAGGACTTCATATAATTCTACTGCAGTGGAAGTACAAGAGCAGAATTACCTATCATTAGGTTGGATGTAGAGGATGAACAGTGAATATCTTCCATTCTTCTGTTATATTTCTAAGCCTCTCCTTGATGTTCTGTGGGCAACGATCACCAAGGAGAACTCAATCTACAGCTCATCACACTCTCACGATTTTGGTCATGAGTTGTGAGATCGTTGTTAGTGAACAAGCTGCTGAGGGTGGCTATATATAGACTACAATAGGGACCAGGAGGAGAAATTAGGGTTTGGGCCTCCCATTGGCTTAAGCATCCAAGTTTAGCCCAAAATTTATACTTAAGACCAATAATAATAAATCATTCCACTAAAGAAATATTATTGAACTGCCACCCTAATCCCAAATTATGTTTATGGGCTCCTTCTTATTATGAGCCCGTTAATCTCCCCGTGTTTAAGATTCAATGCCCATTAATTAATTAAGTTACTGACAACTCAATTAATTAATATATTTATCGAGAGTAGTACCACTCAACCTTATTATCATGCCGGAATAAATCCACCTGCAGGGTTTACATGATAATCCTTATGAGCTCCTCAAGGGGACATCATCAACCAATTTCGTTAGGACACGGATTCCTTCTATTATCAACATCACTCCATAGAGATAACACTATCTCTCAATTCACTGAGCATATTGATTTAACTATTAAATCTCACTCATTGATGAATTAAAGAAATAAATACTGCCTTACGTGTCGAGGTTATTGTATAGGGATTAAGAGCACGAACTTCCATAATAACAGAGATCAAGTTCTATTATATAGTAAGTATAAACCGAACGATCTCAACGGTAGTCCTATTCAATACATAGAAAGTGTACTAGTGCAATTTTATAGTCAAGATAGACTAATGCCAAATTACACTACAACCATATCGATAGATAGCCCTATTCTATCTCAGTTGTGAATATCTGTTTATACTTTATAAGGAGCCGATAATATGATCTTCCGTGTGACGCTGCACACGACATTATCTACAATATAAAGTAAATGGACTTCTGCAATAATTCATAAATAATTATGCAAAATGTTTGATCACATGATTCTCATTTCAAATAAATTATTTAAACATTATTCATACAAAAAGTAAAACTTATAGTATACAATCTAACAATCTCATACTTATACTAAAAGACTATGCTGCTATATCTGCTGACATTCATCTAAGTCCCATTCCTTCAATATGCCTTTCAAAAGCTTTCGCCGGAAGACACTTAGTTAAAGGATCAGCTAGGTTATCCTCCGATGCAATTTTACTGACAACAACCTCCCCTCTTTTAACGATGTCTCGTATCAGGTGGTACTTGCGCTCAATGTGCTTACTCGACTTATGGGCTCGTGGTTCCTTCGAGTTTGCAACTACACTACTGTTATCACAATAAATTGTGATCGACTTGGGCAAACTAGGAATCACATCTAAGTCCAACAAGAAGTTCCTGAGCCATACAACTTCTTTAGCTGCCTCAGAGGCTGCTACATATTCATCTTCCATGGTGGAGTCAGAAATGCATTTCTTCTTAATACTCCTCTATATTATGGCTCCTCCTCCAAGAGTAAACAAATAACCCTAGGTGGATTTACTGATGTCCTTGTCCGATTGGTAATCTGAATCCGTGTAACCCATAGGTAGCAAAGAATTTGCCTGGGAAATTAACATATAATTCCAAGTCCTTCTCAGGTACTACAAAATATATTTTACCATAGTCCAATGCCCCTCTCCGAGATTACTTTGATACCTACTGACTTTGTCCACGGCATAATAGATATCCGGTCTCGTACATAGCATAGCATACATGAGGCTTCCTATTTCCGAAGCATAAGGAACCGACTTCATGTTATCTATCTCCTTTTGTGTCTTTGGACACATTTCCTTCAACAGATGTATTTCATGTCTAAAAGGTAGAAAACCTTTCTTGGAATCTTACATATTAAAATGAGTAAGGATAGTATCAATGTATGAAGCTTGGGATAAGCACAACATTCTTTTCTTGCGTTTTCTTATCCCTTTAATTCCTAGAATGTGACCGACTTCTCCTAACTCCTTCATTTCAAACTGCTTAGATAACCATACCCTTATACCAGATAATACCTTTACATTATTTCCAATGAGCAGGATATCATCCACGTAAAGTACAAGAAATACCACCACGTTTCCATTACACTTTTTGTACACACAAGACTCATTCAGACATTGAATAAATCCATATGATTGGATTACTTCATCAAAATGGATGTTCCAAGATCTTGAAGCTTGTTTAAGTCCATAAATGGACCTATTAAGCTTGCACAAAAAATGCTCTTTGCCCTTTTCAATGAATCCTTCTGGTTGCTTCATATGGATGTTTTCCTCAAGACTTCCATTCAGGAAAGCTGTCTTGACATCCATCTGCCATATCTCATAATCCATATGAGCAGCAATAGGCAAAAGAATCCAGATTGACTTAAGCATGGCCAAAGGCAAGAAAGTTTTCTCATAATCGATTCCCTCTTTCGGAGTATATTCTTTCGCGACAAGCCTTGCTCTAAAGGTTTCAACCTTACCATCAGATCCTCTTTTTCTTTTGTAGACCCACTTACATCCAATGGCTTTTACACCATTTGATGGTTCTACAAGCTCCCAGACTTGGTTAGAATACATAGATTCTATCTCGGATTTTATTGCTTTTTGCCAAGAATTAGCATTTTTATCTTGTAATGCTTCGTCGTAACTCCATAGGTCAATTTCATGTTCACCTGAGATAAAGTCTGATGACTCTCCCAAAAACATGAATCTTTCTGGTTGTCTCACAAGCCTCCCACTGCGACGAGGCACCACAGGCAATTGTGTATTGGATGTGACACGCATTGCAGTTTCTTGTGATATTTCCTCTTGTACATTTGGTATTAAATTAGGTGTTTTCCCTCTAACTTCTTCTAAAACAATTCTACTCATGGGTTTGTGATTCATTATATAATCCTCTTTCAAGAATCTAGCATTCGTGCTTACAATTACTCTTTGACTCTTAGAATCATAAAATAAACCACCCTTCGTTCGTATATGATATCCCATAAACAGACAAACATTAGTACGTGATTCTAACTTATCAGCATCTCCCTTCAACACATGTGCCGGAGCACCCCATATTCGAATATGCTTTAGACTAGGCTTTCGCCCCGTCCACAATTCTGAGGGTGTAGAGAATACTGATTTAGAAGGTACTAAATTCAAAATGTAAGCCGCTGTTTCCAAGGTATATCCCCAAAACGAATTTGGTAATTCAGAATAACTCATCATCGATCTAACCATTTCCATAAGAGTTCTATTCCTTCTTTCCACTATACCATTCTGCTGGGGTGTGCCCGTTGCAGACAATTAGGATTCAATCCTTTCCTCAGATAAGTAGTCTCTAAACTCTCCCAAGAGATATTCACCACCACGATCAGATCGTAGTGTTTTGATACATTTTTCATGACTCTTTTCCACATCAGCCTTGTACTCTTTGAATTTATCAAAACACTCAGACTTGCGGCGCATCAAATAAATATATCCATACCTTGAATAATCATCAATGAACGTGATGAAATATTCAAATCCACCTCTTGCTTGTATAGACATAGGACCACATAAATAAGAATGAACCAATTCCTACACATCTTTGGCTCTATACCCCTTTGCCTTAAAAGGCCTTTTAGTCATTTTCCCTTCCAAGTATGATTCGCAAGTTGAAAATTTTTCAAGTCCAATGAACTTAAAGGTCCATCCTCGATTAACTTTTGAATCCTACTCAAGTTAATATGACCAAGTATTAGATGCCAAAGATATGTCTGATTCATTTTTGAAGGTTCTTTTCTCTTATTATGATTAGTAGATGCATTATTAATTTTCATTTGTTGCATTACAGGAGATATAGGATTAAGAATATAGAGATTATCAACCAATGTACCACGACAGATAACAATTCCATTCTTCTTAATAATAACTTGTTATTAAAAGAAACAGAATATCCATCCATAAACAATTTAGAAATCGAAATTAAATTCTTTCTAAAAGAAGGTACGTAAAGACAATCTCTTAAAACAAGAGTTTTATTCATATCAAACGATAAATAAAAATCTCTCACTGCAACAGCCACCACTTTCGTAGCACCTCCCATGAATATGGTAATCTCTCCATTACTTAGCTGTTGGGTTGAATGAAATCCCTGCAAAGAATTGCAGACATGATCAGTGGCTTCCGTTTCTACACACCATGTGTCAGCAGATACAGCCGCTAAACATGATTCAACAACAAGTAAATGAGACATACCTTGCTTTGTTTCATTTAAGTAGAGGGCAGTTAGCCTTGTAACGACCCGACTGCTTGCATTTTAAGCACTTGCCTTTAGGCTTCTTGACCACACCACCTTGTACTCCTCCTCTCGTGTTAGCTGTTGGCTTTCTTTGCTGCTTCTTCTTTCTACCACTTTCGGCTTAGGACAAGCAACATTTTCAGCAACATTCACTTGAGAACATTGACGAATAAGCCCTTATGCCACGACAAGTTCTGTCAGTAGTTCCGCCAACCAATACAACCTACGATTCATGTTGTAGTTCAAGCGAAATTGCTCAAAACTCCTAGGCAAGCTTTGGAGGATGAAATTGACTTGGGTTTCCCCATCGATTTCGGCTCCAAGGACTTCCAACTCATTGAGTTGGCCTATCATTTTGAGGACATGATCCCTTATAGAAGCACCCTCAGCCATTTTGGCATTCACCAACGTAAACATGGCCTGTTGCCTAGCAGCCCTACTTTGATGATCGAAGAGTTCCCGGAGATTTAGCATCATGGCCAAAGCAGTCACCATGGCATGATGTTGATGTTGCAGCACATTGGACATAGAAGCCAAAATGTAACACCGCGCCATCTCATCAGCCTTGACCCACTTCGCATGAGCTGCAACCTCTGCTTCAGTAAATTCATCACTAGGTGCTTTAGGACATGGAACATTGAGCACAAACTTATATTCTTCAGCAGTAAGAACAATATCCAGGTTTCTTTTCCAATCAATATAGTTAGGACCAGTAAGTTTGTTATCTTTAAGTATCACAACAAGTGGAATAAAAGCCATTGAAAACCCTGAGAATCAAATGTATAAATATAAATGATCAAACACTTAGAATTTAAAATTTATATTGATTTCCTCAATAAACAATATAAAATAAATTAATCGACATCTCAAGCACCGTGAATTTTCAAGCCACGTTAGTGTGGACGTTTACAAACTCAAACATTCGCAAGAGAAGGTTTTACCCATTAATTCCATACGTCATAATTGACCTTATGACTCAATGATTAATAGTCGGTTGTCCTTAAGCCATGCAATTTAATAGCAGTGACTCTGTTGGAGAGGATATATATTAATTGCACCTAAGTATATGCCATTATTTGATACAAGTACATTACTCAAGATTGTGTGTCTTACAATTGGAGAAGTCTACACGCCCTCAAATAATTTCCTTTAACCATCAATTATTAATTTGTACCAGTGATCAGCAAATATAACTAATCCATTGGAGAGGAAGGCACTATAGCCGACACATAAGCTTACTTGCATCACATTATAAATAATAATTATTTAATAAAATTTATTTCAGTGATCCACAAATAAAACTCATCCGTTGGGGAGGAAGGCACTATAGTTGACTCATAAGCTTACTTGCATCATACAATAAATCAATAATTGAGGTCGTGGGATCATGACCAATCCCTCTCCCACTTAGTTATTTAACAAGAGGGTTTTTACATGCATATAATATTCAAGATAAAATACGCAACTTAGCATGCTCCTTTTACGGAAAATAAGGCATTAAATCCCAGAGAATCATGCATAGCCTATATAACAATAATCAAATAATTAAATTGATTATAAACAGTTATATATTGGCGAATTCAATTGATCGCCACAATCATGAATTGGAGGTCGAATTGGCCTACTGTAAGTCCTAGACGCTCAATTCGACTAGAGGCCCTGGTCGAATTGACATGATGTAGTCGAATTGAAGGTCGAATTGGCCTACTGTAAGCCCCAGATGCTCAATTCGACCAGAGGCCCTGGTGGAATTGACATGACGTGGTCGAATTGGCTTCGCCACCGATCAATTCGACCAGGATTCGACCAGATGCCCTTGTCGAATTCCCCTATCGTGGTCGAATCCTCTTCCTGTTCGTGTTGTGCTGCCAATTCAACCAGAAAGGCTGGTCGAATTCTCTTTCTTCTGGTCGAATCACCTGTCGCTTCGCCCAAACGGATGGCTTCGACTTTCATTCTTCAATTTCCAACACTTCCACTATCATTTGTTAAATGTTGAGCATGCAACTGCCCTCCAACAATGACTCCACTATCCAAATCAAATTTGTTGATGGCTCCACTATTATTAGTTATTTCCCACTATCAACCACTACACTTTGTCTTTGCATGATTTAATACGTGCTTGCTTCCATTATCAATCCCCTTTTTTTTTATTAAACAACATGGTCCATTATCACTCCATTATTGTTGAATTAGTGGAACCATAAATCATCCCCACTGCCCATTCCATTATCAATTTGGTTTAGTCAACATCACTATACTTTTGTCACCACTTGTATTTGTTTGTTTATGAAGCATTCTCCACCTCCCGACAACATCACTCTCACCTTCACCAAACCTTGTCCAATTCATAAAATATGGAAGTGAGAGTGATGGGAAAACATTATCAAAGCAATGTCAACATCATCTATCAACCACTTTCATTGCCTTATCATGCAAGATTCATGCTTCCATCAACTGCTCTCTTTTTAATATCATCCACCGACGCAGCTCCATTCGAGCAGCTGCCTGCCGAAAAACAAGCTGGAAAATATGGACTCTCGTCGTTTAGATTTGCTTGCAGCCACCACCCCCGAGATAGACCCAGCCATGCTGATGCACTGCAGGAATCTCATCGCCAAACACGCCTGTGAACAGCAGAACTCTTGTTGACAATTGATGAGAGTGAAAATAAGCGTGTTTTAATATCCAATTTAACACCTTTTTGATTGATATTGTAGTCTTATATGAGCACAAATGTCTTATATTCATTATATGTGAGAAAAAGGTGCACTTGAGGTGTTTTGTTGTGTTTTAGGTGGAAAAAGGATGAAAAGAGCCAAGTTTGAGAAAAGGTGCAATTTGTGCAAGAATGCTGATAAACGCACGTCGAACTTGTGTAATTATTCTGTATTGATGTGGAGCTCTGAATTGTATTTGTGATATATGGTTGGAAAGCCACTGAAGAGAGGGTCGTTTTGGCGTAAAGAACATCCCATTCGGAGTCCGAACGAGGAAGTTATGAGCAAAGTGGTGACACCGCGCGAGCTGTGCCGAACAGAATTGCAGTGCTACTTTCCATGGCCTGTTACATATTCAATTCTTGGAGTTTTTATGATTTCTTTATATAGATAGAAAGCCAAAGAAGAGAGGATCTCGTGAGCTCAAAAATCACTCAATTCGGAGGTCAGATGTGAAAGTTATACGTGAAACGGAGAGACTGCGCAAATCCAGTAGCAGGGTTCGACCTGTGGTTCGACCTGGGGCAAGTGGTTCGACCTGTTTGACGAGGTCGAACCTACATGCGGGAACTTACGTATTTTCGAGGCCAAAACGCGTGGGATCACTTGAAAAGCCCATTCCAAGCCCTAGAGACGTGATTACAAGTATAAAAGGAGGCTCATGCAGTCAAGAAAAATGTCACCAATCACCGAGGAGAGGCCACAACATACAACACCCCACAAGGGGGGATCACCCCCCATCCATCATCCACTTCCTTTCCTCTATCCATCCATCACTTTGAAGATTCGTTTGTGGAATCAAGAGGAGAACCAAGAGGAGGATTCAAGATGGAGAAGGGCATGAAGACGCTATATCAAGGGTTTATTCGTTTCCTAATTTATCTTGTATTTTCCGGACATCCGGGTAAGATCTATCCAACACCCATGATTGCTCTTCGAAACATCATGGGCTAGAGCCTTTTTGGTAGATTTAGGAGTTTGAAGGTTTTATTTAGTTAATTGAACTTCCATGTATACACTCCGTATAACACTACTTGTGGTTTATTTTATATATGATTGTACTTTCTTAATCCATATTCACGGTCGTTTTGTGCATCTTCAATTGGTATATAGAGTCTGAATATATATCTTGGTTGTAGATTGAGTGCGTTCACCGCTGAACGGGATTCCATGTTATGATTCTAAGTGAGGGGACTCCGAAGCTTCATTAGAACTATCTTATATGAATACTTATTAATTGAATTGAATTCGGGTTAATAAGTAGGATAAAGAGGATAATTTCATAGTACCTATAAAGGGAGATCATATCGGGTTAGAGTACCAATCCTAGGGGGAAATAATTGATACTGATAGTACCTAGAAAGGGGGGTATAATTATATCTCTTGCTCCGAGATTATTCACACGTGTTACACGCATGTTTACTTGTGTCTATAGAGTAGATATGCATGGTTTAGTGATGCGTCCATATTCCACAAGGCAGAGTCGGACATTGACACATGGAAGAGAAGTTAAGTAGTGAAACTGGATTATCCTAGAGCTACCTATTCTCCTACTTGATCCACTTTCGTATTCTTCAAGTGATATTTATTTTATTTGTTATTTTAATTACCTGTTTATTAGTTTAATAATTCTAAACCTCAAACTATATTGCCACACCTGTCTTAATTAATTTAGTAAATAATTAAATTGCTAATACGCCGTCCCTTGGGTTCGATATTCACTTGGTCACCTTTCGAAACTACAATTGATATCCTTCATACTTGGGGATTAATTGTGTGTTGAGAAAATGCTCATCAACAATATCCGCCATATGTGCTGGGATCTCCTTTTCCAGTCGTCCGCCTCCAGCGATTGCTACTTTCCGGCCGTCTTCAACAGCTGGTCAGACCAGAATGCTGTTCGTTTCCCAGCCGATTGCCGTGCATAGCTGCTACCCGATGTGCCTCCCTCTTCGCGACATCTTTCTGGTCAAGCTGCTCAGCAGCCTGCTTCCCAGACTCCTTTATCATGTGAAGGTGATCCCAGCCATGCCACCGCCAGCCTTACCATCGCGTTCTGCCGCAGATGCAACTAGAAAATGCCAACGATTTTCATCAGCCACCAGGTTCGCCTTCGACGGTGCAGCCCAGTCATCAGCATTAGCATTGGCTTGAACTACACATTTGAAATTTTCACGAATCTCACCACCTAGAAACAGCGCTAGCCTGCTGTCATCAGCCCGCCTTTCGGAGGCAAGCCTTGCACGCAAGCCTGGCTGCGCCGTTGCTGATATCGGGATCGTGCCGCCACCGTGCCATCGTGCAAAACTGCCCGGCAGTCTGCACGCTTGCACGGCCATCACTAGCCATCGTGTGTCCAGCCGTGTGAGACACGCTCGCCTCTAACAACAGCAAGCCCGGCCAACTCCGTGCGCGAACTCGCCCACACGCCAACACTGCCTTCACTCCAGCCATGCAAGAATTATCCATGTTTCCCAGACCCGTGCGAAGCATGAACCATCCAGCTATTCATCGGCCATCTGACGATCCAACTCCATCATCAACTTTCACCGTTGATCAGCCATGCAGTGATGTGTGTGGTGTCGGGTAATAAGGGTTCCAACATGTTCAAACATACAACCCTTTCGCTGCATAATCTAATCAAACCCTTGCCTAACGTGTCACGTTTAGCATTAGAACCTACGCTCTGATACCAATTGTTGGTGTTTCGGATCTTTAGGCTAGCGTGAACCATTAGGACTTCATATAATTCTACTGCAGCGGAAGTACAAGAGCAGAATTACCTGTCACCGAGTTTGATATAGAGGATGAACAGTGAATGACCTTCGGTCTTCTGTTGTATTTCTAAGCCTCTCCTTGACGTTGTGTGGGCAACGATCACCAAGGAGAACTCAATCTACAGCTCACCACACTCTCACAATTTTGGTCGTGAGTTGTGAGATCGTTGTTAGCGAACAAGCTGCTGAGGGTGGCTATATATTGAATACAACAGGGACCAGGAGGAGAAATTAGGGTTTGGGCCTCCCATTGGCTTAAGCATCCAAGTTTAGCCCAAAACATATACTTAAGACCAATAATAATAAATCATTCCACTAAAGAAATATTATTGAACTGCCACCCTAATCCCAAATTACGTTTATGGGTTCCTTCTGATTATGAGCCCATTAATCTCCCCGTGTTTAAGATTCAATGCCCATTAATTAATTAATTTACTGACAACTTAATTAATTAATATATTTACCGAGAGTAGTACCACTCAACCTTATTATCATGCCGGAATAAATCCACCTGCAGGGTTTACATGGTAATCCTTATGAGCTCCTTAAGGGGACATCATCAACCAATTCTGTTGGGACACAGATTCCTTCTACAATCAACAACACACCATAGAGACAGCACTATCTCCCAATTCACTGAGCATATTGATTTAACTATTAAATCTCACTCATTGATGAATTAAAGAAATAAATACGGGCTTACGTGTCGAGGTTATTGTATAGGGATTAAGAGTACGAACTTCCACAATAACATAGATCAAGTTCTATTATATAGTCAGTATAAACCGAACGATCTCAACGGCGGTCCTATTCAATACACAGAAAGTGTACAAATGCAATTTTATAGTCAATACAGACTAATGCCAAATTACACTATAACCATATCGATAGATAGTCCCATTCTATCTCCGTTGTGAATATCTATTTATACTTTATAAGGAGCCGATAATATGATTTTCCGTGTGACGCCGCACACCACATTATCTACAATATAAAGTAAATGGACTTCTGCAACAATTCATAAATAATTATGCAAAATGTTTGATCACATGATTCTCATTTCAAATAAATTGTTTAAATTTTGTTCATACAAAAAGCATGACTTATAGTATACAATCTAACAATCTCACACTTATACTAAAAGACTATGCTACCATATCTACTGACATGCATCTAAGTCCCATTCCTTCAATATGCCTTTCAAAAGCTTTCGCCGGAAGGCCCTTACTGAAAGGATCGGCTAGGTTATCCTCCGATGTAATTTTAGTGACAACAACCTTCCTTCTTTTCATGATGTCTCGTATCAGGTGGTACTTGCGCTCAATGTGCTTACTCACCTCATGGGCTCGTGGTTCCTTTGAGTTTGCAACTGCACCACTATTATCACAATAAATTGTGATTGACTTGGGAAAACTAGGAATCACATCTAAGTCCAACAAGAAGTTCCTGAGCCATACAGCTTCTTTAGCTGCCTCAGAGGCTGCTACATATTCAGCTTTCATGGTGGAGTCAGAAACACATTTCTACTTAATACTCTTCCATACTATAGCTCCTCCTCCAAGAGTAAACACATAACCCGAGGTGGATTTACTGCTGTCCTTGTTCGATTAGAAATCTGAATCCGTGTAACCCACAGGTAGCAAAGAATTTGCCTGGTAAATTAACATATAATTCCTAGTCCTTCTCAGGTACTTCAAAATATGTTTTACCGCAGTCCAATGCCCTCTCCGGGATTACTTTGATACCTACTGACTATGCCCACGGCATAACAGATATCCAGTCTCGTACATAGCATAGCATACATGAGTCTTCCTATTGCCGAAGCATAAGGAACCGCCTTCATGTCATCTATTTCATTCTTTGTCTTTGGACACATTTCCTTCAACAGATGTATTCCATGTCTAAAAGGTAGAAAACCTTTCTTGGAATCTTGCATATGAAAACGAGTAAGGATAGTATCAATGTATGAACCTTGGGATAAACACAACATTCTTTTCTTGCGTTTTCTTATCACTTTAATTCCTAGAATGTGACCGGCTTCTCCTAAGTCCTTCATTTCAAACTGCTTAGATAACCATACCCTTACACCAGATAATACCTTTACATTGTTTCCAATGAGCAGGATATCATCCACGTAAAGTACAAGAAATACCACCACATTTCCGTTACACTTTTTGTACACACAAAACTCATCCGGACATTGAATAAATCCATATGACTGGATTACTTCATCAAAATGGATATTCCAAGATCTTGAAGCTTGTTTAAGTCCATAACTGGACCTATTAAGCTTGCACAAAAATGCTCTTTGCCCTTTTCAATGAATCCTTCTGGTTGCTTCATATGGATGTTTTCCTCAAGACTTCCATTCCGGAAATCTGTCTTGACATCCATCTGTCATATCTCATAATACATATGAGCAGCAATATACAAAAGAATTCGGATTGATTTAACCATGGCCACAGGTGAGAAGATTTCCTCATAATCGATTCCCTCTTTTTGAGTATATACTTTCGCGACAAGCCTTGCTTTAAAGGTTTCAACCTTACCGTCAGATCCTCTTTTTCTTTTGTAGACCCACTTACATCCAATGGCTTTTACACCATTTGGTGGTTATACAAGCTCCCAGACTTGGTTAGAATACATAGATTCTATCTCGGATTTCATTGCTTTTTGCCAATAATCCACATCTTTATCTTGTAATGCTTTGTCGTAACTCCATGGGTCAATTTCATGTTCACTTGAGACAAAGTCTGATGACTCTACCAAAAACATGAATCTTTCTGGTTGTCTCACAACCCTGCCACTGCGACGAGCCACCATAGGCAATTGTGTATTGGATGTGACACGCATTGCAGTTTCTTGTGGCATTTCCTCTTGTACATTTGGTATTAAATTAGGTGTTTCCCCTCTAATTTCTTCTAAAAAATTCTACTCATGGGTTTGTGATTCATTATATAATCCTCTTCCAAAAATCTAGCATTCGTGCTTACAATTACTCTTTGACTCTTAGGATCATAAAATAAACCACCCTTCATTCTTATAGTTCCCACAAATAGACAAACATTAGTACGTGATTCTAACTTATCAGCATCTCCCTTCAACACATGTGCCGGAGCACCCTATATCCGAATATGTTTAGACTAGGCTTTCGCCCCATCCACAATTCTGAGGGTGTAGAGAATACTGATTTAGAAGGTACTAAATTCAAAATGTAAGCTACTGTTTCCAAGGCATATCCCAAAAACGAATTTGGTAATTCAGAATAACTCATCATTGATCTAACCATTTCCATAAGAGTTCTATTCCTTCTTTCCACTACACCATTCTGCTGGGGTGTGCCCGATGCTGACAACTGGGATTCAATCCCTTCCTCTGATAAGTAGTCTCTAAACTCTCCCAAGAGATATTCACCACCACGATCAGATCGTAGTGTTTTGATACATTTTTCATGATGCTTTTCCACATCAGCCTTGTACTCTTTGAATTTATCAAAGCACTCAGACTTGCGGCGCATCAAATAAATATATCCATACCTTGAATAATCATTATTCTACATCTCATCACACTCTCACAATATTGGTCGTGAGTTGTGAGATCGTTGTTAGTGAACAAGCTGCTGAGGGTGGCTATATATAGACTACAACAGGGACCAGGAGAAAAAATTAGGGTTTGGGCCTCCCATTGGCTTAAGCATCCAAGTTTAACCCAAAACTTATACTTAAGACCAATAATAATAAATCATTCTTCTAAAGAAATGTTATTGAACTGCCACCCTAATCCCAAATTACGTTTATGGGCTCCTTCTTATTATGAGCCCGTTAATCTCCCCATGTTTAAGATTCAATGCCCATTAATTAATTAAGTTACTGACAACTCAATTAATTAATATATTTACCTAGAGTAGTATCACTCAACCTTATTATCATGCCAGAATAAATCCATATGCAGGGTTTGCATGATAATCCTTATGAGCTCCTCAAGGGGACATCATCAACCAATTGCGTTAGGACACGAATTCCTTCTACAATCAACAAAACACCATAGAGATAGCACTATCTCCCAATTCACTGAGCATATTGATTTAACTATTAAATCTCACTCATTGATGAATTAAAGAAATAAATACTAGCTTACGTGTCGAGGTTATTGTATAGGGATTAAGAGTACGAACTTCTATAATAACAGAGATCAAGTTCTATTATATAGTCAGTATAAACTGAACGATCTCAACGGCGGTCCTATTAAATACACAGAAAGTGTACTAGTGCAATTTTATAGTCAAGACAGACTAATGTCAAATTACACTACAACCATATCGATAGATAGTCCCATTCTATCTCGGTTGTGAATATCTGTTTAAACTTTATAAGGAGCCGATAATATGATCTTCCATGTGGCGCTGCACACCACATTATCTACAATATAAAGTAAATGGACTTCTGCAACAATTCATAAATAATTAAGCAAAATGTTTGATCACATTATTCTCATTTCAAACAAATTGTTTAAACATTGTTCATACACAAAGAAAGACTTGCAGTATACAATCTAACAGTTATGATCAACATTTCCTTTGTTTCGATGCATATTCATTCATTTTGATGCTCATTAGCTTGTTATGATCAACATTTCCTTTGTTTCGTTGCATATTTCGTTCAATTTGATGTTCATTCGCTTGTTATGATCAATATTTCCATCGTTTCGATGCATGTTTCCATCATTTTAATACTCATTCTTTCATTACGATCAACATTTCTATCATTTTGATGCATATTTACTTTATTTTGATGCTCATTCAGTTGTTATGATCAACATTTCCTTCGTTTCGCTGCATATTTCCTACATTTTTATGCTCATTGGCTTGTTATGATCAACATTTCCTTCGTTTTGATGCATATTCCTTTATATTGATTCTCATTCTCATGTTATGATCAATATTTCCTTCGTTTCGATGCATATTTCCTTCATTTTAATACTCATTCGCTTTTTATGATCAATGTTTCCTTCGTTTCGATGCGCATTTCCTTCATTTTGACGCTTAATCGCTTGTAATGATCAACATTTCCTTCATTTCGATGAATATTCCTTCATTTCGATGCATATTCCTTCATTTTGATTCTCATTCGCTTGTTATAATCGACATTTCCTTCATTTCGATGCATATTCCTTCAATTAGATGCTCATTCTCATGTTATTATCAATATTTCCTTTGTTTCGATGCAAATTTCCTTCATGTTGATGCTCATTCGCTTGTTATGATCAACATTTTCTTCGTTTCGATGCATATTCCTTCATTTTGATACTAATTAGCTTGTTATGATCAACATTTCCTTCGTTTCGATAGATACTTCCTTCATTTTGATACTCATTCGCTTGTTATGATCAATATTTCCTTCAATTCGATGCAATTTCCTTCATAGTGATACTCATTTGCTTGTTATGATCAACATTTCCTTCGTTTCGATGCATATTCCTTCATTTTGATTCTCATTTGCATGTTATGATCAACATATCCTTCGTTTCGATGAATATCTCCTTTATTTTAATGCTCATTCGCTTGTTATGATCAACGTTTCCTTTGTTTTGATGCATTATTCCTTTATTTTGATGCTGAATCGCTTGTTATGATCAATATTTCCTTCATTTCGATGCATATTTCCTTTATTTTGATGCTCATTCGCTTGTTATGATCAACATTTCCTTCGTTTCGTTGTATATTTCCTTCAATTTGATGCTCATTCGCTTTTTATGATCAACATTTACTTCGTTTCGATGCATGTTTCCATCATTTTAATGATCATTCTTTCATTACGATCAATATTTCTTTCGTTTCGATGCATATTTCCTTCATTTTGATGCTCATTCGCTTGTTATGATCAACATTTCCTTCGTTTCGATGCATGTTTCCATCATTTTGATGCTCATTCTCTCATTACGATCAACATTTCCTTTGTTTCGATGAGTATTTCCTTTATTTTCTTGTTATAATCAACATTTTCTTCATTTCGATGCATATTTCCTTCATTTTGATGCTCATTTGCTTGTTATGATCACCATTTCCATCGTTTTGATGCATATTTCCTTCTTTTTAATTCTCATTCACTTGTTATTATCAACATTTCCTTCGTTTCGATGCATATTTCCTTCATTTTGATGCTCATTTTCTTGTTATGATCAACATTTCCTTCGTTTCTATGCATGTTCCCTCATTTTGATGCTTATTCGCATGTTATGATCAACATTTCCTTTGTTTCGATGCATATTTCCCTCATTTTTATGCTCATTAGCTTGTTATGATCAACGTTTCCTTCATTTTGATGCTTATTGGCTTGTAATGATCAACGTTTCCTTCGTTTTGATGCATATTTCCTTCATTTTGATGCTCATTCGCCTTTTATGATCAATTTTTCCTTCATTTCGATGTATATTTCCTTCATTTTGAAGCTCATTAGCATGTTATGATCAATATTTCCTTTGTTTCGATGCATATTTCCTTCTTTTTTATGCCATTCGCTTGTTATGATCAATATTTCCTTCATTTTGATGCTCTTTGGCTTGTTAAGATCAACGTTTTCTTCGTTTCGATGTATATTTCCTTCATTTTGATGCTCATTCACCTTTTATGATCAACATTTCCTTCATGTTGATGCTCATTCGCTTGTTATGATCAATATTTCCTTCGATTCGTTGCATATTTCCTTCATGTTGATGCTCATTCGCATGTTCCGATCAACATTTCCTTCATTTCGTTGCATATTCCTTCTTCTGATGCTAATTAGCTTGTTATGATCAATATTTTCTTCGTTTCGATGCATATTTACTTCATTTTAATACTCATTCGCTTTTTATGGTCAACTTTTCATTCGTTTCGATGCGTATTTCCTTCATTTTGATGCTGAATCGCTTGTAATGATCAATATTTCCTTCATTTCGATGCATATTCCTTCATTGTGATTCTCATTCGTTTGTTTCGTTTTGATGCATATTCCTTCAATTATATGCTCATTCTCATGTTATTATCAATATTTCCATTGTTTCGATGCGACTTTCCTTCATGTTGATGCTCATTCGCTTGTTATGATAAACATTTCCTTCGTTTCGATGCATATTTCTTCATTTTGATGCTAATTAGCTTGTTATGATCAACATTTCTTTCGTTTCAATGCATATATCCTTCATTTTAATACTCATTCGCTTGTTATGATCAACATTTCCTTCTTTTCGATGCATGTTTCCATCATTTTGATGCTCATTCTCTCATTACGATCAACATTTCCTTTGTTTCGATGCATATTTCCATCATTTGCTTGTTATAATCAATATTTTCTTCGTTTCGATGCATATTTCCTTCATTTTGATGCTCATTTGCTTGTTATGATCTCCATTTCCATCGTTTCGATACATATTTCCTTCTTTTTAATTCTCATTCACTTGTTATTATCAACATTTCCTTTGTTTCGATGCATATTTCCTTCATTTTGATGCTCATTTTCTTGTTATGATCAACATTTCCTTCGTTTCTATGCATGTTCCCTCATTTTGATGCTATTCGCATATTATGATCAACATTTCCTCTGTTTCGATGCGTATTCCCCTCATTTTTATGCTCATTCGCTTGTTATGATCAATGTTTCCTTCATTTTGATGCTCATTCGCCTTTTATGATCAATTTTTCCTTCATTTCGATGCATATTTCCTTCATTTTGAAGCTCATTACCTGGTTATGATCGACATTTCCTTTGTTTCGATGCATATTTCCTTCATTTTTATGCTCATTCGCTTGTTATGATCAACGTTTCCTTTATTTTGATGCTCTTTGGCTTGTTATGATCAACGTTTCCTTCGTTTCGATGCATTTTTCCTTCATTTTGATGCTCATTCACCTTTTATGATCAACATTTCCTTCATTTCGATGCGTATTTCTTTCGTTTTGATGCTCACTCGCTTGTCATGATCAACATTTCCTTCAATTCGATGCATATTTACTTCATGTTGATGCTCATTCACTTGTTATGATCAACATTTCCTTCATTTCGTTGCATATTTCCTTCAATTTGATGCTCATTCGCTTGTTATGATCAACATTTCCTACGTTTCGATGCATGTTTTAATCATTTTAATACTCATTCTTTTATTACGATCAACATTTCTTTCGTTTCTATGCATATTTCCTTCATTTTGATGCTCATTCGCTTGTTATGATCAACATTTCCTTCGGTTTGATGCATGTTTCCATCATTTTGATACTCATTCTCTCATTACGATCAACATTTCCTTTGGTTCGATGCATGTTTCCATCATTTTGAAGCTCATTCTCTCATTACGTTCAACATTTCCTTCATTTCGATGCATATTTCCTTCATTTTGATGCTCATTTGCATGTTATGATCAATATTTTCTTCGTTTCGATGCATATTTCCTTCATTTTGATGCTCATTCGCTTGTTATGATCACCATTTCCATCGTTTCAATTCATATTTCCTTTTTTTATTCTCATTCGCTTGTTATTATCAACATTTCCTTTGTTTCGATGCATATTTCCTTCATTTTGATGCTAATTTTATTGTAATGATCAACATTTCCTTCGTTTCTATGCATGCTCCCTCATTTTGATGCTTATTCGCATGTTATGATCAATATTTCCTTTGTTTCTATGCATATTTCTCTTATTTTTATGCTCATTCGCTTGTTATGATCAATGTTTCCTTCATTTTGATGCTCATTGGCTTGTTATTATCAACGTTTCCTTCGTTTTGATGCATGTTTTCATCATTTTGATGCTTATTCGCCTTTTATGATCAACTTTTCCTTCATTTAGATGCATATTTCCTTCATTTTGAAGCTCATTAGCTTGTTATGATCAATATTTTTTTGTTTCGATACATATTTCTTTTATTTTTATGCTCATTCGCTTGTTATGATCAACGTTTTCTTCATTTTGATGCTCTTTGGCTTGTTATGATCAACGTTTTCTTTGTTTCGATGCATATTTCCTTCATTTTGATGCTCATTTGCTTTTTATGATCAACATTTCCTTCGTTTCGATGCATATTTCCTTCGATTTGATGCTCGTTCGCTTTTTATGATCAACATTTCTTCTATTCGATGAATATTTCCTTCATGTTGATGCTCATTCGCTTGTTATGATCAACATTTCCTTCGTTTTGATGCATATTCCTTCATTTTGATGCTAATTAGCTTGTTATGATAAATATTTCCTTTGTTTCGATGCATATTTACTTCATTTTGATGCTCATTCAGTTGTTATGATTAACATTTTCTTCGTTTCGTTGCATATTTCCTTCATTTTGATGCTCATTCGCTTGTTATGATCAACTTTTCCTTCGTTTCGATGCATATTCCTTCATATTGATGCTCATTCGCATGTTATGATCAATAATTCCTTCGTTGCGATGCATATTTCCTTCATTTTAATACTCATTCGCTTTTTATGATCAATGTTTCCATCATTTTGATGTGCATTTCCTTCATTTTGATGCTCAATCGCTTGTAATGATCAACGTTTCTTTCATTTCGATGTATATTCCTTCATTTTGATTCTCATTCGCTTGATATGATTAACATTTCCTTCGTTTCGATGCATATTCCTTCAATTGAATGCTCATTCTCATGTTATGATCAATATTTCCTTTGTTTCGATGCAAATTTCCTTCATGTTGATGCTCATTCGCTTGTTATGATCAACATTTCCTTAGTTTCGTTGGATATTTCCTTCATTTTGATACTCCTTCGCTTGTTATGATCAACATTTCCTTCATTTTGATACATATTTCCTTTATATTGATGCTCATTCGCTTGTTATGATCAACATTTCTCTCGTTTCGATGCATATTTACTTCATTTTGATTCCTTCATTTTGATGCTCATTCTCTTGGTATGATCAATATTTCCATCGTTTCTATGCATATTCATTCATTTTGATGCTCATTCGCATGTTATGATCAACGTATCCTTCGTTTCGATGCATATTTCCTTCATTTTAATGCTCATTCGCTTGTTATGATCAATGTTTCCTTCGTTTTGATACATATTTCCTTAATTTTGATGCTCAATTGCTTGTTATGATCAACATTTCATTCATTTTAATGCTCATTAGCTTGTTATAATCAACATTTACTTTGTCTCAATGCATATTCCTTCATTTTGATGCTCATTCGCTTGTTATGATCAACATTTCTTTCGTTTCGATGCATGTTTCCATCATTTTTATGCTCATTCTTTCATTACGATCAACATTTCTTTCGTTTCGATGAATATTTCCTTCATTTTGATGTTCATTCGCTTGTTATGATCAACATTTTCTTTGGTTCGATGCATGTTTCCATCATTTTGATGCTCATTCTCTTATTACGATCAATATTTCCTTCGTTTCGATGCATATTTCTTTCATTTTGATGCTCATTTGCTTGTATTATCAATATTTTCTTCGTTTCGATGCATATTTCCTTCATTTTGATGTACATTCGCTTGTTAAGATCACCATTTCCATCATTTCGATTCATATTCCCTTCTTTTTTATTCTCATTCGCTTACAACATTTCCTTTGTTTTGATGCATATTTCCTTTATGTTGATGCTCATTTTCTTGTTATGACCAACATTTCTTTTGTTTCTATGTATGTTCCCTCATTTTGATGCTCATTCGCATGTTATGATCAATATTTTCTTTGTTTCGATGCATATTTCCCTCATTTTTATGCTCATTCGCTTGTTATGATCAACGTTTCCTTTAATTTGATGTTCATTGGCTTGTTATGACCAACGTTTCCTTCGTTTTGATGCATATTTCCTTCATTTTTATGCTCATTCGCCTTTCATGATCAACATTTCCTTCATTTTGATTCATATTTCCTTTATTTTGAAGCTCATTAGGTTGTTATGATCAACATTTCCTTTGTTTTGATGCATATTTCCCTCATTTTTATGCTCATTCAATTGTTATGATCAATGTTTTCTTCATTTTGATGCTCTTTGGCTTGTTATGATCAACGTTTCCTTCGTTTCGATGCATATTTCCTTTATTTTGATGCTCATTCGCCTTTTATGATCAACGTTTCCTTTGATTTGATGCATATTTCCTTCGTTTTGATGCTTATTCGCTTGTTGTGGTCAACCTTTCCTTCGATTCGATGCATATTTCCTTCATGTTGATTCTTATTCGCTTGTTATGATCAACATTTACTTCGTTTCGATGCATATTCCTTCATTTTGATGCTCATTAGCTTTTTATGATCAACGTTTCCTTTGTTTCGATGCATATTTACTTCATTTTGATGCTCATTCAGTTGTTATGATCAACATTTCCTTTGTTTCGTTAAATATTTCCTTCATTTTGTTGCTCATTCGCTTGTTATGATCAATATTTCCTTCGTTTCGATGCATATTCCTTCATATTGGTGCTCATTCGCATGTTCTGATCAATATTTCCTTCGTTCATATTTCCATCATTTTAATACTCATTCGCTTTTCATGATCAACGTTTCCTTCGTTTCGATCGCATTTCTTTCATTTTGAGCTCAATCGCTTGTAATGATCAATATTTCCTTTATTTCGATGAATATTCCTTCATTTTGATTCTCATTCGCTTGTTATGATCAATATTTCCTTCGTTTCGATTCATATTCCTTCAATTTGATGCTCATTGGCTTGTTATGATTAGCATTTCCTTCGTTTCGAAGCATATTCCTACATTTTGAAGCTAATTAGCTTGTTATGATCAACATTTTCTTCGTTTCGATGGATATTTCTATCCTTTTGATACTCATTCGCTTGTTATGATCAACATTTTCTTCATTTCGATGCATATTTCCTTCATATTGATGCTCATTCGCTTATTATGATCAACATTTTCTTCGTTTCGATGCATATTTCCTACATCTTCATTCCTTCATTTTGATGCTCATTCACTTGTTGTGATCAACATTTCCTTCGTTTCGATGCGTATTCCTTCATTTTGATGCTCATTCGTATGTTATGATCAACATACCCTTTGTTTCGATGCATATTTCCTTCATTTTTATGCTCATTCGCTTGTTATGATCAACGTTTCCTTCATTTCGATGCATATTACCTTCAATTTAATGCTCATTCGCATGTTATGATCAACATTTCCTTTGTTTCGATGCATGTATCCATCATTTTGATGCTCATTCTTTCATTACGATCAACATTTCTTTCGTTTAGATGCATATTTCCTTCATCTTGATGCTCATTCGCTTGTTATGATCAACATTTCCTTCGGTTCGATGCATTTTTCCATTATTTCTATGATCATTCTCTCATTACGATCAACATTTCCTTAGTTTCGATGCATATTTCCTACATTTTGATGCTCATATTCTTGTTATGATGAACATTTTCTTCGTTTCGATGCATATTTCCTTCATTTTGATGCTCATTCGCTTGTTATGATCACCATTTCCATTGTCTCGATTCATATTTTCTTCTTTTTTATTCTCATTCGCTGGTAATTATCAACATTTCCTTCGTTTCGATACAGATTTCCTTCATGTTGATGCTCATTTTCTTGTTATGATCAACATTTCTTATGTTTCTATGCATGTTCCCTCATTTTGATGATCATTCGCTTGTTATGATCAACGTTTCCTTCATTTTGATGCTCATTGGCTTGTTATGATCAACGTTTACTTCATTTTAATGCATGTTTCCTTCATTTTGATGCTCATTTGCTTGTTATGATCAACATTTCCTTCGTTTAGATGCATATTCCTTCATTTTGATGCTAATTAGCTTGTTATGATCAACATTTCCTTCGTTTCGATGGATATTTCCTTCATTTTGATACTCATTCGCTTGTTATGATCAACATTTCATTCATTTCAATGCATATTTCTTTCATATTGAAGCTTATTCGCTTGTTATGATCAATATTTCCTTCGTTTCGATGCATATTTCCTTCATTTTGATGCTCATTCGCTTGTTATGATCAACATTTCCTTCGTTTCGATGTATATTCCTTCATTTTGATGCTAATTAGCTTGTTATGATCAACATTTCCTTCGTTTCGATGGATATTTCCTTTATTTTGATACTCATTTGCTTGTTATGATCAACATTTCATTCACTTCGATGCATATTTCTTTCGTATTGAAGCTCATTCTCTTGTTATGATCAACATTTCCTTCGTTTTCGATGCAAATTTCCTTCATATTGTTGCTCATTCGCTTGTTATGATCAACATTTCCTTCGTTTCGATGTATATTCCTTCATTTTGATGCTAATTAGCTTGTTATGATCAATTTTTCCTTCGTTTCGATGGATATTTCCTTCATTTTGATACTCTTTCGCTTGTTATGATTAACATTTCATTCACTTCGATGCATATTTCTTTCATATTGAAGCTTATTCGCTTGTTCTGATCAATATTTCCTTTGTTTCAATGCATATTCCTTCATTTTGATGCTCATTCGCTTGTTATGATAAAACGTTTCCTTTGTTTCGTTGCATATTCCTTCATTTTGATGCTCATTCGCTTGTTATGATAAACATTTCCTTCGTTTCGATGCATGTCTCCATCATTTTGATGCTCATTCATTCATTGCGATCAACATTTCTTTTGGTTCGATGCATGTTTCCATCATTTTGATGCTCATTCTTTCATTACGATCAACATTTCCTTCGGTTCGATGCATGTTTCCATCATTTTGATGCTCATTTTCTCATTATGATCAACATTTCCTTCATTTCGATGCATATTTCCTTCATTTTGATGCTAATTTGCTTGTTATGGTCAACATTTTCTTCGTTTCGATCCATATTTTCTTCATTTTGATGCTCATTCGCTTGTTATGATCCCCATTTCCATCGCTACGATTCATATTTCTTTTATTTTGATGCTCATTTTCTTGTTATGATCAACATTTCCTTTGTTTCTATGCATGTTCCCTCATTTTGATGCTATTCGCTTGTTATGATCAACATTTCCTTTGTTTCGATGCATATTTCCCTCATTTTTATACACATTCGCTTGTTATGATAAACGTTTCCTTCATTTTGATGTTCATTGGCTTGTTATGATCAACGTTTCCTTCGTTTCTATGCATATTTCCTTCATTTTGATGCTCTTTCGCTTGTTATGATTAACATTTCATTCACTTCGATGCATATTTCTTTCATATTGAAGCTCATTCGCTTGTTATGATCAATATTTCCTTTGTTTCAATGCATATTCCTTCATTTCGATGCATATTTCCTTCATTTTGATGCTAATTTGCTTGTTATGATCAACATTTTCTTCGTTTCGATCCATATTTTCTTCATTTTGATGCTCATTCGCTTGTTATGATCCCCATTTCCATCGCTACGATTCATATTTCTTTTATTTTGATGCTCATTTTCTTGTTATGATCAACATTTCCTTTGTTTCTATGCATGTTCCCTCATTTTGATGTTATTCGCTTGTTATGATCAACATTTCTTTTGTTTTGATGAATATTTCCCTCATTTTTATGCTCATTCGCTTGTTATGATAAACGTTTCCTTCATTTTGATGTTCATTGGCTTGTTATGATCAACGTTTCCTTCGTTTCTATGCATATTTCCTTCATTTTGATGCTCATTCGCCTTTTATGATCAACATTTCCTTCATTTCGATTGATATTTCCTTCATTTTGAAGCTCATTAGCTTGTTATGACCAACATTTCCTTTGTTTCGATGCATATTTCCTTCTTTTTTATGCTTATTCAATTGTTATGATCAACGTTTCCTTCATTTTGATGCTCTTTGGCTTGTTATGATCAACGTTTCTTTCGTTTCGATGCATATTTCCTTCATTTTGATGCTCATTCACCTTTTATGATCAACATTTACTTTGTTTCGATGCATGTTTTCATCATTTTGATGCTCATTCTTTCATTAATCAACATTTCCTTCTGTACGATGCATGTTTCCATCATTTTGATGCTCATTCTCTCATTACGATCAATATTTCCTTTGGTTCGATGCATGTTTCCATCATTTTGATGCTCATTCTCTCATTACGATCAATATTTCCTTCATTTCGATGCATATTTCCTTCAATTTAATGCTTATTCGCTTGTTATGATCAACATTTCCTTCGTTTTGATGCATGTTTTCATCATTTTGATCTTCATTCTTTCATTACGATCAACATTTCTTTCGGTTCGATGCATGTTTCTATCATTTTGATGCTCATTATCTCTTTACGATCAACATTTCCTTCGGTTCGATGCATGTTTCCATCATTTTGATGCTCATTCTCTCATTACGATCAACATTTCCTTCATTCCGATGCATATTTCCTTCATTTTGATGCTCATTTGCTTGTTATGATCAACATTTTCTTCGTTTCGATGCATATTTCCTTCATTTTGATGCTTATTCGCTTGTTATGATCCCTATTTCCATCGTTTCGATTAATATTTCCTTCAATTTGATGCTCATTTTCGTGTTATGAACAACATTTCCTTTGTTTCTATGCATGTTCCCTCATTTTGATGCTATTCACATGTTATGATCAACATTTCCTTCGTTTCGATGCATATTTCTTTATTTTGATGCTAATTAGCTTGTTATGATCGACATTTCTTTCGTTTCAATGCATATATCCTTCATTTTAATACTCATTCGCCTGTTATGATCAATATTTCCTTCTTTTCGATGCATGTTTCCATCATTTTGATGCTCATTCTCTCATTACGATCAATATTTTCTTCGTTTCGATGCATATTTCCATCATTTGCTTGTTATAATCAATATTTTCTTCGTTTCGATGCATATTTCCTTCATTTTGATGCTCATTTGCTTGTTATGATCTCCATTTCCATCGTTTCGATACATATTTCCTTCTTTTTAATTCTTATTCACTTGTTATTATCAACATTTCCTTTGTTTCGATGCATATTTCCTTCATTTTGATGCTCATTTTCTTGTTATGATCAACATTTTCTTCGTTTCTATGCATGTTCCCTCATTTTGATGCTATTCGCATATTATGATCAACATTTCCTCTGTTTCGATGAGTATTCCCCTTATTTTTATGCTCATTCGCTTGTTATGATCAATGTTTCCTTCATTTTGATGCTCATTCGCCTTTTATGATCAATTTTTCCTTCATTTCGATGCATATTTCCTTCATTTTGAAGCTCATTGCCTGGTTATGATCGACATTTCCTTTGTTTCGATGCATATTTCCTTCATTTTTATGCTCATTCGCTTGTTATGATCAACGTTTCCTTCATTTTGATGCTCTTTGGCTTGTTATGATCAACGTTTCCTTCGTTTCGATGCATTTTTCCTTCATTTTGATGCTCATTCAGCTTTTATGATCAGCATTTCCTTCATTTCGATGCGTATTTCTTTCGTTTTGATGCTCACTCGCTTGTTATGATCAACATTTCCTTCAATTCGATGCATATTTCCTTCATGTTGATGCTCATTCACTTGTTATGATCAACATTTCCTTCATTTCGTTGCATATTTCCTTCAATTTGATGTTCATTCGCTTGTTATGATCAATATTTTCTTCGTTTCGATGCATGTTTTCATCATTTTAATACTCATTCTTTTATTACGATCAACATTTCTTTCGTTTCTATACATATTTCCTTCATTTTGATGCTCATTCGCTTGTTATGATCAACATTTCCTTCGGTTCGATGCATGTTTCCATCATTTTGATGCTCATTCTCTCATTACGATCAACATTTCCTTTGGTTCGATGCATGTTTCCATCATTTTGAAGCTCATTCTCTCATTACGTTCAACATTTCCTTCATTTCGATGCATATTTCCTTCATTTTGATGCTCATTTGCATGTTATGATCAATATTTTCTTCGTTTCGATGCATATTTCCTTCATTTTGATGCTCATTCGCTTGTTATGATCACCATTTCCATCGTTTCGATTCATATTTCCTTTTTTTATTCTCATTCGCTTGTTATTATCAACATTTCCTTTGTTTCGATGCATATTTCCTTCATTTTGATGCTCATTTTTTTGAAATGATCAACATTTCCTTCGTTTCTATGCATGTTCCCTCATTTTGATGCTTATTCGCATGTTATGATCAATATTTCCTTTGTTTCGATGCATATTTCTCTTATTTTTATGCTCATTCGCTTGTTATGATCAACGTTTCCTTCATTTTGATGCTCATTGGCTTGTTATTATCAACGTTTCTTTCGTTTTGATGCATGTTTTCATCATTTTGATGCTTATTCGCCTTTTAAGATCAACCTTTCCTTCATTTAGATGCATATTTCCTTCATTTTGAAGCTCATTAGCTTGTTATGATCAATATTTTTTTTGTTTCGATATATATTTCCTTTATTTTTATGCTCATTCGCTTGTTATGATCAACGTTTTCTTCATTTTGATGCTCTTTGGCTTGTTATGATCAACGTTTTCTTTGTTTCGATGCATATTTCCTTCATTTTGATGCTCATTTGCCTTTTATGATCAACATTTCCTTCGTTTCGATGCATATTTCCTTCGTTTTGATGCTCGTTCGCTTGTTATGATCAACATTTCTTCTATTCGATGAATATTTCCTTCATGTTGATGCTCATTCGCTTGTTATGATCAACATTTCCTTCGTTTTGATGCATATTCCTTCATTTTGATGCTAATTAGCTTGTTATGATAAATATTTACTTTGTTTCGATGCATATTTACTTCATTTTGATGCTCATTCAGTTGTTATGATTAACATTTCATTCGTTTCGTTGCATATTTCCTTCATTTTGATGCTCATTCGCTTGTTATGATCAACTTTTCCTTCGTTTCGATGCATATTCCTTCATATTGATGCTCATTCGCATGTTATGATCAATAATTCCTTCGTTGCGATGCATATTTCCTTCATTTTAATACTCATTCGCTTTTTATGATCAACGTTTCCATCATTTCGATGTGCATTTCCTTCATTTTGATGCTCAATCGCTTGTAATGATCAACGTTTCTTTCATTTCGATGTATATTCCTTCATTTTGATTCTCATTCGCTTGATATGATTAACATTTCCTTCGTTTCGATGCATATTCCTTCAATTAAATGCTCATTCTCATGTTATGATCAATATTTCCTTTGTTTCGATGCAAATTTTCTTCATGTTGATGCTCATTCGCTTGTTATGATCAACATTTCCTTCGTTTCGATGGATATTTCCTTCATTTTGATACTCCTTCGCTTGTTATGATCAACATTTCCTTTATTTTGACGCATATTTCCTTTATATTGATGCTCATTCGCTTGTTATGATCAACATATTTACTTCATTTTGATTCCTTCATTTTGATGCTCATTCTCTTGTTATGATCAATATTTCCATCGTTTCTATCATATTCATTCATTTTGATGCTCATTCGCATGTTATGATCAACGTATCCTTCGTTTCGATGCATATTTCCTTCATTTTAATGCTCATTCGCTTGTTATGATCAACGTTTTCTTCGTTTTGATGCATATTTCCTTAATTTTGATGCTCAATTGCTTGTTATGATCAACATTTCCTTCATTTTAATGCTCATTAGCTTGTTATAATCAACATTTACTTTGTCTCAATGCATATTCCTTCATTTTGATGCTCATTCGCTTGTTATGATCAACATTTCTTTCGTTTCGATGCATGTTTCCATCATTTTTATGCTCATTCTTTCATTACGATCAATATTTCTTTCGTTTCGATGAATATTTCCTTCATTTTGATGTTCATTCGCTTGTTATGATCAACATTTTCTTTGGTTCGATGCATGTTTCCATCATTTTGATGCTCATTCTCTCATTACGATAAATATTTCCTTTGTTTCGATGCATATTTCTTTCATTTTGATGCTCATTTGCTTGTATTATCAATATTTTCTTCGTTTCGATGCATATTTCCTTCATTTTGATGTACATTCGCTTGTTAAGATAACCATTTCCATCATTTCGATTCATATTCCCTTCTTTTTTATTCTCATTCGCTTACAACATTTCCTTTGTTTTGATGCATATTTCCTTTATGTTGATGCTTATTTTCTTGTTATGACCAACATTTCTTTTGTTTCTATGTATGTTCCCTCATTTTGATGCTCATTCGCATGTTATGATCAACATTTTCTTTGTTTCGATGCATATTTCCCTCATTTTTATGCTCATTCGCTTGTTATGATCAATTTTTCCTTTAATTTGATGTTCATTGGCTTGTTATGACCAACGTTTCCTTCGTTTTGATGCATATTTCCTTCATTTTTATGCTCATTCGCCTTTTATGATCAACATTTCCTTCATTTTGATTCATATTTCCTTCATTTTGAAGCTCATTAGGTTGTTTTGATCAACATTTCCTTTGTTTTGATGCATATTTCCCTCATTTTTATGCTCATTCAATTGTTATGATCAATGTTTTCTTCATTTTGATGCTCTTTGGCTTGTTATGATCAACGTTTCCTTCGTTTCGATGCATATTTCCTTTATTTTGATGCTCATTCGCCTTTTATGATCAACGTTTCCTTTGTTTTGATGCATATTTCCTTCGTTTTGATGCTTATTCGCTTGTTGTGGTCAACCTTTCCTTCGATTCGATGCATATTTCCTTCATGTTGATTCTCATTCGCTTGTTATGATCAACATTTACTTCGTTTCGATGCATATTCCATTATTTTAATGCTCATTAGCTTTTTATGATCAACGTTTCCTTTGTTTCGATGCATATTTACTTCATTTTGATGCTCATTCAGTTGTTATGATCAACATTTCCTTTGTTTTGTTAAATATTTCCTTCATTTTGTTGCTCATTCGCTTGTTATGATCAATATTTCCTTCGTTTCGATGCATATTCCTTCATATTGGTGCTCATTCGCATGTTATGATCAATATTTCCTTCGTTCATATTTCCATCATTTTAATACTCATTCGCTTTTCATGATCAACGTTCCCTTCGTTTCGATCGCATTTCTTTCATTTTGAGCTCAATCGCTTGTAATGATCAATATTTCCTTTATTTCGATGCATATTCCTTCATTTTGATTCTCATTCGCTTGTTATGATCAATATTTCCTTCGTTTCGATTCATATTCCTTCAATTTGATGCTCATTCTCATGTTATTGTCAATATTTCCTTTGTTTCGATGCAAATTTCCATCATGTTGATGCTCATTCGCTTGTTATGATTAGCATTTCCTTCGTTTCGAAGCATATTCCTACATTTTGAAGCTAATTAGCTTGTTATGATCAACATTTTCTTCGTTTCGATGGATATTTCCATCCTTTTGATACTCATTCGCTTGTTATGATCAACATTTTCTTCATTTCGATGCATATTTCCTTCATATTGATGCTCATTCGCTTATTATGATCAACATTTTCTTCGTTTCGATGCATATTTCCTACATCTTCATTCCTTCATTTTGATGCTCATTCACTTGTTGTGATCAACATTTCCTTCGTTTCGATGCGTATTCCTTCATTTTGATGCTCATTCGTATGTTATGATCAACATACCCTTCTTTTCGATGCATATTTCCTTCATTTTTATGCTCATTCGCTTGTTATGATCAACGTTTCCTTCATTTCGATGCATATTACCTTCAATTTAATGCTCATTCGCATGTTATGATCAACATTTCCTTTGTTTCGATGCATGTATCCATCATTTTGATGCTCATTCTTTCATTACGATCAACATTTCTTTCGTTTAGATGCATATTTCCTTCATCTTGATGCTCATTCGCTTGTTATGATCAACATTTCCTTTGGTTCGATGCATTTTTCCATTATTTCTATGATCATTCTCTCATTACGATCAACATTTCCTTAGTTTCGATGCATATTTCCTACATTTTGATGCTCATATTCTTGTTATGATGAACATTTTCTTCGTTTCGATGCGTATTTCCTTCATTTTGATGCTCATTCGCTTGTTATGATCACCATTTCCATTGTCTCGATTCATATTTTCTTCTTTTTTATTCTCATTCGCTGGTAATTATCAACATTTCCTTCGTTTCGATACAGATTTCCTTCATGTTGATGCTCATTTTCTTGTTATGATCAACATTTCTTATGTTTCTATGCATGTTCCCTCATTTTGATGATCATTCGCTTGTTATGATCAACGTTTCCATCATTTTGATGTTCATTGGCTTGTTATGATCAACGTTTACTTTGTTTTAATGCATATTTCCTTCATTTTGATGCTCATTTGCTTGTTATGATCAACATTTCCTTCGTTTAGATGCATATTCCTTCATTTTGATGCTAATTAGCTTGTTATGATCAACATTTCCTTCGTTTCGATAGATATTTCCTTCATTTTGATACTCATTCGCTTGTTATGATCAACATTTCATTCATTTCGATGCATATTTCTTTCATATTGAAGCTTATTCGCTTGTTATGATCAATATTTCCTTCGTTTCGATGCATATTTCCTTCATTTTGATGCTCATTCGCTTGTTATGATCAACATTTCCTTCGTTTCGATGTATATTCCTTCATTTTGATGCTAATTAGCTTGTTATGATCAACATTTCCTTCGTTTCGATGGATATTTCCTTTATTTTGATACTCATTTGCTTGTTATGATCAACATTTCATTCACTTCGATGCATATTTCTTTCGTATTGAAGCTCATTCTCTTGTTATGATCAACATTTCCTTCGTTTTCGATGCAAATTTCCTTCATATTGTTGCTCATTCGCTTGTTATGATCAACATTTCCTTCGTTTCGATGCATATTCCTTCATTTTGATGCTAATTAGCTTGTTATGATCAATTTTTCCTTCGTTTCGATGGATATTCCTTCATTTTGATACTCTTTCACTTGTTATGATTAACATTTCATTCACTTCGATGCATATTTCTTTCATATTGAAGCTCATTCGCTTGTTATGATCAATATTTCCTTTGTTTCAATGCATATTCCTTCATTTTGATGCTCATTCGCTTGTTATGATCAACGTTTCCTTTGTTTCGTTGCATATTCCTTCATTTTGATGCTCATTCGCTTGTTATGATAAACATTTCCTTCGTTTCGATGCATGTCTCCATCATTTTGATGCTCATTCATTCATTGCGATCAACATTTCTTTTGGTTCGATGCATGTTTCCATCATTTTGATGCTCATTCTTTCATTACGATCAACATTTCCTTCGGTTCGATGCATGTTTCCATCATTTTGATGCTCATTTTGTCACGCCCCAACCCGCAGGCGGAACGCGACAACCGCCACATTAACCATAAATTTCGTGAAATGGGTGCACTCCACTCCACAAAGTTTATAGAAAACGTAAGGCTTGCTATCAAGTACCTGTAGAATTGAACAACTGATAACTACGGGTACAACCCAAGGACATCATTACATAAAGTATCAACAAGGATTTACAAAGGTACAAAATACCACGATGTAACTTAGTTTGAAGAAAATATACATGAGCGATATAACATCGCGAAAGTACAAAAAGAACATCAAGGGGGATCACAAAATATAAAATATACAATCTCGCCAATGGATCCGTCAATTTACATAAAAGAGAAAGTACCCAAAACCCCGATCGAATGATGAGCAAACGATAGGCAAACCTCCAACCAAAACGATATCAACAGCCTGAAAAGGAAGGAAATGATGGGGGTGAGCAAAACCACTAGCTCAGTGAGGTGATAAGCCGGTCACCCCAACCTTTATACGAAGCATGCACTCCCACTCGCGGTTCATAACATAAAATCCAATATTTCGTTCCACATCAATTATTATGTTTACTTAATATACAACTTAACAAAAATACAACCTATGAATGCATTTACAAATACACAATTAGTTCAAACAAGATGTTATCACATAAAAGACGCGTGGGTAGCCAATATCCTCCTCAAACTGATCTCTCCGTCGAGAGTCAGTCCGAGCCCGTCACCGTTACTCTAGATAAAATACACCTTAATGTTCTTACTCAATGCACACCAAGTGCTAAAATTCACAATAAAATATCGATGTAATCCCTGAAATGATCAAACATATAAACATATATGACATGCATGTCCACACCGGTGACGTTGGCTGAGCCTACAATAGACTGATTCATCTAACGATCACCTTCCAAAGTATGAGTATTTGGCAAATGGACAGGTGCCCCGTTAGATCTAACTCACCCGGGTTTGCCAAGCCATGGGCAACTTGTTTGTCACTCTAACTCACCCGAACCGCGACAATTCGGGCTACTTAATCAATGTCGCTCCAACTCACCCGAACCGTGACCAATTCGGGCTACTTAACCTTGGTACCAGGTATACATATGCATATGCATCATAAGATGAATAACGACTAAAGTTAGAGTCTAAATGGCACACATGAATAACCAGAAATCAATCTGCAAATAATTCGCAATAAAGACTATCAAATATCGAGCCGGCAAGGCTCTTCAACATAAGTTAAAAATCAACAATACCCATATGAAATAATATAAGATAATCAATGGACCATCTTAGGCCAATCAGGCTCTAACTAGAACAATCGAGCCAATCAGACTCTTTACCACATAACACACTACCAAAATAATTTTGTTATCAATTAACTAAAAATAAAATGAATGCAAATTTAACGAGGGTCCACACTTCCCACAAGAGAAGGCGTTCCCGAATTATCAACTCACAAGGAATTGATTAACTCTCTCCGGAGTCTGAAGTAGGTCCTTTACCCTTCGTCGATGGTTCTTTACCTAAAAAGGAGATGAGCAATTAAAGACAAATCAAATATAACTAACTATTAGCAGTAACATCGTCTTTCATTGTCAAAATAAATCTTAATCGAGCTTGAGCGAGTCGATATTAAATAAGAACAGCCCGTATCTCCTCAACATCATCTCCCAATCTCACATAACCCGTTTCAGATCATTTCTTAAACAAAACGATAGGAAATAAATTTGAATTCGACATAAATATTCTGAAATTTTCCAGCTAGCGGCAGTTTACAAGAAAAATCATAACTAATTGTAGAAAGATCGAATTAAGGAGTTTAAAGTGGCTACAGAAAGCTAACAAGTTCAGCTACATACAGAAATTGAGTTTGTAAACTTCTGAGGTCAGTAGCTATGTCAGAATCAGTTCGAACAGCAGCTGCGAATTGCCTAGCAGCAGTTTACGAGAAAAATCATAACTAATTGTAGAAAAATCGGATGGAGGCGTTTCAGGTGGCTACGGAAAGCTAACGAGTTCAGCTACGTATAGAAATTGAGTTTACAAATTTCAGAGATCAATAGCTATGTCGAAAGTAGTTCGAACAGTAGCTACGAATTTCCTCATATAAGGAAGAAAACCCAACAAAATCACAAAATCTTGGAGGAAGGAAGCTTAATTAACCTATTACTTACCTCAAAACAACTTAGAAACCACCTAGGATGAGGGTTGTAAGGGAGAATTTGATCAACAAGGGTTTCTCCTCTTCACTCTCTTCTTTCCCCTCTTTTGTTCTTCTCACTTTTCTTCTCCCGTACTCTTCTTTCTTTCTTTTCTTTTTTTTTTTATATGTGTTGAGGCTATTAGAATGGGCTGGGCTTATTTCCATGTTATGCCATTTAAGTGGGCTGGACTTGGGCCAAATAAATAAATAAATAGGTTTTGGGCTTTAAAAACAAATCTAGGTCAACTTGGGCCAAAAATAAATAAATAGGTTTTGGGCTTTAAAAACAAATCTAGGTCAACTTGGGCCAAAAATAAATAAATAGGTTTTGGGCTTTCTAAAAAAAATAATCTAGTTAGGCTAAGATATTATAAAGTATCTCCTCCTCTAAAAAGTTTCGTCCTCGAAACGTAAACGTACCTAGAGATGAAAAGAGATGTGGATGTTGTTGACGCATGACTAACTCTGGTTCCCACGTTTCTTCTTCAATTCGATCACTTCTCCATAGAACTCTCACCATAGGAATGGATTTATTACGAAGCATTTTCTCTCGGCGATCTACAATTTGAACAGGTTGTACTTCGTACGATAGATTCTCCTTTAATACAACTGGGGGATATTCGAGCACGTGCGAAGGATCGGGTTCATATTTTCTAAGCATAGAGACATGGAAAACATCGTGAATCTTTGACAATTCGGATGGTAGCTCAAGTCGATACGCGACACGACCAATCCTTTGCACGATCGTAAACGGTCCAATATACCTTGGACTCAACTTTCCTCGACGGCGAAATCGTAACACGCCCTTCCACGGAGAAACTTTTAGAAAAACTTTATCTCCTTCATTAAACTCCAAATCGCGCCTCCTATTATCTGCGTAGCTTTTTTGTCGATCTTGCGCTGCCTTAAGTCTGTCTCGAATAAGTTGTATTTTTTCCTTCGCATCTTCAATAAGCTCTACTTGTTCGATTTGTCTCTCGCCAACCTCATCCCAAAAGAGCGGTGTTCGACACTTTCGGCCATATAGAGCTTCGTACGGGGGCATTCCAATGCTTGAATGATAACTGTTGTTATAAGCGAACTCCACCAAAGTCACGTACTTATCCCAGCTACCTCCTAAATTCAACACCACTGCACGTAACATGTCTTCTAGTGTCTGTATAGTTCTCTCTGACTGTCTATCAGTCTGTGGATGAAACGAGGTACTGAATAGTAATTTTGTACCTAGCGCTTTCTGCAGACTAGGCCAAAAACGGGAAGTGAATCTTGGATCACGATCAGATATGATTGACACTGGTACTCCGTGCAATCTCACGATCTCATCGACATATAACTTGGCAAGTTTCTCTAAAGATTCGTTGGTATGCACTGGAAGGAAATGTGCCGATTTCGTCAGACGATCGACAATGACCCAGATTGAGTCATGACCCTTTTGGGTTCGAGGTAAACCGGAAACAAAATCCATCGTGATGTTCTCCCATTTCCACTCAGGAATAGGTAGTGGTTGAAGCATGCCGGCTGGTTTTTGGTGTTCCGCTTTAATCTGTTGGCATGATAATCACTTTGATACAAATTCAGCAATGTCCCGTTTCATACCTGGCCACCAATAATGCTCCCGAAGTGTTCTGTACATTTTGGTACTACCAGGATGCATAGCATAGGCTGAAGAATGGGCTTCCTCAAGAATAGCTCTACGAACATCAAGTTCTGATGGAATACAAACACGATTTTTAAAAGTAAGGAGTCCGTCATCCCGAATTTGAAATTCTGGTTCTTTTCCTTGATTTAGCTTCACCATCTTTTGTTGTAAATGAACATCGTGTGATTGTCTTTCTCGAATTTGCTCGAACAAGGTAGGTCTAACCTCAAATTTGGCAATTAAGGCGTAATCATTAGACTTTTCACAATCGAGCGAAATGTGTAAAGATTTAAATTGCTCCAACATAGGAAGATAAAAAGATTGAATCGAAGCAAGTGAGGTAGAAGACTTTCTACTCAGAGCATCTGCAACAACGTTCGCCTTGCCAGGGTGATAATCAATGACTAAGTCATAGTCACTAATCAACTCCATCCATCATCTTTGCCTGAGGTTGAGCTCCTTTTGCGTGGTGATATACTTTAAGCTCTTGTGATCAGTGAAAACTCGACAAGTTGCACCATACAGATAGTGTCTCCAGATCTTCAATGCAAAGATAATTGCAGCCAACTCTAAATCGTGTGTAGGATAATTTTCTTCGTTCTTCTTCAATTGCCTTGAAGCGTAGGCAATAACCTTTCCTTCTTGCATGAGAACGCATCCTAATCCTTGTCTCGAGACGTCGCTATAAATGGTAAATTCTCCAATCGCTGGGTCTGGCAAAGCAAGAATAGGAGCTGAAACGAGTCGTCTTTTCAATTCTTGAAATGCTTCCTCGCATTCTTCACTCCATTCAAATTTTACCCCTTTCCGAGTCAATTTAGTCAAAGATGAAGCCAACAACGAAAAGTCTTTGACAAACCGTCGATAATATCCAGCTAATCCCAGAAAACTACGAATCTCTGTCACGTTCTTTGGATGCTCCCAATCTAGTATAGCTTGAATCTTCACTGGATCGACGTAGATTCCTTCTTTAGAAATGTGATGACCCAAAAAGCTTACCTCACGAAGCCAAAATTCACACTTCGAAAATTTAGCATAAAGCTGATTTTCTCTAAGAATGTTTAGAGCAATTCTTAGATGATGAGAATGCTCGTCGTCTGATTTAGAATAAATAAGAATGTCATCAATGAAAATGATGACAAACTTATCTAAGTATGGCCGAAAGACTCGATTCATAAGATCCATAAAAGCTGCAGGAGCATTTGTGAGTCCAAAAGGCATAACACAGAATTCAAAATGACCGTATCTGGTTCGAAAAGCAGACTTAGGGATATCAGATTCCCTAATCTTGAGTTGGTGATAACCAGACCGCAAATCAATTTTTGTGAACACAGTTGCTCCTTGCAATTGATCAAATAGATCATCGATTCTCGGAAGAGGATATTTGTTCTTGATTGTCACCTTGTTCAATTGACGGTAGTCGACACATAGGCGAAATGATCCATCTTTCTTCTTGACAAAGAGAACTGGAGCACCCCAAGGAGATGTGCTAGGTCGTATGAATCCTTCTCCAATAATTCTCCAAGTTGTTTCTGGAGTTCCTTAAGCTCAGCTGGCGACATTCGATATGGAGTAATCGATATAGGTGTGATTCCAGGAAGTACATCAATGGAAAAATCAATCTCTCGATTCGGAGGCTGTCCTGGTAAGTCTTCGGGAAAGACATCAGGAAATTCATTCACGATCGGGATGTCATCTAGTTTAGTCTCAGAAAGAGAAGTATCGACAACAAATGCCAAGAATGCCTCACAACCCTTACGTATTAATTTATGCGCAGTCAACATTGAAATAAAAGAAAGGGATCTCGTTTGAAGTTCACCTTCAAAAACAAGTTCTGAGAATTCTGGTCTACGAAAAATAACAAGCTTCTCGTGGCAGTCGAGAATTGCATGATGAGAAGAAAGCCAATCCATGCCAAGAATAACATCGAGATCAATCAAAGGCAATGGTATCAATTCAGCCTCTAGAATGACATCTTTGATCTTCAATGGACAACCAAGAAACACCGAATCACGAATTAGACGCTCTCCAAGAGGGGTATGAACTATGATTTCAGGTGACAAATGAGAGATAGGATAATCTAAGATCGCAGCAAGATCATCCCGAATATAAGATCTATCAGAACCTGGGTCAAATAAAGTGTAGACCTGATGGTCTCCCACAAACACATGGCCTAAAGAAGCAATATTAGGTGAGATTGTGATTTAAAAATTCGGAAAGATAAAATTTCTTATGAATGTTTTATTTGTAATCAAGTGGCATAACAAGGCGGAGTTAGATCTAGCATGTGAAAATACTCGGATTATAAATTACCTGTCACAACCTTCGGATCTGAGCGAGCCTCTTCCTGGGAAATATGAAATACTCTAGTTTGATTCCTTCCTTGCATAGGTGATCGAGTACTAGGGCCTCTTGAGGCATCAGGCACTCTGGTAGCTGCAGATCGAGTATCTCTGGGTGTAGAATATGTTAGTCTACCACGAGGCTGACCAGAACTCTGACTGTTCGCTCCCATAAGTTGAGGACAAGAACTTCGCATATGGCCCGGCTGTCGACACTGAAAACATACTTGAGGAGCCTTACAAGGGCCGTCATGATACTTTAAGCAATTCTGGCACTTGCGATTTTCACCAACTGATCCCGAGACATTGCTCCCGCCTCTACTAAACTGCTCCCGAGGTTGAGGAAATCTAATAGACACTGAACTTGGTGCGCCACGCGAAGATCCCACACCCCTATACACCTTCGATGCATTTCCTGGAAATGCGCTCCCTTGCCTTTTCTTTTGAGATCGTTCTGCAAGCTTATATCTCGCCTGAACTAAACTTTCTACCCTCAGGGCTTCTTCTACAAGCTCGTCAAGACTTTCGTACTTGTCTCCGGACTTGATGCGATCTCGAATATTTAGATTAAGACCATCTTCAAATCTCTTGCATAAGTCTCTCGTCGTATATGACTCATTCATTCGCTTGTTATGATAAACATTTCCTTCGTTTCGATGCATGTCTCCATCATTTTGATGCTCATTCATTCATTGTGATCAACATTTCTTTTGGTTCGATGCATGTTTCCATCATTTTGATGCTCATTCTTTCATTACGATCAACATTTCCTTCGGTTCGATGCATGTTTCCATCATTTTGATGCTCATTTTGTCACGCCCCAACCCGCAGGCGGAACGCGACAACCGCCACGTTAACCATAAATTTCGTGAAATGGGTGCACTCCACTCCACAAAGTTTATAGAAAACGTAAGGCTTGCTATCAAGTACCTGTAGAATTGAACAACTGATAACTACGGGTACAACCCAAGGACATCATTACATAAAGTATCAACAAGGATTTACAAAGGTACAAAATACCACGATGTAACTTAGTTTGAAGAAAATATACATGAGCGATATAACATCGCGAAAGTACAAAAAGAACATCAAGGGGGATCACAAAATATAAAATATACAATCTCGCCAATGGATCCGTCAATTTACATAAAAGAGAAAGTACCCAAAACCCCGATCGAATGATGAGCAAACGATAGGCAAACCTCCAACCAAAACGATATCAACAGCCTGAAAAGGAAGGAAATGATGGGGGTGAGCAAAACCACTAGCTCAGTGAGGTGATAAGCCGGTCACCCCAACCCTTATACGAAGCATGCACTCCCACTCGCGGTTCATAACATAAAATCCAATATTTCGTTCCACATCAATTATTATGTTTACTTAATATACAACTTAACAAAAATACAACCTATGAATGCATTTACAAATACACAATTAGTTCAAACAAGATGTTATCACATAAAAGACGCGTGGGTAGCCAATATCCTCCTCAAACTGATCTCTCCGTCGAGAGTCAGTCCGAGCCCGTCACCGTTACTCTAGATAAAATACACCTTAATGTTCTTACTCAATGCACACCAAGTGCTAAAATTCACAATAAAATATCGATGTAATCCCTGAAATGATCAAACATATAAACATATATGACATGCATGTCCACACCGGTGACGTTGGCTGAGCCTACAATAGGCTGATTCATCTAACGATCACCTTCCAAAGTATGAGTATTTGGCAAATGGACAGGTGCCCCATTAGATCTAACTCACCCGGGTTTGCCAAGCCATGGGCAACTTGTTTGTCACTCTAACTCACCCGAACCGCGACAATTCGGGCTACTTAATCAATGTCGCTCCAACTCACCCGAACCGTGACCAATTCGGGCTACTTAACCTTGGTACCAGGTATACATATGCATATGCATCATAAGATGAATAACGACTCAAGTTAGAGTCTAAATGGCACACATGAATAACCAGAAATCAATCTGCAAATAATTCGCAATAAAGACTATCAAATATCGAGCCGGCAAGGCTCTTCAACATAAGTTAAAAATCAACAATACCCATATGAAATAATATAAGATAATCAATGGACCATCTTAGGCCAATCAGGCTCTAACTAGAACAATCGAGCCAATCAGACTCTTTACCACATAACACACTACCAAAATAATTTTGTTATCAATTAACTAAAAATAAAATGAATGCAAATTTAACGAGGGTCCACACTTCCCACAAGAGAAGGCGTTCCCGAATTATCAACTCACAAGGAATTGATTAACTCTCTCCGGAGTCTGAAGTAGGTCCTTTGCCCTTCGTCGATGGTTCTTTACCTAAAAAGGAGATGAGTAATTAAAGACAAATCAAATATAACTAACTATTAGCAATAACATCGTCTTTCATTGTCAAAATAAATCTTAATCGAGCTTGAGCGAGTCGATATTAAATAAGAACAGCCCGTATCTCCTCAACATCATCTCCCAATCTCACATAACCCGTTTCAGATCATTTCTTAAACAAAACGATAGGAAATAAATTTGAATTCGACATAAATATTCTGAAATTTTCCAGCTAGCGGCAGTTTACAAGAAAAATCATAACTAATTGTAGAAAGATCGAATTAAGGAGTTTCAAGTGGCTACAGAAAGCTAACAAGTTCAGCTACATACAGAAATTGAGTTTGTAAACTTCTGAGGTCAGTAGCTATGTCAGAATCAGTTCGAACAGCAGCTGCGAATTGCCTAGCAGCAGTTTACGAGAAAAATCATAACTAATTGTAGAAAAATCGGATGGAGGCGTTTCAGGTGGCTACGGAAAGCTAACGAGTTCAGCTACGTATAGAAATTGAGTTTACAAATTTCAGAGATCAATAGCTATGTCGAAAGTAGTTCGAACAGTAGCTACGAATTTCCTCATATAAGGAAGAAAACCCAACAAAATCACAAAATCTTGGAGGAAGGAAGCTTAATTAACCTATTACTTACCTCAAAACAACTTAGAAACCACCTAGGATGAGGGTTGTAAGGGAGAATTTGATCAACAAGGGTTTCTCCTCTTCACTCTCTTCTTTCCCCTCTTTTGTTCTTCTCACTTTTCTTCTCCCGTACTCTTCTTTCTTTCTTTTCTTTTTTTTTTATATGTGTTGAGGCTATTAGAATGGGCTGGGCTTATTTCCATGTTATGCCATTTAAGTGGGCTGGACTTGGGCCAAATAAATAAATAAATAGGTTTTGGGCTTTAAAAACAAATCTAGGTCAACTTGGGCCAAAAATAAATAAATAGGTTTTGGGCTTTAAAAACAAATTTAGGTCAACTTGGGCCAAAAATAAATAAATAGGTTTTGGGCTTTCTAAAAAAAATAATCTAGTTAGGCTAAGATATTATACATTTTCTCATTATGATCAACATTTCCTTCATTTCGATGCATATTTCCTTCATTTTGATGCTAATTTGCTTGTTATGGTCAACATTTTCTTCGTTTCGATCCATATTTTCTTTATTTTGATGCTCATTCGCTTGTTATGATCCCCATTTCCATCGCTACGATTCATATTTCTTTTATTTTGATGCTCATTTTCTTGTTATGATCAACATTTCCTTCGTTTCTATGCATGTTCCCTCATTTTGATGCTATTCGCTTGTTATGATCAACATTTCTTTTGTTTCGATGCATATTTCCCTCATTTTTATACTCATTCGCTTTTTATGATAAACGTTTCCTTCATTTTGATGTTCATTGGCTTGTTATGATCAACGTCTCCTTCGTTTCTATGCATATTTCCTTCATTTTGATGCTCTTTCGCTAGTTATGATTAACATTTCATTCACTTCGATGCATATTTCTTTCATATTGAAGCTCATTCGCTTGTTATGATCAATATTTCCTTTGTTTCAATGCATATTCCTTCATTTTGATGCTCATTCGCTTGTTATGATCAACATTTCCTTCGTTTCGTTGCATATTCCTTCATTTTGATGCTCATTCGCTTGTTATGATAAACATTTCCTTCGTTTCGATGCATGTCTCCATCATTTGATGCTCATTCATTCATTGCGATCAACATTTCTTTTGGTTCGATGCATGTTTCCATCATTTTGATGCTCATTCTTTCATTATGATCAACATTTCCTTCGGTTCGATTCATGTTTCCATCATTTTGATGCTCATTTTCTCATTATGATCAACATTTCCTTCATTTCGATGCATATTTCTTTCATTTTGATGCTAATTTGCTTGTTATGATCAACATTTTCTTCGTTTCGATCCATATTTTCTTCATTTTGATGCTCATTCGCTTGTTATGATCCCCATTTCCATCGCTACGATTCATATTTCTTTTATTTTGATGCTCATTTTCTTGTTATGATCAACATTTCCTTTGTTTCTATGCATGTTCCCTCATTTTGATGCTATTCGCTATTTATGATCAACATTTCCTTTGTTTTGATGAATATTTCCCTCATTTTTATGCTCATTCGCTTGTTATGATAAACGTTTCCTTCATTTTGATGTTCATTAGCTTGTTATGATCAACGTTTCCTTCGTTTCTATGCATATTTCCTTCATTTTGATGCTCATTCGCCTTTTATGATCAACATTTCCTTCATTTCGATTGATATTTCCTTCATTTTGAAGCTCATTAGCTTGTTATGACCAACATTTTCTTTGTTTCGATGCATATTTCTTTCTTTTTTATGCTTATTCAATTGTAATGATCAACGTTTCCTTCATTTTGATGCTCTTTGGCTTGTTATGATCAACGTTTCTTTCGTTTCGATGCATATTTCCTTCATTTTGATGCTCATTCACCTTTTATGATCAACATTTACTTTGTTTCGATGCATGTTTTCATCATTTTGATGCTCATTCTTTCATTAATCAACATTTCCTTCTGTACGATGCATGTTTCCATCATTTTGATGCTCATTCTCTCATTCCGATCAATATTTCCTTTGGTTCGATGCATGTTTCCATCATTTTGATGCTCATTCTCTCATTACGATCAATATTTCCTTCATTTCGATGCATATTTCCTTCAATTTAATGCTTATTCGCTTGTTATGATCAACATTTCCTTCGTTTTGATGCATGTTTCCATCATTTTGATCCTCATTCTTTCATTACGATCAACATTTCTTTCGGTTCGATGCATGTTTCTATCATTTTGATGCTCATTATCTCTTTACGATCAACATTTCCTTCGGTTCGATGCATGTTTCCATCATTTTGATGCTCATTCTCTCATTACGATCAACATTTCCTTCATTCCGATGCATATTTCCTTCATTTTGATGCTCATTTGCTTGTTATGATCAACATTTTCTTCGTTTCGATGCATATTTCCTTCATTTTGATGCTTATTCGCTTGTTATGATCCCTATTTCCATCGTTTCGATTAATATTTCCTTCAATTTGATGCTCATTTTCGTGTTATGAACAACATTTCCTTTGTTTCTATGCATGTTCCCTCATTTTGATGCTATTCACATGTTATGATCAACATTTCCTTCGTTTCGATGCATATTTCTTTATTTTGATGCTAATTAGCTTGTTATGATCAACATTTCTTTCGTTTCAATGCATATATCCTTCATTTTAATACTCATTCGCCTGTTATGATCATTATTTCCTTCTTTTCGATGCATGTTTCCATCATTTTGATGCTCATTCTCTCATTACGATCAACATTTCCTTCGTTTCGATGCATATTTCTATCATTTGCTTGTTATAATCAATATTTTCTTCGTTTCGATGCATATTTCCTTCATTTTGATGCTCATTTGCTTGTTATGATCTCCATTTCCATCGTTTCGATACATATTTCCTTCTTTTTAATTCTCATTCACTTGTTATTATCAACATTTCCTTTGTTTCGATGCATATTTCCTTCATTTTGATGCTCATTTTCTTGTTATGATCAACATTTCCTTCGTTTCCATGCATATTCCCTCATTTTGATGCTATTCGCATATTATGATCAACATTTCCTCTGTTTCGATGAGTATTCCCCTTATTTTTATGCTCATTCGCTTGTTATGATCAATGTTTCCTTCATTTTGATACTCATTCGCCTTTTATGATCAATTTTTCCTTCATTTCGATGCATATTTCCTTCATTTTGAAGCTCATTACCTGGTTATGATCGACATTTCCTTTGTTTCGATGCATATTTCCTTCATTTTTATGCTCATTCGCTTGTTATGATCAACGTTTCCTTCATTTTGATGCTCTTTGGCCTGTTATGATCAACGTTTCCTTCGTTTCGATGCATTTTTCCTTCATTTTGATGCTCATTCACCTTTTATGATCAACATTTCCTTCATTTCGATGCGTATTTCTTTCGTTTTGATGCTCACTTGCTTGTCATGATCAACATTTCCTTCAATTCGATGCATATTTCCTTCATGTTGATGCTCATTCACTTGTCATGATCAACATTTCCTTCATTTCGTTGCATATTTCCTTCAATTTGATGCTCATTCACTTGTTATGATCAATATTTTCTTCGTTTTGATGCATGTTTTCATCATTTTAATACTCATTCTTTTATTACGATCAACATTTCATTAATTTTGATTCCTTCATTTTGATGCTCATTCTCTTGTTATGATCAATATTTCCATCGTTTCTATGCATATTCATTCATTTTGATGCTCATTCGCATGTTATGATCAACGTATCTTTCGTTTCGATGCATATTTCCTTCATTTTAATGCTCATTCGCTTGTTATGATCAACGTTTCCTTCGTTTTGATGCATATTTCCTTAATTTTGATGCTCAATTGCTTGTTATGATCAACATTTCCTTCATTTTAATGCTCATTAGCTTGTTATAATCAACATTTACTTTGTCTCAATGCATATTCCTTCATTTTGATGCTCATTCGCTTGTTATGATCAACATTTCTTTTGTTTCGATGCATGTTTCCATCATTTTTATGCTCATTCTTTCATTACGATCAATATTTCTTTCGTTTCGAAGAATATTTCCTTCATTTTGATGTTCATTCGCTTGTTATGATCAACATTTTCTTTGGTTCGATGCATGTTTCCATCATTTTGATGCTCATTCTCTCATTACGATCAATATTTCCTTCGTTTCGATGCATATTTCTTTCATTTTGATGCTCATTTGCTTGTTATTATCAATATTTTCTTCGTTTCGATGCATATTTCCTTCATTTTGATGTACATTCGCTTGTTATGATCACCATTTCCATCATTTCGATTCATATTCCCTTCTTTTTTATTCTCATTCGCTTACAACATTTCCTTTGTTTTGATGCATATTTCCTTTATGTTGATGCTCATTTTCTTGTTATGACCAACATTTCTTTTGTTTCTATGTATGTTCCCTCATTTTGATGCTCATTCGCATGTTATGATCAACATTTTCTTTGTTTCGATGCATATTTCCCTCATTTTTATGCTCATTCGCTTGTTATGATCAACGTTTCCTTTAATTTGATGTTCATTGGCTTGTTATGACCAACGTTTCCTTCGTTTTGATGCATATTTCCTTCATTTTTATGCTCATTCGCCTTTTATGATCAACATTTCCTTCATTTTGATGCATATTTCCTTCATTTTGAAGCTCATTAGGTTGTTATGATCAACATTTCCTTTGTTTTGATGCATATATCCCTCATTTTTATGCTCATTCAATTGTTATGATCAATGTTTTCTTCATTTTGATGCTCTTTGGCTTGTTATGATCAACGTTTCCTTTGTTTCGATGCATATTTCCTTTATTTTGATGCTCATTCGCCTTTTATGATCAACGTTTCCTTTGTTTTGATGCATATTTCCTTCGTTTTGATGCTTATTCGCTTGTTGTGGTCAACCTTTCCTTCGATTCGATGCATATTTCCTTCATGTTGATTCTCATTCGCTTGTTATGATCAACATTTACTTCGTTTCGATGCATATTCCTTCATTTTGATGCTCATTAGCTTTTTATGATCAACGTTTCCTTTGTTTCGATGCATATTTACTTCATTTTGATGCTCATTCAGTTGTTATGATCAACATTTCCTTTGTTTCGTTAAATATTTCCTTCATTTTGTTGCTCATTCGCTTGTTATGATCAATATTTCCTTCGTTTCGATGCATATTCCTTCATATTGGTGCTCATTCGCATGTTATGATCAATATTTCCTTCGTTCATATTTCCATCATTTTAATACTCATACGCTTTTCATGATCAACGTTTCCTTCGTTTCGATCGCATTTCTTTCATTTTGAGCTCAATCGCTTGTAATAATCAATATTTCCTTTATTTCGATGCATATTCCTTCATTTTGATTCTCATCCGCTTGTTATGATCAATATTTCCTTCGTTTCGATTCATATTCCTTCAATTTGATGCTCATTCTCATGTTATTGTCAATATTTCCTTTGTTTCGATGCAAATTTCCATCATGTTGATGCTCATTCGGTTGTTATGATTAGCATTTCCTTCGTTTCGAAGTATATTCCTACATTTTGAAGCTAATTAGCTTGTTATGATCAACATTTTCTTCGTTTCGATGGATATTTCCATCCTTTTGACACTCATTCACTTGTTATGATCAACATTTTCTTCATTTCGATGCATATTTCCTTCATATTGATGCTCATTCGCTTATTATGATCAACATTTTCTTCGTTTCTATGCATATTTCCTACATCTTCATTCCTTCATTTTGATGCTCATTCACTTGTTGTGATCAACATTTCCTTCGTTTCGATGCGTATTCCTTCATTTTGATGCTCATTCGTATGTTATGATCAACATACCCTTCGTTTCGATGCATATTTCCTTCATTTTTATGCTCATTCGCTTGTTATGATCAACGTTTCCTTCATTTCGATGCATATTACCTTCAATTTAATGCTCATTCGCATGTTATGATCAACATTTCCTTTGTTTCGATGCATGTATCCATCATTTTGATGCTCATTCTTTCATTACGATCAACATTTCTTTCGTTTAGATGCATATTTCCTACATCTTGATGCTCATTCGCTTGTTATGATCAACATTTCCTTCGGTTCGATGCATTTTTCCATTATTTCTATGATCATTCTCTCATTACGATAAACATTTCCTTAGTTTCGATGCATATTTCCTATATTTTGATGCTCATATTCTTGTTATGATGAACATTTTCTTCGTTTCGATGCATATTTCCTTCATTTTGATGCTCATTCGCTTGTTATGATCACCATTTCCATTGTCTCGATTCATATTTTCTTCTTTTTTATTCTCATTCGCTGGTAATTATCAACATTTCCTTCGTTTCGATACAGATTTCCTTCATGTTGATGCTCATTTTCTTGTTATGATCAACATTTCTTATGTTTCTATGCATGTTCCCTCATTTTGATGATCATTCGCTTGTTATGATCAACGTTTCCTTCATTTTGATGCTCAGTGGCTTGTTATGATCAATGTTTACTTCGTTTTAATGCATATTTCCTTCATTTTGATGCTCATTTGCTTGTTATGATCAACATTTCCTTCGTTTAGATGCATATTCCTTCATTTTGATGCTAATTAGCTTGTTATGATCAACATTTCCTTCGTTTCGATGGATATTTCCTTCATTTTGATACTCATTCGCTTGTTATGATCAACATTTCATTCATTTCGATGCATATTTCTTTCATATTGAAGCTTATTCGCTTGTTATGATCAATATTTCCTTCGTTTCGATGCATATTTCCTTCATTTTGATGCTCATTCGCTTGTTATGATCAACATTTCCTTCGTTTCGATGTATATTCCTTCATTTTGATGCTAATTAGCTTGTTATGATCAACATTTCCTTCGTTTCGATGGATATTTCCTTCATTTTGATACTCATTTGCTTGTTATGATCAACATTTCATTCACTTCGATGCATATTTCTTTCGTATTGAAGCTCATTCTCTTGTTATGATCAACATTTCCTTCGTTTTCGATGCAAATTTCCTTCATATTGTTGCTCATTCGCTTGTTATGATCAACATTTCCTTCGTTTCGATGCATATTCCTTCATTTTGATGCTAATTAGCTTGTTATGATCAATTTTTCCTTCGTTTCGATGGATATTTCCTTTATTTTGATACTCATTCGCTTGTTATGATCAACGTTTCCTTTATTTCGTTGCATATTCCTTCATTTTGATGCTCATTCGCTTGTTATGATAAACATTTCCTTCGTTTCGATGCATGTCTCCATCATTTTGATGCTCATTCATTCATTGCGATCAACATTTCTTTTGGTTCGATGCATGTTTCCATCATTTTGATGTTCATTCTTTCATTACGATCAACATTTCCTTCGGTTCGATGCATGTTTCCATCATTTTGATGCTCATTTTCTCATTATGATCAACATTTCCTTCATTTCGATGCATATTTCCTTCATTTTGATGCTAATTTACTTGTTATGATCAAATTTTCTTCGTTTCGATCCATATTTTCTTCATTTTGATGCTCATTCGCTTGTTATGATCCCCATTTCCATCGCTACGATTCATATTTCTTTTATTTTGATGCTCATTTTCTTGTTATGATCAACATTTCCTTCGTTTCTATACATGTTCCCTCATTTTGATGCTATTCGCTTGTTATGATCAACATTTCCTTTGTTTCGATGCATATTTCCCTCATTTTTATACTCATTCGCTTGTTATGATAAACGTTCCTTCATTTTGATGTTCATTGGCTTGTTATGATCAACGTTTCCTTCGTTTCTATGCATATTTCCTTCATTTTGATGCTCTTTCGCTTGTTATGATTAACATTTCATTCACTTCGATGCATATTTCTTTCATATTGAAGCTCATTCGCTTGTTATGATCAATATTTTCTTTGTTTCAATGCATATTCCTTTATTTTGATGCTCATTCGCTTGTTATGATCAACATTTCCTTCGTTTCGTTGCATATTCCTTCATTTTGATGCTCATTCGCTTGTTATGATAAACATTTCCTTCGTTTCGATGCATGTCTCCATCATTTTGATGTTCATTCATTCATTGCGATCAACATTTCTTTTGGTTCGATGCATGTTTCCATCATTTTGATGCTCATTCTTTCATTACGATCAACATTTCCTTCGGTTCGATGCATGTTTCCATCATTTTGATGCTCATTTTCTCATTATGATCAACATTTCCTTCATTTCGATGCATATTTCCTTCATTTTGATGCTAATTTGCTTGTTATGATCAACATTTTCTTCGTTTCGATCCATATTTTCTTCATTTTGATGCTCATTCGCTTGTTATGATCCCCATTTCCATCGCTACGATTCATATTTCTTTTATTTTGATGCTCATTTTCTTGTTATGATCAACATTTCCTTTGTTTCTATGCATGTTCCCTCATTTTGATGCTATTCGCTTGTTATGATCAACATTTCCTTTATTTCGATGCATATTTCCCTCATTTTTATGCTCATTCGCTTGTTATGATAAACGTTTCCTTCATTTTGATGTTCATTGGCTTGTTATGATCAACGTTTCCTTCGTTTCTATGCATATTTCCTTCATTTTTATGCTCATTCGCCTTTTATGATCAACATTTCCTTCATTTCGATGGATATTTCCTTCATTTTGAAGCTCATTAGCTTGTTATGACCAACATTTCCTTTGTTTCGATGTATATTTCCTTCTTTTTTATGCTTATTCACTTGTTATGATCAACGTTTCCTTCATTTTGATGCTCTTTGGCTTGTTATGGTCAATGTTTCTTTCGTTTCGATGCATATTTCCTTCATTTTGATGCTCATTCACCTTTTATGATCAACATTTACTTTGTTTCGATGCATGTTTTCATCATTTTGATGCTCATTCTTTCATTAATCAACATTTCCTTCTGTACGATGCATGTTTCCATCATTTTGATGCTCATTCTCTCATTACGATCAATATTTCCTTTGGTTCGATGCATGTTTCCATCATTTTGATGCTCATTCTCTCATTACGATCAATATTTCCTTCATTTCGATGCATATTTCCTTTAATTTAATGCTTATTCGCTTGTTATGATCAACATTTCCTTCGTTTTGATGCATGTTTCCATCATTTTGATCCTCATTCTTTCATTACGATCAACATTTCTTTCGGTTCGATGCATGTTTCTATCATTTTGATGCTCATTATCTCTTTACGATCAACATTTCCTTCGGTTCGATGCATGTTTCCATCATTTTGATGCTCATTCTCTCATTACGATCAACATTTCCTTCATTTTGATGCTCATTTGCTTGTTATGATCAACATTTTCTTCGTTTTGATGCATATTTCCTTCATTTTGATGCTTATTCGCTTGTTATGATCCCTATTTCCATCGTTTCGATTAATATTTCCTTCAATTTGATGCTCATTTTCGTGTTATGAACAACATTTCCTTTGTTTCTATGCATGTTCCCTCATTTTGATGCTATTCACATGTTATGATCAACATTTCTTTTGTTTCGATGCATATTTCCTTCATTTTTATGCTCATTCACTTGTTATGATCAAAGTTTCCTTCATTTTGATGTTCATTGGCTTGTTATGATCAACGTTTCCTTCGTTTCTATGGATATTTCCTTCATTTTGATACTCATTCGCTTGGTATGATAAACATTTCCTTCATTTCGATGCATATTTCCTTCATTTTGAAGCTCATTAGCTTGTTATGATCAATATTTACTTTGTTTCGATACATATTTCCTTCATTTTATGCTCATTCACTTGTTATGATCAATGTTTCCTTCATTTTGATGTTCATTTGCTTGTTATGATCAACATTTTCTTCGATTTGATGTATATTTCCTTTATGTTGATGCTCATTCGCTTGTTATGATCAACATTTCCTTCGTTTCGATGCATATTCCTTCATTTTGATGCTAATTAGCCTGATATGGTCAACATTTCCTTTGTTTCGATGCATATTTACTTCATTTTGATGCTCATTCAGTTGTTATGATCAACATTTCCTTCGTTGCGTTGCATATTTCCTTCATTTTGATGCTTATTCGCTTGTTATGATAAACATTTCCTTCGTTTCGATGCATATACCTTCATATTGATGCTCATTCGCATGTTATGATCAACATTTCCTTCGTTTCGATGGATATTTCCTTCATTTTGATAATCATTTGCTTGTTATGATCAACATTTCATTCACTTCGATGCATATTTCTTTCGTATTGAAGCTCATTCGCTTGTTATGATCAACATTTCCTTCGTTTTCGATGCAAATTTCCTTCATATTGATGCTCATTCGCTTGTTATGATCAACATTTCCTTCGTTTCGATGCATATTCCTTCATTTTGATGCTAATTAGCTTGTTATGATCAACTTTTCCTTCGTTTCGATGGATATTTCCTTCATTTTGATACTCTTTCGCTTGTTATGATTAACATTTCATTCACTTCGATGCATATTTCTTTCATATTGAAGCTCATTCGCTTGTTATGATCAACATTTCCTTCGTTTCGATGCATATTTCCTTCATTTTGATGCTCATTCGCTTGTTATGATCAACATTTCCTTCGTTTCGATGCATATTCCTTCATTTTGATGCTCATTCGCATGTTATTATAACCATATCCTTCGTTTTGATGCATATTTATTTCATTTTAATGCTCATTCGCTTATTATGATCAACGTTTCCTACGTTTCGATGCATATTTCCTTCATTTTGATGCTCAATCGCTTGTTATGATCAACATTTCCTTCATTTCGATGCATATTCCTTCATTTTGATGCTAATTAGCTTGTTGCGATCAACATTTCCTTTGTTTCAATGCATATTCCTTCATTTTGATGCCCATTCGCTTGTTATGATCAACATTTCCTTCATTTCGTTGTATATTCCTTCATTTTGATGCTCATTCGCTTGTATGATAAACATTTCCTTCCTTTCGATGCTTGTCTCCATCATTTTGATGCTCATTCATTCATTGCGATCAACATTTCTTTTGGTTCGATGCATGTTTCCATCATTTTGATGCTCATTCTTTCATTACGATCAATATTTCCTTCGGTTCGATGCATGTTTCCATTTTGATGCTCATTCTCTCATTATGATCAACATTTCCTTTATTTCGATGCATATTTCCTTCATTTTGATGCTAATTTGCTTGTTATGATCAACATTTTCTTCGTTTCGATCCATATTTCCTTAATTTTGATGCTCATTCGCTTGTTATGATCCCCATTTCCATCGCTATGATTCATATTTCTTTTATTTTGATGCTCATTTTCTTGTTATGATCAACATTTCCTTCGTTTCTATACATGTTCCCTCATTTTGATGCTATTCGCTTGTTAAGATCAATATTTCCTTTGTTTCGATGCATATTTCCCTCATTTTTATGCTCATTCGCATGTTATGATAAACGTTTCCTTCATTTTGATGTTCATTGGCTTGTTATGATCAACATTTCCTACGTTTCTTTGCATATTTCCTTCATTTTGATGCTCATTCGCCTTTTATGATCAACATTTCCTTCATTTCGATGCATATTTCCTTTATTTTGAAGCTCATTAGCTTGTTATGACCAACATTTCCTTTGTTTTGATGCATATTTCCTTCTTTTTTATGCTCATTTACTTGTTATGATCAACGTTTCCTTCATTTTGATGCTCTTTGGCTTGTTATGATCAACGTTTCTTTCGTTTCGATGCATATTTCCTTCATTTTGATGCTCATTCACCTTTTATGATCAACATTTACTTTGTTTCGATGCATGTTTTGATCATTTTGATGCTCATTCTTTCATTAATCAACATTTCCTTCGGTACGATGCATGTTTCCATCATTTTGATGCTCATTATCTCATTACGATCAATATTTCCTTTGGTTCGATGCATGTTTCCATCATTTTGATGCTCATTCTCTCATTACGATCCATATTTCCTTCATTTCGATGCATATTTCCTTCAATTTAATGCTCATTCGCTTGTTATGATCAACATTTCTTTCGTTTTGATGCATGTTTCCATCATTTTGATCCTCATTCTTTCATTACGATCAACATTTCTTTCGGTTCGATGCATGTTTCCATTATTTTGATGCTCATTATCTCTTTACGATCAACATTTCCTTCGGTTCGATGCATGTTTCCATCATTTTGATGCTCATTCTCTCATTACGATCAATATTTCCTTCATTCCGATGCATATTTCCTTCATTTTGATGCTCATTTGCATGTTATGATCAACATTTTCTTCGTTTCGATGCATATTTCCTTCATTTTGATGCTCATTCGCTTGTTATGATCCCTATTTCCATCGTTTCGATTAATATTTCCTTCATTTTGATGCTCATTTTCGTATTATGATCAACATTTCCTTCGTTTCTATGCATGTTCCCTCATTTTGATGCTATTCACATGTTATGATCAACATTTCTTTTGTTTCGATGCATATTTCCCTCATTTTTATGCTCATTCGCTTGTTATGATCAACGTTTCCTTCATTTTGATGTTCATTGGCTTGTTATGATCAACGTTTCCTTCATTTCTATGGATATTTCCTTCATTTTGATACTCATTCGCTTGGTATGATAAACATTTCCTCCATTTCGATGCATATTTCCTTCATTTTGAAGCTCATTAGCTTGTTATGATCAATATTTACTTTGTTTCGATACATATTTCCTTCATTTTATGCTCATTCGCTTGTTATGATCAACGTTTCCTTCATTTTGATGCTCATTCGCTTGTTATGATCAACATTTCCTTCGATTTGATGTATATTTCCTTTATGTTGATGCTCATTCGCTTGTTATGATCAACATTTCCTTCGTTTCAATGCATATTCCTTCATTTTGATGCTAATTAGCTTGATATGGTCAACATTTCCTTTGTTTCGATGCATATTTACTTCATTTTGATGCTCATTCAGTTGTTATGATCAACATTTCCTTCGTTACGTTGCATATTTCCTTCATTTTGATGCTCATTCGCTTGTTATGATACACATTTCCTTCGTTTCGATGCATATACCTTCATATTGATGCTCATTCGCATGTTATGATCAACATTTCCTTCGTTGCGATGCATATTTCCTTCATTTTAATACTCATTCGCTTTTATGATCAACGTTTCTTTTGTTTCGATGCGCATTTCCTCTATTTTGATGCTCAATCGCTTGTAATGATCAACATTTCCCTCATTTCGATGCATATTCCTTCATTTTGATTCTCATTCGCTTGTTATGATCAACATTTCTTTCGTTTCGATGCATATTCCTTCAATCAGATGCTCATTCTCATGTTATGATTTATATTTCCTTTGTTTCGATGTATATTTCCTTCATGTTGATGCTCATTCGCTTGTTATAATTAACATTTTCTTCGTTTTGATGCATATTCCTTTATTTTGATGCTAATTAGCTTGTTATGATCAACATTTCCTTCGCTTTGATGGATATTTCCTTCATTTTGATACTCATTCGCTTGTTATGATGAACATTTCCTTCATTTCAATGTATATTTCCTTCATATTGATGCTCATTCGCTTGTTATGATCCATATTTCCTTCGTTTCGATGCATATTTCCTTCATTTTGATGCTCATTCGCTTGTTAAGATCAACATTTTCTTCGTTTCGATGCATATTCCTTTATTTTGATGCTCATTCGCATGTTATGATCAACATATCCTTTGTTTTGATGCATATTTCCTTCATTTTGATGCTCAAACGCTTGTTATGATCAATATTTCCTTCATATCGATGCATATTTTCTTCATTTTGATGCTCATTAGCTTGTTATGATCAACATTTCCTTTGTTTCGATGCATATTCCTTCATTTTGATGCTCATTCGCTTGTTATGATCAACATTACCTTCGTTTCGTTGTATATTTCCTTCAATTTAATGCTCATTCGCTTGTTATGATTAACATTTTCTTTGTTTCAATGCATATTTCCTTCATTCTAATGCTCATTTCCTTGTTATGATCAACATTTCCTTCGTTTCTATGCCTGTTCCCTTATTTTGATGTTATTCGCATGTTATGATCAACATTTACTTAGTTTCTATGCATATTTCCCTCATTTTTATGCTCATTCTTTCATTACGATCAATATTTCTTTCGGTTTGATGCATGTTTCCATCATTTTGATTCTCATTCTCTCATTACGATCAACATTTCCTTCGGTTCGATGCATGTTTTCGTCATTTTGAAGCTCATTCTCTCATTACAATCAAAATTTTCTTTGTTACGATGCATATTTCCTTCATTTTGATGCTCATTTGCTTGTTATGATCAACATATTCTTTGTTTCGATGCATATTTCCTTTATTTTGATGCTCATTCGCTTGTTATGATCACCATTTCCATCGTTTCGATTCAAATTTCCTTCTTTTTGATTCTCATTCGCTTGTTATTATCAATATTTCCTTCGTCTCGATACATATTTCCTTCATTTTGATGCTCATTTTCTTGTTATGATAAAACATTTTCCTCTGTTTCTATGCATGTTCCCTTATTTTTATGCTCATTCGCTTGTTATGATCAATGTTTCCTTTATTTTGATGCTCATTGGCATGTTATGATCAACGTTTCCTTCGTTTTGATGAATATTTCCTTCATTTTGATGCTTATTCAATTGTTATGAACAACATTTCCTTCGTTTCGATGCATATTTCCTTCATTTTGATTCATTCATTTTGATGCTCATTCTCTTATTATGATCAATATTTCCATCGTTTCTAAATATTCATTCATTTTGATGCTCATTCTCATGTTATGATTAACGTATCCTTCGTTTCGATGCATATTTCCTTCATTTTAATGCTCAATCGCTTGTTATGATCAATATTTCCTTCATTTCGATTCATATTTCCTTCATTTCGATTCATATTAGCTTGTTATGATCAACATTTCCTTTGTTTCTATGCATATTCCTTCATTTTGATGCTCATTCGCTTGTTATGACCAACATTTCCTTCGTTTCGTTGCATATTTCCTTCAATTTAATGCTTATTCGCTTGTTATGATTAACATTTCCTTCGTTTCAATGCATCTTTAAATCATTTTGATGCTCATTCTTTCATTACGATCAATATTTCTTTCGGTTCGAAGCATGTTTCCATCATTTTGATGCTCATTCTCTCATTACGATCAACATTTTCTTTGGTTCGATGCATGATTCCGTCATTTTGAAGCTCATTCTCTCATTATGATCGACTTATCCTTCGTTTCGATGCATATTTCTTTCATTTTGATGTTCTTTTGCTTGTTATGATCAATATTTTCTTCGTTTCGATGCATATTTCCATCATTTTGATGCTCATTCGCATTTTATGATCACCATTTCCATCGTTTCGATTCATATTTTCTTCTTTTTGATTCTCATTCGCTTGTTATTATCAATATTTCCTTCATTTCGATGCATATTTTCATCATTCTGATGCTCATTTTCTTGTTATGATCAACATTTCCTTCGTTTCAATCCATGTTCCCTTATTTTGAAGTTAATCGCATGTTATGATCAACATTTCCTTTTATTCGATGCATATTTCACTCATTTTTATGTTGATTCGCTTGTTATGATCAACGTTTCCTTCATTTTGATGCTCATTGGCTTGTTATGATCAACGTTTCCTTCGTTTTGATGCATATTTCCTTTATTTTGATGCTCATTCGCCTTTTGTGATCAACTCTTCCTTCATTTCGATGCATATTTCCTTCATTTTGAAGCTCATTAGCTTGTTATGATCAACATTTTCTTTGTTTCGATGCATATTTCCTTCATTTTTATGCTCGTTCGCTTGTTATGATCAACGTTTTCTTCATTTTGATGCTCATTCGCTTGTTATGATCAATATTTCTGTCACGCCCCGACCCCAGACAAAATGCGACAATCGCCACGTTAATCATAAATTTCGCGGAGGGTGCACTCCACTCCACAAAGTTTATAGAAAACGTAAGGCTTGCTATCAAGTACCTGTAGAACTGAACAACTGATAACAATGGGTACAACCCGAGGACATCATCTCATAAAGTATCAACAAGGATTTACAAAGGTACAAAATACAACGATGTAACTTAGTTTAAAGAAAATATACATGAACGATATAACATCGCGAAGGTACAAAAAGAACAAGGGGGTCACCAAATATAAACTATACAATCTCGCCAATGAATCCGACAATTTACATTAAAGAGAAAGTACCCAAAACACTGATTGGATGACGAGCAAACGATAGGCAAACCTACAACCAAAACAATATCAATAGCCTGAAAAGGAAAGAATGATGGGGGTGAGCAAAACCACTAGCTCAGTGACGTGATAAGCCGGTCACCCCGACCCTTATACGAAGCATGTATTCCCACTCGCAGTTCATAACAGAAAATCCAACATTTCATCCCACAATAACTATTTCTCACTCAGTATACATATTAATGAAAATAAAAACCTTAGTGCACATTTACGAATAACACAATTAGTTCAAACAACATGTTATCACATAAAAGACGCGTGGGTAGTCAATATCCTCCTCGAACTGAGCTCTCCGTCAAGAGATAGTCCAAGCCCATCACCCTTACACTAGATAAAATGCACATTAATATTCTTTCTCAACACGCCAATTGCTAAAGTTCACAATTCAATATTGATGTGAATACTTGAAATGATCAAACATATAAACATATATGACATGCATGTCCCACACTGGTGACGTTGACTGAGCCTATAATAGACTGATCCATCTAACGATCACCCTCCAGAGTATCAGTATTTGGCAAATGGACAGGTGCCCCGTTAGATCTAACTCACCCGGGTTTGCCAAGCAACGGGCAACTTGGTTCTCACTCTAACTCACCCGAACCGCGATAATTCGGGCTACTTAATCAATGTCGCTCCAACTCACCCGAACCGTGACCAATTCGGGCTGCTTAACCTTGTACCAGGCATACATATGCATATGCATCATAAGATGAATAACGACTCAAGTTAGAGTCTTAATTGGCACACAAGAATAACCAGAAATCAATTCTCAAATAATTCACAATAAATGCTATTAGATATCGAGCCGGCAAGACTCTTCTGTTGGCGCTCGATCGTTTGGTTAACGTGACCCATTAGGGTTCCATGAATTTCTAACAAGCAGCGGAAGCAAGTAAACATGAAACGCATTACCTTTCACCAAGGGTTGATGTAGAGGTTGAATTCTCGCTGGCAGTCTGCGCAGTCCCACGAGAATAGCCATAAGTTCCTCTTCTGATGTCGGAATTGAGTGATCTTTGTGCTCAGACGATCCTCTCTTCGACGGCTTTCCATCAGTATATAATACATCAAAATCGAAGAAATGTACTATTTTATATGAATTTTGAAACATGACGAACTGCAGCAGCAAACGACCTTCCGGTCTTCTGTTGTATGTCCCAAGTCCGATCTCGACGTCGTGTGGGCGACGATCTACGAGACCTACTCAATCTGCTCTCAACCCTCATCACACGTGAATAATGAATTAGATTAGGGTTCCAGATAAGTTGAGGTGACTTATATACATGGGCTACAGCAGGGACCAGGAGGAGAAATTGGGTTGGGCCTCCATTGGGCTTAAGTATCCAAGCTTAGCCCAAAGCTTATACTTAAGTCCAATAATAATAATATATTCCACTAAAATATTATTACTGCACTACCATACCAATCCCAAAATTACGTTTTGGGCTCCTTCTTATTATGAGCTCGTTAGTCTCCCCATGTTTAAGATATACAATGTCCATTAATTAATTTAAGTTACTGACAACTCAATTAATTAATATCTCATCCAAGAGTAGTACCACTCAACCTCATTATCATGCCGGAATAAATTCCACCTGCAGGGTTTACATGATAATCCTTATGAGCTCCTCAAGGGGACATCATCAACCTATGACGGACACGGATTCCTTCTACAATCAACAGCACACCATAGAGACAGCACTACTTCCCAACTCATCGAGTTTGTTGATTTAATTGCATGTAAATCTCACCCATTGATGAATCAAAGAAATACATACTGCCCTACGTGTCGAGGTTATTGTATAGGGATTAAGAGCACGAACTTCCATAATAACTGAGATCAAGTTCTCCTATAAGTCAATATAAGTCGAACGATCTCAAGCGGTCCTGCTCAATACACCAAGTGCACTAATGTGATTCTATAGCCAAGACAAGCTAATACCAAACCACACTACAACCATCCCGATAGAGAGTCCCCGTCTATCTCGGTTGTGAGCATCAGTTTATACTTTATAAGGAAACCGATAATATGATCTTCCGCGTGTTGTCGCACAACATATTATCTACAGTATAAAGTAAGTGGACTATTGTATCGAACATATAAATAAATTATAAGATGCAATCATTTGATCATATGATTCTCATTTCAAATTAATTGTTATAATATTGTTCATACAAAAAGCTAGACTTTTAGTATACAATCCAACAATCTCCCACTTATACTAAAAGACTATGCTGTCATGTCTTCTGCCATACATCTGATTTCCACTCCCACTACATGACCATTAAAAGCTCTCGCCTTAATATCCTTGTAAATGGATTTACTAGGTCATCATCCGATGCAATCTAGGCGACAACAACCTTCCCCTCATCATACGATTTCTCGTAACAGGTGGTACTTGCACTCCATGTGTTTAATTGCCTTATGGGCTCGTGATTCCTTCAAGTTTGCAACTGCACCAATATCATCAATATAAATTGTGATATCCTTGGACAAACTTAGAAACACTTCGAAGTCCATCTTGAAGTTTCTAGAGTCATACAGATACTTTGGTTGCCTCATAGGCTCCAATTTATCATCTTTCCATGATGGAGTGCGGAGTCTGAAATATATTTCTATATAACACTCCTCCACTTTATGACTCAACTTCCTAAAATTAAACACATAACCTTGAGGTGGATTTACTGCCGTCCAATTTGATTAAAAAATCCGAATCTACGTAATCCACAAGAAGCAGTGAATTTACCCAGTAAGCTTACATATAATTTCCAGTCCTTCTCAGGCACTTCATATATGTCTTACCACAGTTCATCATTCTTGTTCCGGGTTACGTTGATACCCACTGTTCATGCGTTCAGCAAAATAGATATCCATTCTCGCGCATAGCATTCCTAAGATTAAGCTTCCTTATTCGCCGAAGCATAAGGAACCGCTTTCGTCACCTTTATCTTCCTTTTGTGTCTCAAGACATATTTTCTTAGATAAAGTCACTTGCTAAAACAAGTAAGGATCGTATCAATTCATAAAGCTTGAGACAAGCATAATATCCTTTCTTGTGATCCGTATTACCGTGATCAAAAGGATATTTTTGCTCTTCTTAAGTCCTTCATTTCATACCGCTTTATTATCCATACACATACGCCCGACAATACTCTTTCATTGTCTCCAATGAGCAATATATCATCTACGTATAGTACAAGAAATACCACCACGTTTCCATCACTCTTTTCAATACACAAGACCCATCCGATCATTGATTAGATCCATGTCACTGGATTACCTCATCAAAACGGATGTTTCATGATCTTGAAGCTTGTTTTAGTCCATTAATGGACAATTTTAAGCTCATTATCACAATGCTCTTAGCTCTTTGCAATGAATCACTCGGGTTGCTTCACATAGATGTTTCCCTCAAGATTTCCAATCAGGAAAACTGTTTTGACATCTATTTGCTATCCCTCATATTTCATATGAGTAGCAACAGATAAAAGAGTCCGGATCAACATAAGCATAGCTACTGGCGAACAGGTTTTCTCATAATCGAACCCTTTCTTTCTGAGTATACCTTTTCCCAACAAGCTTTACTTCTAAGGTTTTCACCTTACCGTATGATCCTCTTTTATTTTGTATGACCACTTCCAATGGTTTTCACACCATCCGTGGTTCTACAATCATCCAGATCTTATTTAGAATCTATTGATTCTATTTCAACATTTATTGCAATTTGTTAAGATTTCGCATTTCTATCTTGTAGTTCTTCGTCGTATTCGTGGGTTAACTCCATGTTTACTAGGGACCAAGCCTCACGACTCTCCCAAAACATATTCTATATAACACTCCTCCACTTTATGACTCAACTTCCTAAAATTAAACACATAACCTTGAGGTGGATTTACTGCCGTCCAATTTGATTAAAAAATCCGAATCTACGTAATCCACAAGAAGCAGTGAATTTGCCCAGTAAGCTTACATATAATTTTCAGTCCTTCTCAGGCACTTCATATATGTCTTACCACAGTTCATCATTCTTGTTCCGGGTTACGTTGATACCCACTGTTCATGCGTTCAACAAAATAGATATCCATTCTCGCGCATAGCATTCCTAAGATTAAGCTTCCTTATTCGCCGAAGCATAAGGAACCGCTTTCGTCACCTTTATCTTCCCTTTGTGTCTCAAGACATATTTTCTTAGATAAAGTCACTTGCTAAAACAAGTAAGGATCGTATCAATTCATGAAGCTTGAGACAAGCATAATATCCTTTCTTGTGATCCGTATTACCGTGATCAAAAGGATATTTTTGCTCTTCTTAAGTCCTTCATTTCATACCGCTTTATTATCCATACACATACGCCCGACAATACTCTTTCATTGTCTCCAATGAGCAATATATGATCTACGTATAGTACAAGAAATACCACCACGTTTCCATCACTCTTTTCAATACACAAGACCCATCCGATCATTGATTAGATCCATGTCACTGGATTACCTCATCAAAACGGATGTTTCATGATCTTGAAGCTTGTTTTAGTCCATTAATGGACACTTTTAAGCTCACTATCACAATGCTCTTAGCTCTTTGCAATGAATCACTCTGGTTGCTTCACATAGATGTTTCCCTCAAGATTTCCAATCAGGAAAACTGTTTTGACCTCTATTTGCTATCCCTCATATTTCATATGAGTAGCAACAGATAAAAGAGTCCGGATCAACATAAGCATAGCTACTGGCGAACAGGTTTTCTCATAATCGAACCCTTTCTTTCTGAGTATACCTTTTCCCAACAAGCTTTACTTCTAAGGTTTTCACCTTACCGTATGATCCTCTTTTATTTTGTATGACCACTTCCAATGGTTTTCACACCATCCGTGGTTCTACAATCATCCAGATCTTATTTAGAATCTATTGATTCTATTTCAACATTTATTGCAATTTGTTAAGATTTCGCATTTCTATCTTGTAGTTCTTCGTCGTATTCGTGGGTTAACTCCATGTTTACTAGGGACCAAGCCTCACGACTCTCCCAAAACATATATCTATCAGGATTTAGAACAACCCTCCCACTACGAGAAGACACTACACGCAATTGTGTATCAGATGTGACACGCGTCGCAGTTTACCTTGTGGTATATCCTCTTGTACACTTGGTACTAATACTTTGTGTTTTTCTCTCACTTGCTTTAGAACAACTTATACATGGGTATTTGATTTATTACATAGTCCTTTTTCCAAAAATCTAGTGTTTATGTTAACAATCACTCTTCGATCTTGTGGACTAAATAAATCATCCTTCATTTTTCTAGGATATCCCACAAATAGAAAAACATTCTTACGAATTACTGTTCCTAGGGCATATCCATAAAATGAATTTAGTAATTCCAAATAATTCATCATCTATCTAATCACTACCATAAGAGTGCTATTCCTTCTATTCATCACACCTTTAAGGTGGGAAATTCATTTCCGAAGGTACCTTTCTCTTACTAGATTAGAAGACTCATTATTAATTACTATTTGTCGCATCCAGGGGATAAACATGATTTAAGAGTGTACAAATTGTTCACCAACGTACCATAACAGATTACAACTCTATCATTCATTATAATGACCATGTCATTTAAATGAAATGGAGTATCCATCTATTAATGCATAGAAACCAAAATCAAATTCTTTCTATGAAAATGTACGTAAAGACAATTTCATAAAATCAAACGTTTATTCATATCGTAAGATAAATAAACAACTCCCACTGCAATAGCCACTACTCTTGTAGTTTTACCCATGTCATAACAATCTTATCCTCACTTAGTAATAAACATTTAGTGATTCCAGTATGTACACACTTCGTGTCAGTAAATGCCATCACTAATCATGTTTTAAACAACTAGTGAATAAGATATAAAACTTGTTCACATTATGATGAAAATGGCTTTCCTTTGCCACATGTTTTGCCAAAAGTTTTCCACCATATACATCCTATTGTAATTCAGGTGGAACTTACTCAAAAACATCTAGGCAATTCACAAAGAATTAAATTGATCTAGGTTTCCCTTCAATTTATACTCCATGCTTTCCCAATTCATTCATCAAATTAAATCATGATCTTCTGTTTTTTAACTTACTCAAGTATTCGAAGAGTTACATGAGACCATCATATTTCTATGAACCTCTCATCTCTTCACTAGAGACTTTAATAGGCATCATGAGACGTCCATTGTGAGAACACACATGTATTTTCTTAAGCAGCAAAATTCAAAACCAAGATTCTTTTCTAATCATCTAATTTTGGACCAGTAAATATAATTTCTTTTAGTCAACAATAAGCGAGATAAAACCATTTGAAATTACAGAGAATCATAAATAAATATACCGATCAAATCTTCGAATTTTATCCTTTTATATTGATTCCCTCAAAACTATATAAAAATAAAATTCACCGACATCTCAAGCACCGTGAGTCTGCAAGCCACGTTAGTGTGGACGTTTACAAACCCAAACATTTACAAGAGAAGGTTTTACCCATTAATTTCATTTGTCAACCTAACTTTATGACAAAATAATTAATAGTCGGTTTCTCTTTAGCCATGCAAATAATAGCAGTGACTCCGTTGGGGAGGATACTAATTATTTACACCTAAGTGTACACCATTATTTGATCCCAAGTCCACTGCGCGAGCTTGTGTGCCTTACAGTTGGAGAAGTACACACGCGCTCGGATAGCTTCCTACAATCATCAATTATAAGTTTGTACCAGTGAGCCCCACATAAACTCATCCGTTAGGGAGGAAGGCCTATTGCCAACACGCAAGTTCATGTACCACATTACAAACAATAATTATGCAATGAAGTCTGTACCAGTGATCCGTGAATGAACTCATCCGTTAGGGAGGAAGGCCTATTGCCAACACGCAAGTTTACTCACATCACTTACAAACCAATAATGGAGGCCGCGGGAATATTTACCAATCCCCTCTCCCACTTAGTAATTTAACACCGAGGGTTTTTACATGCATATGATATTCAGAATAAAATACGCAACGCTAGCATGCTTCTATTATGGCACATAAGGCAGTAGTAAATCACATAGAGTCATGCATACATATATAACAATAATCAATAATTAAATCAATCATTAACAGTTATATATCAGCGAATTCGATTGTTCGCCACCAGGCACGAATATCAGCAAAGACTTCCAGACTATCAAACTTTCAAAATTTCCAGATTGTCCAATTTTCGAAACCATCGATATCGACCGTCGATGTCGTCCAGATTATCAAAATCATCGATATCGACTAGATTATCAAATATTCGAAAAACATCAAGATTATCAAAATTTCGAAGCTATCGATATCGATCGTCATATTGTCTAGATTATCAAAATCATCGATATCGACGAGCAACCATATATAACAATAATAGATAATTAAATCAATTATGTCAGTTATATATTAGGAATCAATTCAACATCCATATATAACAATAATAGACAATCAATTATAGCAGTTATATATTAGGATTTAATTCGAAATTCATATATGACAATAATAGATTATTAAATCAATTATAGCAGTCATATATTAGGAATTAATTCGACATCCATATATAACAATAATATACAATCTATTATGGCAGTTATATATTAAGAATTAGTTTTCCTAAAATTGGATGTCTTATCCAACACTCTAGCAATACATGCATATAATATACCAAATATAATACGCAATCTAGCATGCTTCTATATAAGACAATAAATCATAGAGATCAGGCATCCATATATATATAACAATAATAGACAATTAAATCAATTATGACAGTTATATATATTAGGAATAAAAACGCCTCTAAATTTTAATGTCTTGTCCGACACTCCTACTGTGGAATCGATGCCTTACGCAACAAGCAGGATTGCTTGTGCCCCAAGACGTCCATCGTCATATCCCACCACCAATCATGTCAGGGAGCGCCCCAAGTGCCTTGACGAGCGCCCCTCGCCCGGACTGTCGCTCGTCCAAGGGCCTACTTGCATGGAACCAAGTTCAGCCCAACGCGCAACACCAAACTACACCAACTGTCGTTCGTAGTTCGAAACTGAAAGAAGTTCAGAATCCAATCTCCACCGTCCAGAATCTACTACTGTAAGTCCTGAACATTCTGTCCAAATTACAGATCGATCCAACGGTTATTTTGTGAGAAACAGCTCTTTTTTCTTGACTCCGCAAAACAGAATCGCCCAAATATCTGCTTCTGTTTTCAGCGTACTCCCAGCAAGAAAAGGCTCCAAATTCGATCTCCACCGTTCAAAATGTACATCCATAAGATCTGAACGTGTTGACCAAATTACAGCTCGATCCAACGATTAGTTTGTCAGAAACGGTAATTTTCCCTCGACTGCGCAAAACAGAATCGCCCAAATATCTGCTTCGGTTTTCAGCGTACTCCCAGCAAGAAAAGACTCCAAATTCGATCTCCACCGTTCAGAATATACATCCACAAGGTCTAAACGTGTTGACCAAATTACAGATCAATCCGACCGTTGAAACTCTGGTTATTGCCTCTGCAATATCACTACGCTGGATTTTCTCTCAAAAGCGTGATTCTATTTTTGCCCTCTCTTTCTTCCTTGCATGTGAAATTGACGAACAGTTTTCGTCGAATCCTCTCACAGACAACCATGGACGAATAGATATGATATAGGGTATATATTACATAGGGATATTCATGGTTTGCGCAATAAAACCAAAACCCTAAACATGTGATCCTAATTCCGAAAAATTAATCACATAAACCCTAGCCTAACGTGTCACGCTTCACCACAAAACCGAAGCTCTGATACCAATTGTTGGCGCTCGATCGTTTGGTTAACGTGACCCATTAGGGTTCCATGAATTTCTAACAAGCAGCGGAAGCAAGTAAACATGAAACGCATTACCTTTCACCAAGGGTTGATGTAGAGGTTGAATTCTCGCTGGCAGTCTGCGCAGTCCCACGAGAATAGCCATAAGTTCCTCTTCTGATGTCGGAATTGAGTGAACTTTGTGCTCAGACAATCCTCTCTTCGACGGCTTTCCATCAGTATATAATACATCAAAATCGAAGAAATGTACGATTTTATATGAATTTTGAAACATGACGAACTGCAGCAGCAAACGATCTTCCGGTCTTCTGCTGTATGTCCCAAGTCCGATCTCGACGTCGTGTGGGCGACGATCTACGAGACCTACTCAATCTGCTCTCAACCCTCATCACATATGAATAATGAATTAGATTAGGGTTCCAGATAAGCTGAGGTGACTTATATACATGGGCTACAGCAGGGACCATGAGGAGAAATTGGGTTGGGCCTCCATTGGGCTTAAGTATCCAAGCTTAGCCCAAAGCTTATACTTAAGTCCAATAATAATAATATATTCCACTAAAATATTATTACTGCACTACCATACCAATCCCAAAATTACGTTTTGGGCTCCTTCTTATTATGAGCTCGTTAGTCTCCCCATGTTTAAGATATACAATGTCCATTAATTAATTTAAGTTACTGACAACTCAATTAATTAATATCTCATCCAAGAGTAGTACCACTCAACCTCATTATCATGCCAGAATAAATTCCACCTGCAGGGTTTACATGATAATCCTTATGAGCTCCTCAAGGGGACATCATCAACCTATGACGGACACGGATTCCTTCTACAATCAACAGCACACCATAGAGACAGCACTACTTCCCAACTCATCGAGTTTGTTGATTTAATTGCATGTAAATCTCACCCATTGATGAATCAAAGAAACACATACTGCCCTACGTGTCGAGGTTATTGTATAGGGATTAAGAGCACGAACTTCCATAATAACTGAGATCAAGTTCTCCTATAAGTCAGTATAAGTCGAACGATCTCAAGCGGTCCTGCTCAATACACCAAGTGCACTAATGTGATTCTATAGCCAAGACAAGCTAATACCAAACCACACTACAACCATCCCGATAGAGAGTTCCCGTCTATCTCGGTTGTGAGCATCAGTTTATACTTTATAAGGAAACCGATAATATGATCTTCCGCGTGTTGTCGCACAACATATTATCTACAGTATAAAGTAAGTGGACTATTGCATCGAACATATAAATAAATTATAAGATGCAATCATTTGATCATATGATTCTCATTTCAAATTAATTGTTACAATATTGTTCATACAAAAAGCTAGACTTTTAGTATACAATCCAACATCTTCAACATAAGTTAAAATTAATAATACTCATAAAATGGCTAACAGGACTCTAACCAGAGCAATCGAGCCAATCAGGCTCTTTACCACATAACACGATACCAAATAATTTTCTTATCAATTAACTAAAACTAAAATAAATGCACATTTATCGAGGGTCTACACTTCCCACAAGAGAAGGCGTTCCCGAATTATCAACTCACAAGGAAGTGATTAAGGCTCTCTGAAATCTGAAGTCGGTCCCTTGCCCTTCGTCGATGGTTCTTTACCTAGAAAGGAGATGAGCAATTAAAGACAAATCAAATATAACTAACTATTAGCTGTAACATCACCTTTCATTGTTAAAAACAAGTCCTAATAGAGTTTGAACGAGTTGATATTAAATAAAAATGGCATGTAACTCCTTAACATCAGTTTCCAATCCCACATAACCCGTTTCAATACATTAACTAAACGAAACGATAGAAAATAAGTTTGAATTCGACATAAAAATTCTGAAAATTTTCAGCTAGCGGCAGTTTACGAGAAAAATCATAACTAATTGTAGAATAATCGGATTGAGGCGTTTCAAGTGGCTACGGAAAGCTAACGAGTTCAGCTACGTACAGAAATTAAGTTTGCAAATTTTTGAGGGTAATAGCTATGTCAAAATCAGTTCGAACAGTCTGCGAATTATCCACATACCAAAAAGAAAAACCCCACAAAATTATAAAATCATGGAAGAAGGAAGCTTAATTCACACACCACTTACCTAAAAAAAACTTAGAAACCACCTAGGATGAGGGTTGTAAGGGAGAATTTGATCAACAAGGGTTTCTCCTCTTCATTCTCTTCTTTCCCCTCTTTTGTTTTTCTTCTCCCGTTCTTCTCTTTTTTTTTTTTTAACTTTAGCCTTAATAATTATATATCAGGCCATTTAAGTGGGCTGAAACTTTGGGCCACAAAATAAATAAATGAATAAATAAGTTTGGGCTTTCTAAAAAAAAATATAGTTGGGCTAAGATAGGGCTAGCCTTTTGGGCCATAAAAATAAATAAATAGGTTTTGGGCTTTCTAAAAAAAATCTAGTTGGGCTAAGATATTATAGGGCTGGCCTTTTGGGCCATAAAAATAAATAAATAGGTTTTGGGCTTTCTAAAAAAATCTAGTTGGGCTAAGATATTATAAAGACATCAGGAAATTCATTCACGATCGGGATGTCATCTAGTTTAGTTTCAGAAAGAGAAGTATCGATGACAAATGCCAAGAATGCCTCACAACCCTTACGCATTAATTTATGCGCAGTCAGCATTGAAATGAAATAGAGAGATCTCGTTTGAAGTTTACCTTCAAAAACAAGTTTTGAGAATCCTGGTCTACGAAAAATAACAAGCTTCTCGTGGCAATCGAGAATTGCATGATTAGAAGAAAGCCAATCCATGCCAAGAATAACATCAAGATCAATCAAAGGCAATGGTATCAATTCAGCCACTAAAATGACATCTTTGATCTTCAATGGACAACCAAGGAATACCGAATCACGAATTAGACGCTCTCCAAGAGGGGTATGAACGATGATTCCAGGTGATAAATGAGAGATAGGATAATCTAAGATCGCAGTAAGATCATCCCGAATATAAGACCTATCAGAACCTGGGTCAAATAAAGCGTAGACCTGATGGTCTCCCACAAACACATGGCCTAAAGAAGCAATATTAGGTGAGATTGTGATTTAAAAATTTGGAAAGATAGAATTTCTTACGAATGTTTTATTCGTAATCAAGTGGCATAACAAGGCGGGGTTAGATCTAGCATGTGAAAATACTCAGATTATAAATTACCTGTCACAACCTTAGGATCTGAGCGATCCTCTTCCTGGGAAATATGAAATACTCTAGTTTGCTTCCTTCCTTGCATAGGTGATTGAGTACTAGGGCCGCTTGAGGCTTCGGGCACTCTGGTAGCTGCAGATCGAGTATCTCTGGGTGTAGAATATGTTAGTTTACCACGAAGCTGACCAGAACACTGACTGTTCGCTCCCATAAGCTGAGGACAAGAACTTCGCATATGCCCCGACTGTCGACACTGAAAACATACTTGAGGAGCCTTACAGGGGCCGTCGTGATATTTTAAGCAATTCTGGCACTTGTGATTTTCACCAACCGATCCCGAGACATTGCTCCCGCCTCTACTAAACTGCTCCCGAGGTTGAGGAAAACTAATAGATACCGAACTTGGTGTGCCACGCGAAGATCCCACACCCCAATACACCTTCGATGCATTTTCTGGAAATGCGCTCCCTTGTCTTTTCTTTTGAGATCGTTCTGCAAGCTTATGTCTCGCCTGAACTAAACTTTCTACCCTCAGGGCTTCTTCTATGAGATCGTCAAGACTCTCGTACTTGTCTCCGGACTTGATGCGATCTCGAATATTTAAGTTAAGACCATTTACAAATCTCTTGCATAAGTCTCTCATCGTATATGACTCAGGAGCGAATTCTCGTAATTCCAAAATTTTGCTTTCGTACTTCATGACCGACATAATGCCTTGAAAGAGGTTGAAGAACTCTTTTCTCTTCTGATCCTTGATGTACTGAGAGAAGTATCGATCTTTGAATCGTTACACAAAGATAGCCCACGTAATAGTAACCAAAGATGTCTCTTTTAGATTCTGCAACTATCGTCGTGCATCTGGGCCTAACAGCTTGGTCGCAATGACCACACGATAACATTCTTCAATCATCAAGGTGTCAAAGGTTTCTGTAATCTCCTTTAACCATGCCCCTGCTTTAGAAGCATCTCTTGCACCGTCAAATTTCGAAGTCCCCATGTTTTCAACTGCTTTCACCAATTCAGGTATAAAAAGTGCACCTTGAGAAGTAGAATATCCTAAATCCATTTCTAGAGTAAAAACTGGTACATTTGTTATAGGTCGAATTGGTTCATTAGCACGAAGAACCTCTTCAGTGACAGTCATAGTCGTATGAGCCGTTGTAGGTGGTGGAACACCATGTATTCGAATGTGATCATAATACAATTGGTACTGCTCCAGTGTCATCATGTGCTCAACCCGCAACTGGGCCCGTGGTTGCTCTACCTGGCAAACCGGCACCCTATGATCAGAATTGATTGGGTCCGTAACCGTCGGAGGAACGGCATGATCAGAAAAAACATGTCCTCGAGGTCCATGAGGAACAGAAGAGAATAGAGGACTCGAAGGATTACGAGGAGCGTGTTCTCGACCTCGACGACGAACTGGAGGTGCCATAATGACTGAAAGGAAGAAAGGAAAGAAAATGCAAGGTCAACATCAAGGCAATACAATACCTTAGGATGACATAGAAACAAAGTTGGACCCATTGGCTCGACTCAAAAAGAATGAGAATCATAAAACCAGGCTCTGATACCAAGAAAGTTGTCACGCCCCGACCCCAGACAAAAGGCGACAACCGCCACGTTAACCATAAATTTCATGGAATGGGTGCACTCCACTCCACAAAGTTTATAGAAAACGTAAGGCTTGCTATCAAGTACCTGTAGAACTGAACAACTGATAACAATGGGTACAACCCGAGGACATCATCTCATAAAGTATCAACAAGGATTTACAAAGGTACAAAATACAACGATATAACTTAGTTTAAAGAAAATATACATGAACGATATAACATCGCGAAGGTACAAAAAGAACAAGGGGGTCACCAAATATAAACTATACAATCTCGCCAATGAATCCGTCAATTTACATAAAAGAAAAGTACCCAAAACACTGATTGGATGATGAGCAAACGATAGGCAAACCTCCAACCAAAACAATATCAACAGCCTGAAAAGGAAAGAATGATGGGGGTAAGCAAAACCACTAGCTCAGTGAGGTGATAAGCCGGTCACCCCGACCCTTATACGAAGCATGTATTCCCACTCGCGGTTCATAACATAAAATCCAACATTTCATCCCACAATAACTATTTCTCACTCAGTATACATATTAATGAAAATAAAAAACTTACTGCACATTTACGAATAACACAATTAGTTCAAACAACATGTTATCACATAAAAGACGCGTGGGTAGTCAATATCCTCCTCGAACTGAGCTCTCCGTCGAGAGACAGTCCAAGCCCGTCACCGTTACTCTAGATAAAATACACATTAATATTCTTTCTCAACACGCCAAGTGCTAAAGTTCACAATTCAATATTGACGTGAATACTTGAAATGATCAAACATATAAACATATATGACATGCATGTCCCACACCGGTGACGTTGACTGAGCCTATAATAGACTGATCCATCTAACGATCACCCTCCAGAGTATCAGTATTTGGCAAATGGACAGGTGCCCCGTTAGATCTAACTCACCTGGGTTTTCCAAGCAACGAGCAACTTGGTTGTCACTCTAACTCACCCGAACCGCGATAATTCGGGCTACTTAATCAATGTCGCTCCAACTCACCCGAACCGTGACCAATTCAGGCTACTTAACCTTGTACCAGGCATACATATGCATATGCATCATAAGATGAATAACGACTCAAGTTGGAGTCTTAATTGGCACACAAGAATAACCAAAAATCAATTATCAAATAATTCACAATAAATGCTATCAGATATCGTGCAGACAAGGCTCTTCACCATAAGTTAAAATCAATAATACTCATAAAATGGCTAACAGGACTCTAACCAGAGCAATCGAGCCAATCAGGCTCTTTACCACATAACAAGGTACCAAATAATTTTCTTATCAATTAACTAAAACTAAAATAAATGCACATTTATCGAGGGTTCACACTTCCCACAAGAGAAGGCGTTCCCGAATTATCAACTCACAAGGAAGTGATTAACTCTCTCCGAAATCTGAAGTCGGTCCCTTGCCCTTCGTCGATGGTTCTTTACCTAGAAAGGAGATGAGCAATTAAAGACAAATCAAATATAACTAACTATTAGCGGTAACATCACCTTTCATTGCTAAAAACAAATCCTAATCGAGTTCGAACGAGTCGATATTAAATAAAAATGACATGTAACTCCTTAACATCAGTTCCCAATCCCACATAACCCGTTTCAATACATTAACTAAATGAAACGATAGAAAATAAGTTTGAATTCGACATAAAAATTCTGAAATTTTCCAGCTAGCAGCAGTTTACGAGAAAAATCATAACTAATTGTAGAATAATCGAATTGAGGTGTTTCAAGTGGCTATGGAAAGCTAACGAGTTCAGCTATGTACAGAAATTAAGTTTGCAAACTTTCGAGGGCAATAGCTATGTCAAAATCAGTTCGAACAGTCTGTGAATTACCCACATACCAAAAAGAAAAACCCCACAAAATTACAAAACCATGGAAGAAGGAAGCTTAATTCACACACCACTTACCTCAAAACAACTTAGAAACTACCTAGGATGAGGGTTGTAAGGGAGAATTTGATCAACAAGGGTTTCTCCTCTTCACTCTCTTCTTTCCCCTCTTTTGTTTTTCTTCTCCCGTTCTTCTCTCTTTTTTTTTAACTTTAGCCTTAATAATTATATATCAGGCCATTTAAGTGGGCTGAAACTTTGGGCCATAAAATAAATAAATAAATAAGTTTGGGCTTTCTAAAAAAAAATATAGTTGGGCTAAGATATGGCTAGCCTTTTGGGCCATAAAAATAAATAAATAGGTTTTGGTCTTTCTAAAAAAAATCTAGTTGGGCTAAGATATTATAGGTTTGGCCCTTTGGGCCATAAAAATAAATAAATAGGTTTTGGGCTTTATAAAAAAAATTTAGTTGGGCTAAGATATTATAATTTCCTTCGATTCGATGCATATTTCCTTCATGTTGATGATCATTCGCTTGTCATGATCAACATTTCCTTTGTTTCGATGCATATTCCTTCATTTTGATGCTAATTAGCTTGTTATGATCAACATTTCCTTTATTTTGATGCATATTTACTTCATTTTGATGCTCATTCGCCATGCATATTTCCTTCATTTTGAAGCTCATAAGCTTGTTATGATCTACACTTCCTTTGTTTCGATGCATATTTCCTTTATTTTTATGCTCATTCGCTTGTTATGATCAACGTTTCCTTTATTTTGATGCTCTTTGGCTTGTTATGATCAACATTTCCTTTGTTTCGATGTATATTTACTTCATTTTGATGCTCATTCAGTTGTTATGATCAACATTTCCTTCAATTAGATTCTCATTCTCATGTTATGATTAATATTTCATTTGTTTCGATGTAAATTTCCTTCATATTGATGCTCATTCGCTTGTTATGATCAATATTTCCTTCGTTTCGATGCATATCCCTTCATTTTGATGCTAATTAGCTTGTTATGATCAACATTTCCTTCGTTTCGATGGATATTTTCTTCATTTTGATACTCATTCGCTTGTTATGATCAACATTTCATTCACTTCGATGCATATTTCTTTCATATTGAAGCTCATTCTCTTGTTATGGTCAACATTTCCTTCGTTTCGATGCATATTTCCTTTATTTTGATGCTCATTCGCTTGTTATGATCAACATTTCCTTCGTTTCAATGCATATTCCTTCATTTTGATGCTCATTCGCATGTTATGATCAACATATCCTTCATTTTGATGCATATTTCTTTCATTTTAATGCTCATTCTCTTGTTATGATCAACGTTTCCTATGTTTCGATGCATATTTCCTTCATTTTGGTGCTCAATCACTTGTTATGATCAACGTTTCCTTCATTTCGACGCATATTTCCTTTATTTTGATGCTCATTAGCTTGTTGCGATCAACATTTCCTTTGTTTCAATGCATTTTCTTTCATTTTGATGCTCATTCGCTTGTTATGATCAACATTTCCTTCGTTTCGTTGGATATTTTTTCAATTTAATGCTCATTCGCTTGTTATAATTAATATTTCCTTCGTTTCGATGCATGTCTCCATCATTTTGATGCTCATTCATTCATTACGATCAACATTTATTTCAGTTCGATGCATGTTTCCATCATTTTGATGCTCATTTTCTCATTACGATCAACATTTCTTTCGGTTTGATGCATGTTTTCATCATTTTGATGCTCATTCTCTCATTACGATCAACATTTCCTTCATTTTGACGCATATTTCCTTCATTTTGATGCTCATTTGCTTGTTATGATCAATATTTTCTTCATTTCGATGCATATTTTCTTCATTTTAATGCTCATTCGCTTGTTATGATCCCCATTTCCATCGTTTCGATTCATATTTCCTTCATTTTGATGCTCATTTTCTTGTTATGATCAACATTTCCTTCGTTTCTATGCATGTTCCCTCATTTTGATGCTATTCGCTTGTTATGATCAACATTTCCTTTATTTCGATGCAGATTTCCCTTATTTTTATGCTCATTCGCTTGTTATGATCAACGTTTCCTTCATTTTGATGTTCATTGGCTTGTTATGATCAACTTTTTCTTCGTTTCTATGCATATTTCCTTCATTTTGATGCTCATTCGCCTTTTATGATCAATATTTCCTTCATTTCGATGCATATTTCCTTCATTTTGAAGCTCATTAGCTTGTTATGAACAACGTTTCCTTTTTTCGATGCATATTTCCTTCTTTTTTTTGCTCATTCGCTTGTTATGATCAACGTTTCCTTCATTTTGATGCTCTTTGGCTTGTTATGATCAACATTTCCTTCGTTTCGATGCATATTCCTTCATTTTGATGCTAATTAGCTTGTTATGATCAACTTTTCCTTCGTTTCGATGGATATTTCCTTCATTTTGATACTCTTTCGCTTGTTATGATTAACATTTCATTCACTTCGATGCATATTTCTTTCATATTGAAGCTCATTCGCTTGTTATGATCAACATTTCATTCATTTCGATGCATATTTCCTTCATTTTGATGCTCATTCACCTTTTATGATCAACATTTACTTCGTTTCGATGCATGTTTTCATCATTTTGATGCTCATTCTTTCATTACAATCAACATTTCTTTCGGTACGATGCATGTTTCCATCATTTTGATGCTCATTCTCTCATTACGATCAACATTTCCTTCGGTTCGATGCATGTTTCCATCATTTTAATGCTCATTCTCTCATTACGATCAATATTTCCTTCATTTCGATGCATATTTCCTTCATTTTGATGCTCATTCGCTTGTTATGATCAACATTTCCTTCGTTTCGTTGCATATTTCCTTCAATTTAATGCTCATTCGCTTGTTATGATAAACATTTCCTTCGTTTCGATGCATGTCTCCATCATTTTGATGCTCATTCATTCATTACGATCAATATTTCTTTCGGTTCGATGCATGTTTCCATCATTTTGATGCTCACTCTCATTAAGATCAACATTTCTTTCGGTTCGATGCATGTTTCCATCATTTAGATGCTCATTCTCTAATTACGATCAATATTTCCTTCATTTTGCTGCATATTTCCTTCATTTTGAAGCTCATTTGCTTGTTATGATCAATATTTTTTTCGTTTCGATGCATATTTCCTTCATTTTGATGCTCATTCGCTTGTTATGATCCCCATTTCCATCGTTTCGATTCATATTTCCTACATTTTGATGCTCATTTTCTTGTTATGATCAACATTTCCTTCGTTTCTATGCATGTTCCCTCATTTTGATGCTATTCGCTTGTTATGATCAACATTTCCTTTGTTTCAATGCATATTTCCCTTATTTTTATGCTCATTCGCTTGTTATGATCAACGTTTCCTTCATTTTGATGTTCATTGGCTTGTTATGATCAACGTTTCCTTCGTTTCTATGCATATTTCCTTCATTTTGATGCTCATTCGCCTTTTATGATCAACATTTCCTTCATTTCGATGCATATTTCCTTCATTTTGAAGCTTATTAGCTTGTTATGACCAACATTTCCTTTATTTCGATGCATATTTCCTTCTTTTTTATGCTCCTTTGCTTGTTATGATCAACGTTTCCTTCATTTTGACGCTCTTTGGCTTGTTATAATCAACATTTACTTCGTTTCGATGCATATTTCCTTCATTTTAATGCTCATTCACCTTTTATGATCAACATTTACTTCGTTTCGATGCATGTTTTCATCATTTTGATGCTCATTCTTTCATTACAATCAACATTTCTTTTGGTACGATGCATGTTTCCATCATTTTGATTCTCATTCTCTCATTACGGTCAACATCGATTCGATGCATGTTTCCATCATTTTGATGCTCATTCGCTTGTTATGATCAACATTTTCTTCATTTCGATGCATATTTCCTTCATTTTGATGCTCATTCGCTTCCTATTTCCATCGTTTCGATTCATATTTCCTTCATTTTGATGCTCATTTTCTTGTTATGATCAACATTTTCTTCCTTTCTGTGCATGTTCCCTCATTTTGATGCTATTCGCTTGTTATGATCAACATTTCCTTTGTTTTGATGCATATTTCCCTTATTTTTATGCTCATTCGCTTGTTATGATCAACGTTTCCTTCATTTTGATGTTCATTGGCTTGTTATTATCAACGTTTCCTTCGTTTCTACGAATATTTCCTTCATTTTGATGCTCATTCGCCTTTTATGATCAATATTTTCTTCATTTCGATGCATATTTCCTTCATTTTGAAGCTCATTAGCTTGTTATGGCCAACATTTCCTTTGTTTCGATGCATATTTCCTTTTTTTTATGCTCCTTCGCTTGTTATGATCAACATTTCCTTTATTTTGATGCTCTTTGGCTTGTTATGATCAACGTTTCCTTCGTTTCGATGCATATTTCCTTCATTTTGATGCTCATTCACCTTTTATGATCAACATTTACTTCGTTTCGATGCATGTTTTCATCATTTTGATGCTCATTCTTTCATTACAATCAACATTTCTTTCGGTACGATGCATGTTTCCATCATTTGGATGCTCATTCTCTCATTACGATCAACATTTCCTTCGGTTCAACGCATGTTTCCATCATTTTGATGCTCATTCTCTCATTACGATCAACATTTCCTTCATTTCGATGCATATTTCCTTCATTTTGATGCTCATTTGCTTGTTATGATCAATATTTCCTTCATTTCGTTGCATATTTCCTTCAATTTAATGCTCATTCGCTTGTTATGATCAACATATCCTTCGTTTCGATGCATGTTTCCATCATTTTGATGCTCATTCTTTCATTACGATCAAATTTCTTTCGTTCGATGCATGTTTCCATCATTTTGATGCTCATTCTCTCATTACGATTAACATTTCCTTCGGTTCAATGCATGTTTCCATCATTTTGATGCTCATTCTCTCAATACGATCAACATTTCCTTCATTTCGATGCATATTTCCTTCATTTTAATGCTCATTTGCTTGTTATGATCAACATTTTCTTCGTTTCGATGCATATTTTCTTCATTTTGATGCACATTCGCTTGTTATGATACCTATTTCCATCGTTTCGATTAATATTTCCTTCATTTTGATTCTTATTTTTTTGTTATGATCAACATTTCCTTGGTTTCGATGCATATTTCCCTCATTTTTATACTCATTCGCTTGTTATGATCAACGTTTCCTTCATTTTGATGCTCAATGGATTGTTAAGATCAACGTTTCTTTCATTTTGATGCATATAATCCTTCATTTTGATGCTCATTCGCCTTGTATGATCATCTTTTCCTTCATTTCGATGCATATTTCCTTCATTTTGAAGCTCATAAGCTTGTTATGATCTACATTTCCTTTGTTTCGATGCATATTTCCCTCATTTTTATACTCATTCGCTTGTTATGATCAACGTTTCCTTCATTTTGATGCTCAATGGATTGTTATGATCAACGTTTCTTTCATTTTGATGCATATTTCCTTCATTTTGATGCTCATTCGCCTTGTATGATCATCTTTTCCTTCATTTCGATGCATATTTCCTTCATTTTGAAGCTCATAAGCTTGTTATGATCTACATTTCCTTTGTTTCGATGCATATTTCCTTAATTTTTATGCTCATTCGCTTGTTATGATCAACGTTTCCTTCATTTTGATGCTCTTTGGCTTGTTATGATCAACATTTCATTTGTTTCGATACATATTTACTTCATTTTGATGCTCATTCAGTTGTTATGATCAACATTTCCTTCGTTTCGTTGTATATTTCCTTTATTTTGATGCTCATGCGCTTGTTATGATCAACATTTCTTTTGTTGCGATGCATATTTCCTTCATTTTAATACTTATTCGCTTATTATGATCAACGTTTCCTTCGTTTCGATGCGCATTTTCTTCATTTTGAGCTAATCGCTAGTAATGATCAACATTTCCTTCATTTCGATGTATATTCCTTCATTTTGATTCTCATTCGCTTGTTATGATCAACATTTCCTTCAATTTGATGCATATTCCTTCAATTAGATTCTCATTCTCATGTTATGATTAATATTTCATTTGTTTCGATGCAAATTTCCTTCATGTTGATGCTCATTCGCTTGTTATGATCAATATTTCCTTCGTTTCGATGCATATTCCTTCATTCTGATGCTAATTAGCTTGTTATGATCAACATTTCCTTCGTTTCGATGGATATTTTCTTCATTTTGATACTCATTCGCTTGTTATGATCAACATTTCATTCACTTCGATGCATATTTCTTTCATATTGAAGCTCATTCTCTTGTTATGGTCAACATTTCCTTCGTTTCGATGCATATTTCCTTTATTTTGATGCTCATTCGCTTGTTATGATCAACATTTCCTTTGTTTCGATGCATATTCCTTCATTTTGATGCTCATTCGCATGTTATGATCAACATATCCTTCATTTTGATGCATATTTCTTTCATTTTAATGCTCATTCTCTTGTTATGATCAACGTTTCCTATGTTTCGATGCATATTTCCTTTATTTTTATGCTCAATCACTTGTTATGATCAACGTTTCCTTCATTTCGATGCATATTTCCTTTATTTTGATGCTCATTAGCTTGTTGCGATCAACATTTCCTTTGTTTCAATGCATATTCCTTCATTTTGATGCTCATTCGCTTGTTATGATCAACATTTCCTTCGTTTCGTTGCATATTTCCTTCAATTTAATGCTCATTCACTTGTTATGATAAACATTTCCTTCGTTTCGATGCATGTCTCCATCATTTTGATGCTCATTCTTCATTACGATCAACATTTCTTTCGGTACGATGCATGTTTCCATCATTTTGATGCTCACTCTCATTAAGATCAACATTTCTTTCGTTTCGATGCATGTTTCCATCATTTTGATGCTCATTCTCTCATTACGATCAACATTTCCTTCAATTTGATGTATATTTCCTTCTTTTTGATGCTCATTTGCTTGTTATGATCAATATTTTCTTCATTTCGATGCATATTTCCTTCATTTTGATGCTCATTCGCTTCCTATTTCCATCGTTTCGATTCATATTTCCTTCATTTTGATGCTCATTTTCTTGTTATGATCAACATTTTCTTCGTTTCTATGCATGTTCCCTCATTTTGATGCTATTCGCTTGTTATGATCAACATTTCCTTTGTTTTGATGCATATTTCCCTTATTTTTATGCTCATTCGCTTGTTATGATCAATGTTTCCTTCATTTTGATGTTCATTGGCTTGTTATGATCAACGTTTCCTTCGTTTCTACGAATATTTCCTTCATTTTGATGCTCATTCGCCTTTTATGATCAACATTTTCTTCATTTCGATGCATATTTCCTTCATTTTGAAGCTCATTAGCTTGTTATGGCCAACATTTCCTTTGTTTCGATGCATATTTCCTTCTTTTTTATGCTCCTTCGCTTGTTATGATCAACATTTCCTTTATTTTGATGCTCTTTGGCTTGTTATGATCAACGTTTCCTTCGTTTCGATGCATATTTCCTTCATTTTGATGCTCATTCACCTTTTATGATCAACATTTACTTCGTTTCGATGCATGTTTTCATCATTTTGATGCTCATTCTTTCATTACAATCAACATTTCTTTCGGTACGATGCATGTTTCCATCATTTGGATGCTCATTCTCTCATTACGATCAACATTTCCTTCGGTTTAACGCATGTTTCCATCATTTTGATGCTCATTCTCTCATTACGATCAACATTTCCTTCATTTCGATGCATATTTCCTTCATTTTGATGCTCATTTGCTTGTTATGATCAATATTTCCTTCATTTCGTTGCATATTTCCTTCAATTTAATGCTCATTCGCTTGTTATGATCAACATATCCTTCGTTTCGATGCATGTTTCCATCATTTTGATGCTCATTCTTTCATTACGATCAAATTTCTTTCGTTCGATGCATGTTTCCATCATTTTGATGCTCATTCTCTCATTACGATTAACATTTCCTTCGGTTCAATGCATGTTTCCATCATTTTGATGCTCATTCTCTCAATACGATCAACATTTCCTTCATTTCGATGCATATTTCCTTCATTTTAATGCTCATTTGCTTGTTATGATCAACATTTTCTTCGTTTCGATGCATATTTTCTTCATTTTGATGCACATTCGCTTGTTATGATACCTATTTCCATCGTTTCGATTAATATTTCCTTCATTTTGATTCTTATTTTTTTGTTATGATCAACATTTCCTTCGTTTCTATGCATGTTCTCTCATTTGGATGCTATTCGAAAGTTATGATCAACATTTCCTTGGTTTCGATGCATATTTCCCTCATTTTTATACTCATTCGCTTGTTATGATCAACGTTTCCTTCATTTTGATGCTCAATGGATTGTTAAGATCAACGTTTCTTTCATTTTGATGCATATAATCCTTCATTTTGATGCTCATTCGCCTTGTATGATCATCTTTTCCTTCATTTCGATGCATATTTCCTTCATTTTGAAGCTCATAAGCTTGTTATGATCTACATTTCCTTTGTTTCGATGCATATTTCCTTAATTTTTATGCTCATTCGCTTGTTATGATCAACGTTTCCTTCATTTTGATGCTCTTTGGCTTGTTATGATCAATATTTCATTTGTTTCGATACATATTTACTTCACTTTGATGCTCATTCAGTTGTTATGATCAACATTTCCTTCGTTTCGTTGCATATTTCCTTTATTTTGATGCTCATGCGCTTGTTATGATCAACATTTCTTTTGTTGCGATGCATATTTCCTTCATTTTAATACTTATTCGCTTATTATGATCAACGTTTCCTTCGTTTCGATGCGCATTTTCTTCATTTTGAGCTAATCGCTAGTAATGATCAACATTTCCTTCATTTCGATGTATATTCCTTCATTTTGATTCTCATTCGCTTGTTATGATCAACATTTCCTTCAATTTGATGTATATTCCTTCAATTAGATTCTCATTCTCATGTTATGATTAATATTTCATTTGTTTCGATGCAAATTTCCTTCATGTTGATGCTCATTCGCTTGTTATGATCAATATTTCCTTCGTTTCGATGCATATTCCTTCATTCTGATGCTAATTAGCTTGTTATGATCAACATTTCCTTCGTTTCGATGGATATTTTCTTCATTTTGATACTCATTCTCTTGTTATGATCAACATTTCATTCACTTCGATGCATATTTCTTTCATATTGAAGCTCATTCTCTTGTTATGGTCAACATTTCCTTCGTTTCGATGCATATTTCTTTTATTTTGATGCTCATTCGCTTGTTATGATCAACATTTCCTTCGTTTCGATGCATATTCCTTCATTTTGATGCTCATTCGCATGTTATGATCAACATATCCTTCATTTTGAAGCATATTTCTTTCATTTTAATGCTCATTCGCTTATTATGATCAACGTTTCCTATGTTTCGATGCATATTTCCTTTATTTTTATGCTCAATCACTTGTTATGATCAACGTTTCCTTCATTTCGATGCATATTTCCTTTATTTTGATGCTCATTAGCTTGTTGCGATCAACATTTCCTTTGTTTCAATGCATATTCCTTCATTTTGATGCTCATTCGCTTGTTATGATCAACATTTCCTTCGTTTCGTTGCATATTTCCTTCAATTTAATGCTCATTCACTTGTTATGATAAACATTTCCTTCGTTTCGATGCATGTCTCCATCATTTTGATGCTCATTCTTCATTACGATCAACATTTCTTTCGGTACGATGCATGTTTCCATCATTTTGATGCTCACTCTCATTAAGATCAACATTTCTTTCGTTTCGATGCATGTTTCCATCATTTTGATGCTCATTCTCTCATTACGATCAACATTTCCTTCAATTTGATGCATATTTCCTTCTTTTTGATGCTCATTTGCTTGTTATGATCAATATTTTCTTCATTTCGATGCATATTTCCTTCATTTTGATGCTCATTCGCTTCCTATTTCCATCGTTTCGATTCATATTTCCTTCATTTTGATGCTCATTTTCTTGTTATGATCAACATTTTCTTCGTTTCTATGCATGTTCCCTCATTTTGATGCTATTCGCTTGTTATGATCAACATTTCCTTTGTTTTGATGCATATTTCCCTTATTTTTATGCTCATTCGCTTGTTATGATCAACGTTTCCTTCATTTTGATGTTCATTGGCTTGTTATTATTAACGTTTCCTTCGTTTCTACGAATTTTTCCTTCATTTTGATGCTCATTCGCCTTTTATGATCAACATTTTCTTCATTTCGATGCATATTTCCTTCATTTTGAAGCTCATTAGCTTGTTATGGCCAACATTTCCTTTGTTTCGATGCATATTTACTTCTTTTTTATGCTCCTTCGCTTGTTATGACCAACATTTCCTTTATTTTGATGCTCTTTGGCTTGTTATGATCAACGTTTCCTTCGTTTCGATGCATATTTCCTTCATTTTGATGCTCATTCACCTTTTATGATCAACATTTACTTCGTTTCGATGCATGTTTTCATCATTTTGATGCTCATTCTTTCATTACAATCAACATTTCTTTCGGTATGATGCATGTTTCCATCATTTGGATGCTCATTCTCTCATTACGATCAACATTTCCTTCGGTTCGACGCATGTTTCCATCATTTTGATGCTCATTCTCTCATTACGATCAACATTTCCTTCATTTCGATGCATATTTCCTTCATTTTGATGCTCATTTGCTTGTTATGATCAATATTTCCTTCATTTCGTTGCATATTTCCTTCAATTTAATGCTCATTCGCTTGTTATGATCAACATATCCTTCGTTTCGATGCATGTTTCCATCATTTTGATGCTCATTCTTTCATTACGATCAAATTTCTTTCGTTCGATGCATGTTTCCATCATTTTGATGCTCATTCTCTCATTACGATTAACATTTCCTTCGGTTCAATGCATGTTTCCATCATTTTGATGCTCATTCTCTCAATACGATCAACATTTCCTTCATTTCGATGCATATTTCCTTCATTTTAATGCACATTTGCTTGTTATGATCAACATTTTCTTCGTTTCGATGCATATTTCCTTCATTTTGATGCACATTCGCTTGTTATGATACCTATTTCCATCGTTTCGATTAATATTTCCTTCATTTTGATGCTCATTTTCTTGTTATGATCAACATTTCCTTCGTTTCTATGCATGTTCTCTAATTTGGATGCTATTCGCAAGTTATGATCAACATTTCCTTGGTTTCGATGCATATTTCCCTCATTTTTATACTCATTCGCTTGTTATGATCAACGTTTCCTTCATTTTGATGCTCAATGGATTGTTATGATCAACGTTTCTTTCATTTTGATGCATATTTCCTTCATTTTGATGCTCATTCGCCTTGTATGATCATCTTTTCCTTCATTTCGATGCATATTTCCTTCATTTTGAAGCTCATAAGCTTGTTATGATCTACATTTCCTTTGTTACGATGCATATTTCCTTAAGTTTTATGCTCATTCGCTTGTTATGATCAACGTTTCCTTCATTTTGATGCTCTTTGGCTTGTTATGATCAATATTTCCTTTGTTTCGATACATATTTACTTCATTTTGATGCTCATTCAGTTGTTATGATCAACATTTCCTTCGTTTCGTTGCATATTTCCTTCATTTTGATGCTCATGCGCTTGTTATGATCAACATTTCCTTTGTTGCGATGCATATTTCCTTCATTTTAATACTTATTCGCTTATTATGATCAACGTTTCCTTCGTTTCGATGTGCATTTCCTTCATTTTGAGCTAATCGCTAGTAATGATCAACATTTCCTTCATTTCGATGTATATTCCTTCATTTTGATTCTCATTCGCTTGTTATGATCAACATTTCCTTCATTTTGATGCATATTCCTTAAATTAGATTCTCATTCTCATGTTATGATTAATATTTCATTTGTTTCGATGCAAATTTCCTTCATGTTGATGCTCATTCGCTTGTTATGATCAACATTTCCTTCGTTTCGATGCATATTCCTTCATTTTGATGCTAATTAGCTTGTTATGATCAACATTTCCTTCGTTTCGATGGATATTTTCTTCATTTTGATACTCATTCGCTTGTTATGATCAACATTTCATTCACTTCGATGCATATTTCTTTCATATTGAAGCTCATTCTCTTGTTATGATCAACATTTCCTTCGTTTCGATGCATATTTCCTTTATTTTGATGCTCATTCGCTTGTTATGATCAACATTTCCTTCATTTCGATGCATATTCCTTCATTTTGATGCTCATTCGCATGTTATGATCAACATATCCTTCATTTTGATGCATATTTCTTTCATTTTAATGCTCATTCGCTTGTTATGTACAATGTTTCCTATGTTTCGATGCATATTTCCTTTATTTTGATGCTTAATCGCTTGTTATGATCAACGTTTCTTTCATTTCGATGCATATTTCCTTTATTTTGATGCTCATTAGCTTGTTGCGATCAACATTTCCTTTGTTTCAATGCATATTCCTTCATTTTGATGCTCATTTGCTTGTTATGATCAACATTTCCTTCGTTTCGTTGCATATTTCCTTCAATTTAATGCTCATTCACTTGTTATGATAAACATTTCCTTCGTTTCGATGCATGTCTCTATCATTTTGATGCTCATTCATTCATTACGATCAACATTTCTTTCGGTACGATGCATGTTTCCATCATTTTGATGCTCACTCTCATTAAGATCAACATTTCTTTCGGTTCGATGCATGTTTCCATCATTTTGATGCTCATTCTCTCATTACGATCAACATTTCCTTCATTTTGATGCATATTTCCTTCTTTTTGATGCTCATTTGCTTGTTATGATCAATATTTTCTTCATTTAGATGCATATTTCCTTCATTTTGATGCTCATTCGCTTCCCATTTCCATCGTTTTGATTCATATTTCCTTCATTTCGATGCTCATTTTCTTGTTATGATCAACATTTTCTTCCTTTCTATGCATGTTCCCTCATTTTGATGCTATTCGCTTGTTATGATCAACATTTCCTTTGTTTCGATGCATATTTCCCTTATTTTTATGCTCATTCACTTGTTATGATCAACGTTTCCTTCATTTTGATGTTCATTGGCTTGTTATGATCAACGTTTCCTTTATTTCTATGAATATTTCCTTCATTTTGATGCTCATTCGCCTTTTATGATCAACATTTTCTTCATTTCGATGCATATTTCCTTCATTTTGAAGCTCATTAGCTTGTTATGGCCAACATTTCCTTTGTTTCGATGCATATTTCCTTCTTTTTTATGCTCCTTCGTTTGTTATGATCAACATTTCCTTTATTTTGATGCTTTTTGGCTTGTTATGATCAATGTTTCCTTCGTTTCGATGCATATTTCCATCATTTTGATGCTCATTCACCTTTTATGATCAACATTTACTTCGTTTCGATGCATGTTTTCATCATTTTGATGCTCATTCTTTCATTACAATCAACATTTCTTTCGGTACGATGCATGTTTCCATCATTTTGATGCTCATTCTCTCATTACGATCAACATTTCCTTCGGCTCGATGCATGTTTCCATCATTTTGATGCTCATTCTCTCATTACGATCAACATTTCCTTCATTTCGATGCATATTTCCTTCATTTTGATGCTCATTTGCTTGTTATGATCAATATTTCCTTCATTTCGTTGCATATTTCCTTCAATTCAATGCTCATTCGCTTGTTACGATCAACATATCCTTCGTTTCGATGCATGTTTCCATCATTTTGATGCTCATTCTTTCATTACGATCAAATTTCTTTCGTTCGATGCATGTTTCCATCATTTTGATGCTCATTCTCTCATTACGATTAACATTTCCTTCGGGTCAATGCATGTTTCCATCATTTTGATGCTCATTCTCTCAATACGATCAACATTTCCTTCACTTCGATGCATATTTCTTTCATATTGAAGCTCATTCTCTTGTTATGATCAACATTTCCTTCGTTTCGATGCATATTTCCTTTATTTTGATGCTCATTCGCTTGTTATGATCAACATTTCCTTCGTTTCGATGCATATTCCTTCATTTTGATGCTCATTCGCATGTTATGATCAACATATCCTTCATTTTGATGCATATTTCTTTCATTTTAGTGCTCATTCGCTTGTTATGATCAACGTTTCCTATGTTTCGATGCATATTTCCTTTATTTTTATGCTCAATCGCTTGTTATGATCAACGTTTCCTTCATTTCGATGCATATTTTCTTTATTTTGATGCTCATTAGCTTGTTGCGATCAACATTTCCTTTGTTTCAATGCATATTCCTTCATTTTGATGCTCATTCGCTTGTTATTATCAACATTTCCTTCGTTTCGTTGCATATTTCCTTCAATTTAATGCTCATTCGCTTGTTATGATAAACATTTCCTTCGTTTCGATGCATGTCTCCATCATTTTGATGCTCATTCTTCATTACGATCAACATTTCTTTCGGTACGATGCATGTTTCCATCATTTTGATGCTCACTCTCATTAAGATCAACATTTCTTTCGGTTCGATGCATGTTTCGATCATTTTGATGCTCATTCTCTCATTACGATCAACATTTCCTTCAATTTGGTGCATATTTCCTTCTTTTTGATGCTCATTTGCTTGTTATGATCAATATTTTCTTCATTTCGATGCATATTTCCTTCATTTTGATGCTCATTCGCTTCATATTTCCATCGTTTCGATTCATATTTCCTTTATTTTGATGCTCATTTTCTTGTTATGATCAACATTTTCTTCGTTTCTATGCATGTTCCCTCATTTTGATGCTATTCGCTTGTTATGATCAACATTTCCTTTGTTTTGATGCATATTTCCCTTATTTTTATGCTCATTCGCTTGTTATGATCAACGTTTCCTTCATTTTGATGTTCATTGGCTTGTTATGATCAACGTTTCCTTCGTTTCTACGAATATTTCCTTCATTTTGATGCTCATTCGCCTTTTATGATCAACATTTTCTTCATTTCGATGCATATTTCCTTCATTTTGAAGCTCATTAGCTTGTTATGGCCAACATTTCCTTTGTTTCGATGCATATTTACTTCTTTTTTATGCTCCTTCGCTTGTTATGATCAACATTTCCTTTATTTTGATGCTCTTTGGCTTGTTATGATCAACTTTTCCTTCGTTTCGATGCATATTTCCTTCATTTTGATGCTCATTCACCTTTTATGATCAACATTTACTTCGTTTCGATGCATGTTTTCATCATTTTGATGCTCATTCTTTCATTACAATCAACATTTCTTTCGGTACGATGCATGTTTCCATCATTTGGATGCTCATTCTCTCATTACGATCAACATTTCCTTCGGTTCGACGCATGTTTCCATCATTTTGATGCTCATTCTCTCATTACGATCAACATTTCCTTCATTTCGATGCATATTTCCTTCATTTTGATGCTCATTTGCTTGTTATGATCAATATTTCCTTCATTTCGTTGCATATTTCCTTCAATTTAATGCTCATTCGCTTGTTATGATCAACATATCCTTCGTTTCGATGCATGTTTCCATCATTTTGATGCTCATTCTTTCATTACGATCAAATTTCTTTCGTTCGATGCATGTTTCCATCATTTTGATGCTCATTCTCTCATTACGATTAACATTTCCTTCGGTTCAATGCATGTTTCCATCATTTTGATGCTCATTCTCTCAATAAGATCAACATTTCCTTCATTTCGATGCATATTTCCTTCATTTTAATGCTCATTTGCTTGTTATGATCAACATTTTCTTCGTTTCGATGCATATTTCCTTCATTTTGATGCACATTCACTTGTTATGATACCTATTTCCATCGTTTTGATTAATATTTCCTTCATTTTGATGCTCATTTTCTTGTTATGATCAACATTTCCTTCGTTTCTATGCATGTTCTCTCATTTGGATGCTATTCGCAAGTTATGATCAACATTTCCTTGGTTTCGATGCATATTTCCCTCATTTTTATACTCATTCGCTTGTTATGATCAACGTTTCCTTCATTTTGATGCTCATTAGATTGTTATGATCAACGTTTCTTTCATTTTGATGCATATTTCCTTCATTTTGATGCTCATTCGCCTTGTATGATCATCTTTTCCTTCATTTCGATGCATATTTCCTTCATTTTGAAGCTCATAAGCTTGTTATGATCTACATTTCCTTTGTTTCGATGCATATTTCCTTAAGTTTTATGCTCATTCGCTTGTTATGATCAACGTTTCCTTCATTTTGATGCTCTTTGGCTTGTTATGATCAATATTTCCTTTGTTTCGATACATATTTACTTCATTTTGATGCTCATTCAGTTGTTATGATCAACATTTCCTTCGTTTCGTTGCATATTTCCTTCATTTTGATGCTCATGCGCTTGTTATGATCAACATTTCCTTTGTTGCGATGCATAATTCCTTCATTTTAATACTTATTCGCTTATTATGATCAACGTTTCCTTGGTTTCGATGTGCATTTCCTTCATTTTGAGCTAATCGCTAGTAATGATCAACATTTCCTTCATTTCGATGTATATTCCTTCATTTTGATTCTCATTTGCTTGTTATGATCAACATTTCCTTCATTTTGATGCATATTCCTTCAATTAGATTCTCATTCTCATGTTATGATTAATATTTCATTTGTTTCGATGCAAATTTCCTTCATGTTGATGCTCATTCGCTTGTTATGATCAACATTTCCTTCGTTTCGATGCATATTCCTTCATTTTGATGCTAATTAGCTTGTTATGATCAACATTTCCTTCGTTTCGATGGATATTTTCTTCATTTTGATACTCATTCGCTTGTTATGATCAACATTTCATTCACTTCGATGCATATTTCTTTCATATTGAAGCTCATTCTCTTGTTATGATCAACATTTCCTTCGTTTCGATGCATATTTCCTTTATTTTGATGCTCATTCGCTTGTTATGATCAACATTTCCTTCATTTCGATGCATATTCCTTCATTTTGATGCTCATTCGCATGTTATGATCAACATATCCTTCATTTTGATGCATATTTCTTTCATTTTAATGCTCATTCGCTTGTTATGTACAATGTTTCCTATGTTTCGATGCATATTTCCTTTATTTTGATGCTTAATCGCTTGTTATGATCAACGTTTCTTTCATTTCGATGCATATTTCCTTTATTTTGATGCTCATTAGCTTGTTGCGATCAACATTTCCTTTGTTTCAATGCATATTCCTTCATTTTGATGCTCATTTGCTTGTTATGATCAACATTTCCTTCGTTTCGTTGCATATTTCCTTCAATTTAATGCTCATTCACTTGTTATGATAAACATTTCCTTCGTTTCGATGCATGTCTCTATCATTTTGATGCTCATTCATTCATTACGATCAACATTTCTTTCGGTACGATGCATGTTTCCATCATTTTGATGCTCACTCTCATTAAGATCAACATTTCTTTCGGTTCGATGCATGTTTCCATCATTTTGATGCTCATTCTCTCATTACGATCAACATTTCCTTCATTTTGATGCATATTTCCTTCTTTTTGATGCTCATTTGCTTGTTATGATCAATATTTTCTTCATTTAGATGCATATTTCCTTCATTTTGATGCTCATTCGCTTCCCATTTCCATCGTTTTGATTCATATTTCCTTCATTTCGATGCTCATTTTCTTGTTATGATCAACATTTTCTTCCTTTCTATGCATGTTCCCTCATTTTGATGCTATTCGCTTGTTATGATCAACATTTCCTTTGTTTCGATGCATATTTCCCTTATTTTTATGCTCATTCACTTGTTATGATCAACGTTTCCTTCATTTTGATGTTCATTGGCTTGTTATGATCAACGTTTCCTTTATTTCTATGAATATTTCCTTCATTTTGATGCTCATTCGCCTTTTATGATCAACATTTTCTTCATTTCGATGCATATTTCCTTCATTTTGAAGCTCATTAGCTTGTTATGGCCAACATTTCCTTTGTTTCGATGCATATTTCCTTCTTTTTTATGCTCCTTCGTTTGTTATGATCAACATTTCCTTTATTTTGATGCTTTTTGGCTTGTTATGATCAATGTTTCCTTCGTTTCGATGCATATTTCCATCATTTTGATGCTCATTCACCTTTTATGATCAACATTTACTTCGTTTCGATGCATGTTTTCATCATTTTGATGCTCATTCTTTCATTACAATCAACATTTCTTTCGGTACGATGCATGTTTCCATCATTTTGATGCTCATTCTCTCATTACGATCAACATTTCCTTCGGCTCGATGCATGTTTCCATCATTTTGATGCTCATTCTCTCATTACGATCAACATTTCCTTCATTTCGATGCATATTTCCTTCATTTTGATGCTCATTTGCTTGTTATGATCAATATTTCCTTCATTTCGTTGCATATTTCCTTCAATTCAATGCTCATTCGCTTGTTACGATCAACATATCCTTCGTTTCGATGCATGTTTCCATCATTTTGATGCTCATTCTTTCATTACGATCAAATTTCTTTCGTTCGATGCATGTTTCCATCATTTTGATGCTCATTCTCTCATTACGATTAACATTTCCTTCGGGTCAATGCATGTTTCCATCATTTTGATGCTCATTCTCTCAATACGATCAACATTTCCTTCACTTCGATGCATATTTCTTTCATATTGAAGCTCATTCTCTTGTTATGATCAACATTTCCTTCGTTTCGATGCATATTTCCTTTATTTTGATGCTCATTCGCTTGTTATGATCAACATTTCCTTCGTTTCGATGCATATTCCTTCATTTTGATGCTCATTCGCATGTTATGATCAACATATCCTTCATTTTGATGCATATTTCTTTCATTTTAGTGCTCATTCGCTTGTTATGATCAACGTTTCCTATGTTTCGATGCATATTTCCTTTATTTTTATGCTCAATCGCTTGTTATGATCAACGTTTCCTTCATTTCGATGCATATTTTCTTTATTTTGATGCTCATTAGCTTGTTGCGATCAACATTTCCTTTGTTTCAATGCATATTCCTTCATTTTGATGCTCATTCGCTTGTTATTATCAACATTTCCTTCGTTTCGTTGCATATTTCCTTCAATTTAATGCTCATTCGCTTGTTATGATAAACATTTCCTTCGTTTCGATGCATGTCTCCATCATTTTGATGCTCATTCTTCATTACGATCAACATTTCTTTCGGTACGATGCATGTTTCCATCATTTTGATGCTCACTCTCATTAAGATCAACATTTCTTTCGGTTCGATGCATGTTTCGATCATTTTGATGCTCATTCTCTCATTACGATCAACATTTCCTTCAATTTGGTGCATATTTCCTTCTTTTTGATGCTCATTTGCTTGTTATGATCAATATTTTCTTCATTTCGATGCATATTTCCTTCATTTTGATGCTCATTCGCTTCATATTTCCATCGTTTCGATTCATATTTCCTTTATTTTGATGCTCATTTTCTTGTTATGATCAACATTTTCTTCGTTTCTATGCATGTTCCCTCATTTTGATGCTATTCGCTTGTTATGATCAACATTTCCTTTGTTTTGATGCATATTTCCCTTATTTTTATGCTCATTCGCTTGTTATGATCAACGTTTCCTTCATTTTGATGTTCATTGGCTTGTTATGATCAACGTTTCCTTCGTTTCTACGAATATTTCCTTCATTTTGATGCTCATTCGCCTTTTATGATCAACATTTTCTTCATTTCGATGCATATTTCCTTCATTTTGAAGCTCATTAGCTTGTTATGGCCAACATTTCCTTTGTTTCGATGCATATTTACTTCTTTTTTATGCTCCTTCGCTTGTTATGATCAACATTTCCTTTATTTTGATGCTCTTTGGCTTGTTATGATCAACTTTTCCTTCGTTTCGATGCATATTTCCTTCATTTTGATGCTCATTCACCTTTTATGATCAACATTTACTTCGTTTCGATGCATGTTTTCATCATTTTGATGCTCATTCTTTCATTACAATCAACATTTCTTTCGGTACGATGCATGTTTCCATCATTTGGATGCTCATTCTCTCATTACGATCAACATTTCCTTCGGTTCGACGCATGTTTCCATCATTTTGATGCTCATTCTCTCATTACGATCAACATTTCCTTCATTTCGATGCATATTTCCTTCATTTTGATGCTCATTTGCTTGTTATGATCAATATTTCCTTCATTTCGTTGCATATTTCCTTCAATTTAATGCTCATTCGCTTGTTATGATCAACATATCCTTCGTTTCGATGCATGTTTCCATCATTTTGATGCTCATTCTTTCATTACGATCAAATTTCTTTCGTTCGATGCATGTTTCCATCATTTTGATGCTCATTCTCTCATTACGATTAACATTTCCTTCGGTTCAATGCATGTTTCCATCATTTTGATGCTCATTCTCTCAATAAGATCAACATTTCCTTCATTTCGATGCATATTTCCTTCATTTTAATGCTCATTTGCTTGTTATGATCAACATTTTCTTCGTTTCGATGCATATTTCCTTCATTTTGATGCACATTCACTTGTTATGATACCTATTTCCATCGTTTTGATTAATATTTCCTTCATTTTGATGCTCATTTTCTTGTTATGATCAACATTTCCTTCGTTTCTATGCATGTTCTCTCATTTGGATGCTATTCGCAAGTTATGATCAACATTTCCTTGGTTTCGATGCATATTTCCCTCATTTTTATACTCATTCGCTTGTTATGATCAACGTTTCCTTCATTTTGATGCTCATTAGATTGTTATGATCAACGTTTCTTTCATTTTGATGCATATTTCCTTCATTTTGATGCTCATTCGCCTTGTATGATCATCTTTTCCTTCATTTCGATGCATATTTCCTTCATTTTGAAGCTCATAAGCTTGTTATGATCTACATTTCCTTTGTTTCGATGCATATTTCCTTAAGTTTTATGCTCATTCGCTTGTTATGATCAACGTTTCCTTCATTTTGATGCTCTTTGGCTTGTTATGATCAATATTTCCTTTGTTTCGATACATATTTACTTCATTTTGATGCTCATTCAGTTGTTATGATCAACATTTCCTTCGTTTCGTTGCATATTTCCTTCATTTTGATGCTCATGCGCTTGTTATGATCAACATTTCCTTTGTTGCGATGCATAATTCCTTCATTTTAATACTTATTCGCTTATTATGATCAACGTTTCCTTGGTTTCGATGTGCATTTCCTTCATTTTGAGCTAATCGCTAGTAATGATCAACATTTCCTTCATTTCGATGTATATTCCTTCATTTTGATTCTCATTTGCTTGTTATGATCAACATTTCCTTCATTTTGATGCATATTCCTTCAATTAGATTCTCATTCTCATGTTATGATTAATATTTCATTTGTTTCGATGCAAATTTCCTTCATGTTGATGCTCATTCGCTTGTTATGATCAACATTTCCTTCGTTTCGATGCATATTCCTTCATTTTGATGCTAATTAGCTTGTTATGATCAACATTTCCTTCGTTTCGATGGATATTTTCTTCATTTTGATACTCATTCGCTTGTTATGATCAACATTTCATTCACTTCGATGCATATTTCTTTCATATTGAAGCTCATTCTCTTGTTATGATCAACATTTCCTTCGTTTCGATGCATATTTCCTTTATTTTGATGCTCATTCGCTTGTTATGATCAACATTTCCTTCATTTCGATGCATATTCCTTCATTTTGATGCTCATTCGCATGTTATGATCAACATATCCTTCATTTTGATGCATATTTCTTTCATTTTAATGCTCATTCGCTTGTTATGTACAATGTTTCCTATGTTTCGATGCATATTTCCTTTATTTTGATGCTTAATCGCTTGTTATGATCAACGTTTCTTTCATTTCGATGCATATTTCCTTTATTTTGATGCTCATTAGCTTGTTGCGATCAACATTTCCTTTGTTTCAATGCATATTCCTTCATTTTGATGCTCATTTGCTTGTTATGATCAACATTTCCTTCGTTTCGTTGCATATTTCCTTCAATTTAATGCTCATTCACTTGTTATGATAAACATTTCCTTCGTTTCGATGCATGTCTCTATCATTTTGATGCTCATTCATTCATTACGATCAACATTTCTTTCGGTACGATGCATGTTTCCATCATTTTGATGCTCACTCTCATTAAGATCAACATTTCTTTCGGTTCGATGCATGTTTCCATCATTTTGATGCTCATTCTCTCATTACGATCAACATTTCCTTCATTTTGATGCATATTTCCTTCTTTTTGATGCTCATTTGCTTGTTATGATCAATATTTTCTTCATTTAGATGCATATTTCCTTCATTTTGATGCTCATTCGCTTCCCATTTCCATCGTTTTGATTCATATTTCCTTCATTTCGATGCTCATTTTCTTGTTATGATCAACATTTTCTTCCTTTCTATGCATGTTCCCTCATTTTGATGCTATTCGCTTGTTATGATCAACATTTCCTTTGTTTCGATGCATATTTCCCTTATTTTTATGCTCATTCACTTGTTATGATCAACGTTTCCTTCATTTTGATGTTCATTGGCTTGTTATGATCAACGTTTCCTTTATTTCTATGAATATTTCCTTCATTTTGATGCTCATTCGCCTTTTATGATCAACATTTTCTTCATTTCGATGCATATTTCCTTCATTTTGAAGCTCATTAGCTTGTTATGGCCAACATTTCCTTTGTTTCGATGCATATTTCCTTCTTTTTTATGCTCCTTCGTTTGTTATGATCAACATTTCCTTTATTTTGATGCTTTTTGGCTTGTTATGATCAATGTTTCCTTCGTTTCGATGCATATTTCCATCATTTTGATGCTCATTCACCTTTTATGATCAACATTTACTTCGTTTCGATGCATGTTTTCATCATTTTGATGCTCATTCTTTCATTACAATCAACATTTCTTTCGGTACGATGCATGTTTCCATCATTTTGATGCTCATTCTCTCATTACGATCAACATTTCCTTCGGCTCGATGCATGTTTCCATCATTTTGATGCTCATTCTCTCATTACGATCAACATTTCCTTCATTTCGATGCATATTTCCTTCATTTTGATGCTCATTTGCTTGTTATGATCAATATTTCCTTCATTTCGTTGCATATTTCCTTCAATTCAATGCTCATTCGCTTGTTACGATCAACATATCCTTCGTTTCGATGCATGTTTCCATCATTTTGATGCTCATTCTTTCATTACGATCAAATTTCTTTCGTTCGATGCATGTTTCCATCATTTTGATGCTCATTCTCTCATTACGATTAACATTTCCTTCGGGTCAATGCATGTTTCCATCATTTTGATGCTCATTCTCTCAATACGATCAACATTTCCTTCACTTCGATGCATATTTCTTTCATATTGAAGCTCATTCTCTTGTTATGATCAACATTTCCTTCGTTTCGATGCATATTTCCTTTATTTTGATGCTCATTCGCTTGTTATGATCAACATTTCCTTCGTTTCGATGCATATTCCTTCATTTTGATGCTCATTCGCATGTTATGATCAACATATCCTTCATTTTGATGCATATTTCTTTCATTTTAGTGCTCATTCGCTTGTTATGATCAACGTTTCCTATGTTTCGATGCATATTTCCTTTATTTTTATGCTCAATCGCTTGTTATGATCAACGTTTCCTTCATTTCGATGCATATTTTCTTTATTTTGATGCTCATTAGCTTGTTGCGATCAACATTTCCTTTGTTTCAATGCATATTCCTTCATTTTGATGCTCATTCGCTTGTTATTATCAACATTTCCTTCGTTTCGTTGCATATTTCCTTCAATTTAATGCTCATTCGCTTGTTATGATAAACATTTCCTTCGTTTCGATGCATGTCTCCATCATTTTGATGCTCATTCTTCATTACGATCAACATTTCTTTCGGTACGATGCATGTTTCCATCATTTTGATGCTCACTCTCATTAAGATCAACATTTCTTTCGGTTCGATGCATGTTTCGATCATTTTGATGCTCATTCTCTCATTACGATCAACATTTCCTTCAATTTGGTGCATATTTCCTTCTTTTTGATGCTCATTTGCTTGTTATGATCAATATTTTCTTCATTTCGATGCATATTTCCTTCATTTTGATGCTCATTCGCTTCATATTTCCATCGTTTCGATTCATATTTCCTTTATTTTGATGCTCATTTTCTTGTTATGATCAACATTTTCTTCGTTTCTATGCATGTTCCCTCATTTTGATGCTATTCGCTTGTTATGATCAACATTTCCTTTGTTTTGATGCATATTTCCCTTATTTTTATGCTCATTCGCTTGTTATGATCAACGTTTCCTTCATTTTGATGTTCATTGGCTTGTTATGATCAACGTTTCCTTCGTTTCTACGAATATTTCCTTCATTTTGATGCTCATTCGCCTTTTATGATCAACATTTTCTTCATTTCGATGCATATTTCCTTCATTTTGAAGCTCATTAGCTTGTTATGGCCAACATTTCCTTTGTTTCGATGCATATTTACTTCTTTTTTATGCTCCTTCGCTTGTTATGATCAACATTTCCTTTATTTTGATGCTCTTTGGCTTGTTATGATCAACTTTTCCTTCGTTTCGATGCATATTTCCTTCATTTTGATGCTCATTCACCTTTTATGATCAACATTTACTTCGTTTCGATGCATGTTTTCATCATTTTGATGCTCATTCTTTCATTACAATCAACATTTCTTTCGGTACGATGCATGTTTCCATCATTTGGATGCTCATTCTCTCATTACGATCAACATTTCCTTCGGTTCGACGCATGTTTCCATCATTTTGATGCTCATTCTCTCATTACGATCAACATTTCCTTCATTTCGATGCATATTTCCTTCATTTTGATGCTCATTTGCTTGTTATGATCAATATTTCCTTCATTTCGTTGCATATTTCCTTCAATTTAATGCTCATTCGCTTGTTATGATCAACATATCCTTCGTTTCGATGCATGTTTCCATCATTTTGATGCTCATTCTTTCATTACGATCAAATTTCTTTCGTTCGATGCATGTTTCCATCATTTTGATGCTCATTCTCTCATTACGATTAACATTTCCTTCGGTTCAATGCATGTTTCCATCATTTTGATGCTCATTCTCTCAATAAGATCAACATTTCCTTCATTTCGATGCATATTTCCTTCATTTTAATGCTCATTTGCTTGTTATGATCAACATTTTCTTCGTTTCGATGCATATTTCCTTCATTTTGATGCACATTCACTTGTTATGATACCTATTTCCATCGTTTTGATTAATATTTCCTTCATTTTGATGCTCATTTTCTTGTTATGATCAACATTTCCTTCGTTTCTATGCATGTTCTCTCATTTGGATGCTATTCGCAAGTTATGATCAACATTTCCTTGGTTTCGATGCATATTTCCCTCATTTTTATACTCATTCGCTTGTTATGATCAACGTTTCCTTCATTTTGATGCTCATTAGATTGTTATGATCAACGTTTCTTTCATTTTGATGCATATTTCCTTCATTTTGATGCTCATTCGCCTTGTATGATCATCTTTTCCTTCATTTCGATGCATATTTCCTTCATTTTGAAGCTCATAAGCTTGTTATGATCTACATTTCCTTTGTTTCGATGCATATTTCCTTAAGTTTTATGCTCATTCGCTTGTTATGATCAACGTTTCCTTCATTTTGATGCTCTTTGGCTTGTTATGATCAATATTTCCTTTGTTTCGATACATATTTACTTCATTTTGATGCTCATTCAGTTGTTATGATCAACATTTCCTTCGTTTCGTTGCATATTTCCTTCATTTTGATGCTCATGCGCTTGTTATGATCAACATTTCCTTTGTTGCGATGCATAATTCCTTCATTTTAATACTTATTCGCTTATTATGATCAACGTTTCCTTGGTTTCGATGTGCATTTCCTTCATTTTGAGCTAATCGCTAGTAATGATCAACATTTCCTTCATTTCGATGTATATTCCTTCATTTTGATTCTCATTGGCTTGTTATGATCAACATTTCCTTCATTTTGATGCATATTCCTTCAATTAGATTCTCATTCTCATGTTATGATTAATATTTCATTTGTTTCGATGCAAATTTCCTTCATGTTGATGCTCATTCGCTTGTTATGATCAACATTTCCTTCGTTTCGATGCATATTCCTTCATTTTGATGCTAATTAGCTTGTTATGATCAACATTTCCTTCGTTTCGATGGATATTTTCTTCATTTTGATACTCATTCGCTTGTTATGATCAACATTTCATTCACTTCGATGCATATTTCTTTCATATTGAAGCTCATTCTCTTGTTATGATCAACATTTCCTTCGTTTCGATGCATATTTCCTTTATTTTGATGCTCATTCGCTTGTTATGATCAACATTTCCTTCATTTCGATGCATATTCCTTCATTTTGATGCTCATTCGCATGTTATGATCAACATATCCTTCATTTTGATGCATATTTCTTTCATTTTAATGCTCATTCGCTTGTTATGTACAATGTTTCCTATGTTTCGATGCATATTTCCTTTATTTTGATGCTTAATCGCTTGTTATGATCAACGTTTCTTTCATTTCGATGCATATTTCCTTTATTTTGATGCTCATTAGCTTGTTGCGATCAACATTTCCTTTGTTTCAATGCATATTCCTTCATTTTGATGCTCATTTGCTTGTTATGATCAACATTTCCTTCGTTTCGTTGCATATTTCCTTCAATTTAATGCTCATTCACTTGTTATGATAAACATTTCCTTCGTTTCGATGCATGTCTCTATCATTTTGATGCTCATTCATTCATTACGATCAACATTTCTTTCGGTACGATGCATGTTTCCATCATTTTGATGCTCACTCTCATTAAGATCAACATTTCTTTCGGTTCGATGCATGTTTCCATCATTTTGATGCTCATTCTCTCATTACGATCAACATTTCCTTCATTTTGATGCATATTTCCTTCTTTTTGATGCTCATTTGCTTGTTATGATCAATATTTTCTTCATTTAGATGCATATTTCCTTCATTTTGATGCTCATTCGCTTCCCATTTCCATCGTTTTGATTCATATTTCCTTCATTTCGATGCTCATTTTCTTGTTATGATCAACATTTTCTTCCTTTCTATGCATGTTCCCTCATTTTGATGCTATTCGCTTGTTATGATCAACATTTCCTTTGTTTCGATGCATATTTCCCTTATTTTTATGCTCATTCACTTGTTATGATCAACGTTTCCTTCATTTTGATGTTCATTGGCTTGTTATGATCAACGTTTCCTTTATTTCTATGAATATTTCCTTCATTTTGATGCTCATTCGCCTTTTATGATCAACATTTTCTTCATTTCGATGCATATTTCCTTCATTTTGAAGCTCATTAGCTTGTTATGGCCAACATTTCCTTTGTTTCGATGCATATTTCCTTCTTTTTTATGCTCCTTCGTTTGTTATGATCAACATTTCCTTTATTTTGATGCTTTTTGGCTTGTTATGATCAATGTTTCCTTCGTTTCGATGCATATTTCCATCATTTTGATGCTCATTCACCTTTTATGATCAACATTTACTTCGTTTCGATGCATGTTTTCATCATTTTGATGCTCATTCTTTCATTACAATCAACATTTCTTTCGGTACGATGCATGTTTCCATCATTTTGATGCTCATTCTCTCATTACGATCAACATTTCCTTCGGCTCGATGCATGTTTCCATCATTTTGATGCTCATTCTCTCATTACGATCAACATTTCCTTCATTTCGATGCATATTTCCTTCATTTTGATGCTCATTTGCTTGTTATGATCAATATTTCCTTCATTTCGTTGCATATTTCCTTCAATTCAATGCTCATTCGCTTGTTACGATCAACATATCCTTCGTTTCGATGCATGTTTCCATCATTTTGATGCTCATTCTTTCATTACGATCAAATTTCTTTCGTTCGATGCATGTTTCCATCATTTTGATGCTCATTCTCTCATTACGATTAACATTTCCTTCGGGTCAATGCATGTTTCCATCATTTTGATGCTCATTCTCTCAATACGATCAACATTTCCTTCACTTCGATGCATATTTCTTTCATATTGAAGCTCATTCTCTTGTTATGATCAACATTTCCTTCGTTTCGATGCATATTTCCTTTATTTTGATGCTCATTCGCTTGTTATGATCAACATTTCCTTCGTTTCGATGCATATTCCTTCATTTTGATGCTCATTCGCATGTTATGATCAACATATCCTTCATTTTGATGCATATTTCTTTCATTTTAGTGCTCATTCGCTTGTTATGATCAACGTTTCCTATGTTTCGATGCATATTTCCTTTATTTTTATGCTCAATCGCTTGTTATGATCAACGTTTCCTTCATTTCGATGCATATTTTCTTTATTTTGATGCTCATTAGCTTGTTGCGATCAACATTTCCTTTGTTTCAATGCATATTCCTTCATTTTGATGCTCATTCGCTTGTTATTATCAACATTTCCTTCGTTTCGTTGCATATTTCCTTCAATTTAATGCTCATTCGCTTGTTATGATAAACATTTCCTTCGTTTCGATGCATGTCTCCATCATTTTGATGCTCATTCTTCATTACGATCAACATTTCTTTCGGTACGATGCATGTTTCCATCATTTTGATGCTCACTCTCATTAAGATCAACATTTCTTTCGGTTCGATGCATGTTTCGATCATTTTGATGCTCATTCTCTCATTACGATCAACATTTCCTTCAATTTGGTGCATATTTCCTTCTTTTTGATGCTCATTTGCTTGTTATGATCAATATTTTCTTCATTTCGATGCATATTTCCTTCATTTTGATGCTCATTCGCTTCATATTTCCATCGTTTCGATTCATATTTCCTTTATTTTGATGCTCATTTTCTTGTTATGATCAACATTTTCTTCGTTTCTATGCATGTTCCCTCATTTTGATGCTATTCGCTTGTTATGATCAACATTTCCTTTGTTTTGATGCATATTTCCCTTATTTTTATGCTCATTCGCTTGTTATGATCAACGTTTCCTTCATTTTGATGTTCATTGGCTTGTTATGATCAACGTTTCCTTCGTTTCTACGAATATTTCCTTCATTTTGATGCTCATTCGCCTTTTATGATCAACATTTTCTTCATTTCGATGCATATTTCCTTCATTTTGAAGCTCATTAGCTTGTTATGGCCAACATTTCCTTTGTTTCGATGCATATTTACTTCTTTTTTATGCTCCTTCGCTTGTTATGATCAACATTTCCTTTATTTTGATGCTCTTTGGCTTGTTATGATCAACTTTTCCTTCGTTTCGATGCATATTTCCTTCATTTTGATGCTCATTCACCTTTTATGATCAACATTTACTTCGTTTCGATGCATGTTTTCATCATTTTGATGCTCATTCTTTCATTACAATCAACATTTCTTTCGGTACGATGCATGTTTCCATCATTTGGATGCTCATTCTCTCATTACGATCAACATTTCCTTCGGTTCGACGCATGTTTCCATCATTTTGATGCTCATTCTCTCATTACGATCAACATTTCCTTCATTTCGATGCATATTTCCTTCATTTTGATGCTCATTTGCTTGTTATGATCAATATTTCCTTCATTTCGTTGCATATTTCCTTCAATTTAATGCTCATTCGCTTGTTATGATCAACATATCCTTCGTTTCGATGCATGTTTCCATCATTTTGATGCTCATTCTTTCATTACGATCAAATTTCTTTCGTTCGATGCATGTTTCCATCATTTTGATGCTCATTCTCTCATTACGATTAACATTTCCTTCGGTTCAATGCATGTTTCCATCATTTTGATGCTCATTCTCTCAATAAGATCAACATTTCCTTCATTTCGATGCATATTTCCTTCATTTTAATGCTCATTTGCTTGTTATGATCAACATTTTCTTCGTTTCGATGCATATTTCCTTCATTTTGATGCACATTCACTTGTTATGATACCTATTTCCATCGTTTTGATTAATATTTCCTTCATTTTGATGCTCATTTTCTTGTTATGATCAACATTTCCTTCGTTTCTATGCATGTTCTCTCATTTGGATGCTATTCGCAAGTTATGATCAACATTTCCTTGGTTTCGATGCATATTTCCCTCATTTTTATACTCATTCGCTTGTTATGATCAACGTTTCCTTCATTTTGATGCTCATTAGATTGTTATGATCAACGTTTCTTTCATTTTGATGCATATTTCCTTCATTTTGATGCTCATTCGCCTTGTATGATCATCTTTTCCTTCATTTCGATGCATATTTCCTTCATTTTGAAGCTCATAAGCTTGTTATGATCTACATTTCCTTTGTTTCGATGCATATTTCCTTAAGTTTTATGCTCATTCGCTTGTTATGATCAACGTTTCCTTCATTTTGATGCTCTTTGGCTTGTTATGATCAATATTTCCTTTGTTTCGATACATATTTACTTCATTTTGATGCTCATTCAGTTGTTATGATCAACATTTCCTTCGTTTCGTTGCATATTTCCTTCATTTTGATGCTCATGCGCTTGTTATGATCAACATTTCCTTTGTTGCGATGCATAATTCCTTCATTTTAATACTTATTCGCTTATTATGATCAACGTTTCCTTGGTTTCGATGTGCATTTCCTTCATTTTGAGCTAATCGCTAGTAATGATCAACATTTCCTTCATTTCGATGTATATTCCTTCATTTTGATTCTCATTTGCTTGTTATGATCAACATTTCCTTCATTTTGATGCATATTCCTTCAATTAGATTCTCATTCTCATGTTATGATTAATATTTCATTTGTTTCGATGCAAATTTCCTTCATGTTGATGCTCATTCGCTTGTTATGATCAACATTTCCTTCGTTTCGATGCATATTCCTTCATTTTGATGCTAATTAGCTTGTTATGATCAACATTTCCTTCGTTTCGATGGATATTTTCTTCATTTTGATACTCATTCGCTTGTTATGATCAACATTTCATTCACTTCGATGCATATTTCTTTCATATTGAAGCTCATTCTCTTGTTATGATCAACATTTCCTTCGTTTCGATGCACATTTCCTTTATTTTGATGCTCATTCGCTTGTTATGATCAACATTTCCTTCGTTTCGATGCATATTCCTTCATTTTGATGCTCATTCACCTTTTATGATCAACATTTACTTCGTTTCGATGCATGTTTTTATCATTTTGATGCTCATTCTTTCATTACAATCGACATTTCTTTCGGTATGATGCATGTTTCCATCATTTTGATGCTCATTCTCTCATTACGATCAACATTTCCTTCGGTTCGATGCATGTTTCCATCATTTTGATGCTCATTCTCTCATTACGATCAACATTTCCTTCATTTCGATGCATATTTCCTTCATTTTGATGCTCATTTGCTTGTTATGATCAATATTTCCTTCATTTCGTTGCATATTTCCTTCAATTTAATGCTCATTCGCTTGTCATGATCAACATATCCTTCGTTTCGATGCATGTTTCCAATATTTTGATGCTCATTCTTTCATTACGATCAAATTACTTTCGTTCGATGCATGTTTCCATCATTTTGATGCTCATTCTCTCATTACGATTAACATTTCCTTCGGGTCAATGCATGTTTCCATCATTTTGATGCTCATTCTCTCAATACGATCAACATTTCCTTCACTTCGATGCATATTTCTTTCATATTGAAGCTCATTCTCTTGTTATGATCAACATTTCCTTCGTTTCGATGCATATTTCCTTTATTTTGATGCTCATTCGCTTGTTATGATCAACATTTCCTTCGTTTCGATGCATATTCCTTCATTTTGATGCTCATTCGCATGTTATGATCAACATATCCTTCATTTTGATGCATATTTCTTTCATTTTAATGCTCATTCGCTTGTTATGATCAACGTTTCCGATGTTTCGATGCATATTTCCTTTATTTTTATGCTCAATCGCTTGTTATGATCAACGTTTCCTTCATTTCGATGCATATTTCCTTTATTTTGATGCTCATTAGCTTGTTGCGATCAACATTTCCTTTGTTTCAATGCATATTCCTTCATTTTGATGCTCATTCGCTTGTTATGATCAACATTTCCTTCGTTTCGTTGCATATTTCCTTCAATTTAATGCTCATTCGCTTGTTATGATAAACATTTCCTTCGTTTCGATGCATGTCTCCATCATTTTGATGCTCATTCTTCATTACGATCAACATTTCTTTCGGTACGATGCATGTTTCCATCATTTTGATGCTCACTCTCATTAAGATCAACATTTCTTTCGGTTCGATGCATGTTTCGATCATTTTGATGCTCATTCTCTCATTACGATCAACATTTCCTTCAATTTGATGCATATTTCCTTCTTTTTGATGCTCATTTGCTTGTTATGATCAATATTTTCTTCATTTCGATGCATATTTCCTTCATTTTGATGCTCATTCGCTTCCTATTTCCATCGTTTCGATTCATATTTCCTTCATTTTGATGCTCATTTTCTTGTTATGATCAACATTTTCTTCGTTTCTATGCATGTTCCCTTATTTTGATGCTATTCGCTTGTTATGATCAACATTTCCTTTGTTTTGATGCATATTTCCCTTATTTTTATGCTCATTCGCTTGTTATGATCAACGTTTCCTTCATTTTGATGTTCATTGGCTTGTTATGATCAACGTTTCCTTCGTTTCTACGAATATTTCCTTCATTTTGATGCTCATTCGCCTTTTATGATCAACATTTTCTTCATTTCGATGCATATTTCCTTCATTTTGAAGCTCACTAGCTTGTTATGGCCAACATTTCCTTTGTTTCGATGCATATTTCCTTCTTTTTTATGCTCCTTCGCTTGTTATGATCAACATTTCCTTTATTTTGATGCTCTTTGGATTGTTATGATCAACGTTTCCTTCGTTTCGATGCATATTTCCTTCATTTTGATGCTCATTCACCTTTTATGATCAACATTTACTTCGTTTCGATGCATGTTTTCATCATTTTGATGCTCATTCTTTCATTACAATCAACATTTCTTTCGGTACGATGCATGTTTCCATCATTTGGATGCTCATTCTCTCATTACGATCAACATTTCCTTCGGTTCGACGCATGTTTCCATCATTTTGATGCTCATTCTCTCATTACGATCAACATTTCCTTCATTTCGATGCATATTTCCTTCATTTTGATGCTCATTTGCTTGTTATGATCAATATTTCCTTCATTTCGTTGCATATTTCCTTCAATTTAATGCTCATTCGCTTGTTATGATCAACATATCCTTCGTTTCGATGCATGTTTCCATCATTTTGATGCTCATTCTTTCATTACGATCAAATTTCTTTCGTTCGATGCATGTTTCCATCATTTTGATGCTCATTCTCTCATTACGATTAACATTTCCTTCGGTTCAATGCATGTTTCCATCATTTTGATGCTCATTCTCTCAATACGATCAACATTTCCTTCATTTCGATGCATATTTCCTTCATTTTAATGCACATTCGCTTGTTATGATCAACATTTTCTTCGTTTCGATGCATATTTCCTTCATTTTGATGCACATTCGCTTGTTATGATACCTATTTCCATCGTTTTGATTAATATTTCCTTCATTTTGATGCTCATTTTCTTGTTATGTCAACATTTTCTTCGTTTCTATGCATGTTCTCTCATTTGGATGCTATTCGCAAGTTATGATCAACATTTCCTTGGTTTCGATGCATATTTCCCTCATTTTTATACTCATTCGCTTGTTATGATCAACGTTTCCTTCATTTTGATGCTCATTAGATTGTTATGATCAACGTTTCTTTCATTTTGATGCATATTTCCTTCATTTTGATGCTCATTCGCCTTGTATGATCATCTTTTCCTTCATTTCGATGCATATTTCCTTCATTTTGAAGCTCATAAGCTTGTTATGATCTACATTTCCTTTGTTTCGATGCATATTTCCTTAAGTTTTATGCTCATTCGCTTGTTATGATCAACGTTTCCTTCATTTTGATGCTCTTTGGCTTGTTATGATCAATATTTCCTTTGTTTCGATACATATTTACTTCATTTTGATGCTCATTCAGTTGTTATGATCAACATTTCCTTCGTTTCGTTGCATATTTCCTTCATTTTGATGCTCATGCGCTTGTTATGATCAACATTTCCTTTGTTGCGATGCATAATTCCTTCATTTTAATACTTATTCGCTTATTATGATCAACGTTTCCTTGGTTTCGATGTGCATTTCCTTCATTTTGAGCTAATCGCTAGTAATGATCAACATTTCCTTCATTTCGATGTATATTCCTTCATTTTGATTCTCATTTGCTTGTTATGATCAACATTTCCTTCATTTTGATGCATATTCCTTCAATTAGATTCTCATTCTCATGTTATGATTAATATTTCATTTGTTTCGATGCAAATTTCCTTCATGTTGATGCTCATTCGCTTGTTATGATCAACATTTCCTTCGTTTCGATGCATATTCCTTCATTTTGATGCTAATTAGCTTGTTATGATCAACATTTCCTTCGTTTCGATGGATATTTTCTTCATTTTGATACTCATTCGCTTGTTATGATCAACATTTCATTCACTTCGATGCATATTTCTTTCATATTGAAGCTCATTCTCTTGTTATGATCAACATTTCCTTCGTTTCGATGCACATTTCCTTTATTTTGATGCTCATTCGCTTGTTATGATCAACATTTCCTTCGTTTCGATGCATATTCCTTCATTTTGATGCTCATTCACCTTTTATGATCAACATTTACTTCGTTTCGATGCATGTTTTTATCATTTTGATGCTCATTCTTTCATTACAATCGACATTTCTTTCGGTATGATGCATGTTTCCATCATTTTGATGCTCATTCTCTCATTACGATCAACATTTCCTTCGGTTCGATGCATGTTTCCATCATTTTGATGCTCATTCTCTCATTACGATCAACATTTCCTTCATTTCGATGCATATTTCCTTCATTTTGATGCTCATTTGCTTGTTATGATCAATATTTCCTTCATTTCGTTGCATATTTCCTTCAATTTAATGCTCATTCGCTTGTCATGATCAACATATCCTTCGTTTCGATGCATGTTTCCAATATTTTGATGCTCATTCTTTCATTACGATCAAATTACTTTCGTTCGATGCATGTTTCCATCATTTTGATGCTCATTCTCTCATTACGATTAACATTTCCTTCGGGTCAATGCATGTTTCCATCATTTTGATGCTCATTCTCTCAATACGATCAACATTTCCTTCACTTCGATGCATATTTCTTTCATATTGAAGCTCATTCTCTTGTTATGATCAACATTTCCTTCGTTTCGATGCATATTTCCTTTATTTTGATGCTCATTCGCTTGTTATGATCAACATTTCCTTCGTTTCGATGCATATTCCTTCATTTTGATGCTCATTCGCATGTTATGATCAACATATCCTTCATTTTGATGCATATTTCTTTCATTTTAATGCTCATTCGCTTGTTATGATCAACGTTTCCGATGTTTCGATGCATATTTCCTTTATTTTTATGCTCAATCGCTTGTTATGATCAACGTTTCCTTCATTTCGATGCATATTTCCTTTATTTTGATGCTCATTAGCTTGTTGCGATCAACATTTCCTTTGTTTCAATGCATATTCCTTCATTTTGATGCTCATTCGCTTGTTATGATCAACATTTCCTTCGTTTCGTTGCATATTTCCTTCAATTTAATGCTCATTCGCTTGTTATGATAAACATTTCCTTCGTTTCGATGCATGTCTCCATCATTTTGATGCTCATTCTTCATTACGATCAACATTTCTTTCGGTACGATGCATGTTTCCATCATTTTGATGCTCACTCTCATTAAGATCAACATTTCTTTCGGTTCGATGCATGTTTCGATCATTTTGATGCTCATTCTCTCATTACGATCAACATTTCCTTCAATTTGATGCATATTTCCTTCTTTTTGATGCTCATTTGCTTGTTATGATCAATATTTTCTTCATTTCGATGCATATTTCCTTCATTTTGATGCTCATTCGCTTCCTATTTCCATCGTTTCGATTCATATTTCCTTCATTTTGATGCTCATTTTCTTGTTATGATCAACATTTTCTTCGTTTCTATGCATGTTCCCTTATTTTGATGCTATTCGCTTGTTATGATCAACATTTCCTTTGTTTTGATGCATATTTCCCTTATTTTTATGCTCATTCGCTTGTTATGATCAACGTTTCCTTCATTTTGATGTTCATTGGCTTGTTATGATCAACGTTTCCTTCGTTTCTACGAATATTTCCTTCATTTTGATGCTCATTCGCCTTTTATGATCAACATTTTCTTCATTTCGATGCATATTTCCTTCATTTTGAAGCTCACTAGCTTGTTATGGCCAACATTTCCTTTGTTTCGATGCATATTTCCTTCTTTTTTATGCTCCTTCGCTTGTTATGATCAACATTTCCTTTATTTTGATGCTCTTTGGATTGTTATGATCAACGTTTCCTTCGTTTCGATGCATATTTCCTTCATTTTGATGCTCATTCACCTTTTATGATCAACATTTACTTCGTTTCGATGCATGTTTTCATCATTTTGATGCTCATTCTTTCATTACAATCAACATTTCTTTCGGTACGATGCATGTTTCCATCATTTGGATGCTCATTCTCTCATTACGATCAACATTTCCTTCGGTTCGACGCATGTTTCCATCATTTTGATGCTCATTCTCTCATTACGATCAACATTTCCTTCATTTCGATGCATATTTCCTTCATTTTGATGCTCATTTGCTTGTTATGATCAATATTTCCTTCATTTCGTTGCATATTTCCTTCAATTTAATGCTCATTCGCTTGTTATGATCAACATATCCTTCGTTTCGATGCATGTTTCCATCATTTTGATGCTCATTCTTTCATTACGATCAAATTTCTTTCGTTCGATGCATGTTTCCATCATTTTGATGCTCATTCTCTCATTACGATTAACATTTCCTTCGGTTCAATGCATGTTTCCATCATTTTGATGCTCATTCTCTCAATACGATCAACATTTCCTTCATTTCGATGCATATTTCCTTCATTTTAATGCACATTCGCTTGTTATGATCAACATTTTCTTCGTTTCGATGCATATTTCCTTCATTTTGATGCACATTCGCTTGTTATGATACCTATTTCCATCGTTTTGATTAATATTTCCTTCATTTTGATGCTCATTTTCTTGTTATGTCAACATTTTCTTCGTTTCTATGCATGTTCTCTCATTTGGATGCTATTCGCAAGTTATGATCAACATTTCCTTGGTTTCGATGCATATTTCCCTCATTTTTATACTCATTCGCTTGTTATGATCAACGTTTCCTTCATTTTGATGCTCATTAGATTGTTATGATCAACGTTTCTTTCATTTTGATGCATATTTCCTTCATTTTGATGCTCATTCGCCTTGTATGATCATCTTTTCCTTCATTTCGATGCATATTTCCTTCATTTTGAAGCTCATAAGCTTGTTATGATCTACATTTCCTTTGTTTCGATGCATATTTCCTTAAGTTTTATGCTCATTCGCTTGTTATGATCAACGTTTCCTTCATTTTGATGCTCTTTGGCTTGTTATGATCAATATTTCCTTTGTTTCGATACATATTTACTTCATTTTGATGCTCATTCAGTTGTTATGATCAACATTTCCTTCGTTTTGTTGCATATTTCCTTCATTTTGATGCTCATGCGCTTGTTATGATCAACATTTCCTTTGTTGCGATGCATAATTCCTTCATTTTAATACTTATTCGCTTATTATGATCAACGTTTCCTTGGTTTCGATGTGCATTTCCTTCATTTTGAGCTAATCGCTAGTAATGATCAACATTTCCTTCATTTCGATGTATATTCCTTCATTTTGATTCTCAATTGCTTGTTATGATCAACATTTCCTTCATTTTGATGCATATTCCTTCAATTAGATTCTCATTCTCATGTTATGATTAATATTTCATTTGTTTCGATGCAAATTTCCTTCATGTTGATGCTCATTCGCTTGTTATGATCAACATTTCCTTCGTTTCGATGCATATTCCTTCATTTTGATGCTAATTAGCTTGTTATGATCAACATTTCCTTCGTTTCGATGGATATTTTCTTCATTTTGATACTCATTCGCTTGTTATGATCAACATTTCATTCACTTCGATGCATATTTCTTTCATATTGAAGCTCATTCTCTTGTTATGATCAACATTTCCTTCGTTTCGATGCATATTTCCTTTATTTTGATGCTCATTCGCTTGTTATGATCACAATTTCCTTCGTTTCGATGCATATTCCTTCATTTTGATGCTCATTCGCATGTTATGATCAACATATCCTTCATTTTGATGCATATTTCTTTCATTTTAATGCTCATTCGCTTGTTATGTACAACGTTTCCTATGTTTCGATGCATATTTCCTTTATTTTAATGCTTAATCGCTTGTTATGATCAACGTTTCTTTCATTTCGATGCATATTTCCTTTATTTTGATGCTCATTAGCTTGTTGCGATCAACATTTCCTTTGTTTCAATGCATATTCCTTCATTTTGATGCTCATTCGCTTGTTATGATCAACATTTCCTTCGTTTCGTTGCATATTTCCTTCAATTTAATGCTCATTCGCTTGTTATGATAAACATTTCCTTCGTTTCGATGCATGTCTCCATCATTTTGATGCTCATTCATTCATTACGATCAACATTTCTTTCGGTACGATGCATGTTTCCATCATTTTGATGCTCACTCTCAATAAGATCAACATTTCTTTCGGTTCGATGCATGTTTCCATCATTTTGATGCTCATTCTCTCATTACGATCAACATTTCCTTCATTTTGATGCATATTTCCTTCTTTTTGATGCTCATTTGCTTGTTATGATCAATATTTTCTTCATTTCGATGCATATTTCCTTCATTTTGATGCTCATTCGCTTCCCATTTCCATCGTTTCGATTCATATTTCCTTCATTTTGATGCTCATTTTCTTGTTATGATCAACATTTTCTTCCTTTCTATGCATGTTCCCTCATTTTGATGCTATTCGCTTGTTATGATCAACATTTCCTTTGTTTCGATGCATATTTCCCTTATTTTTATGCTCATTCGCTTGTTATGATCAACGTTTCCTTCAACATTTCCTTCGTTTCGATGCATATTCCTTCATTCTGATGCTAATTAGCTTGTTATGATCTACATTTCCTTCGTTTCGATGGATATTTTCTTCATTTTGATACTCATTCGCTTGTTATGATCAATATTTCATTCACTTCGATGCATATTTCTTTCATATTGAAGCTCATTCTCTTGTTATGATCAACATTTCCTTCGTTTCGATGCATATTTCCTTTATTTTGATGCTCATTCGCTTGTTATGATCAACATTTCCTTCGTTTCGATGCATATTCCTTCATTTTGATGCTCATTCGCATGTTATGATCAATATATCCTTCATTTTGATGCATATTTCTTTCATTTTAATGCTCATTCGCTTGTTATGATCAACGTTTCCTATGTTTCGATGCATATTTCCTTTATTTTTATGCTCAATCGCTTGTTATGATCAACGTTTCCTTCATTTCGATGCATATTTCCTTTATTTTGATGCTCATTAGCTTGTTGCGATCAACATTTCCTTTGTTTCAATGCATATTCCTTCATTTTGATGCTCATTCGCTTGTTATGATCAATATTTCCTTCGTTTCGTTGCATATTTCCTTCAATTTAATGCTCATTCGCTTGTTATGATAAACATTTCCTTCGTTTCGATGCATGTCTCCAACATTTTGATGCTCATTCTTCATTGCGATCAACATTTCTTTCGGTACGATGCATGTTTCCATCATTTTGATGCTCACTCTCATTAAGATCAACATTTCTTTCGGTTCGATGCATGTTTCGATCATTTTGATGCTCATTCTCTCATTACGATCAACATTTCCTTCAATTTGATGCATATTTCCTTCTTTTTGATGCTCATTTGCTTGTTATGATCAATATTTTCTTCATTTCGATGCATATTTCCTTCATTTTGATGCTCATTCGCTTCCTATTTCCATCGTTTCGATTCATATTTCCTTCATTTTGATGCTCATTTTCTTGTTATAATCAACATTTTCTTCGTTTCTATACATGTTCCCTCATTTTGATGCTATTCGCTTGTTATGATCAACATTTCCTTTGTTTTGATGCATATTTCCCTTATTTTTATGCTCATTCGCTTGTTATGATCAACGTTTCCTTTATTTTGATGTTTATTGGCTTGTTATGATCAACGTTTCCTTCGTTTCTACGAATATTTCCTTCATTTTGATGCTCATTCGCCTTTTATGATCAACATTTTCTTCATTTCGATGCATATTTCCTTCATTTTGATGCTCATTAGCTTGTTATGGCCAACATTTCCTTTGTTTCGATGCATATTTCCTTCTTTTTTATGCTCCTTCGCTTGTTATGATCAACATTTCCTTTATTTTGATGCTCTTTGGCTTGTTATGATCAACGTTTCCTTCGTTTCGATGCATATTTCCTTCATTTTGATGCTCATTCACCTTTTATGATCAACATTTACTTCGTTTCGATGCATGTTTTCATCATTTTGATGCTCATTCTTTCATTACAATCAACATTTCTTTCGGTACGATGCATGTTTCCATCATTTGGATGCTCATTCTCTCATTACGATCAACATTTCCTTCGGTTCGACGCATGTTTCCATCATTTTGATGCTCATTCTCTCATTACGATCAACATTTCCTTCATTTCGATGCATATTTCCTTCATTTTGATGCTCATTTGCTTGTTATGATCAATATTTCCTTCATTTCGTTGAATATTTCCTTCAATTTAATGCTCATTCGCTTGTTATGATCAACATATCCTTCGTTCGATGCATGTTTCCATCATTTTGATGCTCATTCTTTCATTAGGATCAAATTTCTTTCGTTCGATGCATGTTTCCATCATTTTGATGCTCATTCTCTCATTACGATTAACATTTCCTTCGGTTCAATGCATGTTTCCATCATTTTGATGCTCATTCTCTCAATACGATCAACATTTCCTTCATTTCGATGCATATTTCCTTCATTTTAATGCTCATTTGCTTGTTATGATCAACATTTTCTTCGTTTCGATGCATATTTCCTTCATTTTGATGCACATTCGCTTGTTATGATACCTATTTCCATCGTTTTGATTAATATTTCCTTCATTTTGATGCTCATTTTCTTGTTATGATCAACATTTCCTTCGTTTCTATGCATGTTCTCTCATTTGGATGCTATTCGCAAGTTAAGATCAACATTTCCTTGGTTTCGATGCATATTTTCCTCATTTTTATACTCATTCGCTTGTTATGATCAACGTTTCCTTCATTTTGATGCTCATTAGATTATTATGATCAATGTTTCTTTCATTTTGATGCATATTTCTTTCATTTTGATGCTCATTCGCCTTGTATGATCATCTTTTCCTTCATTTCGATGCATATTTCCTTCATTTTGAAGCTCATAAGCTTGTTATGATCTACATTTCATTTGTTTCGATGCATATTTCCTTAATTTTTATGCTCATTCGCTTGTTATGATCAACGTTTCCTTCATTTTGATGCTCTTTGGCTTGTTATGATCAATATTTCCTTTGTTTCGATACATATTTACTTCATTTTGATGCTCATTCAGTTGTTATGATCAACATTTCCTTCGTTTCGTTGCATATTTCCTTCATTTTGATGCTTATGCGCTTGTTATGATCAACATTTCCTTTGTTGCGATGCATATTTCCTTCATTTTAATACTTATTCGCTTATTATGATCAACGTTTCCTTCGTTTCGATGTGTATTTCCTTCATTTTAATACTTATTCGCTTATTATGATCAACGTTTCCTTCGTTTCGATGCGTATTTCCTTCATTTTGAGCTAATCGCTAGTAATGATCAACATTTCCTTCGATTCGATGTATATTCCTTCATTTTGATTCTCATTCGCTTGTTATGATCAACATTTCCTTCATTTTGACGCATATTCCTTCAATTAGATTCTCATTCTCATGTTATGATTAATATTTCATTTGTTTCGATGCAAATTTCCTTCATGTTGATGCTCATTCGCTTGTTATGATCAACATTTCCTTCGTTTCGATGCATATTCCTTCATTCTGATGCTAATTAGCTTGTTATGATCAACATTTCCTTCGTTTCGATGGATATTTTCTTCATTTTGATACTCATTCGCTTGTTATGATCAACATTTCATTCACTTCGATGCATATTTCTTTCATATTGAAGCTCATTCTCTTGTTATGATCAACATTTCCTTCGTTTCGATGCATATTTCCTTTATTTTGATGCTCATTCGCTTGTTATGATCAACATTTCCTTCGTTTCGATGCATATTCCTTCATTTTGATGCTCATTCGCATGTTATGATCAACATATCCTTCATTTTGATGCATATTTCTTTCATTTTAATGCTCATTCGCTTGTTATGTACAACGTTTCCTATGTTTCGATGCATATTTCCTTTATTTTGATGCTTAATCGCTTGTTATGATCAACGTTTCTTTCATTTCGATGCATATTTCCTTTATTTTGATGCTCATTAGCTTGTTGCGATCAACATTTCCTTTGTTTCAATGCATATTCCTTCATTTTGATGCTCATTCGCTTGTTATGATCAACATTTCCTTCGTTTCGTTGCATATTTCCTTCAATTTAATGCTCATTCGCTTGTTATGATAAACATTTCCTTCGTTTCGATGCATGTCTCCATCATTTTGATGCTCATTCATTCATTACGATCAACATTTCTTTCGGTACGATGCATGTTTCCATCATTTTGATGCTCACGCTCATTAAGATCAACATTTCTTTCGGTTCGATGCATGTTTCCATCATTTTGATGCTCATTCTCTCATTACGATCAACATTTCCTTCATTTTGATGCATATTTCCTTCTTTTTGATGCTCATTTGCTTGTTATGATCAATATTTTCTTCATTTCGATGCATATTTCCTTCATTTTGATGCTCATTCGCTTCCCATTTCCATCGTTTCGATTCATATTTCCTTCATTTTGATGCTCATTTTCTTGTTATGATCAACATTTTCTTCCTTTCTATACATGTTCCATCATTTTGATGCTATTCGCTTGTTATGATCAACATTTCCTTTGTTTCGATGCATATTTCCCTTATTTTTATGCTCATTCGCTTGTTATGATCAACATTTCCTTCAACATTTCCTTCGTTTCGATGCATATTCCTTCATTCTGATGCTAATTAGCTTGTTATGATCAATATTTCCTTCGTTTCGATGGATATTTTCTTCATTTTGATACTCATTCGCTTGTTATGATCAACATTTCATTCACTTCGATGCATATTTCTTTCATATTGAAGCTCATTCTCTTGTTATGATCAACATTTCCTTCGTTTCGATGCATATTTCCTTTATTTTGATGCTCATTCGCTTGTTATGATCAACATTTCCTTCGTTTCGATGCATATTCCTTCATTTTGATGCTCATTCGCATGTAATGATCAACATATCCTTCATTTTGATGCATATTTCTTTCATTTTAATGCTCATTCGCTTGTTATGATCAACGTTTCCTTCATTTCGATGCATATTTCCTTCATTTTGATGCTCATTCGCTTCCTATTTCCATCGTTTCGATTCATATTTCCTTCATTTTGATGCTCATTTTCTTGTTATGATCAACATTTTCTTCGTTTCTATGCATGTTCCCTCATTTTGATGCTATTCGCTTGTTATGATCAACATTTCCTTTGTTTTGATGCATATTTCCCTAATTTTTATGCTCATTCGCTTGTTATGATCAACGTTTCCTTCATTTTGATGTTCATTGGCTTGTTATGATCAACGTTTCCTTCGTTTCTACGAATATTTCCTTCATTTTGATGCTCATTCGTCTTTTATGATCAACATTTTCTTCATTTCGATGCACATTTCCTTCATTTTGAAGCTCATTAGCTTGTTATGGCCAACATTTCCTTTGTTTCGATGCATATTTCCTTATTTTTTATGCTCCTTCGCTTGTTATGATCAACATTTCCTTTATTTTGATGCTCTTTGGCTTGTTATGATCAACGTTTCCTTCGTTTCGATGCATATTTCCTTCATTTTGATGCTCATTCACCTTTTATGATCAACATTTACTTCGTTTCGATGCATGTTTTCATCATTTTGATGCTCATTCTTTCATTACAATCAACATTTCTTTCGGTACGATGCATGTTTCCATCATTTGGATGCTCATTCTCTCATTACGATCAACATTTCCTTCGGTTCGACGCATGTTTCCATCATTTTGATGCTCATTCTCTCATTACGATCAACATTTCCTTCATTTCGATGCATATTTCCTTCATTTTGATGCTCATTTGCTTGTTATGATCAATATTTCCTTCATTTCGTTGCATATTTCCTTCAATTTAATGCTCATTCGCTTGTTATGATCAACATATCCTTCGTTCGATGCATGTTTCCATCATTTTGATGCTCATTCTTTCATTACGATCAAATTTCTTTCGTTCGACGCATGTTTCCATCATTTTGATGCTCATTCTCTCATTACGATTAACATTTCCTTCGGTTCAATGCATGTTTCCATCATTTTGATGCTCATTCTCTCAATACGATCAACATTTCCTTCATTTCGATGCATATTTCCTTCATTTTAATGCTCATTTGCTTGTTATGATCAACATTTTCTTCGTTTCGATGCATATTTCCTTCATTTTGATGCACATTCGCTTGTTATGATACCTATTTCCATCGTTTTGATTAATATTTCCTTCATTTTGATGCTCATTTTCTTGTTATGATCAACATTTCCTTCGTTTCTATGCATGTTCTCTCATTTGGATGCTATTCGCAAGTTAAGATCAACATTTCCTTGGTTTCGATGCATATTTTCCTCATTTTTATACTCATTCGCTTGTTATGATCAACGTTTCCTTCATTTTGATGCTCATTAGATTATTATGATCAATGTTTCTTTCATTTTGATGCATATTTCTTTCATTTTGATGCTCATTCGCCTTGTATGATCATCTTTTCCTTCATTTCGATGCATATTTCCTTCATTTTGAAGCTCATAAGCTTGTTATGATCTACATTTCATTTGTTTCGATGCATATTTCCTTAATTTTTATGCTCATTCGCTTGTTATGATCAACGTTTCCTTCATTTTGATGCTCTTTGGCTTGTTATGATCAATATTTCCTTTGTTTCGATACATATTTACTTTATTTTGATGCTCATTCAGTTGTTATGATCAACATTTCCTTCGTTTCGTTGCATATTTCCTTCATTTTGATGCTTATGCGCTTGTTATGATCAACATTTCCTTTGTTGCGATGATATTTCCTTCATTTTAATACTTATTCGCTTATTATGATCAATGTTTCCTTCGTTTCGATGCGTATTTCCTTCATTTTAATACTTATTCGCTTATTATGATCAACGTTTCCTTCGTTTCGATGCGTATTTCCTTCATTTTGAGCTAATCGCTAGTAATGATCAACATTTCCTTCATTTCGATGTATATTCCTTCATTTTGATTCTCATTCGCTTGTTATGATCAACATTTCCTTCATTTTGACGCATATTCCTTCAATTAGATTCTCATTCTCATGTTATGATTAATATTTCATTTGTTTCGATGCAAATTTCCTTCATGTTGATGCTCATTCGCTTGTTATGATCAACATTTCCTTCGTTTCGATGCATATTCCTTCATTCTGATGCTAATTAGCTTGTTATGATCAACATTTCCTTCGTTTCGATGGATATTTTCTTCATTTTGATACTCATTCGCTTGTTATGATCAACATTTCATTCACTTCGATGCATATTTCTTTCATATTGAAGCTCATTCTCTTGTTATGATCAACATTTCCTTCGTTTCGATGCATATTTCCTTTATTTTGATGCTCATTCGCTTGTTATGATCAACATTTCCTTCGTTTCGATGCATATTCCTTCATTTTGATGCTCATTCGCATGTTATGATCAACATATCCTTCATTTTGATGCATATTTCTTTCATTTTAATGCTCATTCGCTTGTTATGTACAACGTTTCCTATGTTTCGATGCATATTTCCTTTATTTTGATGCTTAATCGCTTGTTATGATCAACGTTTCTTTCATTTCGAAGCATATTTCCTTTATTTTGATGCTCATTAGCTTGTTGCGATCAACATTTCCTTTGTTTCAATGCATATTCCTTCATTTTGATGCTCATTCAGTTGTTATGATCAACATTTCCTTCGTTTCGTTGCATATTTCCTTCATTTTGATGCTCATGCGCTTGTTATGATCAACATTTCCTTTGTTGCGATGCATAATTCCTTCATTTTAATACTTATTCGCTTATTATGATCAACGTTTCCTTGGTTTCGATGTGCATTTCCTTCATTTTGAGCTAATCGCTAGTAATGATCAACATTTCCTTCATTTCGATGTATATTCCTTCATTTTGATTCTCATTTGCTTGTTATGATCAACATTTCCTTCATTTTGATGCATATTCCTTCAATTAGATTCTCATTCTCATGTTATGATTAATATTTCATTTGTTTCGATGCAAATTTCCTTCATGTTGATGCTCATTCGCTTGTTATGATCAACATTTCCTTCGTTTCGATGCATATTCCTTCATTTTGATGCTAATTAGCTTGTTATGATCAACATTTCCTTCGTTTCGATGGATATTTTCTTCATTTTGATACTCATTCGCTTGTTATGATCAACATTTCATTCACTTCGATGCATATTTCTTTCATATTGAAGCTCATTCTCTTGTTATGATCAACATTTCCTTCGTTTCAATGCACATTTCCTTTATTTTGATGCTCATTCGCTTGTTATGATCAACATTTCCTTCGTTTCGATGCATATTCCTTCATTTTGATGCTCATTCACCTTTTATGATCAACATTTACTTCGTTTCGATGCATGTTTTCATCATTTTGATGCTCATTCTTTCATTACAATCGACATTTCTTTCGGTATGATGCATGTTTCCATCATTTTGATGCTCATTCTCTCATTACGATCAACATTTCCTTCGGTTCGATGCATGTTTCCATCATTTTGATGCTCATTCTCTCATTACGATCAACATTTCCTTCATTTCGATGCATATTTCCTTCATTTTGATGCTCATTTGCTTGTTATGATCAATATTTCCTTCATTTCGTTGCATATTTCCTTCAATTTAATGCTCATTCGCTTGTCATGATCAACATATCCTTCGTTTCGATGCATGTTTCCAATATTTTGATGCTCATTCTTTCATTACGATCAAATTACTTTCGTTCGATGCATGTTTCCATCATTTTGATGCTCATTCTCTCATTACGATTAACATTTCCTTCGGGTCAATGCATGTTTCCATCATTTTGATGCTCATTCTCTCAATACGATCAACATTTCCTTCACTTCGATGCATATTTCTTTCATATTGAAGCTCATTCTCTTGTTATGATCAACATTTCCTTCGTTTCGATGCATATTTCCTTTATTTTGATGCTCATTCGCTTGTTATGATCAACATTTCCTTCGTTTCGATGCATATTCCTTCATTTTGATGCTCATTCGCATGTTATGATCAACATATCCTTCATTTTGATGCATATTTCTTTCATTTTAATGCTCATTCGCTTGTTATGATCAACGTTTCCGATGTTTCGATGCATATTTCCTTTATTTTTATGCTCAATCGCTTGTTATGATCAACGTTTCCTTCATTTCGATGCATATTTCCTTTATTTTGATGCTCATTAGCTTGTTGCGATCAACATTTCCTTTGTTTCAATGCATATTCCTTCATTTTGATGCTCATTCGCTTGTTATGATCAACATTTCCTTCGTTTCGTTGCATATTTCCTTCAATTTAATGCTCATTCGCTTGTTATGATAAACATTTCCTTCGTTTCGATGCATGTCTCCATCATTTTGATGCTCATTCTTCATTACGATCAACATTTCTTTCGGTACGATGCATGTTTCCATCATTTTGATGCTCACTCTCATTAAGATCAACATTTCTTTCGGTTCGATGCATGTTTCGATCATTTTGATGCTCATTCTCTCATTACGATCAACATTTCCTTCAATTTGATGCATATTTCCTTCTTTTTGATGCTCATTTGCTTGTTATGATCAATATTTTCTTCATTTCGATGCATATTTCCTTCATTTTGATGCTCATTCGCTTCCTATTTCCATCGTTTCGATTCATATTTCCTTCATTTTGATGCTCATTTTCTTGTTATGATCAACATTTTCTTCGTTTCTATGCATGTTCCCTTATTTTGATGCTATTCGCTTGTTATGATCAACATTTCCTTTGTTTTGATGCATATTTCCCTTATTTTTATGCTCATTCGCTTGTTATGATCAACGTTTCCTTCATTTTGATGTTCATTGGCTTGTTATGATCAACGTTTCCTTCGTTTCTACGAATATTTCCTTCATTTTGATGCTCATTCGCCTTTTATGATCAACATTTTCTTCATTTCGATGCATATTTCCTTCATTTTGAAGCTCACTAGCTTGTTATGGCCAACATTTCCTTTGTTTCGATGCATATTTCCTTCTTTTTTATGCTCCTTCGCTTGTTATGATCAACATTTCCTTTATTTTGATGCTCTTTGGATTGTTATGATCAACGTTTCCTTCGTTTCGATGCATATTTCCTTCATTTTGATGCTCATTCACCTTTTATGATCAACATTTACTTCGTTTCGATGCATGTTTTCATCATTTTGATGCTCATTCTTTCATTACAATCAACATTTCTTTCGGTACGATGCATGTTTCCATCATTTGGATGCTCATTCTCTCATTACGATCAACATTTCCTTCGGTTCGACGCATGTTTCCATCATTTTGATGCTCATTCTCTCATTACGATCAACATTTCCTTCATTTCGATGCATATTTCCTTCATTTTGATGCTCATTTGCTTGTTATGATCAATATTTCCTTCATTTCGTTGCATATTTCCTTCAATTTAATGCTCATTCGCTTGTTATGATCAACATATCCTTCGTTTCGATGCATGTTTCCATCATTTTGATGCTCATTCTTTCATTACGATCAAATTTCTTTCGTTCGATGCATGTTTCCATCATTTTGATGCTCATTCTCTCATTACGATTAACATTTCCTTCGGTTCAATGCATGTTTCCATCATTTTGATGCTCATTCTCTCAATACGATCAACATTTCCTTCATTTCGATGCATATTTCCTTCATTTTAATGCACATTCGCTTGTTATGATCAACATTTTCTTCGTTTCGATGCATATTTCCTTCATTTTGATGCACATTCGCTTGTTATGATACCTATTTCCATCGTTTTGATTAATATTTCCTTCATTTTGATGCTCATTTTCTTGTTATGTCAACATTTTCTTCGTTTCTATGCATGTTCTCTCATTTGGATGCTATTCGCAAGTTATGATCAACATTTCCTTGGTTTCGATGCATATTTCCCTCATTTTTATACTCATTCGCTTGTTATGATCAACGTTTCCTTCATTTTGATGCTCATTAGATTGTTATGATCAACGTTTCTTTCATTTTGATGCATATTTCCTTCATTTTGATGCTCATTCGCCTTGTATGATCATCTTTTCCTTCATTTCGATGCATATTTCCTTCATTTTGAAGCTCATAAGCTTGTTATGATCTACATTTCCTTTGTTTCGATGCATATTTCCTTAAGTTTTATGCTCATTCGCTTGTTATGATCAACGTTTCCTTCATTTTGATGCTCTTTGGCTTGTTATGATCAATATTTCCTTTGTTTCGATACATATTTACTTCATTTTGATGCTCATTCAGTTGTTATGATCAACATTTCCTTCGTTTTGTTGCATATTTCCTTCATTTTGATGCTCATGCGCTTGTTATGATCAACATTTCCTTTGTTGCGATGCATATTTCCTTCATTTTAATACTTATTCGCTTATTATGATCAACGTTTCCTTGGTTTCGATGTGCATTTCCTTCATTTTGAGCTAATCGCTAGTAATGATCAACATTTCCTTCATTTCGATGTATATTCCTTCATTTTGATTCTCAATTGCTTGTTATGATCAACATTTCCTTCATTTTGATGCATATTCCTTCAATTAGATTCTCATTCTCATGTTATGATTAATATTTCATTTGTTTCGATGCAAATTTCCTTCATGTTGATGCTCATTCGCTTGTTATGATCAACATTTCCTTCGTTTCGATGCATATTCCTTCATTTTGATGCTAATTAGCTTGTTATGATCAACATTTCCTTCGTTTCGATGGATATTTTCTTCATTTTGATACTCATTCGCTTGTTATGATCAACATTTCATTCACTTCGATGCATATTTCTTTCATATTGAAGCTCATTCTCTTGTTATGATCAACATTTCCTTCGTTTCGATGCATATTTCCTTTATTTTGATGCTCATTCGCTTGTTATGATCAAAATTTCCTTCGTTTCGATGCATATTCCTTCATTTTGATGCTCATTCGCATGTTATGATCAACATATCCTTCATTTTGATGCATATTTCTTTCATTTTAATGCTCATTCGCTTGTTATGTACAACGTTTCCTATGTTTCGATGCATATTTCCTTTATTTTAATGCTTAATCGCTTGTTATGATCAACGTTTCTTTCATTTCGATGCATATTTCCTTTATTTTGATGCTCATTAGCTTGTTGCGATCAACATTTCCTTTGTTTCAATGCATATTCCTTCATTTTGATGCTCATTCGCTTGTTATGATCAACATTTCCTTCGTTTCGTTGCATATTTCCTTCAATTTAATGCTCATTCGCTTGTTATGATAAACATTTCCTTCGTTTCGATGCATGTCTCCATCATTTTGATGCTCATTCATTCATTACGATCAACATTTCTTTCGGTACGATGCATGTTTCCATCATTTTGATGCTCACTCTCAATAAGATCAACATTTCTTTCGGTTCGATGCATGTTTCCATCATTTTGATGCTCATTCTCTCATTACGATCAACATTTCCTTCATTTTGATGCATATTTCCTTCTTTTTGATGCTCATTTGCTTGTTATGATCAATATTTTCTTCATTTCGATGCATATTTCCTTCATTTTGATGCTCATTCGCTTCCCATTTCCATCGTTTCGATTCATATTTCCTTCATTTTGATGCTCATTTTCTTGTTATGATCAACATTTTCTTCCTTTCTATGCATGTTCCCTCATTTTGATGCTATTCGCTTGTTATGATCAACATTTCCTTTGTTTCGATGCATATTTCCCTTATTTTTATGCTCATTCGCTTGTTATGATCAACGTTTCCTTCAACATTTCCTTCGTTTCGATGCATATTCCTTCATTCTGATGCTAATTAGCTTGTTATGATCTACATTTCCTTCGTTTCGATGGATATTTTCTTCATTTTGATACTCATTCGCTTGTTATGATCAATATTTCATTCACTTCGATGCATATTTCTTTCATATTGAAGCTCATTCTCTTGTTATGATCAACATTTCCTTCGTTTCGATGCATATTTCCTTTATTTTGATGCTCATTCGCTTGTTATGATCAACATTTCCTTCGTTTCGATGCATATTCCTTCATTTTGATGCTCATTCGCATGTTATGATCAATATATCCTTCATTTTGATGCATATTTCTTTCATTTTAATGCTCATTCGCTTGTTATGATCAACGTTTCCTATGTTTCGATGCATATTTCCTTTATTTTTATGCTCAATCGCTTGTTATGATCAACGTTTCCTTCATTTCGATGCATATTTCCTTTATTTTGATGCTCATTAGCTTGTTGCGATCAACATTTCCTTTGTTTCAATGCATATTCCTTCATTTTGATGCTCATTCGCTTGTTATGATCAATATTTCCTTCGTTTCGTTGCATATTTCCTTCAATTTAATGCTCATTCGCTTGTTATGATCAACGTTTCCTTCCTTTCTACGAATATTTCCTTCATTTTGATGCTCATTCGCCTTTTATGATCAACATTTTCTTCATTTCGATGCATATTTCCTTCATTTTGATGCTCATTAGCTTGTTATGGCCAACATTTCCTTTGTTTCGATGCATATTTCCTTCTTTTTTATGCTCCTTCGCTTGTTATGATCAACATTTCCTTTATTTTGATGCTCTTTGGCTTGTTATGATCAACGTTTCCTTCGTTTCGATGCATATTTCCTTCATTTTGATGCTCATTCACCTTTTATGATCAACATTTACTTCGTTTCGATGCATGTTTTCATCATTTTGATGCTCATTCTTTCATTACAATCAACATTTCTTTCGGTACGATGCATGTTTCCATCATTTGGATGCTCATTCTCTCATTACGATCAACATTTCATTCGGTTCGACGCATGTTTCCATCATTTTGATGCTCATTCTCTCATTACGATCAACATTTCCTTCATTTCGATGCATATTTCCTTCATTTTGATGCTCATTTGCTTGTTATGATCAATATTTCCTTCATTTCGTTGCATATTTCCTTCAATTTAATGCTCATTCGCTTGTTATGATCAACATATCCTTCGTTCGATGCATGTTTCCATCATTTTGATGCTCATTCTTTCATTACGATCAAATTTCTTTCGTTCGATGCATGTTTCCATCATTTTGATGCTCATTCTCTCATTACGATTAACATTTCCTTCGGTTCAATGCATGTTTCCATCATTTTGATGCTCATTCTCTCAATACGATCAACATTTCCTTCATTTCGATGCATATTTCCTTCATTTTAATGCTCATTTGCTTGTTATGATCAACATTTTCTTCGTTTCGATGCATATTTACTTCATTTTGATGCACATTCGCTTGTTATGATACCTATTTCCATCGTTTTGATTAATATTTCCTTCATTTTGATGCTCATTTTCTTGTTATGATCAACATTTCCTTCGTTTCTATGCATGTTCTCTCATTTGGATGCTATTCGCAAGTTAAGATCAACATTTCCTTGGTTTCGATGCATATTTTCCTCATTTTTATACTCATTCGCTTGTTATGATCAACGTTTCCTTCATTTTGATGCTCATTAGATTATTATGATCAATGTTTCTTTCATTTTGATGCATATTTCTTTCATTTTGATGCTCATTCGCCTTGTATGATCATCTGTTCCTTCATTTCGATGCATATTTCCTTCATTTTGAAGCTCATAAGCTTGTTATGATCTACATTTCATTTGTTTCGATGCATATTTCCTTAATTTTTATGCTCATTCGCTTGTTATGATCAACGTTTCCTTCATTTTGATGCTCTTTGGCTTGTTATGATCAATATTTCCTTTGTTTCGATACATATTTACTTCATTTTGATGCTCATTCAGTTGTTATGATCAACATTTCCTTCGTTTCGTTGCATATTTCCTTCATTTTGATGCTTATGCGCTTGTTATGATCAACATTTCCTTTGTTGCGATGCATATTTCCTTCATTTTAATACTTATTCGCTTATTATGATCAACGTTTCCTTCGTTTCGATGTGTATTTCCTTCATTTTAATACTTATTCGCTTATTATGATCAACGTTTCCTTCGTTTCGATGCGTATTTCCTTCATTTTGAGCTAATCGCTAGTAATGATCAACATTTCCTTCATTTCGATGTATATTCCTTCATTTTGATTCTCATTCGCTTGTTATGATCAACATTTCCTTCATTTTGACGCATATTCCTTCAATTAGATTCTCATTCTCATGTTATGATTAATATTTCATTTGTTTCGATGCAAATTTCCTTCATGTTGATGCTCATTCGCTTGTTATGATCAACATTTCCTTCGTTTCGATGCATATTCCTTCATTCTGATGCTAATTAGCTTGTTATGATCAACATTTCCTTCGTTTCGATGGATATTTTCTTCATTTTGATACTCATTCGCTTGTTATGATCAACATTTCATTCACTTCGATGCATATTTCTTTCATATTGAAGCTCATTCTCTTGTTATGATCAACATTTCCTTCGTTTCGATGCATATTTCCTTTATTTTGATGCTCATTCGCTTGTTATGATCAACATTTCCTTCGTTTCGATGCATATTCCTTCATTTTGATGCTCATTCGCATGTTATGATCAACATATCCTTCATTTTGATGCATATTTCTTTCATTTTAATGCTCATTCGCTTGTTATGTACAACGTTTCCTATGTTTCGATGCATATTTCCTTTATTTTGATGCTTAATCGCTTGTTATGATCAACGTTTCTTTCATTTCGATGCATATTTCCTTTATTTTGATGCTCATTAGCTTGTTGCGATCAACATTTCCTTTGTTTCAATGCATATTCCTTCATTTTGATGCTCATTCGCTTGTTATGATCAACATTTCCTTCGTTTCGTTGCATATTTCCTTCAATTTTATGCTCATTCGCTTGTTATGATAAACATTTCCTTCGTTTCGATGCATGTCTCCATCATTTTGATGCTCATTCATTCATTACGATCAACATTTCTCTCGGTACGATGCATGTTTCCATCATTTTGATGCTCACGCTCATTAAGATCAACATTTCTTTCGGTTCGATGCATGTTTCCATCATTTTGATGCTCATTCTCTCATTACGATCAACATTTCCTTCATTTTGATGCATATTTCCTTCTTTTTGATGCTCATTTGCTTGTTATGATCAATATTTTCTTCATTTCGATGCATATTTCCTTCATTTTGATGCTCATTCGCTTCCCATTTCCATCGTTTCGATTCATATTTCCTTCATTTTGATGCTCATTTTCTTGTTATGATCAACATTTTCTTCCTTTCTATACATGTTCCATCATTTTGATGCTATTCGCTTGTTATGATCAACATTTCCTTTGTTTCGATGCATATTTCCCTTATTTTTATGCTCATTCGCTTGTTATGATCAACATTTCCTTCAACATTTCCTTCGTTTCGATGCATATTCCTTCATTCTGATGCTAATTAGCTTGTTATGATCAATATTTCCTTCGTTTCGATGGATATTTTCTTCATTTTGATACTCATTCGCTTGTTATGATCAACATTTCATTCACTTCGATGCATATTTCTTTCATATTGAAGCTCATTCTCTTGTTATGATCAACATTTCCTTCGTTTCGATGCATATTTCCTTTATTTTGATGCTCATTCGCTTGTTATGATCAACATTTCCTTCGTTTCGATGCATATTCCTTCATTTTGATGCTCATTCGCATGTAATGATCAACATATCCTTCATTTTGATGCATATTTCTTTCATTTTAATGCTCATTCGCTTGTTATGATCAACGTTTCCTTCATTTCGATGCATATTTCCTTCATTTTGATGCTCATTCGCTTCCTATTTCCATCGTTTCGATTCATATTTCCTTCATTTTGATGCTCATTTTCTTGTTATGATCAACATTTTCTTCGTTTCTATGCATGTTCCCTCATTTTGATGCTATTCGCTTGTTATGATCAACATTTCCTTTGTTTTGATGCATATTTCCCTAATTTTTATGCTCATTCGCTTGTTATGATCAACGTTTCCTTCATTTTGATGTTCATTGGCTTGTTATGATCAACGTTTCCTTCGTTTCTACGAATATTTCCTTCATTTTGATGCTCATTCGTCTTTTATGATCAACATTTTCTTCATTTCGATGCACATTTCCTTCATTTTGAAGCTCATTAGCTTGTTATGGCCAACATTTCCTTTGTTTCGATGCATATTTCCTTATTTTTTATGCTCCTTCGCTTGTTATGATCAACATTTCCTTTATTTTGATGCTCTTTGGCTTGTTATGATCAACGTTTCCTTCGTTTCGATGCATATTTCCTTCATTTTGATGCTCATTCACCTTTTATGATCAACATTTACTTCGTTTCGATGCATGTTTTCATCATTTTGATGCTCATTCTTTCATTACAATCAACATTTCTTTCGGTACGATGCATGTTTCCATCATTTGGATGCTCATTCTCTCATTACGATCAACATTTCCTTCGGTTCGACGCATGTTTCCATCATTTTGATGCTCATTCTCTCATTACGATCAACATTTCCTTCATTTCGATGCATATTTCCTTCATTTTGATGCTCATTTGCTTGTTATGATCAATATTTCCTTCATTTCGTTGCATATTTCCTTCAATTTAATGCTCATTCGCTTGTTATGATCAACATATCCTTCGTTCGATGCATGTTTCCATCATTTTGATGCTCATTCTTTCATTACGATCAAATTTCTTTCGTTCGATGCATGTTTCCATCATTTTGATGCTCATTCTCTCATTACGATTAACATTTCCTTCGGTTCAATGCATGTTTCCATCATTTTGATGCTCATTCTCTCAATACGATCAACATTTCCTTCATTTCGATGCATATTTCCTTCATTTTAATGCTCATTTGCTTGTTATGATCAACATTTTCTTCGTTTCGATGCATATTTCCTTCATTTTGATGCACATTCGCTTGTTATGATACCTATTTCCATCGTTTTGATTAATATTTCCTTCATTTTGATGCTCATTTTCTTGTTATGATCAACATTTCCTTCGTTTCTATGCATGTTCTCTCATTTGGATGCTATTCGCAAGTTAAGATCAACATTTCCTTGGTTTCGATGCATATTTTCCTCATTTTTATACTCATTCGCTTGTTATGATCAACGTTTCCTTCATTTTGATGCTCATTAGATTATTATGATCAATGTTTCTTTCATTTTGATGCATATTTCTTTCATTTTGATGCTCATTCGCCTTGTATGATCATCTTTTCCTTCATTTCGATGCATATTTCCTTCATTTTGAAGCTCATAAGCTTGTTATGATCTACATTTCATTTGTTTCGATGCATATTTCCTTAATTTTTATGCTCATTCGCTTGTTATGATCAACGTTTCCTTCATTTTGATGCTCTTTGGCTTGTTATGATCAATATTTCCTTTGTTTCGATACATATTTACTTTATTTTGATGCTCATTCAGTTGTTATGATCAACATTTCCTTCGTTTCGTTGCATATTTCCTTCATTTTGATGCTTATGCGCTTGTTATGATCAACATTTCCTTTGTTGCGATGATATTTCCTTCATTTTAATACTTATTCGCTTATTATGATCAATGTTTCCTTCGTTTCGATGCGTATTTCCTTCATTTTAATACTTATTCGCTTATTATGATCAACGTTTCCTTCGTTTCGATGCGTATTTCCTTCATTTTGAGCTAATCGCTAGTAATGATCAACATTTCCTTCATTTCGATGTATATTCCTTCATTTTGATTCTCATTCGCTTGTTATGATCAACATTTCCTTCATTTTGACGCATATTCCTTCAATTAGATTCTCATTCTCATGTTATGATTAATATTTCATTTGTTTCGATGCAAATTTCCTTCATGTTGATGCTCATTCGCTTGTTATGATCAACATTTCCTTCGTTTCGATGCATATTCCTTCATTCTGATGCTAATTAGCTTGTTATGATCAACATTTCCTTCGTTTCGATGGATATTTTCTTCATTTTGATACTCATTCGCTTGTTATGATCAACATTTCATTCACTTCGATGCATATTTCTTTCATATTGAAGCTCATTCTCTTGTTATGATCAACATTTCCTTCGTTTCGATGCATATTTCCTTTATTTTGATGCTCATTCGCTTGTTATGATCAACATTTCCTTCGTTTCGATGCATATTCCTTCATTTTGATGCTCATTCGCATGTTATGATCAACATATCCTTCATTTTGATGCATATTTCTTTCATTTTAATGCTCATTCGCTTGTTATGTACAACGTTTCCTATGTTTCGATGCATATTTCCTTTATTTTGATGCTTAATCGCTTGTTATGATCAACGTTTCTTTCATTTCGATGCATATTTCCTTTATTTTGATGCTCATTAGCTTGTTGCGATCAACATTTCCTTTGTTTCAATGCATATTCCTTCATTTTGATGCTCATTCGCTTGTTATGATCAACATTTCCTTCGTTTCGTTGCATATTTCCTTCAATTTAATGCTCATTCGCTTGTTATGATAAACATTTCCTTCGTTTCGATGCATGTCTCCATCATTTTGATGCTCATTCATTCATTACGATCAACATTTCTTTCGGTACGATGCATGTTTCCATCATTTTGATGCTCACGCTCATTAAGATCAACATTTCTTTCGGTTCGATGCATGTTTCCATCATTTTGATGCTCATTCTCTCATTACGATCAACATTTCCTTCATTTTGATGCATATTTCCTTCTTTTTGATGCTCATTTGCTTGTTATGATCAATATTTTCTTCATTTCGATGCATATTTCCTTCATTTTGATGCTCATTCGCTTCCCATTTCCATCGTTTCGATTCATATTTCCTTCATTTTGATGCTCATTTTCTTGTTATGATCAACATTTTCTTCCTTTCTATACATGTTCCATCATTTTGATGCTATTCGCTTGTTATGATCAACATTTCCTTTGTTTCGATGCATATTTCCCTTATTTTTATGCTCATTCGCTTGTTATGATCAACATTTCCTTCAACATTTCCTTCGTTTCGATGCATATTCCTTCATTCTGATGCTAATTAGCTTGTTATGATCAATATTTCCTTCGTTTCGATGGATATTTTCTTCATTTTGATACTCATTCGCTTGTTATGATCAACATTTCATTCACTTCGATGCATATTTCTTTCATATTGAAGCTCATTCTCTTGTTATGATCAACATTTCCTTCGTTTCGATGCATATTTCCTTTATTTTGATGCTCATTCGCTTGTTATGATCAACATTTCCTTCGTTTCGATGCATATTCCTTCATTTTGATGCTCATTCGCATGTAATGATCAACATATCCTTCATTTTGATGCATATTTCTTTCATTTTAATGCTCATTCGCTTGTTATGATCAACGTTTCCTTCATTTCGATGCATATTTCCTTCATTTTGATGCTCATTCGCTTCCTATTTCCATCGTTTCGATTCATATTTCCTTCATTTTGATGCTCATTTTCTTGTTATGATCAACATTTTCTTCGTTTCTATGCATGTTCCCTCATTTTGATGCTATTCGCTTGTTATGATCAACCTTTCCTTTGTTTTGATGCATATTTCCCTAATTTTTATGCTCATTCGCTTGTTATGATCAACGTTTCCTTCATTTTGATGTTCATTGGCTTGTTATGATCAACGTTTCCTTCGTTTCTACGAATATTTCCTTCATTTTGATGCTCATTCGTCTTTTATGATCAACATTTTCTTCATTTCGATGCACATTTCCTTCATTTTGAAGCTCATTAGCTTGTTATGGCCAACATTTCCTTTGTTTCGATGCATATTTCCTTATTTTTTATGCTCCTTCGCTTGTTATGATCAACATTTCCTTTATTTTGATGCTCTTTGGCTTGTTATGATCAACGTTTCCTTCGTTTCGATGCATATTTCCTTCATTTTGATGCTCATTCACCTTTTATGATCAACATTTACTTCGTTTCGATGCATGTTTTCATCATTTTGATGCTCATTCTTTCATTACAATCAACATTTCTTTCGGTACGATGCATGTTTCCATCATTTGGATGCTCATTCTCTCATTACGATCAACATTTCCTTCGGTTCGACGCATGTTTCCATCATTTTGATGCTCATTCTCTCATTACGATCAACATTTCCTTCATTTCGATGCATATTTCCTTCATTTTGATGCTCATTTGCTTGTTATGATCAATATTTCCTTCATTTCGTTGCATATTTCCTTCAATTTAATGCTCATTCGCTTGTTATGATCAACATATCCTTCGTTCGATGCATGTTTCCATCATTTTGATGCTCATTCTTTCATTACGATCAAATTTCTTTCGTTCGATGCATGTTTCCATCATTTTGATGCTCATTCTCTCATTACGATTAACATTTCCTTCGGTTCAATGCATGTTTCCATCATTTTGATGCTCATTCTCTCAATACGATCAACATTTCCTTCATTTCGATGCATATTTCCTTCATTTTAATGCTCATTTGCTTGTTATGATCAACATTTTCTTCGTTTCGATGCATATTTCCTTCATTTTGATGCACATTCGCTTGTTATGATACCTATTTCCATCGTTTTGATTAATATTTCCTTCATTTTGATGCTCATTTTCTTGTTATGATCAACATTTCCTTCGTTTCTATGCATGTTCTCTCATTTGGATGCTATTCGCAAGTTAAGATCAACATTTCCTTGGTTTCGATGCATATTTTCCTCATTTTTATACTCATTCGCTTGTTATGATCAACGTTTCCTTCATTTTGATGCTCATTAGATTATTATGATCAATGTTTCTTTCATTTTGATGCATATTTCTTTCATTTTGATGCTCATTCGCCTTGTATGATCATCTTTTCCTTCATTTCGATGCATATTTCCTTCATTTTGAAGCTCATAAGCTTGTTATGATCTACATTTCATTTGTTTCGATGCATATTTCCTTAATTTTTATGCTCATTCGCTTGTTATGATCAACGTTTCCTTCATTTTGATGCTCTTTGGCTTGTTATGATCAATATTTCCTTTGTTTCGATACATATTTACTTTATTTTGATGCTCATTCAGTTGTTATGATCAACATTTCCTTCGTTTCGTTGCATATTTCCTTCATTTTGATGCTTATGCGCTTGTTATGATCAACATTTCCTTTGTTGCGATGATATTTCCTTCATTTTAATACTTATTCGCTTATTATGATCAATGTTTCCTTCGTTTCGATGCGTATTTCCTTCATTTTAATACTTATTCGCTTATTATGATCAACGTTTCCTTCGTTTCGATGCGTATTTCCTTCATTTTGAGCTAATCGCTAGTAATGATCAACATTTCCTTCATTTCGATGTATATTCCTTCATTTTGATTCTCATTCGCTTGTTATGATCAACATTTCCTTCATTTTGACGCATATTCCTTCAATTAGATTCTCATTCTCATGTTATGATTAATATTTCATTTGTTTCGATGCAAATTTCCTTCATGTTGATGCTCATTCGCTTGTTATGATCAACATTTCCTTCGTTTCGATGCATATTCCTTCATTCTGATGCTAATTAGCTTGTTATGATCAACATTTCCTTCGTTTCGATGGATATTTTCTTCATTTTGATACTCATTCGCTTGTTATGATCAACATTTCATTCACTTCGATGCATATTTCTTTCATATTGAAGCTCATTCTCTTGTTATGATCAACATTTCCTTCGTTTCGATGCATATTTCCTTTATTTTGATGCTCATTCGCTTGTTATGATCAACATTTCCTTCGTTTCGATGCATATTCCTTCATTTTGATGCTCATTCGCATGTTATGATCAACATATCCTTCATTTTGATGCATATTTCTTTCATTTTAATGCTCATTCGCTTGTTATGTACAACGTTTCCTATGTTTCGATGCATATTTCCTTTATTTTGATGCTTAATCGCTTGTTATGATCAACGTTTCTTTCATTTCGATGCATATTTCCTTTATTTTGATGCTCATTAGCTTGTTGCGATCAACATTTCCTTTGTTTCAATGCATATTCCTTCATTTTGATGCTCATTCGCTTGTTATGATCAACATTTCCTTCGTTTCGTTGCATATTTCCTTCAATTTAATGCTCATTCGCTTGTTATGATAAACATTTCCTTCGTTTCGATGCATGTCTCCATCATTTTGATGCTCATTCATTCATTACGATCAACATTTCTTTCGGTACGATGCATGTTTCCATCATTTTGATGCTCACGCTCATTAAGATCAACATTTCTTTCGGTTCGATGCATGTTTCCATCATTTTGATGCTCATTCTCTCATTACGATCAACATTTCCTTCATTTTGATGCATATTTCCTTCTTTTTGATGCTCATTTGCTTGTTATGATCAATATTTTCTTCATTTCGATGCATATTTCCTTCATTTTGATGCTCATTCGCTTCCCATTTCCATCGTTTCGATTCATATTTCCTTTATTTTGATGCTCATTTTCTTGTTATGATCAACATTTTCTTCCTTTCTATGCATGTTCCATCATTTTGATGCTATTCGCTTGTTATGATCAACATTTCCTTTGTTTCGATGCATATTTCCCTTATTTTTATGCTCATTCGCTTGTTATGATCAACGTTTCCTTCAACATTTCCTTCGTTTCGATGCATATTCCTTCATTCTGATGCTAATTAGCTTGTTATGATCAACATTTCCTTCGTTTCGATGGATATTTTCTTCATTTTGATACTCATTCGCTTGTTATGATCAACATTTCATTCACTTCGATGCATATTTCTTTCATATTGAAGCTCATTCTCTTGTTATGATCAATATTTCCTTCGTTTCGATGCATATTTCCTTTATTTTGATGCTCATTCGCTTGTTATGATCAACATTTCCTTCGTTTCGATGCATATTCCTTCATTTTGATGCTCATTCGCATGTTATGATCAACATATCCTTCATTTTGATGCATATTTCTTTCATTTTAATGCTCATTCGCTTGTTATGATCAACGTTTCCTATGTTTCGATGCATATTTCCTTTATTTTTATGCTCAATCGCTTGTTATGATCAACGTTTCCTTCATTTCGATGCATATTTCCTTCATTTTGATGCTCATTCGCTTCCTATTTCCATCGTTTCGATTCATATTTCCTTCATTTTGATGCTCATTTTCTTGTTATGATCAACATTTTCTTCGTTTCTATGCATGTTCCCTCATTTTGATGCTAATCGCTTGTTATGATCAACATTTCCTTTGTTTTGATGCATATTTCCCTTATTTTTATGCTCATTCGCTTGTTATGATCAACGTTTCCTTCATTTTGATGTTCATTGGCTTGTTATGATCAACGTTTCCTTCGTTTCCACGAATATTTCCTTCATTTTGATGCTCATTCGTCTTTTATGATCAACATTTTCTTCATTTCGATGCACATTTCCTTCATTTTGAAGCTCATTAGCTTGTTATGGCCAACATTTCCTTTGTTTCGATGCATATTTCCTTATTTTTTATGCTCCTTCGCTTGTTATGATCAACATTTCCTTTATTTTGATGCTCTTTGGCTTGTTATGATCAACGTTTCCTTCGTTTCGATGCATATTTCCTTCATTTTGATGCTCATTCACCTTTTATGATCAACATTTACTTCGTTTCGATGCATGTTTTCATCATTTTGATGCTCATTCTTTCATTACAATCAACATTTCTTTCGGTACGATGCATGTTTCCATCATTTGGATGCTCATTCTCTCATTACGATCAACATTTCCTTCGGTTCGACGCATGTTTCCATCATTTTGATGCTCATTCTCTCATTACGATCAACATTTCCTTCATTTCGATGCATATTTCCTTCATTTTTATAATATCTTAGCCTAACTAGATTATTTTTTTTAGAAAGCCCAAAACCTATTTATTTATTTTTGGCCCAAGTTGACCTAGATTTGTTTTTAAAGCCCAAAACCTATTTATTTATTTTTGGCCCAAGTTGACCTAGATTTGTTTTTAGAGCCCAAAACCTATTTATTTATTTATTTGGCCCAAGTCCAGCCCACTTAAATGGCATAACATGGAAATAAGCCCAGCCCATTCTAATAGCCTCAACACATATAAAAAAAAGAAAAGAAAGAAAGAAGAGTACGGGAGAAGAAAAGTGAGAAGAACAAAAGAGGGGAAAGAAGAGAGTGAAGAGGAGAAACCCTTGTTGATCAAATTCTCCCTTACAACCCTCATCCTAGGTGGTTTCTAAGTTGTTTTGAGGTAAGTAATAGGTTAATTAAGCTTCCTTTCTCCAAGATTTTGTGATTTTGTTGGGTTTTCTTCCTTATATGAGGAAATTCGTAGCTACTGTTCGAACTACTTTCGACATAGCTATTGATCTCTGAAATTTGTAAACTCAATTTCTATACGTAGCTGAACTCGTTAGCTTTCCGTAGCCACCTGAAAACGCCTCCATCTGATTTTTCTACAATTAGTTATGATTTTTCTCGTAAACTGCTACTAGGTAATTCGCAGCTGCTGTTCGAACTGATTTTGACATAGCTACTGACCTCAGAAGTTTACAAACTCAATTTCTGTATGTAGCTGAACGTGTTAGCTTTCTGTAGCCACTTGAAACACCATGATTCGATTTTTCTACAATTAGTTATGATTTTTCTTGTAAACTGCCGCTAGCTGGAAAATTTCAGAATAGTTATGTCGAATTCAAATTTACTTCCTATCGTTTTGTTTAAGAAATGATCTGAAACGGGTTATGTGAGATTGGGAGATGATGTTGAGGAGATACGGGCTGTTCTTATTTAATATCGACTCGCTCAAGCTCGATTAAGATTTATTTTGACAATGAAAGACGATGTTACCGCTAATAGTTAGTTATATTTGATTTGTCTTTAATTGCTCATCTCCTTTCTAGGTAAAGAACCGTCGATGAAGTGCAAAGGACCTACTTCAGACTCCGGAGAGAGTTAATCACTTCCTTGTGAGTTGATAATTCGGGAACGCCTTCTCTTGTGGGAAGTGTGGACCCTCATTAAATTTGCATTCATTTTATTTTTAGTTAATTGATAACAAAATTATTTTGGTAATGTGTTATGTGGTAAAGAGTATGATTGGCTCGATTGTTCTAGTTAGAGCCTGATTGGCCTAAGTTGGTCCATTGATTATCTTATATTATTTCATATGGGTATTGTTGATTTTAACTTATGTTGAAGAGCCTTGCCGGCTCGATATCTGATAGCCTTTATTGCGAATTATTTGCAGATTGATTTCTGGTTATTCATGTGACTTGTGTGCCAATTAAGACTATGACTTGAATTGTTATTTATCTCATGATGCATATGTATACCTGGTACCAAGGTTAAGTAGCCCGAATTGGTCACGGTTCGGGTGAGTTGGAGCGACATTGATTAAGTAGCCCGAATTGTCGTGGTTCGGGTGAGTTAGAGTGACAATCAAGTTGCCCATGGCTTGGCAAACCCGGGTGAGTTAGATCTAACGGGGCACCTGTCCATTTGCCAAATACTCATACTTTGGAAGGTGATCGTTAGATGAATCAGTCTATTGTAGGCTCAGCCAACGTCACCGGTGTGGACATGCATGTCATATATGTTTATATATTTTCATTTCAAGTATTCACATCAATATTGAATTGTGAACTTTAGCATTTGGCATGTTGAGAAAGAACATTAATGTGCATTTTATCTAGAGTAACGGTGACGGGCTCGGACTGACTCTCGACGGAGAGATCAGTTTGAGGAGGATATTGGCTACCCACGCGTCTTTTATGTGATAACATCTTGTTTGAACTAATTGCGTATTTGTAAATGCATTCATAGGTTGTATTTTTGTTAAGTTGTATATTAAGTAAACATAATAATTGATGTGGAACGAAATATTGGATTTTATGTTATGAACCGCGAGTGGGAGTACATGCTTCGTATAAGGGTTGGGGTGACCGGCTTATCACCTCACTGAGCTAGTGGTTTTGCTCACCCCCATCATTTCCTTCCTTTTCAGGCTATTGATATCGTTTTGGTTGGAGGTTTGCCTATCGTTTGCTAATCATTCGATCGGGGTTTTGGGTACTTTCTCTTTTATGTAAATTGACGGATCCATTGGCGAGATTGTATATTTTATATTTTGTGATCCCCCTTGATGTTCTTTTTGTACTTTCGCGATGTTATATCGCTCATGTATATTTTCTTCAAACTAAGTTACATCGTGGTATTTTGTACCTTTGTAAGTCCTTGTTGATACTTTATGTAATGATGTCCTTGGGTTGTACCCATAGTTATCAGTTGTTCAATTCTACAGGTACTTGATAGCAAGCCTTACGTTTTCTATAAACTTTGTGGAGTGGAGTGCACCCATTTCACGAAATTTATGGTTAACGTAGCGGTTGTCGCGTTCCGCCTGCGGGTTGGGGCGTGACAACTTTCTTGGTATCAGAGCCTGGTTATATGATTCTCATTCTTTTTGAGTCGAGCTAATGGATCCAATTTTATTTCTATGTCATCCTAAGGTATCGTATTACCTTAATGTTGACCTTGCATTTTCTTTCCCTTCTTTCTTTCAGTCATTATGGCACCTCCAGTTCGTCGTCGATGTCGAGGTCGAGGACACGTTCCTCGTGATCCTCCGAGTCCTCTACTCTCTTCTGTTCCTCGTGGACCTCGAGGACATGTTTCTTCTGATCATGTTGTTCATCCGACATTTACGGATCCTATCAATTCTGATCATAGGGTGCCGGTTACCCAGGTAGAGCAACCACGGGCCCAGTTGCGTGTTGAGCACATGATGACCCCAGAGCAGTACCAGTTGTATTATGATCACATTCGAGTACATGGTGTTCCACCACCTACGACGACTCCTACCACTACAACTGTCACTGAGGATGTTCTTCGTGCTAATGAACCAATTCGACCCACATCTCATGTACCAGTTTCTACTCCAGAAATGGCTTTAGTAGGTCCTACTTCTCGAGGTGCACTTTTCATACCTGATTTAGTGAAAGCAGTTGAAAACATGGGGACTTCGAAATTTGACGGTACAAGAGATGCTTCTAAAGCGGGGGCGTGGTTAAAGGAGATTACAGAGACCTTTGACACCTTGATGATTGAAGAATGTTATCGTGTGGTCATTGCGACCAAGCTGTTAGGCCCAGACGCACGACGATGGTGGCAGAATCTAAAAGAGACATATTCAGTTACTATTACGTGGGCTATCTTTGTGGAACGATTCAAAGATCGATACTTCTCTCAGTACATCAAGGATCAGAAGAGAAAGGAGTTCTTCAACCTCTTTCAAGGCACTATGTCGGTTGTGGAGTATGAAAGCAAATTTCTAGAATTACGAGAATTTGCTCCTGAGTCATATACGATGAGAGACTTATGCAAGAGATTTGAAGATGGTCTTAATCTAAATATTCGAGATCGCATCAAGTCCGGAGACAAGTATGAGAGTCTTGACGAGCTCGTAGAAGAAGCCCTGAGGGTAGAAAGTTTAGTTCAGGCGAGACATAAGCTTGCAGAACGATCTCAAAAGAAAAGGCAAGGGAGCGCATTTCCAGGAAATGCATCGAAGGTGTATAGGGGTGTGGGATCTTCGCGTGGCGCACCAAGTTCAGTGTCTATTAGTTTTCCTCAACCTCGGGAGCAGTTTAGTAGAGGCGGGAGCAATGTCTCGGGATCGGTTGGTGAAAATCGCAAGTGCCAGAATTGCTTAAAGTATCATGACGGCCCTTGTAAGGCTCCTCAAGTATGTTTTCAGTGTCGACAGCCGGGCCATATGCGAAGTTCTTGTCCTCAACTTATGGGAGCGAGTAGTCAGAGTTCTGGTCAGCCTCGTGGTAGACTAACATATTCTACACCCAGAGATACTCGATCTGCAGCTACCAGAGTGCCTGAAGCCTCAAGCGGCCCTAGTACTCGATCACCTATGCAAGGAAGGAATCAAACTAGAGTATTTCATATTTCCCAGGAAGAGGCTCGCTCAGATCCGAAGGTTGTGACAGGTAATTTATAATCCGAATATTTTCACATGCTAGATCTAACTCCGCCTTGTTATGCCACTTGATTACAAATAAAACTTCGTAAGAAATTTTATCTTTCCGAATTTTTAAATCACAATCTCACCTAATATTGCTTCTTTAGGCCATGTGTTTGTGGGAGACCATCAGGTCTACACTTTATTTGACCCAGGTTCTGATAGATCTTATATTCGGGATGATCTTGCTGCGATCTTAGATTATCCTATCTCTCATTTGTCACCTGGAATCATAGTTCATACCCCTCTTGGAGAGCGTCTAATTCGTGATTCGGTATTCCTTGGTTGTCCATTGAAGATCAAAGATGTCATTCTAGAGGCTGAATTGATACCATTGCCTTTGATTGATCTCGATGTTATTCTTGGCATGGATTGGCTTTCTTCGCATTATGCAATTCTCGACTGCCACAAGAAACTTGTTATTTTTCGTAGACCAGGATTCTCAGAACTTGTTTTTGAATGTGAACTTCAAACGAGATCCCTCTCTTTTATTTCAATGTTGATTGTGCATAAATTAATACGTAAGGGTTGTGAGGCATTCTTGGCATTTGTTGTCGATACTTCTCCTTCTGAGACTAAACTAGATGACATCCCGATCGTGAATGAATTTCCTGATGTCTTTCCTGAAGACTTACCAGGACAGCCTCCGAATCGAGAGATTGATTTTTCCATTGATGTACTTCCTGGAATCACACCTATATCGATTACTCCATATCGAATGTCGCCAGCTGAGCTTAAGGAACTCCAGAAACAACTTGGAGAATTATTGGAGAAGGGATTCATACGTCCTAGCACATCTCCTTGGGGTGCTCCAGTTCTTTTTGTCAAGAAGAAAGATGGATCATTTCGCCTATGTGTCGACTACCGTCAATTGAACAAGGTGACAATCAAGAACAAATATCCTCTTCGGAGAATTGATGATCTATTTGATCAATTGCAAGGAGCAACTGTGTTCTCAAAAATTGATTTGCGGTCTGGTTATCACCAACTCAAGATTAGGGAATCTGATATCCCTAAGTCTGCTTTTCGAACCAGATACGGTCATTTTGAATTCTGTGTTATGCCTTTTGGACTCACAAATGCTCCTGCAGCTTTTATGGATCTTATGAATCGGGTCTTTCGGCCGTATTTAGATATGTTTGTCATCATTTTCATTGATGACATTCTTATTTATTCTAAATCAGATGACGAGCATTCTCATCATCTAAGAATTGCTCTGAACATTCTTAGAGAAAATCAGCTTTATGCTAAATTTTCGAAGTGTGAATTTTGGCTTCGTGAGGTAAGCTTTTTGGGTCATCACATTTCTAAAGAAGGAATCTACGTCGATCCAGTGAAGATTCAAGCTATACTAGATTGGGAGCATCCAAAGAACGTGACAGAGATTCGTAGTTTTCTGGGATTAGCTGGATATTATCGACGGTTTGTCAAAGACTTTTCGTTGTTGGCTTCATCTTTGACTAAATTGACTCGGAAAGGGGTAAAATTTGAATGGAGTGAAGAATGCGAGGAAGCATTTCAAGAATTGAAAAGACGACTTGTTTCAGCTCCTATTCTTGCTTTGCCAGACCCAGCGATTGGAGAATTTACCATTTATAGCGACGCCTCGAGACAAGGATTAGGATGTGTTCTCATGCAAGAAGGAAAGGTTATTGCCTACGCTTCAAGGCAATTGAAGAAGAACGAAGAAAATTATCCTACACACGATTTAGAGTTGGCTGCAATCGTCTTTGCATTGAAGATCTGGAGACATTATCTGTATGGTGCCACTTGTCGGGTTTTCACTGATCACAAGAGCTTAAAGTATATCACCACACAAAAGGAGCTCAACCTCAGGCAAAGGCGATGGATGGAGTTGATTAGTGACTATGACTTAGTCATCGATTATCATCCTGGCAAGGCGAACGTTGTTGCAGATGCTCTAAGTAGAAAGTCTTCTACCTCACTTGCTTCGATTCAATCTTTTTATCTTCCTATGTTGGAGCAATTTAAATCTTTACACATTTCGCTCGATTGTGAAAAGTCTAATGATTCCGCTTTAATCGCCAAATTCGAGGTTAGACCTACCTTGTTTGAGCAAATTCGAGAAAGACAATCACACGATGTTCATTTACAACAAAAGATGGTGAAGCTAAATCAAGGAAAAGAACCAGAATTTCAAATTCGGGATGACGGACTCCTTACTTTTAAAAATCGTGTTTGTGTTCCATCAGAACTTGATGTTCGTAGAGCTATTCTTGAGGAAGCCCATTCTTCAGCCTATGCTATGCATCCTGGTAGTACCAAAATGTACAGAACACTTCGGGAGCATTATTGGTGGCCAGGTATGAAACGGGACATTGCTGAATTTGTATCAAAGTGCTTATCATGCCAACAGATTAAAGCGGAACACCAAAAACCAGCCGGCATGCTTCAACCACTACCTATTCCTGAGTGGAAATGGGAGAACATCACGATGGATTTTGTTTCCGGTTTACCTCGAACCCAAAAGGGTCATGACTCAATCTGGGTCATTGTCGATCGTCTGACGAAATCGGCACATTTCCTTCCAGTGCATACCAACGAATCTTTAGAGAAACTTGCCAAGTTATATGTCGATGAGATCGTGAGATTGCACGGAGTACCAGTGTCAATCATATCTGATCGTGATCCAAGATTCACTTCCCGTTTTTGGCCTAGTCTGCAGAAAGCGCTAGGTACAAAATTACTATTCAGTACCTCGTTTCATCCACAGACTGATGGACAGTCAGAGAGAACTATACAGACACTAGAAGACATGTTACGTGCAGTGGTGTTGAATTTAGGAGGTAGCTGGGATAAGTACGTGACTTTGGTGGAGTCGCTTATAACAACAGTTATCATTCAAGCATTGGAATGCCCCCGTACGAAGCTCTATATGGCCGAAAGTGTCGAACACCGCTCTTTTGGGATGAGGTTGGCGAGAGACAAATCGAACAAGTAGAGCTTATCGAAGATGCGAAGGAAAAAATACAACTTATTCGAGACAGACTTAAGGCAGCGCAAGATCGACAAAAAAGCTACGCAGATAATAGGAGGCGCGATTTGGAGTTTAATGAAGGAGATAAAGTTTTTTCTAAAAGTTTCTCCGTGGAAGGGCGTGTTACGATTTCGCCGTCGAGGAAAGTTAAGTCCAAGGTATATTGGCCCGTTTACGATCGTGCAAAGGATTGGTCGTGTCGCGTATCGACTTGAGCTACCATCCGAATTGTCAAAGATTCACGATGTTTTCCATGTCTCTATGCTTAGAAAATATGAACCCGATCCTTCGCACGTGCTCGAATATCCCCCAGTTGTATTAAAGGAGAATCTATCGTACGAAGTACAACCTGTTCAAATTGTAGATCGCCGAGAGAAAATGCTTCGTAATAAATCCATTCCTATGGTGAGAGTTCTATGGAGAAGTGATCGAATTGAAGAAGAAACGTGGGAACCAGAGTTAGTCATGCGTCAACAACATCCACATCTCTTTTCATCTCTAGGTACGTTTACGTTTCGAGGACGAAACTTTTTAGAGGAGGGGATACTTTATAATATCTTAGCCTAACTAGATTATTTTTTTTAGAAAGCCCAAAACCTATTTATTTATTTTTGGCCCAAGTTGACCTAGATTTGTTTTTAAAGCCCAAAACCTATTTATTTATTTTTGGCCCAAGTTGACCTAGATTTGTTTTTAGAGCCCAAAACCTATTTATTTATTTATTTGGCCCAAGTCCAGCCCACTTAAATGGCATAACATGGAAATAAGCCCAGCCCATTCTAATAGCCTCAACACATATAAAAAAAAGAAAAGAAAGAAAGAAGAGTACGGGAGAAGAAAAGTGAGAAGAACAAAAGAGGGGAAAGAAGAGAGTGAAGAGGAGAAACCCTTGTTGATCAAATTCTCCCTTACAACCCTCATCCTAGGTGGTTTCTAAGTTGTTTTGAGGTAAGTAATAGGTTAATTAAGCTTCCTTTCTCCAAGATTTTGTGATTTTGTTGGGTTTTCTTCCTTATATGAGGAAATTCGTAGCTACTGTTCGAACTACTTTCGACATAGCTATTGATCTCTGAAATTTGTAAACTCAATTTCTATACGTAGCTGAACTCGTTAGCTTTCCGTAGCCACCTGAAACGCCTCCATCCGATTTTTCTACAATTAGTTATGATTTTTCTCGTAAACTTCTACTAGGTAATTCGCAGCTGCTGTTCGAACTGATTTTGACATAGCTACTGACCTCAGAAGTTTACAAACTCAATTTTTGTATGTAGCTGAACGTGTTAGCTTTCTGTAGCCACTTGAAACACCATGATTCGATTTTTCTACAATTAGTTATGATTTTTCTTGTAAACTGCCGCTAGCTGGAAAATTTCAGAATAGTTATGTCGAATTCAAATTTACTTCCTATCGTTTTGTTTAAGAAATGATCTGAAACGGGTTATGTGAGATTGGGAGATGATTTTGAGGAGATACGGGCTGTTCTTATTTAATATCGACTCGCTCAAGCTCGATTAAGATTTATTTTGACAATGAAAGACGATGTTACCGCTAATAGTTAGTTATATTTGATTTGTCTTTAATTGCTCATCTCCTTTCTAGGTAAAGAACCGTCGATGAAGGGCAAAGGACCTACTTCAGACTCCGGAGAGAGTTAATCACTTCCTTGTGAGTTGATAATTCGGGAACGCCTTCTCTTGTGGGAAGTGTGGACCCTCATTAAATTTGCATTCATTTTATTTTTAGTTAATTGATAACAAAATTATTTTGGTAATGTGTTATGTGGTAAAGAGTATGATTGGCTCGATTGTTCTAGTTAGAGCCTGATTGGCCTAAGTTGGTCCATTGATTATCTTATATTATTTCATATGGGTATTGTTGATTTTAACTTATGTTGAAGAGCCTTGCCGGCTCGATATCTGATAGCCTTTATTGCGAATTATTTGCAGATTGATTTCTGGTTATTCTTGTGACTTGTGTGCCAATTAAGACTATGACTTGAATTGTTATTTATCTCATGATGCATATGTATACCTGGTACCAAGGTTAAGTAGCCCGAATTGGTCACGGTTCGGGTGAGTTGGAGCGACATTGATTAAGTAGCCCGAATTGTCGCGGTTCGGGTGAGTTAGAGTGACAATCAAGTTGCCCATGGCTTGGCAAACCCGGGTGAGTTAGATCTAACGGGGCACCTGTCCATTTGCCAAATACTCATACTTTGGAAGGTGATCGTTAGATGAATCAGTCTATTGTAGGCTCAGCCAACGTCACCGGTGTGGACATGCATGTCATATATGTTTATATATTTTCATTTCAAGTATTCACATCGATATTGAATTGTGAACTTTAGCATTTGGCATGTTGAGAAAGAACATTAATGTTCATTTTATCTAGAGTAACGGTGACGGGCTCGGACTGACTCTCGACGGAGAGATCAGTTTGAGGAGGATATTGGCTACCCACGCGTCTTTTATGTGATAACATCTTGTTTGAACTAATTGTGTATTTGTAAATGCATTCATAGGTTGTATTTTTGTTAAGTTGTATATTAAGTAAACATAATAATTGATGTGGAACGAAATATTGGATTTTATGTTATGAACCGCGAGTGGGAGTACATGCTTCGTATAAGGGTTGGGGTGACCGGCTTATCACCTCACTGAGCTAGTGGTTTTGCTCACCCCCATCATTTCCTTCCTTTTCAGGCTATTGATATCGTTTTGGTTGGAGGTTTGCCTATCGTTTGCTCATCATTCGATCGGGGTTTTGGGTACTTTCTCTTTTATGTAAATTGACGGATCCATTGGCGAGATTGTATATTTTATATTTTGTGATCCCCCTTGATGTTCTTTTTGTACTTTCGCGATGTTATATCGCTCATGTATATTTTCTTCAAACTAAGTTACATCGTGGTATTTTGTACCTTTGTAAATCCTTGTTGATACTTTATGTAATGATGTCCTTGGGTTGTACCCGTAGTTATCAGTTGTTCAATTCTACAGGTACTTGATAGCAAGCCTTACGTTTTCTATAAACTTTGTGGAGTGGAGTGCACCCATTTCACGAAATTTATGGTTAACGTGGCGGTTGTCGCGTTCCGCCTGCGGGTTGGGGCGTGACAATTTTGATGCTCATTTGCTTGTTATGATCAATATTTCCTTCATTTCGTTGCATATTTCCTTCAATTTAATGCTCATTCGCTTGTTATGATCAACATATCCTTCGTTCGATGCATGTTTCCATCATTTTGATGTTCATTCTTTCATTACGATCAAATTTCTTTCGTTCGATGCATGTTTCCATCATTTTGATGCTCATTCTCTCATTACGATTAATATTTCCTTCGGTTCAATGCATGTTTCCATCATTTTGATGCTCATTCTCTCAATACGATCAACATTTCCTTCATTTCGATGCATATTTCCTTCATTTTAATGCTCATTTGCTTGTTATGATCAACATTTTCTTCGTTTCGATGCATATTTCCTTCATTTTGATGCACATTCGCTTGTTATGATACCTATTTCCATCGTTTTGATTAATATTTCCTTCATTTTGATGCTCATTTTCTTGTTATGATCAACATTTCCTTCGTTTCTATGCATGTTCTCTCATTTGGATGCTATTCGCAAGTTAAGATCAACATTTCCTTGGTTTCGATGCATATTTTCCTCATTTTTATACTCATTCGCTTGTTATGATCAACGTTTCCTTCATTTTGATGCTCATTAGTTTATTATGATCAATGTTTCTTTCATTTTGATGCATATTTCTTTCATTTTGATGCTCATTCGCCTTGTATGATCATCTTTTCCTTCATTTCGATGCATATTTCCTTCATTTTGAAGCTCATAAGCTTGTTATGATCTACATTTCATTTGTTTCGATGCATATTTCCTTAATTTTTATGCTCATTCGCTTGTTATGATCAACGTTTCCTTCATTTTGATGCTCTTTGGCTTGTTATGATCAATATTTCCTTTGTTTCGATACATATTTACTTCATTTTGATGCTCATTCAGTTGTTATGATCAACATTTCCTTCGTTTCGTTGCATATTTCCTTCATTTTGATGCTTATGCGCTTGTTATGATCAACATTTCCTTTGTTGTGATGCATATTTCCTTCATTTTAATACTTATTCGCTTATTATGATCAAAGTTTCCTTCGTTTCGATGCGTATTTCCTTCATTTTAATACTTATTCGCTTATTATGATCAATGTTTCCTTCGTTTCGATGCATATTTCCTTCATTTTGAGCTAATCGCTAGTAATGATCAACATTTCCTTCATTTCGATGTATATTCCTTCATTTTGATTCTCATTCGCTTGTTATGATCAACATTTCCTTCATTTTGACGCATATTCCTTCAATTAGATTCTCATTCTCATGTTATGATTAATATTTCATTTGTTTCGATGCAAATTTCCTTCATGTTGATGCTCATTCGCTTGTTATGATCAACATTTCCTTCGTTTCGATGCATATTCCTTCATTTTGATGCTAATTAGCTTGTTATGATCAACATTTCCTTCGTTTCGATGGATATTTTCTTCATTTTGATACTCATTCGCTTGTTATGATCAACATTTCATTCACTTCGATGCATATTTCTTTCATATTGAAGCTCATTCTCTTGTTATGATCAACATTTCCTTCGTTTCGATGCATATTTCCTTTATTTTGATGCTCATTCGCTTGTTATGATCAACATTTCCTTCGTTTCGATGCATATTCCTTCATTTTGATGCTCATTCGCATGTTATGATCAACATATCCTTCATTTTGATGCATATTTCTTTCATTTTAATGCTCATTCGCTTGTTATGTACAACGTTTCCTATGTTTCGATGCATATTTCCTTTATTTTGATGCTTAATCGCTTGTTATGATCAACGTTTCTTTCATTTCAATGCATATTTCCATTATTTTGATGCTCATTAGCTTGTTGCGATCAACATTTCCTTTGTTTCAATGCATATTCCTTCATTTTGATGCTCATTCGCTTGTTATGATCAACATTTCCTTCGTTTCGTTGCATATTTCCTTCAATTTAATGCTCATTCGCTTGTTATGATAAACATTTCCTTCGTTTCGATGCATGTCTCCATCATTTTGATGCTCATTCATTCATTACGATCAACATTTCTTTCGGTACGATGCATGTTTCCATCATTTTGATGCTCACTCTCATTAAGATCAACATTTCTTTCGGTTCGATGCATGTTTCCATCATTTTGATGCTCATTCTCTCATTACGATCACCATTTCCTTCATTTTGATGCATATTTCCTTCTTTTTTATGCTCATTTGCTTGTTATGATCAATATTTTCTTCATTTCGATGCATATTTCCTTCATTTTGATGCTCATTCGCTTCCCATTTCCATCGTTTCGATTCATATTTCCTTCATTTTGATGCTCATTTTCTTGTTATGATCAACATTTTCTTCCTTTCTATGCATGTTCCATCATTTTGATGCTATTCGCTTGTTATGATCAACATTTCCTTTGTTTCGATGCATATTTCCCTTATTTTTATGCTCATTCGCTTGTTATGATCAACGTTTCCTTCAACATTTCATTCGTTTCGATGCATATTCCTTCATTCTGATGCTAATTAGCTTGTTATGATCAACATTTCCTTCGTTTCAATGGATATTTTCTTCATTTTGATACTCATTCGCTTGTTATGATCAACATTTCATTCACTTCGATGCATATTTCTTTCATATTGAAGCTCATTCTCTTGTTATGATCAACATTTCCTTCGTTTCGATGCATATTTCCTTTATTTTGATGCTCATTCGCTTGTTATGATCAACATTTCCTTCGTTTCGATGCATATTCCTTCATTTTGATGCTCATTCGCATGTTATGATCAACATATCCTTCATTTTGATGCATATTTCTTTCATTTTAATTCTCATTCGCATGTTATGATCAACGTTTCCTATGTTTCGATGCATATTTCATTTATTTTTATGCTCAATCGCTTGTTATGATCAACGTTTCCTTCATTTCGATGCATATTTCCTTCATTTTGATGCTCATTCGCTTCCTATTTCCATCGTTTCGATTCATATTTCCTTCATTTTGATGCTCATTTTCTTGTTATGATCAACATTTTCTTCGTTTCTATGCATGTTCCCTCATTTTGATGCTATTCGCTTGTTATGATCAACATTTCCTTTGTTTTGATGCATATTTCCCTTATTTTTATGCTCATTCGCTTGTTATGATCAACGTTTCCTTCATTTTGATGTTCATTGGCTTGTTATGATCAACGTTTCCTTCGTTTCTACGAATATTTCCTTCATTTTGATGCTCATTCGTCTTTTATTATCAACATTTTCTTCATTTCGATGCACATTTCCTTCATTTTGAAGCTCATTAGCTTGTTATGGCCAACATTTCCTTTGTTTCGATGCATATTTCCTTATTTTTTATGCTCCTTCGCTTGTTATGATCAACATTTCCTTTATTTTGATGCTCTTTGGCTTGTTATGATCAACGTTTCCTTCGTTTCGATGCATATTTCCTTCATTTTGATGCTCATTCACCTTTTATGATCAACATTTACTTCGTTTCGATGCATGTTTTCATAATTTTGATGCTCATTCTTTCATTACAATCAACATTTCTTTCGGTACGATGCATGTTTCCATCATTTGGATGCTCATTCTCTCATTACGATCAACATTTCCTTCGGTTCGACGCATGTTTCCATCATTTTGATGCTCATTCTCTCATTACGATCAACATTTCCTTCATTTCGATGCATATTTCCTTCATTTTGATGCTCATTTGCTTGTTATGATCAATATTTCCTTCATTTCGTTGCATATTTCCTTCAATTTAATGCTCATTCGCTTGTTATGATCAACATATCCTTCGTTCGATGCATGTTTCCATCATTTTGATGCTCATTCTTTCATTACGATCAAATTTCTTTCGTTCGATGCATGTTTCCATCATTTTGATGCTCATTCTCTCATTACGATTAACATTTCCTTCGGTTCAATGCATGTTTCCATCATTTTGATGCTCATTCTCTCAATACGATCAACATTTCCTTCATTTCGATGCATATTTCCTTCATTTTAATGCTCATTTGCTTGTTATGATCAACATTTTCTTCGTTTCGATGCATATTTCCTTCATTTTGATACACATTCGCTTGTTATGATACCTATTTCCATCGTTTTGATTAATATTTCCTTCATTTTGATGCTCATTTTCTTGTTATGATCAACATTTCCTTCGTTTCTATGCATGTTCTCTCATTTGGATGCTATTCGCAAGTTAAGATCAACATTTCCTTGGTTTCGATGCATATTTTCCTCATTTTTATACTCATTCGCTTGTTATGATCAACGTTTCCTTCATTTTGATGCTCATTAGATTGTTATGATCAACATTTCTTTCATTTTGATGCATATTTCTTTCATTTTGATGCTCATTCTCCTTGTATGATCATCTTTTCCTTCATTTCGATGCATATTTCCTTCATTTTGAAGCTCATAAGCTTGTTATGATCTACATTTCATTTGTTTCGATGCATATTTCCTTAATTTTTATGCTCATTCGCTTGTTATGATCAACGTTTCCTTCATTTTGATGCTCTTTGGCTTGTTATGATCAATATTTCCTTTGTTTCGATACATATTTACTTCATTTTGATGCTCTTTCAGTTGTTATGATCAACATTTCCTTCGTTTCGTTGCATATTTCCTTCATTTTGATGCTCATGCGCTTGTTATGATCAACATTTCCTTTGTTGCGATGCATATTTCCTTCATTTTAATACTTATTCGCTTATTATGATCAACGTTTCCTTCGTTTCGATGCGTATTTCCTTCATTTTGAGCTAATCGCTAGTAATGATCAACATTTCCTTCATTTCGATGTATATTCCTTCATTTTGATTCTCATTCGCTTGTTATGATCAACATTTCCTTCATTTTGACGCATATTCCTTCAATTAGATTCTCATTCTCATGTTATGATTAATATTTCATTTGTTTTAATGCAAATTTCCTTCATGTTGATGCTCATTCGCTTGTTATGATCAACATTTCCTTCGTTTCGATGCATATTCCTTCATTCGGATGCTAATTAGCTTGTTATGATCAACATTTCCTTCGTTTCGATGGATATTTTCTTCATTTTGATACTCATTCGCTTGTTATGATCAACATTTCATTCACTTCGATGCATATTTCTTTCATATTGAAGCTCATTCTCTTGTTATGATCAACATTTCCTTCGTTTCGATGCATATTTCCTTTATTTTGATGCTCATTCGCTTGTTATGATCAACATTTCCTTCGTTTCGATGCATATTCCTTCATTTTGATGCTCATTCGCATGTTATGATCAACATATCCTTCATTTTGATGCATATTTCTTTCATTTTAATGCTCATTCGCTTGTTATGTACAACGTTTCCTATGTTTCGATGCATATTTCCTTTATTTTGATGCTTAATCGCTTGTTATGATCAACGTTTCTTTCATTTCGATGCATATTTCCTTTATTTTGATGCTCATTAGCTTGTTGCGATCAACATTTCCTTTGTTTCAATGCATATTCCTTTATTTTGATGCTCATTCGCTTGTTATGATCAACATTTCCTTCGTTTCGTTGCATATTTCCTTCAATTTAATGCTCATTCGCTTGTTATGATAAACATTTCCTTCGTTTCGATGCATGTCTCCATCATTTTGATGCTCATTCATTCATTACGATCAACATTTCTTTCGGTACGATGCATGTTTCCATCATTTTGATGCTCACTCTCATTAAGATCAACATTTCTTTCGGTTCGATGCATGTTTCCATCATTTTGATGCTCATTCTCTCATTACGATCAACATTTCCTTCATTTTGATGCATATTTCCTTCTTTTTGATGCTCATTTGCTTGTTATGATCAATATTTTCTTCATTTCGATGCATATTTCCTTCATTTTGATGCTCATTCGCTTCCCATTTCCATCGTTTCGATTCATATTTCCTTAATTTTGATGCTCATTTTCTTGTTATGATCAACATTTTCTTCCTTTCTATGCATGTTCCCTCATTTTGATGCTATTCGCTTGTTATGATCAACATTTCCTTTGTTTCGATGCATATTTCCCTTATTTTTATGCTCATTCGCTTGTTATGATCAACGTTTCCTTCATTTTGATGTTCATTGGCTTGTTATGATCAACGTTTCCTTCATTTCTATGAATATTTCCTTCATTTTGATGCTCATTCGCCTTTTATGATCAACATTTTCTTCATTTCGATGCATATTTCCTTCATTTTGAAGCTCATTAGCTTGTTATGGCCAACATTTCCTTTGTTTCGATGCATATTTCCTTCTTTTTTATGCTCCTTCGCTTGTTATGATCAACATTTCCTTTATTTTGATGCTCTTTGGCTTGTTATGATCAACGTTTCCTTCGTTTCGATGCATATTTCCTTCATTTTGATGCTCATTCACCTTTTATGATCAACATTTATTTCGTTTCGATGCATGTTTTCATCATTTTGATGCTCATTCTTTCATTACAATCAACATTTCTTTCGGTACGATGCATGTTTCCATCATTTTGATGCTCATTCTCTCATTACGATCAACATTTCCTTCGGTTCGATGCATGTTTCCATCATTTTGATGCTCATTCTCTCATTACGATCAACATTTCCTTCATTTCGATGCATATTTCCTTCATTTTGATGCTCATTTGCTTGTTATGATCAATATTTCCTTCATTTCTTTGCATATTTCCTTCAATTTAATGCTCATTCGCTTGTTATGATCATCATATCCTTCGTTTCGATGCATGTTTCCATCATTTTGATGCTCATTCTTTCATTACGATCAAATTTCTTTCGTTCGATGCATGTTTCCATCATTTTGATGCTCATTCTCTCATTACGATTAACATTTCCTTCGGTTCAATGCATGTTTCCATCATTTTGATGCTCATTCTCTCAATACGATCAACATTTCCTTCATTTCGATGCATATTTCCTTCATTTTAATGCTCATTTGCTTGTTATGATCAACATTTTCTTCGTTTCGATGCATATTTCCTTCATTTTGATACACATTCGCTTGTTATGATACCTATTTCCATCGTTTTGATTAATATTTCCTTCATTTTGATGCTCATTTTCTTGTTATGATCAACATTTCCTTCGTTTCTATGCATGTTCTCTCATTTGGATGCTATTCGCAAGTTAAGATCAACATTTCCTTGGTTTCGATGCATATTTTCCTCATTTTTATACTCATTCGCTTGTTATGATCAACGTTTCCTTCATTTTGATGCTCATTAGATTGTTATGATCAACATTTCTTTCATTTTGATGCATATTTCTTTCATTTTGATGCTCATTCTCCTTGTATGATCATCTTTTCCTTCATTTCGATGCATATTTCCTTCATTTTGAAGCTCATAAGCTTGTTATGATCTACATTTCATTTGTTTCGATGCATATTTCCTTAATTTTTATGCTCATTCGCTTGTTATGATCAACGTTTCCTTCATTTTGATGCTCTTTGGCTTGTTATGATCAATATTTCCTTTGTTTCGATACATATTTACTTCATTTTGATGCTCTTTCAGTTGTTATGATCAACATTTCCTTCGTTTCGTTGCATATTTCCTTCATTTTGATGCTCATGCGCTTGTTATGATCAACATTTCCTTTGTTGCGATGCATATTTCCTTCATTTTAATACTTATTCGCTTATTATGATCAACGTTTCCTTCGTTTCGATGCGTATTTCCTTCATTTTGAGCTAATCGCTAGTAATGATCAACATTTCCTTCATTTCGATGTATATTCCTTCATTTTGATTCTCATTCGCTTGTTATGATCAACATTTCCTTCATTTTGACGCATATTCCTTCAATTAGATTCTCATTCTCATGTTATGATTAATATTTCATTTGTTTTAATGCAAATTTCCTTCATGTTGATGCTCATTCGCTTGTTATGATCAACATTTCCTTCGTTTCGATGCATATTCCTTCATTCGGATGCTAATTAGCTTGTTATGATCAACATTTCCTTCGTTTCGATGGATATTTTCTTCATTTTGATACTCATTCGCTTGTTATGATCAACATTTCATTCACTTCGATGCATATTTCTTTCATATTGAAGCTCATTCTATTGTTATGATCAACATTTCCTTCGTTTCGATGCATATTTCCTTTATTTTGATGCTCATTCGCTTGTTATGATCAACATTTCCTTCGTTTCGATGCATATTCCTTCATTTTGATGCTCATTCGCATGTTATGATCAACATATCCTTCATTTTGATGCATATTTCTTTCATTTTAATGCTCATTCGCTTGTTATGTACAACGTTTCCTATGTTTCAATGCATATTTCCTTTATTTTGATGCTTAATCGCTTGTTATGATCAACGTTTCTTTCATTTCGATGCATATTTCCTTTATTTTGATGCTCATTAGCTTGTTGCGATCAACATTTCCTTTGTTTCAATGCATATTCCTTTATTTTGATGCTCATTCGCTTGTTATGATCAACATTTCCTTCGTTTCGTTGCATATTTCCTTCAATTTAATGCTCATTCGCTTGTTATGATAAACATTTCCTTCGTTTCGATGCATGTCTCCATCATTTTGATGCTCATTCATTCATTACGATCAACATTTCTTTCGGTACGATGCATGTTTCCATCATTTTGATGCTCACTCTCATTAAGATCAACATTTCTTTCGGTTCGATGCATGTTTCCATCATTTTGATGCTCATTCTCTCATTACGATCAACATTTCCTTCATTTTGATGCATATTTCCTTCTTTTTGATGCTCATTTGCTTGTTATGATCAATATTTTCTTCATTTCGATGCATATTTCCTTCATTTTGATGCTCATTCGCTTCCCATTTCCATCGTTTCGATTCATATTTCCTTAATTTTGATGCTCATTTTCTTGTTATGATCAACATTTTCTTCCTTTCTATGCATGTTCCCTCATTTTGATGCTATTCGCTTGTTATGATCAACATTTCCTTTGTTTCGATGCATATTTCCCTTATTTTTATGCTCATTCGCTTGTTATGATCAACGTTTCCTTCATTTTGATGTTCATTGGCTTGTTATGATCAACGTTTCCTTCATTTCTATGAATATTTCCTTCATTTTGATGCTCATTCGCCTTTTATGATCAACATTTTCTTCATTTCGATGCATATTTCCTTCATTTTGAAGCTCATTAGCTTGTTATGGCCAACATTTCCTTTGTTTCGATGCATATTTCCTTCTTTTTTATGCTCCTTCGCTTGTTATGATCAACATTTCCTTTATTTTGATGCTCTTTGGCTTGTTATGATCAACGTTTCCTTCGTTTCGATGCATATTTCCTTCATTTTGATGCTCATTCACCTTTTATGATCAACATTTATTTCGTTTCGATGCATGTTTTCATCATTTTGATGCTCATTCTTTCATTACAATCAACATTTCTTTCGGTACGATGCATGTTTCCATCATTTTGATGCTCATTCTCTCATTACGATCAACATTTCCTTCGGTTCGATGCATGTTTCCATCATTTTGATGCTCATTCTCTCATTACGATCAACATTTCCTTCATTTCGATGCATATTTCCTTCATTTTGATGCTCATTTGCTTGTTATGATCAATATTTCCTTCATTTCTTTGCATATTTCCTTCAATTTAATGCTCATTCGCTTGTTATGATCATCATATCCTTCGTTTCGATGCATGTTTCCATCATTTTGATGCTCATTCTTTCATTACGATCAAATTTCTTTCGTTCGATGCATGTTTCCATCATTTTGATGCTCATTCTCTCATTACGATTAACATTTCCTTCGGTTCAATGCATGTTTCCATCATTTTGATGCTCATTCTCTCAATACGATCAACATTTCCTTCATTTCGATGCATATTTCCTTCATTTTAATGCTCATTTGCTTGTTATGATCAACATTTTCTTCGTTTCGATGCATATTTCCTTCATTTTGATGCACATTCGCTTGTTATGATACCTATTTCCATCGTTTCAATTAATATTTCCTTCATTTTGATGCTCATTTTCTTGTTATGATCAAAATTTCCTTCGTTCCTATGCATGTTCTCTCATTTGGATGCTATTCGCAAGTTATGATCAATATTTCCTTGGTTTCGATGCATATTTCCCTCATTTTTATACTCATTCGCTTGTTATGATCAACGTTTCCTTCATTTTGATGCTCATTAGATTGTTATGATCAACGTTTCTTTCATTTTGATGCATATTTCCTTCATTTTGATGCTCATTCGCCTTGTATGATCATCTTTTCCTTCATTTCGATGCATATTTCCTTCATTTTGAAGCTCATAAGCTTGTTATGATCTACATTTCCTTTGTTTCGATGCATATTTCCTTAATTTTTATGCTCATTCGCTTGTTATGATCAACGTTTCCTTCGTTTAGATGCTCTTTGGCTTGTTATGATCAACATTTCCTTTGTTTCGATACATATTTACTTCATTTTGATGCTCATTCAGTTGTTATGATCAACATTTCCTTCGTTTCGTTGCATATTTCCTTCATTTTGATGCTCATGCGCTTGTTATGATCAACATTTCCTTTGTTACGATGCATATTTCCTTCATTCTAATACTTATTCGCTTATTATGATCAACGTTTCATTCGTTTCGATGCGCATTTCCGTCATTTTGAGCTAATCGCTAGTAATGATCAACATTTCCTTCATTTCGATGTATATTCCTTTAATTTGATTCTCATTCGCTTGTTATGATTAACATTTCCTTCATTTTGATGCATATTCCTTCAATTAGATTCTCATTCTCATGTTATGATTAATATTTCATTTGTTTCGATGCAAATTTCCTTCATGTTGATGCTCATTCGCTTGTTATGATCAACATTTCCTTCGTTTCGATGCATATTCCTTCATTCTGATGCTAATTAGCTTGTTATGATCAACATTTCCTTCGTTTCGATGGATATTTTCTTCATTTTGATACTCATTCGCTTGTTATGATCAACATTTCATTCACTTCGATGCATATTTCTTTCATATTGAAGCTCATTCTCTTGTTATGATCAACATTTCCTTCGTTTCGATGCATATTTCCTTTATTTTGATGCTCATTCGCTTGTTATGATCAACATTTCATTCGTTTCGATGCATATTCCTTCATTTTGATGCTCATTCGCATGTTATGATCAACATATCCTTCATTTTGATGCATATTTCTTTCATTTTAATGCTCATTCGCTTGTTATGTACAACGTTTCCTATGTTTCGATGCATATTTCCTTTATTTTGATGCTTAATGGCTTGTTATGATCAACGTTTCCTTCATTTCGATGCATATTTCCTTTATTTTGATGCTCATTAGCTTGTTGCGATCAACATTTCCTTTGTTTCAATGCATATTCCTTCATTTTGATGCTCATTCTCTTGTTATGATCAATATTTCCTTCGTTTCGTTGCATATTTCCTTCAATTTAATGCTCATTCGCTTGTTATGATAAACATTTCCTTCGTTTCGATGCATGTCTCCATCATTTTGATGCTCATTCATTCATTACGATCAACATTTCTTTCGGTACGATGCATGTTTCCATCATTTTGATGCTCACTCTCATTAAGATCAACATTTCTTTCGGTTCGATGCATGTTTCCATCATTTTGATGCTCATTCTCTCATTACGATCAACATTTCCTTCATTTTGATGCATATTTCCTTCTTTTTGATGCTCATTTGCTTGTTATGATCAGTATTTTCTTCATTTCGATGCATATTTCCTTCATTTTGATGCTCATTTGCTTCCCATTTCCATCGTTTCGATTCATATTTCCTTCATTTTGATGCTCATTTTCTTGTTATGATCAACATTTTCTTCGTTTCTATGCATGTTCCCTCATTTTGATGCTATTCGCTTGTTATGATCAACATTTCCTTTGTTTCGATGCATATTTCCCTTATTTTTATGCTCATTCGCTTGTTATGATCAACGTTTCCTTCATTTTGATGTTCATTGGCTTGTTATGATCAATGTTTCCTTCGTTTCTATGAATATTTCCTTCATTTTGATGCTCATTCGCCTTTTATGATCAACATTTTCTTCATTTCGATGCATATTTCCTTCATTTTGAAGCTCATTAGCTTGTTATGGCCAACATTTCCTTTGTTTCGATGCATATTTCCTTCTTTTTTATGCTCCTTCGCTTGTTATGATCAACATTTCCTTTATTTTGATGCTCTTTGGCTTGTTATGATCAACGTTTCCTTCGTTTCGATGCATATTTCCTTCATTTTGATGCTCATTCACCTTTTATGATCAACATTTACTTCGTTTCGATGCATGTTTTTATCATTTTGATGCTCATTCTTTCATTACAATCAACATTTCTTTCGGTACGATGCATGTTTCCATCATTTTGATGCTCATTCTCTCATTACGATCAACATTTCCTTCGGTTCGATGCATGTTTCCATCATTTTGATGCTCATTCTCTCATTACGATCAACATTTCCTTCATTTCGATGCATATTTCCTTCATTTTGATGCTCATTTGCTTGTTATGATCAATATTTCCTTCATTTCGTTGCATATTTCCTTCAATTTAATGGTCATTCGCTTGTTATGATCAACATATCCTTCGTTTCGATGCATGTTTCCATCATTTTGATGCTCATTCTTTCATTACGATCAAATTTCTTTCGTTCGATTCATGTTTCCATCATTTTGATGCTCATTCTCTCATTACGATTAACATTTCCTTCGGTTCAATGCATGTTTCCATCATTTTGATGCTCATTCTCTCAATACGATCAACATTTCCTTCATTTCGATGCATATTTCCTTCATTTTAATGCTCATTTACTTGTTATGATCAACATTTTCTTCGTTTCGATGCATATTTCCTTCATTTTGATGCACATTCGCTTGTTATGATACCTATTTCCATCGTTTCGATTAATATTTCCTTCATTTTGATGCTCATTTTCTTGTTATGATCAACATTTCCTACGTTTCTATGCATGTTCTCTCATTTGGATGCTATTCGCAAGTTATGATCAACATTTCCTTGGTTTCGATGCATATTTCCCTCATTTTTATACTCATTCGCTTGTTATGATCAACGTTTCCTTCATTTTGATGCTCATTGGATTGTTATGATCAACATTTCCTTCGTTTCGATGCATATTTCCTTTATTTTGATGCTCATTCACTTGTTAAGATCAACATTTCCTTCGTTTCGATGCATATTCCTTCATTTTGATGCTCATTCGCATGTTATGATCAAGATATCCTTCATTTTGATGCATATTTCTTTCATTTTAATGCTCATTCGCTTGTTATGTTCAACGTTTCCTATGTTTCGATGCATATTTCCTTTATTTTGATGCTTAATCGCTTGTTATGATCAACGTTTCTTTCATTTCGATGCATATTTCCTTTATTTTGATGCTCATTAGCTTGTTGCGATCAACATTTCCTTTGTTTCAATGCATATTCCTTCATTTTGATGCTCATTCGCTTGTTATGATCAACATTTCCTTCGTTTCGTTGCATATTTCCTTCAATTTAATGCTCATTCGCTTGTTATGATAAACATTTCCTTCATTTCGATGCATGTCTCCATCATTTTCATGCTCATTCATTCATTACGATCAACATTTCTTTCGGTACGATGCATGTTTCCATCATTTTGATGCTCACTCTCATTAAGATCAACATTTCTTTCGGTTCGATGCATGTTTCCATCATTTTGATGCTCATTCTCTCATTACGATCAACATTTCCTTCATTTTGATGCATATTTCCTTCTTTTTGATGCTCATTTGCTTGTTATGATCAATATTTTCTTCATTTCAATGCATATTTCCTTCATTTTGATGCTCATTCGCTTCCCATTTCCATCGTTTCGATTCATATTTCCTTCATTTTGATGCTCATTTTCTTGTTATGATCAACATTTTCTTCGTTTCTATGCATGTTCCCTCATTTTCATGCTATTCGCTTGTTATGATCAACATTTCCTTTGTTTTGATGCATATTTCCCTTATTTTTATGCTCATTCGCTTGTTATGATCAACGTTTCCTTCATTTTGATGTTCATTGGCTTGTTATGATCAACGTTTCCTTCGTTTCTATGAATATTTCCTTCATTTTGATGCTCATTCGCCTTTTATGATTAACATTTTCTTCATTTCGATGGATATTTCCTTTATTTTGAAGCTCATTAGCTTGTTATGGCCAATATTTCCTTTGTTTCGATGCATATTTCCTTCTTTTTTATGCTCCTTCGCTTGTTATGATCAACATTTCCTTTATTTTGATGTTCTTTGGCTTGTTATGATCAACGTTTCCTTCGTTTCAATGCATATTTCCTTCATTTTGATGCTCATTCACCTTTTATGATCAACATTTACTTCATTTCGATGCATGTTTTCATCATTTTGATGCTCATTCTTTCATTACAATCAACATTTCTTTCGGTACGATGCATGTTTCCATCATTTTGATGCTCATTCTCTCATTACGATCAACATTTCCTTCGGTTTGATGCATGTTTCCATCATTTTGATGCTCATTCTCTCATTACGATCAACATTTCCTTCATTTCGATGCATATTTTCTTCATTTTGATGCTCATTTGCTTGTTATGATCAATATTTCCTTCATTTCGTTGCATATTTCCTTCAATTTAATGCTCATTCGCTTGTTATGATCAACATATCCTTCGTTTCGATGCATGTTTCCATCATTTTGATGCTCATTCTTTCATTACGATCAAATTTCTTTCGTTCGATGCTTGTTTCCATCATTTTGATGCTCATTCTCTCATTACGATTAACATTTCCTTCGGTTCAATGCATGTTTCCATCATTTTGATGCTCATTCTCTCAATACGATCAACATTTCCTTTATTTCGATGCATATTTCCTTCATTTTAATGCTCATTTGCTTGTTAAGATCAACATTTTCTTCGTTTCGATGCATATTTCCTTCATTTTGATGCACATTCGCTTGTTATGATACCTATTTCCATCGTTTCGATTAATATTTCCTTCATTTTGATGCTCATTTTCTTGTTATGATCAACATTTCCTTCGTTTCTATGCATGTTCTCTCATTTGGATGCTATTCGCAAGTTATGATCAACATTTCCTTGGTTTCGATGCATATTTCCCTCATTTTTATACTCACTCGCTTGTTATGATCAATGTTTCCTTCATTTTGATGCTCATTAGATTGTTATGATCAACGTTTCTTTCATTTTGATGCATATTTCCTTCATTTTGAAGCTCATTCGCCTTGTATGATCATCTTTTCCTTCATTTCAATGCATATTTCCTTCATTTTGTAGCTCATAAGCTTGTTATGATCTACATTTCCTTTGTTTCGATGCATATTTCCTTAATTTTTATGCTCATTCGCTTGTTATGATCAACGTTTCCTTCATTTTGATGCTCTTTGGCTTGTTATGATCAATATTTCCTTTGTTTCGATACATATTTACTTCATTTTGATGCTCATTCAGTTGTTATGATCAACATTTCCTTCGTTTCGTTGCATATTTCCTTCATTTTGATGCTCATGCGCTTGTTATGATCAACATTTCCTTTGTTGCGATACATATTTCCTTCATTTTAATACTTATTCGCCTATTATGATCAACGTTTCCTTCGTTTCGATGCGCATTTCCTTCATTTTGAGCTAATCGCTAGTAATGATCAACATTTCCTTCATTTCGATGTATATTCCTTCATTTTGATTCTCATTCGCTTGTTATGATCAACATTTCCTTCATTTTGATGCATATTCCTTCAATTAGATTCTCATTCTCATGTTATGATTAATATTTCATTTGTTTCGATGCAAATTTCCTTCATGTTGATGCTCATTCGCTTGTTATGATCAACATTTCCTTCGTTTCGATGCATATTCCTTCATTCGGATGTTAATTAGCTTGTTATGATCAACATTTCCTTCGTTTCGATGGATATTTTCTTCATTTTGATACTCATTCGCTTGTTATGATCAACATTTCATTCACTTCGATGCATATTTCTTTCATATTGAAGCTCATTCTCTTGTTATGATCAACATTTCCTTCGTTTCGATGCATATTTCCTTTATTTTGATGCTCATTCGCTTGTTATGATCAACATTTCCTTCGTTTCGATGCATATTCCTTCATTTTGATGCTCATTCGCATGTTATGATCAACATATCCTTCATTTTGATGCATATTTCTTTCATTTTAATGCTCATTCGCTTGTTATGTATAACGTTTCCTATGTTTCGATGCATATTTCCTTTATTTTGATGCTTAATCGCTTGTTATGATCAACGTTTCTTTCATTTCGATGCATATTTCCTTTATTTTGATGCTCATTAGCTTGTTGCGATCAACATTTCCTTTGTTTCAATGCATATTCCTTTATTTTGATGCTCATTCGCTTGTTATGATCAACATTTCCTTCGTTTCGTTGCATATTTCCTTCAATTTAATGCTCATTCGCTTGTTATGATAAACATTTCCTTCGTTTCGATGCATGTCTCCATCATTTTGATGCTCATTCATTCGTTACGATCAACATTTCTTTCGGTACGATGCATGTTTCCATCATTTTGATGCTCACTCTCATTAAGATCAACATTTCTTTCGGTTCAATGCATGTTTCCATCATTTTGATGCTCATTCTCTCATTACGATCAACATTTCCTTCATTTTGATGCATATTTCCTTCTTTTTGATGCTCATTTGCTTGTTATGATCAATATTTTCTTCATTTCGATGCATATTTCCTTCATTTTGATGCTCATTCGCTTCCCATTTCCATCGTTTCGATTCATATTTCCTTCATTTTGATGCTCATTTTCTTGTTATGATCAACATTTCCTTTGTTTCGATGTATATTTCCCTCATTTTTATGCTCATTCGCTTGTTATGATCAACGTTTCCTTCATTTTGATGTTCATTGACTTGTTATGATCAACGCTTCCTTCGTTTCTATGCATATTTCTTTTATTTTGATGCTCATTCGCCTTTTATGATCAACATTATCTTCATTTCGATGCATATTTCCTTCATTTTGAAGCTCATTTGTTTGTTATGACCAACATTTCCTTTGTTTCGATGCATATTTCCTTCTTTTTTATGCTCATTCGCTTGTTATGATCAACGTTTCCTTCATTTTGATGCTCTTTGGCTTGTTATGATCAACGTTTCCTTTGTTTCGATGCATATTTCCTTCATTTTCATGCTCATTCACCTTTTATGATCAACATTTACTTTGTTTCGATGCATGTTTTCATCATTTTGATGCTCATTCTTTCGTTACAATCAACATTTCTTTCGGTACGATGCATGTTTCCATCATTTTGATGCTCATTCTCTCATTATGATCAACATTTCCTTCGGTTCGATGCATGTTTCCATCATTTTGATGCTCATTCTCTCATTACGATCAACATTTCCTTCATTTCGATGCATATTTCCTTCATTTTGATGCTCATTTGCTTGTTATGATCAATATTTCCTTCATTTCTTTGCATATTTCCTTCAATTTAATGCTCATTCGCTTGTTATGATCAACATATCCTTCGTTTCGATGCATGTTTCCATCATTTTGATGCTCATTCTTTCATTACGATCAAATTTCTTTCGTTCGATGCATGTTTCCATCATTTTGATGCTCATTCTCTCATTACGATTAACATTTCCTTCGGTTCAATGCATGTTTCCATCATTTTGATGCTCATTCTCTCAATACGATCAACATTTCCTTCATTTCGATGCATATTTCCTTCATTTTAATGCTCATTTGCTTGTTATGATCAACATTTTCTACGTTTCGATGCATATTTCCTTTATTTTGATGCACATTCGCTTGTTATGATACCTATTTCCATCGTTTCGATTAATATTTCCTTCATTTTTATGCTCATTTTCTTGTTATGATCAACATTTCCTTCGTTTCTATGCATGTTCTCTCATTTGGATGCTATTCGCAAGTTATGATCAACATTTCCTTGGTTTCGATGCATATTTCCCTCATTTTTATACTCATTCGCTTGTTATGATCAAAGTTTCCTTCATTTTGATGCTCATTGGATTGTTATGATCAACGTTTCTTTCATTTTGATGCATATTTCCTTCATTTTGATGCTCATTCGCCTTGTATGATCATCTTTTCCTTCATTTCGATGCATATTTCCTTCATTTTGTAGCTCATAAGCTTGTTATGATCTACATTTCCTTTGTTTCGATGCATATTTCCTTAATTTTTATGCTCATTCGCTTGTTGTGATCAACGTTTCCTTCATATTGATGCACTTTGGCTTGTTATGATCAATATTTCCTTTGTTTCGATACATATTTACTTCATTTTGATGCTCATTCAGTTGTTATGATCAACATTTCCTTCGTTTCGTTGCATATTTCCTTCGTTTTGATGCTTATGCGCTTGTTATGATCAACATTTCTTTTGTTGCGATGCATATTTCCTTGATTTTAATACTTATTCGCTTATTATGATCAATGTTTCCTTTGTTTCGATGCGCATTTCCTTCATTTTGAGCTAATCGCTAGTAATGATCAACATTTCCTTCATTTCGATGTATATTCCTTCATTTTGATTCTCATTCGCTTGTTATGATCAACATTTCCTTCATTTTGATTTATATTCCTTCAATTAGATTCTCATTCTCATGTTATGATTAATATTTCATTTGTTTCGATGCAAAATTCCTTCATGTTGATGCTCATTCGCTTGTTATGATCAACATTTCCTTCGTTTCGATGCATATTCCTTCATTCTGATGCTAATTAGCTTGTTATGATCAACATTTCCTTCGTTTCGATGGATATTTTCTTCATTTTGATACTCATTCGCTTGTTATGATCAACATTTCATTCACTTCGATGCATATTTCTTTCATATTGAAGCTCATTCTCTTGTTATGATCAACATTTCCTTCGTTTCGATGTATATTTCCTTTATTTTGATGCTCATTCGCTTGTTATGATCAACATTTCCTTCGTTTCGATGCATATTCCTTCATTTTGATGCTCATTCGCATGTTATGATCAACATATCCTTCATTTTGATGCATATTTCTTTCATTTTAATGCTCATTCGCTTGTTATGTTCAATGTTTCCTATGTTTCGATGCATATTTCCTTTATTTTGATGCTTAATCGCTTGTTATGATCAACGTTTCTTTCATTTCGATGCATATTTCCTTTATTTTGATGCTCATTAGCTCGTTGCGATCAACATGTCCTTTGTTTCAATGTATATTCCTTCATTTTGATGCTCATTCGCTTGTTATGATCAACATTTCCTTCGTTTCGTTGCATATTTCCTTCAATTTAATGCTCAATCGCTTGTTATGATAAACATTTCCTTCGTTTCGATGCATGTCTCCATCATTTTGATGCTCATTCATTCATTACGATCAACATTTCTTTCGGTACGATGCATGTTTCCATCATTTTGATGCTCAATCTCATTAAGATCAACATTTCTTTTGGTTCGATGCATGTTTCCGTCATTTTGATGCTCATTCTCTCATTACGATCAACATTTCCTTCATTTTGATGCATATTTCTATCATTTTGATGCTCATTTGCTTGTTATGATCAATATTTTCTTTGTTTCGATGCATATTTCCTTCATTTTGACGCTTATTCGCTTGTTATGATCCCCATTTCCATCGTTTCGATTCATATTTCCTTCATTTTGATGCTCATTTTCTTGTTATGATCAATATTTCCTTTGTTTCGATGCATATTTCCCTCATTTTTATGCTCATTCGCTTGTTATGATCAACGTTTCCTTCATTTTGATGTTCATTGGCATGTTATGATCAACGTTTCCTTCGTTTCTATGCATATTTCTTTTATTTTGATGCTCATTCGCCTTATATGATCAACATTATCTTCATTTCGATGCATATTTCCTTCATTTTGAAGCTCATTTGTTTGTTATGACCAACATTTCCTTTGTTTTGATGCATATTTCCTTCTTTTTTATGCTCATTCGCTTGTTATGATCAACGTTTCCTTCATTTTGATGCTCTTTGGCTTGTTATGATCAACGTTTCCTTTGTTTCGATGCATATTTCCTTCATTTTCATGCTCATTCACCTTTTATGATCAACATTTACTTTGTTTCGATGCATGTTTTCATCATTTTGATGCTCATTCTTTCGTTACAATCAACATTTCTTTCGGTACGATGCATGTTTCCATCATTTTGATGCTCATTCTCTCATTATGATCAACATTTCCTTCGGTTCGATGCATGTTTCCATCATTTTGATGCTCATTCTCTCATTACGATCAACATTTCCTTCATTTCGATGCATATTTCCTTCATTTTTATGCTCATTTGCTTGTTATGATCAATATTTCCTTTGTTTCGTTGCATATTTCCTTCAATTTAATGCTCATTAGCTTGTTATGATCAACATATCCTTCGTTTCGATGCATGTTTCCATCATTTTGATGCTCATTCTTTCATTACGATCAAATTTCTTTCGTTCGATGCATGTTTCCATCATTTTGATGTCATTCTCTCATTACGATTAACATTTCCTTCGGTTCAATGCATGTTTCCATCATTTTGATGCTCATTCTCTCAATACGATCAACATTTCCTTCATTTCGATGCATATTTCCTTCATTTTAATGCTCATTTGCTTGTTATGATCAATATTTTCTTCGTTTCGATGCATATTTCCTTCATTTTGATGCTCATTCGCTTGTTATGATCCCCATTTCCATCGTTTCGATTCATATTTCCTTCATTTTGATGCTCATTTTCTTGTTATGATCAACATTTCCTTTGTTTCAATGCATATTTCCCTCATTTTTATGCTCATTCGCTTGTTATGATCAACGTTTCCTTCATTTTGATGTTCATTGGCTTGTTATGATCAACGTTTCCTTCGTTTCTATGCATATTTCTTTTATTTTGATGCTCATTCGCCTTTTATGATCAACATTATCTTCATTTCGATGCATATTTCCTTCATTTTGAAGCTCATTTGTTTGTTATGACCAACATTTCCTTTGTTTCGATGCATATTTCCTTCTTTTTTATGCTCATTCGCTTGTTATGATCAACGTTTCCTTCATTTTGATGCTCTTTGGCTTGTTATGATCAACGTTTCCTTTGTTTCGATGCATATTTCCTTCATTTTCATGCTCATTCACCTTTTATGATCAACATTTACTTTGTTTCGATGCATGTTTTCATCATTTTGATGCTCATTCTTTCGTTACAATCAACATTTCTTTCGGTACGATGCATGTTTCCATCATTTTGATGCTCATTCTCTCATTATGATCAACATTTCCTTCGGTTCGATGCATGTTTCCATCATTTTGATGCTCATTCTCTCATTACGATCAACATTTCCTTCATTTCGATGCATATTTCCTTCATTTTTATGCTCATTTGCTTGTTATGATCAATATTTCCTTTGTTTCGTTGCATATTTCCTTCAATTTAATGCTCATTAGCTTGTTATGATCAATATTTCCTTCATTTCGATGCATGTTTCCATCATTTTGATGTTCATTCTTTCATTACGATCAACATTTCTTTCGGTTCGATGCATGTTTCCATCATTTTGATGCTCATTCTCTCATTACGATCAACATTTCCTTCGGTTCAATGCATGTTTCCACCATTTTGATGTTCATTCTCTCATTACGATCAACATTTCCTTTATTTCGATGCATATTTCCTTCATTTTGATGCTCATTTGCTTGTTATGATCAACATTTTCTTCGTTTCGATGCATATTTCCTTTATTTTGATGCTCATTCACTTGTTATGATCCCTTCAATCGTTTCGATTAATATTTCCTTCATTTTGATGCTCATTTTCTTGTTATGATCAACATTTCCTTCGTTTCTATGCATGTTCCCTCATTTTGATGCTATTCGCCTGTTATGATCAATATTTCCTTTGTTTCGATGCATATTTCCCTCATATTTATGCTCATTCGCTTGTTATGATCAACGTTTCCCTCATTTTAATGTTCATTGGCTTGTTATGATCAACGTTTCCTTCGTTTCTATGCATATTTCCTTCATTTTGATGCTCATTTGCCTTTTATGATCAACATTTCCTTCTTTTTGATGCATATTTCCTTCATTTTGAAGCTCATTAGCTTGTTATGACCAACATTTTCTTTGTTTCGATGCATATTTCCTTCTTTTTTATGCTCATTCGCTTGTTATGATAAACATTTACTTTGTTTCGTTGCATGTCTCCATCATTTTGATGCTCATTCATTCATTACGGTCAACATTTCTTTCGGTTCGATGCATGTTTACATCATTTTGATGCTCACTCTCATTACGATCAACATTTCCTTCGGTTCGATGCATGTTACCATCGATCAATATTTCCTTCATTTTGATGTATATTTCCTTCATTTTGATGCTCATTTGCTTGTTATGATCAATATTTTCTTCGTTTCGATGCATATTTCCTTCATTTTGATGCTCATTCGCTTGTTATGATCCCCATTTCCATCGTTTCGATTCATATTTCCTTCATTTTGATGCTCATTTTCTTGTTATGATCAACATTTCCTTTGTTTCGATGCATATTTCCCTCATTTTTATGCTCATTCGCATGTTATGATCAACGTTTCCTTCATTTTGATGTTCATTGGCTTGTTATGATCAACGTTTCCTTCGTTTCTATGCATATTTCTTTTATTTTGATGCTCATTCGCCTTTTATGATCAACATTATCTTCATTTCGATGCATATTTCCTTCATTTTGAAGCTCATTTGTTTGTTATGACCAACATTTCCTTTGTTTCGATGCATATTTCCTTCTTTTTTATGCTCATTCGCTTGTTATGATCAACGTTTCCTTCATTTTGATGCTCTTTGGCTTGTTATGATCAACGTTTCCTTTGTTTCGATGCATATTTCCTTCATTTTCATGCTCATTCACCTTTTATGATCAACATTTACTTTGTTTCGATGCATGTTTTCATCATTTTGATGCTCATTCTTTCGTTACAATCAAAATTTCTTTCGGTACGATGCATGTTTCCATCATTTTGATGCTCATTCTCTCATTATGATCAACATTTCCTTCGGTTCGATGCATGTTTCCATCATTTTGATGCTCATTCTCTCATTACGATCAACATTTCCTTCATTTCGATGCATATTTCCTTCATTTTTATGATCATTTGCTTGTTATGATCAATATTTCCTTTGTTTCGTTGCATATTTCCTTCAATTTAATGCTCATTAGCTTGTTATGATCAATATTTCCTTCATTTCGATGCATGTTTCCATCATTTTGATGTTCATTCTTTCATTACGATCAACATTTCTTTCGGTTCGATGCATGTTTCCATCATTTTGATGCTCATTCTCTCATTAAGATCAACATTTCCTTCGGTTCAATGCATGTTTCCACCATTTTGATGTTCATTCTCTCATTACGATCAACATTTCCTTTATTTCGATGCATATTTCCTTCATTTTGATGCTCATTTGCTTGTTATGATCAACATTTTCTTCGTTTCGATGCATATTTCCTTTATTTTGATGCTCATTCACTTGTTATGATCCCTTCAATCGTTTCGATTAATATTTCCTTCATTTTGATGCTCATTTTCTTGTTATGATCAACATTTCCTTCGTTTCTATGCATGTTCCCTCATTTTGATGCTATTCGCCTGTTATGATCAATATTTCCTTTGTTTCGATGCATATTTCCCTCATATTTATGCTCATTCGCTTGTTATGATCAACGTTTCCCTCATTTTAATGTTCATTGGCTTGTTATGATCAACGTTTCCTTCGTTTCTATGCATATTTCCTTCATTTTGATGCTCATTTGCCTTTTATGATCAACATTTCCTTCTTTTTGATGCATATTTCCTTCATTTTGAAGCTCATTAGCTTGTTATGACCAACATTTTCTTTGTTTCGATGCATATTTCCTTCTTTTTTATGCTCATTCGCTTGTTATGATAAACATTTACTTTGTTTCGTTGCATGTCTCCATCATTTTGATGCTCATTCATTCATTACGGTCAACATTTCTTTCGGTTCGATGCATGTTTACATCATTTTGATGCTCACTCTCATTACGATCAACATTTCCTTCGGTTCGATGCATGTTACCATCGATCAATATTTCCTTCATTTTGATGTATATTTCCTTCATTTTGATGCTCATTTGCTTGTTATGATCAATATTTTCTTCGTTTCGATGCATATTTCCTTCATTTTGATGCTCATTCGCTTGTTATGATCCCCATTTCCATCGTTTCGATTCATATTTCCTTCATTTTGATGCTCATTTTCTTGTTATGATCAACATTTCCTTTGTTTCGATGCATATTTCCCTCATTTTTATGCTCATTCGCTTGTTATGATCAACGTTTCCTTCATTTTGATGTTCATTGGCTTGTTATGATCAACGTTTCCTTCGTTTCTATGCATATTTCTTTTATTTTGATGCTCATTTGCCTTTTATGATCAACATTTCCTTCATTTCGATACATATTTCCTTCATTTTGAAGCTCATTTGTTTGTTATGACCAACATTTCCTTTGTTTCGATGCATATTTCCTTCTTTTTTATGCTCATTCGCTTGTTATGATCAACATTTCCTTCATTTTGATGCTCTTTGGCTTGTTATGATCAACGTTTCCTTTGTTTCGATGCTTATTTCCTTCATTTTCATGCTCATTCACCTTTTATGATCAACATTTACTTTGTTTCGATGCATGTTTTCATCATTTTGATGCTCATTCTTTCGTTACAATCAACATTTCTTTCAGTATGATGCACGTTTCCATCATTTTGATACTCATTCTCTCATTACGATCAACATTTCCTTTGGTTCGATGCATGTTTCCATCATTTTGATGCTCATTCTCTCATTACGATCAACATTTTCTTCATTTCGATGCATATTTCCTTCATTTTTATGCTCATTTGCTTGTTATGATCAATATTTCCTTCGTTTCGTTGCATATTTCCTTCAATTTAATGCTCATTAGCTTGTTATGATCAACATTTCCTTCGTTTCGATGCATGTTTCCATCATTTTGATGCTCATTCTTTCATTACGATCAACATTTCTTTCGTTCGATGCATGTTTCTATCATTTTGATGCTCATTCTCTCATTACGATCAACATTTCCTTCGGTTCAATGCATGTTTCCACCATTTTGATGCTCATTCTCTCATTACGATCAACATTTCCTTCTTTTCGATGTACATTTCCTTCATTTTGATGCTCATTTGCTTGTTATGATCAACATTTTCTTCGTTTCGATGCATATTTCCTTCATTTTGATGCTCATTCACTTGTTATGATCCCTATTTCCATCGTTTCGATTAATATTTCCTTCATTTTGATGCTCATTTTCTTGTTATGATCAACATTTCCTTCATTTCTATGCATGTTCCCTCATTTTGATGCTATTCGCATGTTATGATCAATATTTCCTTTGTTTCGATGCATATTTCCCTCATTTTTATGCTCATTCGCTTTTTATGATCAACGTTTCCTTCATTTTGATGTTCATTGGCTTGTTATGATTAACGTTTCCTTCGTTTCTATGGATATTTCCTTCATTTTGATACTCATTCGCTTGGTATGATAAATATTTCCTTCATTTCGATGCATATTTCCTTCATTTTGAAGCTCATTAGCTTGTTATGATCAATATTTTCTTTGTTTCGATACATATTTCCTTCATTTTTATGCTCATTCGCTTGTTATGATCAACGTTTCCTTCATATTGATGCTCATTCGCTTGTTATGATCAACATTTCCTTTGTTTTGATGCATATTTCTTCATTTTGATGATAATTAGATTGTTATGATCAACATTTCCTTTGTTTCAATGCATATTTACTTCATTTTGATGCTCATTCAGTTGTTATGATCAGCGTTTCCTTCGTTGCATTGCATATTTCCTTCATTCTGATGCTCATTCGCTTGTTATGATCAACATTTCCTTCATTTCGATGCATATACCTTCATATTGATGCTCATTCGCTTGTTATGATCAACATTTCCTTTGTTGCGATGCATATTTCCTTCATTTTAATACTCATTCGCTTTTATGATCAATGTTTCCTTTGTTTCGATGCGTATTTCCTTCATTTTGATGCTCAATCGCTTGTAATGATCAACATTTCCCTTATTTCGATGCATATTCCTTCATTTTGATTCTCATTCGCTTGTTATGATCAACATTTCCTTCGTATCCATGCATATTCCTTCAATCAGATGCTCATTCTCATGTTATGATTAATATTTCCTTTGTTTCGATGTATATTTCCTTCATGTTGATGCTCATTCGCTTGTGATGGTCAACATTTCCTTCGTTTCGATGCATATTCCTTCATTTTGATGCTAACTAGCTTGTTATGATAAACATTTCCTTCGTTTTGATGGATATTTCCTTCATTTTGATACTCATTCGCCTGTTATGATCAACATTTCCTTCATTTCAATGTATATTTCCTTCATATTGATGCTCATTCGCTTGTTATGATCAACATTTCCTTTGTTTCGATGCATATTTCCTTCATTTTGATTCTCATTCGCTTGTTATGATCAACATTTCCTTCATTTCGATGCATATTCCTTCAATTAGATTCTCATTCTCATGTTATGATTAATATTTCATTTGTTTCTATGCAAATTTCCTTAATGTTGATGCTCATTCGCTTGTTATAATCAACTTTTCCTTCGTTTCGATGCATATTCCTTCATTTTGATGCTAATTAGCTTGTTATGATCAACATTTCCTTCGTTTTGATGGATATTTTCTTCATTTTGATACTCATTCGCTTGTTATGATCAACATTTCATTCACTTCGATCCATATTTCTTTCATATTGTAGCTCATTCGCTTGTTATGATCAACATTTTCTTCGTTTCGATGCATATTTCCTTCATTTTGATGCTCATTTGCTTGTTATGATCAACATTTCCTTCGTTTCGATGCATATTCCTTCATTTTGAAGCTCATTCGCATGTTATGATCAACATATCCTTTATTTTGATGCATATTTCTTTCATTTTAATGCTCATTCGCTTGTTATGATCAACGTTTCCTATGTTTCGATGCATATTTCCTTTATTTTGATGCTCAATCGCTTGTTATGATCAATGTTTCTTTCATTTCGATGCATATTTCCTTTATTTTGATGCCCATTAGCTTGTTGCGATCAACATTTCCTTTGTTTCAATGCATATTCCTTCATTTTGATGCTCCTTCGCTTGTTATGATCATTATTTCCTTCGTTTCGTTGCATATTTCCTTCAATTTAATTTCATTCGCTTGTTATGATAAACATTTCCTTCGTTTCGATGCATGTCTCCATCATTTTGATGCTCATTCATTCATTACGATCAACATTTCTTTCGGTTCAATGCATGTTTCCATCATTTTGATGCTCACTCTCATTACGATCAACATTTCCTTCGGTTCGATGCATGTTTCCATCATTTTGATGCTCATTCTCTCATTACGATCAACATTTCCTTCATTTTGATGCATATTTCCTTTATTTTGATGCTCATTTGCTTGTTATGATCAATATTTTCTTCGTTTCGATGCATATTTCCTTCATTTTGATGCTCATTCGCTTGTTATGATCCCTATTTCCATCGTTTTGATTCATATTTCCTTCATTTTGATGCTCATTTTTTTATTATGATCAACATTTCCTTCGTTTCTATGCATGTTCCCTCATTTTGATGCTATTCGCCTGTTATGATCAACATTTCCTTTGTTTCGATGCATATTTCCCTCATTTTTATGCTCATTCGCTTGTTATGATCAACGTTTCCTTCATTTTGATGTTCATTGGCTTGTTATGATCAACGTTTCCTTCGTTTCTATGCATATTTCCTTCATTTTGATGCTCATTTGCCTTTTATGATCAACATTTCCTTCTTTTTGATGCATATTTCCTTCATTTTGAAGCTCATTAGCTTGTTATGACCAACATTTTCTTTGATTCGATGCATATTTCCTTCTTTTTTATGCTCATTCGCTTGTTATGATAAACATTTCCTTCGTTTCGATGCATGTCTCCATCATTTTGATGCTCATTCATTCATTACGGTCAACATTTCTTTCGGTTCGATGCATGTTTACATCATTTTGATGCTCACTCTCATTACGATCAACATTTCCTTCGGTTCGATGCATGTTTCCATCGATCAATATTTCCTTCATTTTGATGTATATTTCCTTCATTTTGATGCTCATTTGCTTGTTATGATCAATATTTTCTTCGTTTCGACGCATATTTCCTTTATTTTGATGCTCATTCGCTTGTTATGATCCCCATTTCCATCGTTTCGATTCATATTTCCTTCATTTTGATGCTCATTTTCTTGTTATGATCAACATTTCCTTTGTTTCGATGCATATTTCCCTCATTTTTATGCTCATTCGCTTGTTATGATCAACGTTTCCTTCATTTTGATGTTCATTGGCTTGTTATGATCAATGTTTCCTTCGTTTCTATGCATATTTCTTTTATTTTGATGCTCATTCGCCTTTTATGATCAACATTTCCTTCATTTCGATGCATATTTCCTTCATTTTGAAGCTCATTTGTTTGTTATGACCAACATTTCCTTTGTTTCGATGCATATTTCCTTCTTTTTTATGCTCATTCGCTTGTTATGATCAACATTTCCTTCATTTTGATGCTCTTTGGCTTGTTATGATCAACGTTTCCTTTGTTTCGATGCATATTTCCTTCATTTTCATGCTCATTCACCTTTTATGATCAACATTTACTTTGTTTCGATGCATGTTTTCATCATTTTGATGCTCATTCTTTCGTTACAAACATGGAAATAAGCCCAGCCCATTCTAATAGCCTCAACACATATAAAAAAAAAAAAAGAAAAGAAAGAAAGAAGAGTACGGGAGAAGAAAAGTTAGAAGAACAAAAGAGGGGAAAGAAGAGAGTGAAGAGGAGAAACCCTTGTTGATCAAATTCTCCCTTACAACCCTCATCCTAGGTGGTTTCTAAGTTGTTTTGAGGTAAGTAATAGGTTAATTAAGCTTCCTTTCTCCAAGATTTTGTGATTTTGTTGGGTTTTCTTCCTTATATGAGGAAATTCGTAGCTACTGTTCGAACTACTTTCGACATAGCAATTGATCTCTGAAATTTGTAAACTCAATTTTTATACGTAGCTGAACTCGTTAGCTTTCCGTAGCCACCTGAAACGCCTCCATCCGATTTTTCTACAATTAGTTATGGTTTTTCTCGTAAACTGCTGCTAGGCAATTCGCAGCTGCTGTTCGAACTGATTCTGACATAGCTACTGACCTCAGAAGTTTACAAACTCAATTTCTGTATGTAGCTGAACTTGTTAGCTTTTTGTAGCCACTTGAAACTCCTTAATTCGATCTTTCTACAATTAGTTATGATTTTTCTTGTAAACTGCCGCTAGCTGGAAAATTTCAGAATATTTATGTCGAATTCAAATTTATTTCCTATCGTTTTGTTTAAGAAATGATCTGAAACGGGTTATGTGAGATTGGGAGATGATGTTGAGGAGATACGGGCTGTTCTTATTTAATATCGACTCGCTCAAGCTCGATTAAGATTTATTTTGACAATGAAAGACGATGTTACTGCTAATAGTTAGTTATATTTGATTTGTCTTTAATTGCTCATCTCCTTTCTAGGTAAAGAACCATCGACGAAGGGCAAAGGACCGACTTCAGATTCCGGAGAGAGTTAATCACTTCCTTGTGAGTTGATAATTCGGGAACGCCTTCTCTTGTGGGAAGTGTGGACCCTCATTAAATTTGCATTCATTTTATTTTTAGTTAATTGATAACAAAATTATTTTGGTAATGTGTTATGTGGTAAAGAGTATGATTGGCTCGATTGTTCTAGTTAGAGCCTGATTGGCCTAAGTTGGTCCATTGATTATCTTATATTATTTCATATGGGTATTGTTGATTTTAACTTATGTTGAAGAGCCTTGCCGGCTCGATATCTGATAGCCTTTATTGCGAATTATTTGCAGATTGATTTCTGGTTATTATTGTGACTTGTGTGCCAATTAAGACTATGACTTGAATTGTTATTTATCTCATGATGCATATGTATACCTGATACCAAGGTTAAGTAGCCTGAATTGGTCACGGTTCGGGTGAGTTGGAGCGACATTGATTAAGTAGCCCGAATTGTCGCGGTTCGGGTGAGTTAGAGTGACAATCGAGTCGCCCGTGGCTTGGCAAACCCGGGTGAGTTAGATCTAACGGGGCACCTGTCCATTTGCCAAATACTGATACTTTGGAAGGTGATCGTTAGATGAATCAGTCTATTATAGGCTCAGTCAACGTCACCAGTGTGGGACATGCATGTCATATATGTTTATATGTTTGATCATTTCAGGGATTACATCGATATTTTATTGTGAATTTTAGCACTTGGTGTGCATTGAGTAAGAACATTAATGTGCATTTTATCTAGAGTAACGGTGACGGGCTCGGACTGACTCTCGACGGAGAGATCAGTTTGAGGAGGATATTGGCTACCCACGCGTCTTTTGTGTGATAACATCTTGTTTGAACTAATTGTGTATTTGTAAATGCATTCATAGGTTGTATTTTTGTTAAGTTGTATATTAAGTAAACATAATAATTGATGTGGAACGAAATATTGGATTTTATGTTATGAACCGCGAGTGGGAGTGCATGCTTCGTATAAGGGTTGGGGTGACCGGCTTATCACCTCACTGAGCTAGTGGTTTTGCTCACCCCCATCATTTCCTTCCTTTTCAGGCTGTTGATATCATTTTGGTTGGAGGTTTGCCTGTCGTTTGCTCATCATTCGATCGGGGTTTTGGGTACTTTCTCTTTTATGTTAATTGACGGATCCATTGGCGAGTTTGTTCATTTTATATTTTGTGACCCCCCTTGATGTTCTTTTTGTACTTTCGCGATGTTATATCGCTCATGTATATTTTCTTCAAACTAAGTTACATCGTGGTATTTTGTACCTTTGTAAATCCTTGTTGATACTTTATGTAATGATGTCCTCGGGTTGTACCCGTAGTTATCAGTTGTTCAATTCTACAGGTACTTGATAGCAAGCCTTACGTTTTCTATAAACTTTGTGGAGTGGAGTGCACCCATTTCGCAAAATTTATGTGTCGACTACCGTCAATTGAACAAGGTGACAATCAAGAACAAATATCCTCTTCCGAGAATCGATGATCTATTTGATCAAGTGCAAGGAGCAACTGTGTTCACAAAAATTGATTTGCGGTCTGGTTATCACCAACTCAAGATTAGGGAATCTGATATCCCTAAGTCTGCTTTTCGAACCAGATACGGTCATTTTGAATTCTGTGTTATGCCTTTTGGACTCACAAATGCTCCTGCAGCTTTTATGGATCTTATGAATCGGGTCTTTCGGCCGTATTTAGATATGTTTGTCATCATTTTCATTGATGACATTCTTATTTATTCTAAATCAGATGACGAGCATTCTCATCATCTAAGAATTGCTCTGAACATTCTTAGAGAAAATCAGCTTTATGCTAAATTTTCGAAGTGTGAATTTTGGCTTCGTGAGGTAAGCTTTTTGGGTCATCACATTTCTAAAGAAGGAATCTACGTCGATCCAGTGAAGATTCAAGCTATACTAGATTGGGAGCATCCAAAGAACGTGACAGAGATTCGTAGTTTTCTGGGATTAGCTGGATATTATCGACGGTTTGTCAAAGACTTTTCGTTGCTGGCTTCATCTTTGACTAAATTGACTCGAAAAGGGGTAAATTTTGAATGGAGTGAAGAATGCGAGGAAGCATTTCAAGAATTGAAAAGACGACTCGTTTCAGCTCCTATTCTTGCTTTGCCAGACCCAGCGATTGGAGAATTTACCATTTATAGCGACGCCTCGAGACAAGGATTAGGATGCGTTCTCATGCAAGTAGGAAAGGTTATTGCCTACGCTTCAAGGCAATTGAAGAAGAACGAAGAAAATTATCCTACACACGATTTAGAGTTGGCTGCAATCGTCTTTGCATTGAAGATCTGGAGACATTATCTGTATGGTGCCACTTGTCGGGTTTTCACTGATCACAAGAGCTTAAAGTATATCACCACACAAAAGGAGCTCAACCTCAGGCAAAGGCGATGGATGGAGTTGATTAGTGACTATGACTTAGTCATCGATTATCATCCTGGCAAGGCGAACGTTGTTGCAGATGCTCTGAGTAGAAAGTCTTCTACCTCACTTGCTTCGATTCAATCTTTTTATCTTCCTATGTTGGAGCAATTTAAATCTTTACACATTTCGCTCGATTGTGAAAAGTCTAATGATTACGCCTTAATTGCCAAATTTGAGGTTAGACCTACCTTGTTCGAGCAAATTCGAGAAAGACAATCACACGATGTTCATTTACAACAAAAGATGGTGAAGCTAAATCAAGGAAAAGAACCAGAATTTCAAATTCGGGATGACGGACTCCTTACTTTTAAAAATCGTGTTTGTGTTCCATCAGAACTTGATGTTCGTAGAGCTATTCTTGAGGAAGCCCATTCTTCAGCCTATTCTATGCATCCTGGTAGTACCAAAATGTACAGAACACTTCGGGAGCATTATTGGTGGCCAGGTATGAAACGGGACATTGCTGAATTTGAATCAAAGTGCTTATCATGCCAACAGATTAAAGCGGAACACCAAAAACCAGCCGGCATGCTTCAACCACTACCTATTCCTGAGTGGAAATGGGAGAACATCACGATGGATTTTGTTTCCGGGTTACCTCGATCCCAAAAGGGTCATGACTCAATCTGGGTCATTGTCGATCGTCTGACGAAATCGGCACATTTCCTTCCAGTGCATACCAACGAATCTTTAGAGAAACTTGCCAAGTTATATGTCGATGAGATCGTGAGATTGCACGGAGTACCAGTGTCAATCATATCTGATCGTGATCCAAGATTCACTTCCCGTTTTTGGCCTAGTCTGCAGAAAGCGCTAGGTACAAAATTACTATTCAGTACCTCGTTTCATCCACAGACTGATGGACAGTCAGAGAGAACTATACAGACACTAGAAGACATGTTACGTGCAGTGGTGTTGAATTTGGGAGGTAGCTGGGATAAGTACGTGACTTTGGTGGAGTTCGCTTATAACAACAGTTATCATTCAAGCATTGGAATGCCCCCGTACGAAGCTCTATATGGCCGAAAGTGTCGAACACCGCTCTTTTGGGATGAGGTTGGCGAGAGACAAATTGAACAAGTAGAGCTTATCGAAGATGCGAAGGAAAAAATACAACTTATTCGAGACAGACTTAAGGCAGCGCAAGATCGACAAAAAAGCTACGCAGATAATAGGAGGCGCGATTTGGAGTTTAATGAAGGAGATAAAGTTTTTCTAAAAGTTTCTCCGTGGAAGGGCGTGTTACGATTTCGCCGTCGAGGAAAGTTAAGTCCAAGGTATATTGGCCCGTTTATGATCGTGCAAAGGATTGGTCGTGTCGCGTATCGACTTGAGCTACCATCCGAATTGTCAAAGATTCACGATGTTTTCCATGTCTCTATGCTTAGAAAATATGAACCCGATCCTTCGCACGTGCTCGAATATCCCCCAGTTGTATTAAAGGAGAATCTATCGTACGAAGTACAACCTCTTCAAATTGTAGATCGCCGAGAGAAAATGCTTCGTAATAAATCCATTCCTATGGTGAGAGTTCTATGGAGAAGTGATCGAATTGAAGAAGAAACGTGGGAACCAGAGTTAGTCATGCGTCAACAACATCCACATCTCTTTTCATCTCTAGGTACGTTTACGTTTCGAGGACGAAACTTTTTAGAGGAGGGGATACTTTATAATATCTTAGCCTAACTAGATTATTTTTTTTAGAAAGCCCAAAACCTATTTATTTATTTTTGGCCCAAGTTGACCTAGATTTGTTTTTAAAGCCCAAAACCTATTTATTTATTTTTGGCCCAAGTTGACCTAGATTTGTTTTTAGAGCCCAAAACCTATTTATTTATTTATTTAGCCCAAGTCCAGCCCACTTAAATAGCATAACATGGAAATAAGCCCAGCCCATTCTAATAGCCTCAACACATATAAAAAAAAAGAAAAGAAAGAAAGAAGAGTACGGGAGAAGAAAAGAGAAGAACAAAAGAGGGGAAAGAAGAGAGTGAAGAGGAGAAACCCTTGTTGATCAAATTCTCCCTTACAACCCTCATCCTAGGTGGTTTCTAAGTTGTTTTGAGGTAAGTAATAGGTTAATTAAGCTTCCTTTCTCCAAGATTTTGTGATTTTGTTGGGTTTTCTTCCTTATATGAGGAAATTCGTAGCTACTGTTCGAACTACTTTCGACATAGCTATTGATCTCTGAAATTTGTAAACTCAATTTCTATACGTAGCTGAACTCGTTAGCTTTCCGTAGCCACCTGAAACGCCTCCATCCGATTTTTCTACAATTAGTTATGATTTTTCTCGTAAACTGCTGCTAGGTAATTCGCAGCTGCTGTTCGAACTGATTTTGACATAGCTACTAACCTCAGAAGTTTACAAACTCAATTTCTGTATGTAGCTGAACGTGTTAGCTTTCTGTAGCCACTTGAAACACCATGATTCGATTTTTCTACAATTAGTTATGATTTTTCTTGTAAACTGCCGCTAGCTGGAAATTTCAGAATAGTTATGTCGAATTCAAATTTACTTCCTATCGTTTTGTTTAAGAAATGATCTGAAACGGGTTATATGAGATTGGGAGATGATGTTGAGGAGATACGGGCTGTTCTTATTTAATATCGACTCGCTCAAGCTCGATTAAGATTTATTTTGACAATGAAAGACGATGTTACCGCTAATAGTTAGTTATATTTGATTTGTCTTTAATTGCTCATCTCCTTTCTAGGTAAAGAACCGTCGATGAAGGGCAAAGGACCTACTTCAGACTCCGGAGAGAGTTAATCACTTCCTTGTGAGTTGATAATTCGGGAACGCCTTCTCTTGTGGGAAGTGTGGACCCTCGTTAAATTTGCATTCATTTTATTTTTAGTTAATTGATAACAAAATTATTTTGGTAGTGTGTTATGTGGTAAAGAGTCTGATTGACTCGATTGTTCTAGTTAGAGCCTGATTGGCCTAAGATGGTCCATTGATTATCTTATATTATTTCATATGGGTATTGTTGATTTTTAACTTATGTTGAAGAGCCTTGCCGGCTCGATATTTGATAGTCTTTATTGCGAATTATTTGCAGATTGATTTCTGGTTATTCATGTGTGCCATTTAGACTCTAACTTGAGTCGTTATTCATCTTATGATGCATATGCATATGTATACCTGGTACCAAGGTTAAGTAGCCCGAATTGTCGCGGTTCGGGTGAGTTAGAGTGACAAACAAGTTGCCCATGGCTTGGCAAACCCGGGTGAGTTAGATCTAACGGGGCACCTGTCCATTTGCCAAATACTCATACTTTGGAAGGTGATCGTTAGATGAATCAGTCTATTGTAGGCTCAGCCAACGTCACCGGTGTGGACATGCATGTCATATATGTTTATATATTTTCATTTCAAGTATTCACATCGATATTGAATTGTGAACTTTAGCATTTGGCATGTTGAGAAAGAACATTAATGTGCATTTTATCTAGAGTAACGGTGACGGGCTCGGACTGACTCTCGACGGAGAGATCAGTTTGAGGAGGATATTGGCTACCCATGCGTTTTCCATGTGTTATCATCTTGTTTGAACTAATTGTGTATTTGTAAATGCATTCATAGGTTGTATTTTTGTTAAGTTGTATATTAAGTAAACATAATAATTGATGTGGAACGAAATATTGGATTTTATGTTATGAACCGCGAGTGGGAGTACATGCTTCGTATAAGGGTTGGGGTGACCGGCTTATCACCTCACTGAGCTAGTGGTTTTGCTCACCCCCATCATTTCCTTCCTTTTCAGGCTATTGATATCGTTTTGGTTGGAGGTTTGCCTATCGTTTGCTCATCATTCGATCGGGGTTTTGGGTACTTTCTCTTTTATGTAAATTGACAGATCCATTGGCGAGATTGTATATTTTATATTTTGTGATCCCCCTTGATGTTCTTTTTGTACTTTCGCGATGTTATATCGCTCATGTATATTTTCTTCAAACTAAGTTACATCGTGGTATTTTGTACCTTTGTAAATCCTTGTTGATACTTTATGTAATGATGTCCTTGGGTTGTACCCGTAGTTATCAGTTGTTCAATTCTACAGGTACTTGATAGCAAGCCTTACGTTTTCTATAAACTTTGTGGAGTGGAGTGCACCCATTTCACGAAATTTATGGTTAACGTGGCGGTTGTCGCGTTCCACTTTATAATATCTTAGCCTAACTAGATTATTTTTTTTAGAAAGCCCAAAACCTATTTATTTATTTTTGGCCCAAGTTGACCTAGATTTGTTTTTAAAGCCCAAAACCTATTTATTTATTTTTGGCCCAAGTTGACCTAGATTTGTTTTTAGAGCCCAAAACTTATTTATTTATTTATTTGGCCCAAGTCCAGCCCACTTAAATGGCATAACATGGAAATAAGCCCAGCCCATTCTAATAGCCTCAACACATATAAAAAAAAAGAAAAGAAAGAAAGAAGAGTACGGGAGAAGAAAAGTGAGAAGAACAAAAGAGGGGAAAGAAGAGAGTGAAGAGGAGAAACCCTTGTTGATCAAATTCTCCCTTACAACCCTCATCCTAGGTGGTTTCTAAGTTGTTTTGAGGTAAGTAATAGGTTAATTAAGCTTCATTTCTCCAAGATTTTGTGATTTTGTTGGGTTTTCTTCCTTATATGAGGAAATTCGTAGCTACTGTTCGAACTACTTTCGACATAGCTATTGATCTCTGAAATTTGTAAACTCAATTTCTATACGTAGCTGCACTCGTTAGCTTTCCGTAGCCACCTGAAACGCCTCCATCCGATTTTTCTACAATTAGTTATGATTTTTCTCGTAAACTGCTGCTAGGTAATTCGCAGCTGCTGTTCGAACTGATTTTGACATAGCTACTGACCTCAGAAGTTTACAAACTCAATTTCTGTATGTAGCTGAACGGTGTTAGCTTTCTGTAGCCACTTGAAACACCATGATTCGATTTTTCTACAATTAGTTATGATTTTTCTTGTAAACTGCCGCTAGCTGGAAAATTTCAGAATAGTTATGTCGAATTCAAATTTACTTCCTATCGTTTTGTTTAAGAAATGATCTGAAACGGGTTATGTGAGATTGGGAGATGATGTTGAGGAGATACGGGCTGTTCTTATTTAATATCGACTCGCTCAAGCTCGATTAAGATTTATTTTGACAATGAAAGACGATGTTACTGCTAATAGTTAGTTATATTTGATTTGTCTTTAATTGCTCATCTCCTTTCTAGGTAAAGAACCATCGACGAAGGGCAAAGGACCTACTTCAGACTCCGGAGAGAGTTAATCACTTCCTTGTGAGTTGATAATTCGGGAACGCCTTCTCTTGTGGGAAGTGTGGACCCTCGTTAAATTTGCATTCATTTTATTTTTAGTTAATTGATAACAAAATTATTTTGGTAGTGTGTTATGCGGTAAAGAGTTTGATTGGCTCGATTGTTCTAGTTAGAGCCTGATTGGCCTAAGATGGTCCATTGATTATCTTATATTATTTCATATGGGTATTGTTGATTTTTAACTTATGTTGAAGAGCCTTGCCGGCTCGATATTTGATAGTCTTTATTGTGAATTATTTGCAGATTGATTTCTGGTTATTCATGTGTGCCATTTAGACTCTAACTTGAGTCGTTATTCATCTTATGATGCATATGCATATGTATACCTGGTACCAAGGTTAAGTAGCCCGAATTGGTCACGGTTCGGGTGAGTTTGAGCGACATTGATTAAGTAGCCCGAATTGTCGCGGTTCGGGTGAGTTAGAGTGACAAACAAGTTGCCCATGGCTTGGCAAACCCGGGTGAGTTAGATCTAACGGGGCACCTGTCCATTTGCCAAATACTCATACTTTGGAAGGTGATCGTTAGATGAATCAGTCTATTGTAGGCTCAGCCAACGTCACCGGTGTGGACATGCATGTCATATATGTTTATATATTTTCATTTCAAGTATTCACATCGATATTGAATTGTGAACTTTAGCATTTGGCATATTGAGAAAGAACATTAATGTGCAATTTGTCTAGAGTAACGGTGACGGGCTCGGACTGACTCTCGACGGAGAGATCAGTTTGAGGAGGATATTGGCTACCCACGCGTCTTTTATGTGATAACATCTTGTTTGAACTAATTGTGTATTTGTAAATGCATTCATAGGTTGTATTTTTGTTAAGTTGTATATTAAGTAAACATAATAATTGATGTGGAACGAAATATTGGATTTTATGTTATGAACCGCGAGTGGGAGTACATGCTTCGTATAAGGGTTGGGGTGACCGGCTTATCACCTCACTGAGCTAGTGGTTTTGCTCACCCCCATCATTTCCTTCCTTTTCAGGCTATTGATATCGTTTTGGTTGGAGGTTTGCCTATCGTTTGCTCATCATTCGATCGGGGTTTTGGGTACTTTCTCTTTTATGTAAATTGACGGATCCATTGGCGAGTTTGTATATTTTATATTTTGTGATCCCCCTTGATGTTCTTTTTGTACTTTCGCGATGTTATATCGCTCATGTATATTTTCTTCAAACTAAGTTACATCGTGGTATTTTGTACCTTTGTAAATCCTTGTTGATACTTTATGTAATGATGTCCTTGGGTTGTACCCGTAGTTATCAGCTGTTCAATTCTACAGGTACTTGATAGCAAGCCTTACGTTTTCTATAAACTTTGTGGAGTGGAGTGCACCCATTTCACGAAATTTATGGTTAACGTGGCGGTTGTCTCGTTCCGCCTGCGGGTTGGGGCGTGACAACTTTCTTGGTATCAGAGCCTGGTTATAGGATTCTCATTGTTTTTGAGTCGAGCTAATGGATCCAATTTTGTTTCTATGTCATCCTAAGGTATCGTATTACCTTAATGTTGACCTTGCATTTTTTTTCCCTTCTTTCTTTCAGTCATTATGGCACCTCCAGTTCGTCGTCGAGGTCGAGGACACGTTCCTCGTGATCCTCCGAGTCCTCTACTCTCTTCTGTTCCTCGTGGACCTCGAGGACATGTTTCTTCTGATCATGCCGTTCATCCAACATTTACGAACCCTATCAATTCTGATCATAGGGTGCCGGTTACCCAGGTAGAGCAACCACGGGCCCAGTTGCGTGTTGAGCACATGATGACCCCAGAGCAGTACCAGTTGTATTATGATCACATCCGAGTACATGGTGTTCCACCACCTACGACGACTCCTACCACTACAACTGTCACTGAGGATGTTCTTCGTGCTAATGAACCAATTCAACCTACATCTCATGTACCAGTTTCTACTCCAGAAATGGCTTTAGTAGGTACTACTTCTCGAGGTGCACTTTTTATACCTGATTTGGTGAAAGCAGTTGAAAACATGGGGACTTCAAAATTTGACGGTACAAGAGATGCTTCTAAAGCGGGGGCATGGATAAAGGAGATTACAGAGACCTTTGACACTTTGATGATTGAAGAATGTTATCGTGTGGTCATTGCGACCAAGCTGTTAGGCCCAGACGCACGACGATGGTGGCATAATCTAAAAGAGACATCTTCGGTTACTATTACGTGGGCTATCTTTGTGGAACGATTCAAAGATCGATACTTCTCTCAGTACATCAAGGATCAGAAGAGAAAGGAGTTCTTCAACCTCTTTCAAGGCACTATGTCGGTTGTGGAGTATGAAAGCAAATTTCTGGAATTGCGAGAATTCGCTCCTGAGTCATATACGACGAGAGACTTATGCAAGAGATTTGAAGATGGTCTTAATCTAAATATTCGAGATCACATCAAGTCCGGAGACAAGTACGAAAGTCTTGACGAGCTTGTAGAAGAAGCCCTGAGGGTAGAAAGTTTAGTTCAGGCGAGATATAAGCTTGCAGAACGATCTCAAAAGAAAAGGCAAGGGAGCGCATTTCCAGGAAATGCATCGAAGGTGTATAGGGGTGTGGGATCTTCGCGTGGCGCACCAAGTTCAGTGTCTATTAGTTTTCCTCAACCTCGGGAGCAGTTTAGTAGAGGCGGGAGCAATGTCTCGGGATCGGTTGGTGAAAATCGCAAGTGCCAGAATTGCTTAAAGTATCATGACGGCCCTTGTAAGGCTCCTCAAGTATGTTTTCAGTGTCGACAGCCGGGCCATATGTGAAGTTCTTGTCCTCAACTTATGGGAGCGAGTAGTCAGAGTTCTGGTCAGCCTCGTGGTAGACTAACATATTCTACACCCAGAGATACTCGATCTGCAGCTACCAGAGTGCCTGAAGCCTCAAGCGGCCCTAGTACTCGATCACCTATGCAAGGAATGAATCAAACTAGAGTATTTCATATTTCCCAGGAAGAGGCTCGCTCAGATCCGAAGGTTGTGACAGGTAATTTATAATCCGAGTATTTTCACATGTTAGATCTAACCCCGCCTTGTTATGCCACTTGATTACAAATAAAACATTCGTAAGAAATTTTATCTTTCCGAATTTTTAAATCACAATCTCACCTAATATTGCTTCTTTAGGCCATGTGTTTGTGGGAGACCATCAGGTCTACACTTTATTTGACCCAGGTTCTGATAGATCTTATATTCGGGATGATCTTGCTGCGATCTTAGATTATCCTATCTCTCATTTGTCACCTGGAATCATAGTTCATACCCCTCTTGGAGAGCGTCTAATTCGTGATTCGGTATTCCTTGGTTGTCCATTGAAGATCAAAGATGTCATTCTAGAGGCTGAATTGATACCATTGCCTTTGATTGATCTCGATGTTATTCTTGGCATGGATTGGCTTTCTTCGCATTATGCAATTCTCGACTGCCACAAGAAACTTGTTATTTTTCGTAGACCAGGATTCTCAGAACTTGTTTTTGAAGGTGAACTTCAAACGAGATCCCTCTCTTTTATTTCAATGTTGACTGTGCATAAATTAATACGTAAGGGTTGTGAGGCATTCTTGGCATTTGTTGTCGATACTTCTCTTTCTGAGACTAAACTAGATGACATCCCGATCGTGAATGAATTTCCTGATGTCTTTCCCGAAGACTTACCAGGACAGCCTCCGAATCGAGAGATTGATTTTTCCATGGATGTACTTCCTGGAATCACACCTATATCGATTACTCCATATCGAATGTCGCCAGCTGAGCTTAAGGAACTCCAGAAACAACTTGGAGAATTATTGGAGAAGGGATTCATACGACCTAGCACATCTCCTTGGGGTGCTCCAGTTCTTTTTGTCAAGAAGAAAGATGGATCATTTCGCCTATGTGTCGACTACCGTCAATTGAACAAGGTGACAATCAAGAACAAATATCCTCTTCCGAGAATTGATGATCTATTTGATCAATTGCAAGGAGCAACTGTGTTCACAAAAATTGATTTGCGGTCTGGTTATCACCAACTCAAGATTAGGGAATCAGATATCCCTAAGTCTGCTTTTCGAACCAGATACGGTCATTTTGAATTCTGTGTTATGCCTTTTGGACTCACAAATGCTCCTGCAGCTTTTATGGATCTTATGAATCGGGTCTTTCGGCCGTATTTAGATATGTTTGTCATCATTTTCATTGATGACATTCTTATTTATTCTAAATCAGATGACGAGCATTCTCATCATCTAAGAATTGCTCTGAACATTCTTAGAGAAAATCAGCTTTATGCTAAATTTTCGAAGTGTGAATTTTGGCTTCGTGAGGTAAGCTTTTTGGGTCATCACATTTCTAAAGAAGGAATCTACGTCGATCCAGTGAAGATTCAAGCTATACTAGATTGGGAGCATCCAAAGAACGTGACAGAGATTCGTAGTTTTCTGGGATTAGCTGGATATTATCGACGGTTTGTCAAAGACTTTTCGTTGTTGGCTTCATCTTTGACTAAATTGACTCGGAAAGGGGTAAAATTTGAATGGAGTGAAGAATGCGAGGAAGCATTTCAAGAATTGAAAAGACGACTTGTTTCAGCTCCTATTCTTGCTTTGCCAGACCCAGCAATTGGAGAATTTACCATTTATAGCGACGCCTCGAGACAAGGATTAGGATGCGTTCTCATGCAAGTAGGAAAGGTTATTGCCTACGCTTCAAGGCAATTGAAGAAGAACGAAGAAAATTATCCTACACACGATTTAGAGTTGGCTGCAATCGTCTTTGCATTGAAGATCTGGAGACATTATCTGTATGGTGCCACTTGTCGGGTTTTCACTGATCACAAGAGCTTAAAGTATATCACCACACAAAAGGAGCTCAACCTCAGGCAAAGGCGATGGATGGAGTTGATTAGTGACTATGACTTAGTCATCGATTATCATCCTGGCAAGGCGAACGTTGTTGCAGATGCTCTGAGTAGAAAGTCTTCTACCTCACTTGCTTCGATTCAATCTTTTTATCTTCCTATGTTGGAGCAATTTAAATCTTTACACATTTCGCTCGATTGTGAAAAAGTTTAATGATTACGCCTTAATTGCCAAATTTGAGGTTAGACCTACCTTGTTCGAGCAAATTCGAGAAAGACAATCACACGATGTTCATTTACAACAAAAGATGGTGAAGCTAAATCAAGGAAAAGAACCAGAATTTCAAATTCGGGATGACGGACTCCTTACTTTTAAAAATCGTGTTTGTGTTCCATCAGAACTTGATGTTCGTAGAGCTATTCTTGAGGAAGCCCATTCTTCAGCCTATTCTATGCATCCTGGTAGTACCAAAATGTACAGAACACTTCGGGAGCATTATTGGTGGCCAGGTATGAAACGGGACATTGCTAAATTTGTATCAAAGTGCTTATCATGCCAACAGATTAAAGCGGAACACCAAAAACCAGCCGGCATGCTTCAACCACTACCTATTCCTGAGTGGAAATGGGAGAACATCACGATGGATTTTGTTTCCGGGTTACCTCGATCCCAAAAGGGTCATGACTCAATCTGGGTCATTGTCGATCATCTGACGAAATCGGCACATTTCCTTCCAGTGCATACCAACGAATCTTTAGAGAAACTTGCCAAGTTATATGTCGATGAGATCGTGAGATTGCACGGAGTACCAGTGTCAATCATATCTGATCGTGATCCAAGATTCACTTCCCATTTTTGGCCTAGTCTGCAGAAAGCGCTAGGTACAAAATTACTATTCAGTACCTCGTTTCATCCACAGACTGATGGACAGTCAGAGAGAACTATACAGACACTAGAAGACATGTTACGTGCAGTGGTGTTGAATTTAGGAGGTAGCTGGGATAAGTACGTGACTTTGGTGGAGTTCGCTTATAACAACAGTTATCATTCAAGCATTGGAATGCCCCTGTACGAAGCTCTATATGGCCGAAAGTGTCGAACACCGCTCTTTTGGGATGAGGTTGGCGAGAGACAAATCGAACAAGTAGAGCTTATCGAAGATGCGAAGGAAAAAATACAACTTATTCGAGACAGACTTAAAGCAGCGCAAGATCGACAAAAAAGCTACGCAGATAATAGGAGGCGCGATTTGGAGTTTAATGAAGGAGATAAAGTTTTTCTAAAAGTTTCTCCGTGGAAGGGCATGTTACGATTTCGCCGTCGAGGAAAGTTAAGTCCAAGGTATATTGGCCCGTTTACGATCGTGCAAAGGATTGGTCGTGTCGCGTATCGACTTGAGCTACCATCCGAATTGTCAAAGATTCACGATGTTTTCCATGTCTCTATGCTTAGAAAATATGAACCCGATCCTTCGCACGTGCTCGAATATCCCCCAGTTGTATTAAAGGAGAATCTATCGTACGAAGTACAACCTGTTCAAATTGTAGATCGCCGAGAGAAAATGCTTCGTAATAAATCCATTCCTATGGTGAGAGTTCTATGGAGAAGTGATCGAATTGAAGAAGAAACGTGGGAACCAGAGTTAGTCATGCGTCAACAACATCCACATCTCTTTTCATCTCTAGGTACGTTTACGTTTCGAGGACGAAACTTTTTAGAGGAGGGGATACTTTATAATATCTTAGCCTAACTAGATTATTTTTTTTAGAAAGCCCAAAACCTATTTATTTATTTTTGGCCCAAGTTGACCTAGATTTGTTTTTAAAGCCCAAAACCTATTTATTTATTTTTGGCCCAAGTTGACCTAGATTTGTTTTTAGAGCCCAAAACCTATTTATTTATTTATTTGGCCCAAGTCCAGCCCACTTAAATGGCATAACATGGAAATAAGCCCAGCCCATTCTAATAGCCTCAACACATATAAAAAAAAAAGAAAAGAAAGAAAGAAGAGTACGGGAGAAGAAAAGTGAGAAGAACAAAAGAGGGGAAAGAAGAGAGTGAAGAGGAGAAACCCTTGTTGATCAAATTCTCCCTTACAACCCTCATCCTAGGTGGTTTCTAAGTTGTTTTGAGGTAAGTAATAGGTTAATTAAGCTTCATTTCTCCAAGATTTTGTGATTTTGTTGGGTTTTCTTCCTTATATGAGGAAATTCGTAGCTACTGTTCGAACTACTTTCGACATACCTATTGATCTCTGAAATTTGTAAACTCAATTTCTATACGTAGCTGAACTCGTTAGCTTTCCGTAGCCACCTGAAACGCCTCCATCCGATTTTTCTACAATTAGTTATGATTTTTCTCGTAAACTGCTGCTAGGTAATTCGCAGCTGCTGTTCGTGTTGGCGCTCGATCGTTTGGTTAACGTGACCCGTTAGGGTTCCATGTATTTCTAACAAGCAGCGGAAGCAAGTAAACATGAAACGCAATACCTTTCACCAAGGGTTGATGTAGAGGTTGAATTCTCGCTGGCAGACTGCGCAGTCCCACGAGAATAGCCATAACTTCCTCTTCTGATGTCGGAATTGAGTGGTCTTTGCGCTCAGACGATCCTCTCTTCGACGGCTTTCCGTCAGTATATAATAAATCAAAATCGGAGTACTGTACGATGTTTTATGAATTTTGGAACATGACGAACTGCAGCAGCAAACGACCTTCCGGTCTTCTGCTGTATGTCCCAAGTCCGATCTCGACGTCGTGTGGGCGACGATCTACGAGACCTACTCAATCTGCTGTTCACTCTCTCTCTCGTATGTTAGGCGCAGAGTTAGGTTTAGAACAAATTGAGGTGACTTATATACATGGGCTACAGCAGGGACCAGGAGGAGAAATTGGGTTGGGCCTCCATTGGGCTTAAGTATCCAAGCTTAGCCCAAAGCTTATACTTAAGTCCAATAATAATAATATATTCCACTAAAATATTATTACTGCACTACCGTACCAATCCCAAAATTACGTTTTGGGCTCCTTCTTATTATGAGCCCGTTAGTCTCCCCATGTTTAAGATATACAATGTCCATTAATTAATTTAAGTTACTGACAACTCAATTAATTAATATCTCATCCAAGAGTAGTACCACTCAACCTCATTATCATGCCGGAATAAATTCCACCTGCAGGGTTTACATGATAATCCTTATGAGCTCCTCAAGGGGACATCATCAACCTATGACGGACACGGATTCCTTCTACAATCAACAGCACACCATAGAGACAGCACTACTTCCCAACTCATCGAGTTTGTTGATTTAATTACATGTAAATCTCACCCATTGATGAATCAAAGAAATACATACTGCCCTACGTGTCGAGGTTATTGTATAGGGATTAAGAGCACGAACTTCCATAATAACTGAGATCAAGTTCTCCTATAAGTCAGTATAAGTCGAACGATCTCAAGCGGTCCTACTCAATACACACAAGTGCACTAATGTGATTCTATAGCCAAGACAAGCTAATACCAAACCACACTACAACCATCCCGATAGAGAGTCCCCGTCTATCTCAGTTGTGAGCATCTGTTTATACTTTATAAGGAAACCGATAATGTGATCTTCCGCGTGTTGTCGCACAACATATTATCTACAATATAAAGTAAGTGGACTATTGCATCGAACATATAAATAAATTATAAGATGCAATCATTTGATCATATGATTCTCATTTCAAATTAATTGTTATAATATTGTTCATACAAAAAGCTAGACTTTTAGTATACAATCCAACAATCTCCCACTTATACTAAAAGACTATGCTGTCATGTCTTCTGCCATACATCTGATTCTCACTCCCACTACACGACCATTAAAAGCTCTCGCCTAAATGTCCTTGTAAATGGATTTACTAGGTCATCATCCGATGCAATCTAGGCAACAACAACCTTCCCCTCATCATACGATTTCTCGTAACAGGTGGTACTTGCGCTCCATGTGTTTAATTGCCTTATGGACTTGTGATTCCTTCAAGTTTGCAACTGCACCAATATCATCAATATAAATTGTGATAACCTTGGGCAAACTTAGTAACACATCAAAGTCCATCATGAAGTTTCTAGAGTCATACAGATATATTGGTTGCCTCATAGGCTCCAATTTATCATCTTTCCATATGGAGTCCGAAGTCTGAAATACATTTCTATATAACACTCCTCCATATTATGACTCAACTTCCTAAAATTAAACACATAACCTTGAGGTGGATTTACTGCCGTCCAATCTGACTAAAAAATCTGAATCTACGTAATCCACAAGAAGCAGTGAATCTGTCCAGTAAGCTTACATATAATTTCCAGTCCTTCTCAGGCACTTCATATATGTCTTACCACAGCTCATCATTCTTGTTCCAGGTTACGTTGATACCCACTGTTCATGCATTTAGCAAAACAGATATCCATACTCATGTATAGCATTCCTTAGATTAGGCTTCCTCATTTATCGAAGCATAAGGAACTGCTTTCATCTCCTTTATCTTCCTTTTGTGTCTCAAGACACATTTCCTTAGATAAAGTCACATGCTAAAACGAGTAAGGATTGTATCATTTCATGAAGCTTGAGATAAGCATAACATCCTTTCTTGTGATCCGTATTACCGTGATCAAAAGGATATTTTTGCTCCTCTTAAGTCCTTCATCTTATACCGCTTTATTAACCATACCCCATACGCCCGATAATACTCTTTCATTGTCTCAAATGAGCAAGATAATATCTATGTATAGTACAAGTAATACCACCACGTTTCCATCACTCTTTTCAATACACAAGACCCATCCGATCATTGATTAGATCCATGTCACTGGATTACCTCATCAAAACGGATGTTTCATGATCTTGAAGCTTGTTTTAGTCCATTAATGGACACTTTTAAGCTCACTATCACAATGCTCTTAGCTCTTTGCAATGAATCACTCTGGTTGCTTCACATAGATGTTTCCCTTAAGACTTCCAATCAGGAAAGCTGTCTAGACATCTATTTGCTATCCCTCATATTTCATATGAGTAGCAACAGATAAAAGAGTCCGGATCAACATAAGCATAGCTACTGGCGAACAGGTTTTCTCATAATCGAACCCTTTCTTTCTGAGTATACCTTTTCCCAACAAGCTTTACTTATAAGGTTTTCACCTTACCGTATGATCCTCTTTTATTTTGTATGACCACTTCCAATGGTTTTCACACCATCCGTGGTTCTACAATCATCCAGATCTTATTTAGAATCTATTGATTCTATTTCAACATTTATTGCAATTTGTTAAGATTTAGGCATTTCTAACTTGTAGTGCTTCGTCGTATCCGTGGGTTAACTCCATGTTTACTAGGGACCAGGCCTCATGACTCTCCCAAAACATATATCTATCAGGTGTTAGAACAACCTTCCCACTACGAGAAGACACTACACGCAATTGTATATCAGATGTGACACGCGTCGCAGTTTACCTTGTGGTATATCATCTTGTACACTTGGTACTAATACTTCGTGTTTTCCTCTCACTTCCTTTAGAACAACTTATACATGGGTATTTGATTTATTACATAGTCCTTTTCCAAAAATCTAGTGTTTATGTTAACAATCACTCTTCGATCTTGTGGACTAAATAAATCATCCTTCATTTTTCTAGGATATCCCACAAACAGATAAACATTCTTACGAATTACTGTTCCTAGGGCATATCCATAAAATGAATTTAGTAATTCCAAATAATTCATCATCTATCTAATCACTACCATAAGAGTGCTATTCCTTCTATTCGTCACACCATTAAGGTGGGAAATTCATTTCCGAAGGTACCTTTCTCTTACTAGATTAGAAGACTCATTATTAATTATTATTTATCGCATCCAGGGAATAAACATGATTTAAGAGTGTACAAATTGTTCACCAACGTACCATAACAGATTACAACTCTATCATTCATTTTAATGACCATGTCATTTAAATGAAATGGAGTATCCATCTATTAATGCATAGAAACCGAAATCAAATTCTTTCTATGAAAATATACGTAAAGACAATTTCATAAAATCAAACGTTTATTCATATCGTAAGATAAATAAACAACTCCCACTGCAATAGCCACTACTCTTGTAGTTTTACCCATGTCATAACAATCTTATCCTCACTTAGTAATAAACATTTAGTGATTCCAGTATCTACACACTTCGTGTCAGTAAATGCCATCACTAATCATGTTTTAAACAACTAGTGAATAAGATATAAAACTTGTTCACATTATGATGAAAATGGCTTTCCTTTGCCACATGTTTTGCCAGAAGTTTTCCACCATATACATCCTATTGTAATTCAGGTGGAACTTACTCAAAAACATCTAGGCAATTCACAAAGAATTAAATTGATCTAGGTTTCCCTTCAATTTATACTCCATGCTTTCCCAATTCATTCATCAAATTAAATCATGATCTTCTGCCTTTTAACTTACTCAAGTATCCGAAGAGTTACATGAGACCATCATATTTCTATGAACCTCTCATCTCTTCACTAGAGACTTTAATAGGCATCATGAGACGTCCATTGTGAGAACACACATGTATTTTCTTAAGCAGTAAAATTCAAAATCAAGATTCTTTTCTAATCATCTAATTTTGGACCAGTAAATATAATTTCTTTTAGTCAACAATAAGCGAGATAAAACCATTTGAAATTACAGAGAATCATAAATAAATACACCGATCAAATCTTCGAATTTTATCCTTTTATATTGATTCCCTTAAAATAATATAAAATTAAAATTCACCGACATCTCAAGCACCGTGAGTCTGCAAGCCACGATAGTGTGGACGTTTACAAACCCGAACATTTACAAGAGAAGGTTTTACCCATTAATTTCATTTGTCAACCTAACCTCATGACAAAATAATTAATAGTCGGTTCCTCTTTAGCCATGCAAATAAAAGCAGTGACTCCGATGGGGAGGATACTTATTATTCACATCTAAGTGTACACCATTATTTGACCCCAAGTCCGCGGCCCAAGCTTATGTGCCTTACAGATGGAGAAGTACACACGCGCTCGGATAACTTCCTACAGTCATCAATTATAAGTCTGTACAGTGATCCGCACATGAACTCATCCGATAGGGAGGAAGGTCTAAGCCAACGCGCAAGTTCATGTGCATCACATTACAAACATAATTTTAAGCCTGTTCCAGCAATATCCATGAATAAACTCATCCGATGGGGAGGAAGGCTCTAATGCCGACGCGTAAGTTTATTCACATTGCTAACAAACCAATAATGGAGGCCGCGGGAATTAATTATCAATCCCCTCTCCCACTTAGTTATTTAAAACTGAGGGTTTTTACATGCATATAATATTCATAAAATAAAATACGCAATTCTAGCATGCTCCTATCACGGCACATGAGGCAGTAAATCCCAGAGAGTCATGCATACATATATAACAATAATTAATAATTAAATCAATCATTAACAGTTATATATCAGCGAATTCGATTGTTCGCCATCAGGCACGAATATCAGCAAAGACTTCCACACTATCAAAATTTTGAAATTTCCAGATTGTCCAATTTTCGAAACCATCGATATCGACCGTTGATGTCGTCCAGATTATCAAAATCATCGATATCGATTAGATTATCAAATATTCGAAAAATATCAAGATTATCAACATTCCAAAACTATCGATATCGATCGTCGATATCGTCTAGATTATCGAAATCATCGATATCGACGAGCAACCATATACAACAATAATAGATAATTAAATCAATTATGTCAGTTATATATTAGGAATTAATTCAATATCCATATATAACAATAATAGACAATTAATTATAGCAGTTATATATTAGGAATTAATTCGACATCCATATATGACAATAATAGATTATTAAATCAATTATAGCAGTCATATATTAGGAATTAATTCGACGTCCATATATAACAATAATATACAATCTATTATGGCAGTTATATATTAGGAATTAGTTTTCCTAAAATTGGATGTCTTATCCAACACTCTAGCAATACATGCATATAATATACCAAATATAATACGCAATCTAGCATGCTTCTATATAAGACAATAAATCATAGAGATCAGGCATCCATATATATATAACAATAATAGACAATTAAATCAATTATGACAGTTATATATATTAGGAATAAAAACGCCTCTAAATTTTAATGTCTTGTCCGACACTCCTACTGTGGAATCGATGCCTTACGCAACAAGCAGGATTGTTTGTGCCCCAAGACGTCCATCATCATATCCCACCATCAATCGTGTCAGGGAGCGCTCCAAGTGCCTTGACGAGCGCCCCTCGCCCGGACTGTCGCTCGTCCAAGGGCCTACTTGCATGGGACCAAGTTCAGCCCAACGCGCAACACCAAACTACACCAACTGTCGTTCGTAGTTCGAAACTGTAAAAATCTCAGAATCCAATCTCCACCATCCAGAATCTATTACTGTAAGTCTTGAACATGCTGTCCAAATTACAGGTCGATCCAACGGTTATTTTGTGAGAAACGGCTCTTTTCCCTCGACTGCGCAAAACAGAATCGCCCAAAAATCTGCTTCTGTTTTCAGCGTAATTCCAGCAAGAAAAAGCTCCAAATTCGATCTCCACCGTTCAGAATGTACATCCACAATATCTGAACGTGAGAACCAAATTACAGCTCGATCCAACGGATAGTTTGATAGAAACGGCTCTTTTCCCCCAACTGCGCAAAACAGAATTGCCCAAATATCTGCTTCTGTTTTCAGCGTAATCCCAGTAAGAAAAAGCTCCAAATTCGATCTCCACCGTTCAAAATGTACATCCATAAGGTCTGAACGTGCTGACCAAATTACAGCTCGATCTCACGGTTAGTTTGTGAGAAAAGGCTCTTTTACCTGGACAGCGCAAAACAGAATCGCCCAAAAATCTGCTTCTGTTTTCAGCGTAATCCCAGCAAGAAAAGCTCCAAATTCGATCTCCACCGTTCAGAATGTACACCCACAAGATCTGAACGTGCTGACCAAATTACAGCTCAATCCGACCGTTGAAACTCCGGTTATTGCCTCTGCAATATCACTGCGCTGGATTTTCTCTCAAAAACGTGATTCTATTTTTGCCCTCTTTTTCTTCCTTGCATGTGAAATTGACGAACAGCTTTCGTCGAATCCTCTCACACACAACCATGGACGAATTGATATGATACAGGGTATATATCACATAGGGATATTCATGGTTTGCGCAATAAAACCAAAACCCTAAACATGTGATCCTAATTCCGAAAAATTAATCACATAAACCCTAGCCTAACATGTCACGCTTCACCACGAAACCGAAGCTCTGATACCAATTGTTGGCGCTCGATCGTTTGGTTAACGTGACCCGTTAGGGTTCCATGTATTTCTAACAAGCAGCGGAAGCAAGTAAACATGAAACGCAATACCTTTCACCAAGGGTTGATGTAGAGGTTGAATTCTCGCTGGCAGACTGCGCAGTCCCACGAGAATAGCCATAACTTCCTCTTCTGATGTCGGAATTGAGTGGTCTTTGCGCTCAGACGATCCTCTCTTCGACGGCTTTCCGTCAGTATATAATACATTAAAATCGGAGTACTGTACGATGTTTTATGAATTTTGGAACATGACGAACTGCAGCAGCAAACGACCTTCCGGTCTTCTGCTGTATGTCCCAAGTCCGATCTCGACGTCGTGTGGGCGACGATCTACGAGACCTACTCAATCTGCTGTTCACTCTCTCTCTCGTATGTTAGGCGCAGAGTTAGGTTTAGAACAAATTGAGGTGACTTATATACATGGGCTACAGCAGGGACCAGGAGGAGAAATTGGGTTGGGCCTCCATTGGGCTTAAGTATCCAAGCTTAGCCCAAAGCTTATACTTAAGTCCAATAATAATAATATATTCCACTAAAATATTATTACTGCACTACCGTACCAATCCCAAAATTACGTTTTGGGCTCCTTCTTATTATGAGCCCGTTAGTCTCCCCATGTTTAAGATATACAATGTCCATTAATTAATTTAAGTTACTGACAACTCAATTAATTAATATCTCATCCAAGAGTAGTACCACTCAACCTCATTATCATGCCGGAATAAATTCCACCTGCAGGGTTTACATGATAATCCTTATGAGCTCCTCAAGGGGACATCATCAACCTATGACGGACACGGATTCCTTCTACAATCAACAGCACACCATAGAGACAGCACTACTTCCCAACTCATCGAGTTTGTTGATTTAATTACATGTAAATCTCACCCATTGATGAATCAAAGAAATACATACTGCCCTACGTGTCGAGATTATTGTATAGGGATTAAGAGCACGAACTTCCATAATAACTGAGATCAAGTTCTCCTATAAGTCAGTATAAGTCGAACGATCTCAAGCGGTCCTACTCAATACACACAAGTGCACTAATGTGATTCTATAGCCAAGACAAGCTAATACCAAACCACACTACAACCATCCCGATAGAGAGTCCGTGAGCATCTGTTTATACTTTATAAGGAAACCGATAATATGATCTTCCGCGTGTTGTCGCACAACATATTATCTACAATATAAAGTAAGTGGACTATTGCATCAAACATATAAATAAATTATAAGATGCAATCATTTGATCATATGATTCTCATTTCAAATTAATTGTTATAATATTGTTCATACAAAAAGCTAGACTTTTAGTATACAATCCAACAGTTCGAACTGATTTTGACATAGCTACTGACCTCAGAAGTTTACAAACTCAATTTCTGTATGTAGCTGAACGTGTTAGCTTTCTGTAGCCACTTGAAACACCATGATTCGATTTTTCTACAATTAGTTATGATTTTTCTTGTAAACTGCCGCTAGCTGGAAAATTTCAGAATAGTTATGTCGAATTCAAATTTACTTCCTATCGTTTTGTTTAAGAAATGATCTGAAACGGGTTATGTGAGATTGGGAGATGATGTTGAGGAGATACGGGCTGTTCTTATTTAATATCGACTCGCTCAAGCTCGATTAAGATTTATTTTGACAATGAAAGACGATGTTACTGCTAATAGTTAGTTATATTTGATTTGTCTTTAATTGCTCATCTCCTTTCTAGGTAAAGAACCATCGACGAAGGGCAAAGGACCTACTTCAGACTCCGGAGAGAGTTAATCACTTCCTTGTGAGTTGATAATTCGGGAACGCCTTCTCTTGTGGGAAGTGTGGACCCTCGTTAAATTTGCATTCATTTTATTTTTAGTTAATTAATAACAAAATTATTTTGGTAGTGTGTTATGTGGTAAAGAGTCTGATTGGCTCGATTGTTCTAGTTAGAGCCTGATTGGCCTAAGATGGTCCATTGATTATCTTATATTATTTCATATGGGTATTGTTGATTTTTAACTTATGTTGAAGAGCCCTGCCGGCTCGATATTTGATAGTCTTTATTGTGAATTATTTGCAGATTGATTTCTGGTTATTCATGTGTGCCATTTAGACTCTAACTTGAGTCGTTATTCATCTTATGATGCATATGCATATGTATACCTGGTACCAAGGTTAAGTAGCCCGAATTGGTCACGGTTCGGGTGAGTTTGAGCGACATTGATTAAGTAGCCCGAATTGTCGCGGTTCGGGTGAGTTAGAGTGAGGAGGATATTGGCTACCCACGCGTCTTTCATGTGTTATCATCTTGTTTGAACTAATTGTGTATTTGTAAATGCATTCATAGGTTGTATTTTTGTTAAGTTGTATATTAAGTAAACATAATAATTGATGTGGAACGAAATATTGGATTTTATGTTATGAACCGCGAGTGAGAGTACATGCTTCGTATAAGGGTTGGGGTGACCGGCTTATCACCTCACTGAGCTAGTGGTTTTGCTCACCCCCATCATTTCCTTCCTTTTCAGGCTATTGATATCGTTTTGGTTGGAGGTTTGCCTATCGTTTGCTCATCATTCGATCGGGGTTTTGGGTACTTTCTCTTTTATGTAAATTGACGGATCCATTGGCGAGTTTGTATATTTTATATTTTGTGATCCCCCTTGATGTTCTTTTTGTACTTTCGCGATGTTATATCGCTCATGTATATTTTCTTCAAACTAAGTTACATCGTGGTATTTTGTACCTTTGTAAATCCTTGTTGATACTTTATGTAATGATGTCCTTGGGTTGTACCCGTAGTTATCAGCTGTTCAATTCTACAGGTACTTGATAGCAAGCCTTACGTTTTCTATAAACTTTGTGGAGTGGAGTGCACCCATTTCACGAAATTTATGGTTAACGTGGCGGTTGTCTCGTTCCGCCTGCGGGTTGGGGCGTGACAGGTACGATGCATGTTTCCATCATTTTGATGCTCATTCTCTCATTACGATCAACATTTCCTTCGGTTCGATGCATGTTTCCATCATTTTGATGCTCATTCTCTCATTACGATCAACATTTTCTTCATTTCGATGCAAATTTCCTTCATTTTTATGCTCATTTGCTTGTTATGATCAATATTTCCTTCGTTTCGTTGCATATTTCCTTCAATTTAATGCTCATTAGCTTGTTATGATCAACATTTCCTTCGTTTCGATGCATGTTTCCATCATTTTGATGCTCATTCTTTCATTACGATCAACATTTCTTTCGGTTCGATGCATGTTTCCATCATTTTGATGCTCATTCTCTCATTACGATCAACATTTCCTTCGATTCAATGCATGTTTCCACCATTTTGATGTTCATTCTCTCATTACGATCAACATTTCCTTCATTTCGATGCATATTTCCTTCATTTTGATGCTCATTTGCTTGTTATGATCAACATTTTCTTCGTTTCGATGCATATTTCCTTCATTTTGATGCTCATTCACTTGTTATGATCCCTATTTCAATCGTTTCGATTAATATTTCCTTCATTTTTATGCTCATTTTCTTGTTATGATCAACATATCCTTCGTTTCTATGCATGTTCCCTCATTTTGATGCTATTCGCATGTTATGATCAATTCTTCCTTTGTTTCGATGCATATTTCCATCATTTTTATGCTCATTCGCTTGTTATGATCAATGTTTCCTTCATTTTGATGTTCATTGGCTTGTTATGATTAATGTTTCCTTCGTTTCTATGGATATTTCCTTCATTTTGATACTCATTCGCTTGGTAAAATAAACATTTCCTTCATTTCGATGCATATTTCCTTCATTTTGAATCTCATTAGCTTGTTATGATCAATATTTCCTTTGTTTCGATGCATATTTCCTTCATTTTTATGCTCATTCGCTTGTTATGATCAACGTTTCCTATGTTTCGATGCATATTTCCTTTATTTTGATGCTCAATCGCTTGTTATGATCAACGTTTCCTTCATTTCGATGCATATTTCCTTTATTTTGATGCTTATTAGCTTGTTGCGATTAACATTTCCTTTGTTTCAATGCATATTCCTTCATTTTGATGCTCATTTGCTTGTTATGATCAACATTTCTTTCGTTTTGTTGCATATTTCCTTCAATTTAATGCTCATTCGCTTGTTATGATAAACATTTCCTTCGTTTCGACGCATATCTCCATCATTTTGATGCTCATTCATTCATTACGGTCAACATTTCTTTCGGTTCGATGCATGTTTACATCATTTTGATGCTCACTCTCATTACGATCAATATTTCCTTCGGTTCGATGCATGTTTCCATCGATCAATATTTCCTTCATTTTGATGTATATTTCATTCATTTTGATGCTCATTTGCTTGTTATGATCAATATTTTCTTCATTTCGATGCATATTTCCTTTATTTTGATGCTCATTCGCTTGTTATGATCCCCATTTCCATCGTTTTGATTCATATTTCCTTCACTTTGATGCTTATTTTCTTGTTATGATCAACATTTCCTTCGTTTCTATGCATGTTCCCTCATTTTGATGCTATTCGCTTGTTATGATCAACATTTCCTTTATTTCGATGCATATTTCCCTCATTTTTATGCTCATTCGCTTGTTATGATCAACGTTTCCTTCATTTTGATGTTCATTGGCTTGTTATGATCAACGTTTCCTTTGTTTCGATGCATATTTCCTTCATTTTCATGCTCATTCACCTTTTATGATCAACATTTACTTTGTTTCGATGCATGTTTTCATCATTTTGATGCTCATTCTTTCATTACAATCAATTTTTCTTTCGGTACGATGCATGTTTCCATCATTTTGATGCTCATTCTCTCATTACGATCAACATTTCCTTCGGTTCGATGCATGTTTCCATCATTTTGATGCTCATTCTCTCATTACGATCAACATTTCCTTCATTTCGATGCATATTTCCTTCATTTTGATGCTCATTTGCCTGTTATGATCAATATTTCCTTCGTTTCGTTGCATATTTCCTTCAATTTAATGCTCATTAGCTTGTTATGATCAACATTTCCTTTGTTTCGATGCATGTTTCCATCATTTTGATGCTCATTCTTTCATTACGATCAACATTTCTTTCGGTTCGATGCATGTTTCCATCATTTTGATGCTCATTCTCTCATTACTATCAACATTTCCTTCGGTTCAATGCATGTTTCCACCATTTTGATGCTCATTCTCTCATTACGATCAACATTTCCTTCATTTTGATGCTTATTTGCTTGTTATGATCAACATTTTCTTCGTTTCGATGCATATTTCCTTCATTTTGATGCTCATTCACTTGTTATGATCCCTATTTCCATCGTTTCGATTAATATTTCCTTCATTTTGATGCTCATTTTCTTGTTATGATCAACATTTCCTTCATTTATATGCATGTTCCCTCATTTTGATGCTATTCGCATGTTATGATCAATATTTTCTTTGTTTCGATGCATATTTCCCTCATTTTTATGCTCATTCGCTTGTTATGATCAACGTTTCCTTCATTTTGATGTTCATTGGCTTGTTATAATTAACGTTTCCTTCGTTTCTATGGGTATTTCCTTCATTTTGATACTCATTCGCTTGGTATGATAAATATTTCCTTCATTTCGATGCATATTTTTCTTCATTTTGAAGCTCATTAGCTTGTTATGATCAATATTTTCTTTGTTTCGATTCATATTTCCTTCATTTTTATGCTCATTCGCTTGTTATGATCAACGTTTCCTTCATTTTGATGCTCATTCGCTTGTTATGATCAACATTTCCTTCGATTCGATGCATATTTCCTTCATGTTGATGCACATTCGCTTGTTATGATCAACATTTCCTTTGTTTTGATGCATATTCCTTCATTTTGATGCTAATTAGATTGTTATGATCAACATTTCCTTTGTTTCGATGCATATTTACTTCATTTTGATGCTCATTCAGTTGTTATGATCAGCATTTCCTTCGTTGCATTGCATATTTCCTTCATTCTGATGCTCATTCGCTTGTTATGATCAACATTACCTTTATTTCGATGCATATACCTTCATATTGATGCTCATTCGCTTGTTATGATCAACATTTCCTTTGTTGCGATGCATATTTCCTTCATTTTAATACTCATTCGCTTTTATGATCAATGTTTCCTTTGTTTCGATGCGTATTTCTTTCATTTTGATGCTCAATCGCTTGTAATGATCAACATTTCCCTTATTTCGATGCATATTCCTTCATTTTGATTCTCATTCACTTGTTATGATCAACATTTCCTTCGTATCGATGCATATTCCTTCAATCAGATGCTCATTCTCATGTTATGATTAATATTTCCTTTGTTGCGATGCATGTTTCCATCATTTTGATGCTCATTCTCTCATTATGATCAACATTTCCTTCGGTTCGATGCATGTTTCCATCATTTTGATGCTCATTCTCTCATTACGATCAACATTTCCTTCATTTCGATGCATATTTCCTTCATTTTTATGCTCATTTGCTTGTTATGATCAATATTTCCTTTGTTTCGTTGCATATTTCCTTCAATTTAATGCTCATTAGCTTGTTATGATCAACATATCCTTCGTTTCGATGCATGTTTCCATCATTTTGATGCTCATTCTTTCATTACGATCAAATTTCTTTCGTTCGATGCATGTTTCCATCATTTTGATGCTCATTCTCTCATTACGATTAACATTTCCTTCGGTTCAATGCAAGTTTCCATCATTTTGATGCTCATTCTCTCAATACGATCAACATTTCCTTCATTTCGATGCATATTTCCTTCATTTTAATGCTCATTTGCTTGTTATGATCAATATTTTCTTCGTTTCGATGCATATTTCCTTCATTTTGATGCTCATTCGCTTGTTATGATCCCCATTTCCATCGTTTCGATTCATATTTCCTTCATTTTGATGCTCATTTTCTTGTTATGATCAACATTTCCTTTGTTTCAATGCATATTTCCCTCATTTTTATGCTCATTCGCTTGTTATGATCAACGTTTCCTTCATTTTGATGTTCATTGGCTTGTTATGATCAACGTTTCCTTCGTTTCTATGCATATTTCTTTTATTTTGATGCTCATTCGCCTTTTATGATCAACATTATCTTCATTTCGATGCATATTTCCTTCATTTTGAAGCTCATTTGTTTGTTATGACCAACATTTCCTTTGTTTCGATGCATATTTCCTTCTTTTTTATGCTCATTCGCTTGTTATGATCAACGTTTCCTTCATTTTGATGCTCTTTGGCTTGTTATGATCAACGTTTCCTTTGTTTCGATGCATATTTCCTTCATTTTCATGCTCATTCACCTTTTATGATCAACATTTACTTTGTTTCGATGCATGTTTTCATCATTTTGATGCTCATTCTTTCGTTACAATCAACATTTCTTTCGGTACGATGCATGTTTCCATCATTTTGATGCTCATTCTCTCATTATGATCAACATTTCCTTCGGTTCGATGCATGTTTCCATCATTTTGATGCTCATTCTCTCATTACGATCAACATTTCCTTCATTTCGATGCATATTTCCTTCATTTTTATGCTCATTTGCTTGTTATGATCAATATTTCCTTTGTTTCGTTGCATATTTCCTTCAATTTAATGCTCATTAGCTTGTTATGATCAATATTTCCTTCATTTCGATGCATGTTTCCATCATTTTGATGTTCATTCTTTCATTACGATCAACATTTCTTTCGGTTCGATGCATGTTTCCATCATTTTGATACTCATTATCTCATTACGATCAACATTTCCTTCGGTTCAATGCATGTTTCCACTATTTTGATGTTCATTCTCTCATTACGATCAACATTTCCTTTATTTCGATGCATATTTCCTTCATTTTGATGCTCATTTGCTTGTTATGATCAACATTTTCTTCGTTTCGATGCATATTTCCTTTATTTTGATGCTCATTCACTTGTTATGATCCCTTCAATCGTTTCGATTAATATTTCCTTCATTTTGATGCTCATTTTCTTGTTATGATCAACATTTCCTTCGTTTCTATGCATGTTCCCTCATTTTGATGCTATTCGCCTGTTATGATCAACATTTCCTTTGTTTCGATGCATATTTCCCTCATATTTATGCTCATTCGCTTGTTATGATCAACGTTTCCCTCATTTTAATGTTCATTGGCTTGTTATGATCAACGTTTCCTTCGTTTCTATGCATATTTCCTTCATTTTGATGCTCATTTGCCTTTTATGATCAACATTTCCTTCTTTTTGATGCATATTTCCTTCATTTTGAAGCTCATTAGCTTGTTATGACCAACATTTTCTTTGTTTCGATGCATATTTCCTTCTTTTTTATGCTCATTCTCTTGTTATGATAAACATTTACTTTGTTTCGTTGCATGTCTCCATCATTTTGATGCTCATTCATTCATTACGGTCAACATTTCTTTCGGTTCGATGCATGTTTACATCATTTTGATGCTCACTCTCATTACGATCAACATTTCCTTCGGTTCGATGCATGTTACCATCAATCAATATTTCCTTCATTTTGATGTATATTTCCTTCATTTTGATGCTCATTTGCTTGTTATGATCAATATTTTCTTCGTTTCGATGCATATTTCCTTCATTTTGATGCTCATTCGCTTGTTATGATCCCCATTTCCATCGTTTCGATTCATATTTCCTTCATTTTGATGCTCATTTTCTTGTTATGATCAACATTTCCTTTGTTTCGATGCATATTTCCCTCATTTTTATGCTCATTCGCTTGTTATGATCAACGTTTCCTTCATTTTGATGTTCATTGGCTTGTTATGATCAACGTTTCCTTCGTTTCTATGCATATTTCTTTTATTTTGATGCTCATTCGCCTTTTATGATCAACATTTCCTTCATTTCGATACATATTTCCTTCATTTGGAAGCTCGTTTGTTTGTTATGACCAACATTTCCTTTGTTTCGATGCATATTTCCTTCTTTTTTATGCTCATTCGCTTGTTATGATCAACATTTCCTTCATTTTGATGCTCTTTGGCTTGTTATGATCAACGTTTCCTTTGTTTCGATGCTTATTTCCTTCATTTTCATGCTCATTCACCTTTTATGATCAACATTTACTTTGTTTCGATGCATGTTTTCATCATTTTGATGCTCATTCTTTCGTTACAATCAACATTTCTTTCGGTATGATGAACGTTTCCATCATTTTGATACTCATTCTCTCATTACGATCAACATTTCCTTTGGTTCGATGCATGTTTCCATCATTTTGATGCTCATTCTCTCATTACGATCAACATTTTCTTCATTTCGATGCATATTTCCTTCATTTTTATGCTCATTTGCTTGTTATGATCAATATTTCCTTCGTTTCGTTGCATATTTCCTTCAATTTAATGCTCATTAGCTTGTTATGATCAACATTTCCTTCGTTTCGATGCATGTTTCCATCATTTTGATGCTCATTCTTTCATTACGATCAATATTTCTTTCGGTTCGATGCATGTTTCTATCATTTTGATGCTCATTCTCTCATTACGATCAACATTTCCTTCGGTTCAATGCATGTTTCCACCATTTTGATGCTCATTCTCTCATTACGATCAACATTTCCTTCATTTCGATGTACATTTCCTTCATTTTGATGCTCATTTGCTTGTTATGATCAACATTTTCTTCGTTTCGATGCATATTTCCTTCATTTTGATGCTCATTCACTTGTTATGATCCCTATTTCCATCGTTTCGATTAATATTTCCTTCATTTTGATGCTCATTTTCTTGTTATGATCAACATTTCCTTCATTTCTATGCATGTTCCCTCATTTTGATGCTATTCGCATGTTATGATCAATATTTCCTTTGTTTCGATGCATATTTCCCTCATTTTTATGCTCATTCGCTTGTTATGATCAACGTTTCCTTCATTTTGATGTTCATTGGCTTGTTATGATTAACGTTTCCTTCGTTTCTATGGATATTTCCTTCATTTTGATACTCATTCGCTTGGTATGATAAATATTTCCTTCATTTCGATGCATATTTCCTTCATTTTGAAGCTCATTAGCTTGTTATGATCAATATTTTCTTTGTTTCGATACATATTTCCTTCATTTTTATGCTCATTCGCTTGTTATGATCAACGTTTCCTTCATATCGATGCTCATTCGCTTGTTATGATCAACATTTCCTTTGTTTTGATGCATATTTCTTCATTTTGATGCTAATTAGATTGTTATGATCAACATTTCCTTTGTTTCGATGCATATTTACTTCATTTTGATGCTCATTCAGTTGTTATGATCAGCATTTCCTTCGTTGCATTGCATATTTCCTTCATTCTGATGCTCATTCGCTTGTTATGATCAACATTTCCTTCATTTCGATGCATATACCTTCATATTGATGCTCATTCGCTTGTTATGATCAACATTTCCTTTGTTGCGATGCATATTTCCTTCATTTTAATACTCATTCGCTTTTATGATCAATGTTTCCTTTGTTTCGATGCGTATTTCCTTCATTTTGATGCTCAATCGCTTGTAATGATCAACATTTCCCTTATTTCGATGCATATTCCTTCATTTTGATTCTCATTCGCTTGTTATGATCAACATTTCCTTCGTATCCATGCATATTCCTTCAATCAGATGCTCATTCTCATGTTATGATTAATATTTCCTTTGTTTCGATGTATATTTCCTTCATGTTGATGCTCATTCGCTTGTGATGGTCAACATTTCCTTCGTTTCGATGCATATTCCTTCATTTTGATGCTAACTAGCTTGTTATGATAAACATTTCCTTCGTTTTGATGGATATTTCCTTCATTTTGATACTCATTCGCCTGTTATGATCAACATTTCCTTCATTTCAATGTATATTTCCTTCATATTGATGCTCATTCGCTTGTTATGATCAACATTTCCTTTGTTTCGATGCATATTTCCTTCATTTTGATTCTCATTCGCTTGTTATGATCAACATTTCCTTCATTTCGATGCATATTCCTTCAATTAGATTCTCATTCTCATGTTATGATTAATATTTCATTTGTTTCTATGCAAATTTCCTTAATGTTGATGCTCATTCGCTTGTTATGATCAACTTTTCCTTCGTTTCGATGCATATTCCTTCATTTTGATGCTAATTAGCTTGTTATGATCAACATTTCCTTCGTTTTGATGGATATTTTCTTCATTTTGATACTCATTCGCTTGTTATGATCAACATTTCATTCACTTCGATCCATATTTCTTTCATATTGTAGCTCATTCGCTTGTTATGATCAACATTTTCTTCGTTTCGATGCATATTTCCTTCATTTTGATGCTCATTTGCTTGTTATGATCAACATTTCCTTCGTTTCGATGCATATTCCTTCATTTTGAAGCTCATTCGCATGTTATGATCAACATATCCTTTATTTTGATGCATATTTCTTTCATTTTAATGCTCATTCGCTTGTTATGATCAACGTTTCCTATGTTTCGATGCATATTTCCTTTATTTTGATGCTCAATCGCTTGTTATGATCAATGTTTCTTTCATTTCGATGCATATTTCCTTTATTTTGATGCCCATTAGCTTGTTGCGATCAACATTTCCTTTGTTTCAATGCATATTCCTTCATTTTGATGCTCCTTCGCTTGTTATGATCATTATTACCTTCGTTTCGTTGCATATTTCCTTCAATTTAATTTCATTCGCTTGTTATGATAAACATTTCCTTCGTTTCGATGCATGTCTCCATCATTTTGATGCTCATTCATTCATTACGATCAACATTTCTTTCGGTTCAATGCATGTTTCCATCATTTTGATGCTCACTCTCATTACGATCAACATTTCCTTCGGTTCGATGCATGTTTCCATCATTTTGATGCTCATTCTCTCATTACGATCAACATTTCCTTCATTTTGATGCATATTTCCTTTATTTTGATGCTCATTTGCTTGTTATGATCAATATTTTCTTCGTTTCGATGCATATTTCCTTCATTTTGATGCTCATTCGCTTGTTATGATCCCTATTTCCATTGTTTTGATTCATATTTCCTTCATTTTGATGCTCATTTTTTTATTATGATCAACATTTCCTTCGTTTCTATGCATGTTCCCTCATTTTGATGCTATTCGCCTGTTATGATCAACATTTCCTTTGTTTCGATGCATATTTCCCTCATTTTTATGCTCATTCGCTTGTTATGATCAACGTTTCCTTCATTTTGATGTTCATTGGCTTGTTATGATCAATGTTTCCTTCGTTTCTATGCATATTTCCTTCATTTTGATGCTCATTTGCCTTTTATGATCAACATTTCCTTCTTTTTGATGCATATTTCCTTCATTTTGAAGCTCATTAGCTTGTTATGACCAACATTTTCTTTGTTTCGATGCATATTTCCTTCTTTTTTATGCTCATTCGCTTGTTATGATAAACATTTCCTTCGTTTCGATGCATGTCTCCATCATTTTGATGCTCATTCATTCATTACGGTCAACATTTCTTTCGGTTCGATGCATGTTTACATCATTTTGATGCTCACTCTCATTACGATCAACATTTCCTTCGGTTCGATGCATGTTTCCATCGATCAATATTTCCTTCATTTTGATGTATATTTCCTTCATTTTGATGCTCATTTGCTTGTTATGATCAATATTTTCTTCGTTTCGACGCATATTTCCTTTATTTTGATGCTCATTCGCTTGTTATGATCCCCATTTCCATCGTTTCGATTCATATTTCCTTCATTTTGATGCTCATTTTCTTGTTATGATCAACATTTCCTTTGTTTCGTTGCATATTTCCCTCATTTTTATGCTCATTCGCTTGTTATGATCAACGTTTCCTTCATTTTGATGTTCATTGGCTTGTTATGATCAATGTTTCCTTCGTTTCTATGCATATTTCTTTTATTTTGATGCTCATTCGCCTTTTATGATCAACATTTCCTTCATTTCGATGCATATTTCCTTCATTTTGAAGCTCATTTGTTTGTTATGACCAACATTTCCTTTGTTTCGATGCATATTTCCTTCTTTTTTATGCTCATTCGCTTGTTATGATCAACATTTCCTTCATTTTGATGCTCTTTGGCTTGTTATGATCAACGTTTCCTTTGTTTCGATGCATATTTCCTTCATTTTCATGCTCATTCACCTTTTATGATCAACATTTACTTTGTTTCGATGCATGTTTTCATCATTTTGATGCTCATTCTTTCGTTACAATCAACATTTCTTTCGGTACGATGCATGTTTCCATCATTCTGATGCTCATTCTCTCATTACGATCAACATTTCCTTCGGTTCGATGCATGTTTCCATCATTTTGATGCTCATTCTCTCATTACGATCAACATTTTCTTCATTTCGATGCAAATTTCCTTCATTTTTATGCTCATTTGCTTGTTATGATCAATATTTCCTTCGTTTCGTTGCATATTTCCTTCAATTTAATGCTCATTAGCTTGTTATGATCAACATTTCCTTCGTTTCGATGCATGTTTCCATCATTTTGATGCTCATTCTTTCATTACGATCAACATTTCTTTCGGTTCTATGCATGTTTCCATCATTTTGATGCTCATTCTCTCATTACGATCAACATTTCCTTCGATTCAATGCATGTTTCCACCATTTTGATGTTCATTCTCTCATTACGATCAACATTTCCTTTATTTCGATGCATATTTCCTTCATTTTGATGCTCATTTGCTTGTTATGATCAACATTTTCTTCGTTTCGATGCATATTTCCTTCATTTTGATGCTCATTCACTTGTTATGATCCCTATTTCAATCGTTTCGATTAATATTTCCTTCATTTTTATGCTCATTTTCTTGTTATGATCAACATATCCTTCGTTTCTATGCATGTTCCCTCATTTTGATGCTATTCGCATGTTATGATCAATTCTTCCTTTGTTTGGATGCATATTTCCATCATTTTTATGCTCATTCGCTTGTTATGATTAATGTTTCCTTCATTTTGATGTTCATTGGCTTGTTATGATTAATGTTTCCTTCGTTTCTATGGATATTTCCTTCATTTTGATACTCATTCGCTTGGTAAAATAAACATTTCCTTCATTTCGATGCATATTTCCTTCATTTTGAATCTCATTAGCTTGTTATGATCAATATTTCCTTTGTTTCGATGCATATTTCCTTCATTTTTATGCTCATTCGCTTGTTATGATCAACGTTTCCTACGTTTCGATGCATATTTCCATTATTTTGATGCTCAATCGCTTGTTATGATCAACATTTCCTTCATTTCGATGCATATTTCCTTTATTTTGATGCTCATTAGCTTGTTGCGATTAACATTTCCTTTGTTTCAATGCATATTCCTTCATTTTGATGCTCATTTGCTTGTTATGATCAACATTTCTTTCGTTTTGTTGCATATTTCCTTCATTTTGATGCTCATTCGCTTGTTATGATCCCTATTTCCATCGTTTTGATTCATATTTCCTTCATTTTGATGCTCATTTTTTTATTATGATCAACATTTCCTTCGTTTCTATGCATGTTCCCTCATTTTGATGCTATTCGCCTGTTATGATCAACATTTCCTTTGTTTTGATGCATATTTCCCTCATTTTTATGCTCATTCGCTTGTTATGATCAACGTTTCCTTCATTTTGATGTTCATTGGCTTGTTATGATCAACGTTTCCTTCGTTTCTATGCATATTTCCTTCATTTTGATGCTCATTTGCCTTTTATGATCAACATTTCCTTCATTTCGATGCATATTTCCTTCATTTTGAATCTCATTAGCTTGTTATGATCAATATTTCCTTTGTTTCGATGCATATTTCCTTCATTTTTATGCTCATTCGCTTGTTATGATCAACGTTTCCTACGTTTCGATGCATATTTCCTTTATTTTGATGCTCAATCGCTTGTTATGATCAACGTTTCCTTCATTTCGATGCATATTTCCTTTATTTTGATGCTCATTAGCTTGTTGCGATTAACATTTCCTTTGTTTCAATGCATATTCCTTCATTTTGATGCTCATTTGCTTGTTATGATCAACATTTCTTTCGTTTTGTTGCATATTTCCTTCAATTTAATGCTCATTCGCTTGTTATGATAAACATTTCCTTCGTTTCGATGCATATCTCCATCATTTTGATGCTCATTCATTCATTACGGTCAACATTTCTTTCGGTTCGATGCATGTTTACATCATTTTGATGCTCACTCTCATTACGATCAATATTTCCTTCGGTTCGATGCATGTTTCCATCGATCAATATTTCCTTCATTTTGATGTATATTTCATTCATTTTGATGCTCATTTGCTTGTTATGATCAATATTTTCTTCATTTCGATGCATATTTCCTTTATTTTGATGTTCATTCGCTTGTTATGATCCCCATTTCCATCGTTTTGATTCATATTTCCTTCATTTTGATGCTTATTTTCTTGTTATGATCAACATTTCCTTCGTTTCTATGCATGTTCCCTCATTTTGATGCTATTCGCTTGTTATGATCAACATTTCCTTTATTTCGATGCATATTTCCCTCATTTTTATGCTCATTCGCTTGTTATGATCAACGTTTCCTTCATTTTGATGTTCATTGGCTTGTTATGATCAACGTTTCCTTTGTTTCGATGCATATTTCCTTCATTTTCATGCTCATTCACCTTTTATGATCAACATTTACTTTGTTTCGATGCATGTTTTCATCATTTTGATGCTCATTCTTTCATTACAATCAACTTTTCTTTCGGTACGATGCATGTTTCCATCATTTTGATGCTTATTCTCTCATTACGATCAACATTTCCTTCAGTTCGATGCATGTTTCCATCATTTTGATGCTCATTCTCTCATTACGATCAACATTTCCTTCATTTCGATGCATATTTCCTTCATTTTGATGCTCATTTGCCTGTTATGATCAATATTTCCTTCGTTTCGTTGCATATTTCCTTCAATTTAATGCTCATTAGCTTGTTATGATCAACATTTCCTTTGTTTCGATGCATGTTTCCATCATTTTGATGCTCATTCTTTCATTACGATCAACATTTCTTTCGGTTCGATGCATGTTTCCATCATTTTGATGCTCATTCTCTCATTACTATCAACATTTCCTTCGGTTCAATGCATGTTTCCACCATTTTGATGCTCATTCTCTCATTACGATCAACATTTCCTTCATTTTGATGCTCATTTGCTTGTTATGATCAACATTTTCTTCGTTTCGATGCATATTTCCTTCATTTTGATGCTCATTCACTTGTTATGATCCCTATTTCCATCGTTTCGATTAATATTTCCTTCATTTTGATGCTCATTTTCTTGTTATGATCAACATTTCCTTCATTTCTATGCATGTTCCCTCATTTTGATGCTATTCGCATGTTATGATCAATATTTTCTTTGTTTCGATGCATATTTCCCTCATTTTTATGCTCATTCGCTTGTTATGATCAACGTTTCCTTCATTTTGATGTTCATTGGCTTGTTATGATTAACGTTTCCTTCGTTTCTATGGATATTTCCTTCATTTTGATACTCATTCGCTTGGTATGATAAATATTTCCTTCATTTCGATGCATATTTCCTTCATTTTGAAGCTCATTAGCTTGTTATGATCAATATTTTCTTTGTTTCGATTCATATTTCCTTCATTTTTATGCTCATTCGCTTGTTATGATCAACGTTTCCTTCATTTTGATGCTCATTCGCTTGTTATGATCAACATTTCCTTCGATTCGATGCATATTTCCTTCATGTTGATGCTCATTCGCTTGTTATGATCAACATTTCCTTTGTTTTGATGCATATTCCTTCATTTTGATGCTAATTAGATTGTTATGATCAACATTTCCTTTGTTTCGATGCATATTTACTTCATTTTGATGCTCATTCAGTTGTTATGATCAGCATTTCCTTCGTTGCATTGCATATTTCCTTCATTCTGATGCTCATTCGCTTGTTATGATCAACATTACCTTTATTTCGATGCATATACATTCATATTGATGCTCATTCGCTTGTTATGATCAACATTTCCTTTGTTGCGATGCATATTTCCTTCATTTTAATACTCATTCGCTTTTATGATCAATGTTTCCTTTGTTTCGATGAGTATTTCTCTCATTTTGATGCTCAATCGCTTGTAATGATCAACATTTCCCTTATTTCGATGCATATTCCTTCATTTTGATTCTCATTCGCTTGTTATGATCAACATTTCCTTCGTATCGATGCATATTCCTTCAATCAGATGCTCATTCTCATGTTATGATTAATATTTCCTTTGTTTCGATGTATATTTCCTTCATGTTGATGCTCATTCGCTTGTGATGGTCAACATTTCCTTCGTTTCGATGCATATTCCTTCATTTTGATGCTAATTAGCTTGTTATGATAAACATTTCCTTCGTTTTGATGGATATTTCCTTCATTTTGATACTCATTCGCCTGTTATGATCAACATTTCCTTCATTTCAATGTATATTTCCTTCATATTGATGCTCATTCGCTTGTTATGATCAACATTTCCTTTGTTTCGATGCATATTTCCTTCATTTTGATTCTCATTCGCTTGTTATGATTAACATTTCCTTCATTTCGATGCATATTCCGTCAATTAGATTCTCATTCTCATGTTATGATTAATATTTCATTTGTTTCTATGCAAATTTCCTTAATGTTGATGCTCATTCGCTTGTTATGATCAACTTTTCCTTCGTTTCGATGTATATTCCTTCATTTTGATGCTAATTAGCTTGTTATGATCAACATTTCCTTCGTTTCGATGGATATTTTCTTCATTTTGATACTCATTCGCTTGTTATGATCAACATTTCATTCACTTCGATCCATATTTCTTTCATATTGTAGCTCATTCGCTTGTTATGATCAATATTTCCTTCGTTTCGATGCATATTTCCTTCATTTTGATGCTCATTTGCTTGTTATGATCAACATTTCCTTTGTTTCGATGCATATTCCTTCATTTTGAAGCTCATTCGCATGTTATGATCAACATATCCTTTATTTTGATGCATATTTCTTTAATTTTAATGCTCATTCGCTTGTTATGATCAACGTTTCCTACGTTTCGATGCATATTTCCTTTATTTTGATGCTCAATCGCTTGTTATGATCAATGTTTCTTTCATTTCGATGCATATTTCCTTTATTTTGATGCCCATTAGCTTGTTGCGATCAACATTTCCTTTGTTTCAATGCATATTCCTTCATTTTGATGCTCATTCGCTTGTTATGATCATTATTTCCTTCATTTCGTTGCATATTTCCTTCAATTTAATTTCATTCGCTTGTTATGATAAACATTTCCTTCGTTTCGATGCATGTCTCCATCATTTTGATGCTCATTCATTCATTACGATCAACATTTCTTTCGGTTCAATGCATGTTTCCATCATTTTGATGCTCACTCTCATTACGATCAACATTTTCTTCGGTTCGATGCATGTTTCCATCATTTTGATGCTCATTCTCTCATTACGATCAACATTTCCTTCATTTTGATGCATATTTCCTTCATTTTGATGCTCATTTCCTTGTTATGATCAATATTTTCTTCGTTTCGATGCATATTTCCTTCATTTTGATGCTCATTCGCTTGTTATGATCCCTATTTCCATCGTTTCGATTCATATTTCCTTCATTTTGATGCTCATTTTCTTATTATGATCAACATTTCCTTCGTTTCTATGCATGTTCCCTCATTTTGATGCTATTCGCCTGTTATGATCAACATTTCCTTTGTTTCGATGCATATTTCCCTCATTTTTATGCTCATTCGCTTGTTATGATCAACGTTTCCTTCATTTTGATGTTCATTGGCTTGTTATGATCAACGTTTCCTTCGTTTCTATGCATATTTCCTTCATTTTGATGCTCATTTGCCTTTTATGATCAACATTTCCTTCTTTTTGATGCATATTTCCTTCATTTTGAAGCTCATTAGCTTGTTATGACCAACATTTTCTTTGTTTCGATGCATATTTCCTTTTTTTTATGCTCATTCGCTTGTTATGATAAACATTTCCTTCGTTTCGATGCATGTCTCCATCATTTTGATGCTCATTCATTCATTACGGTCAACATTTCTTTCGGTTCGATGCATGTTTACATCATTTTGATGCTCACTCTCATTACGATCAACATTTCCTTCGGTTCGATGCATGTTTCCATCGATCAATATTTCCTTCATTTTGATGTATATTTCCTTCATTTTGATGCTCATTTGCTTGTTATGATCAATATTTTCTTCGTTTCGATGCATATTTCCTTCATTTTGATGCTCATTCCCTTGTTATGATCCCCATTTCCATCGTTTCGATTCATATTTCCTTCATTTTGATGCTCATTTTCTTGTTATGATCAACTTTTCCTTTGTTTCGATGCATATTTCCCTCATTTTTATGCTCATTCGCTTGTTATGATCAATGTTTCCTTCATTTTGATGTTCACTTGTTATGATCAACGTTTCCTTCGTTTCTATGCATATTTCTTTTATTTTGATGCTCATTCGCCTTTTATGATCAACATTTCCTTCATTTCGATGCATATTTCCTTCATTTTGAAGCTCATTTGTTTGTTATGACCAACATTTCCTTTGTTTCGATGCATATTTACTTCTTTTTTATGCTCATTCGCTTGTTATGATCAACATTTCCTTCATTTTGATGCTCTTTGGCTTGTTATGATCAACGTTCCCTTTGTTTCGATGGATATTTCCTTCATTTTCATGCTCATTCACCTTTTATGATCAACATTTACTTTGTTTCGATGCATGTTTTCATCATTTTGATGCTCATTCTTTCGTTACAATCAACATTTCTTTCGGTACTTGTGTATTGAAAAGAGTAATGGAAACGTGGTGGTATTTCTTATACTATACGTAGATTGTATCTTGCTCATTGGAGATAATGAAAGAATATTGTCGGGCGTATGGGTATGGTTGATAAAGCGGTATGAGATGAAGGACTTAAGAAGAGCAAAAATATCCTTTTGATCACGGTAATACGGATCACAAGAAAGGATGTTATGCTTATCTCAAGTTTCATATAATGATACGATCCTTACTCGTTTAGCATGTGAATTTATCTAAGTGAATGTGTCTTATGACACAAAAGTAGATAAAGAAGATGAAAGCGGTTCATTATGCTTCGGCAAATGAGGAAGCTATTCTAAGGAATGCTATGCACGAGATTGGATATCTGTTTTGCCGATGGCATGAACAGTGGGTATCAAGGTAACCCAAAATAAGAATGTTGAACTGTGGTAAGACATATACTTATGTACCTGAAAAGGACTAGAAACTATATGTGGGCTTACCGAACAGATTCACTGATTCTTTTGGGTTACATAGATTCAGATTTTTTAAATCAGATAGGGACGGTAGTAAATCCACCTCAAAGGTTATGCGTTTAATTTTAGGAAGTTGAGTCATAATGTGGAGGAGTGTTATATAGAAATATATTTCAGACTCCGGACTCCATCATGGAAAGATGATAAATTGGAGCCTATAAGGCAGCCAAAGTATCTGTATGACTCTAGAAACTTCAAGATGGACTTCGAAGTGTTTCTAAGTTTGCCCAAGGATATCACAATTTATATTGATGATATTGGTGCAGTTGCAAACTTGAAGGAATCACGAGCCCATAAGGAAATTAAACACATGGAGCGCGAGTACCACCTGTTACGAGAAATCGTATGATGAGGGGAAGGTTGTTGTCACCTAGATTGCATCGGATGATAACCTAGTAAATCCATTTACAAGGACCTTAAGGCGAGAGCTTTTGATGGTCGTGTAGTGGGAGTAGAAATCAGATGTATGGCGGAAGACATGCCAGCATAGTCTTTTAGTATAAGTGGGAGATTGTTGGATTATATACTAAAAGTCTAGCTTTTTGTATGAACAATGTTATAACAATTAATTTGAAATGATAATCATATGATCAAATGATTGCATCTTATAATTTATTTATATGTTCGATGCAATAGTCCACTTACTTTATATTGTAGATAATATGATGTGCGACAATACGCGGAAGATCATATCATCGGTTTCCTTATAAAGTATAAACAGATGCTCAGAACCGAGATAGTCGAGGACTCTCTATCGGGATGGTTGTTGTGTGGTTTGGTATTAGCCTGTCTTGGCTATAGAATCACATTAGTGCACTTGTGTGTATTGAGCAGGACCGCTTGAGATCGTTCGACTTATACTGACTTATAGGAGAACTTGATCTCAGTTATTATGGAAGTTCGTGCTCTTAATCCCTATACAATAACCTCGACACGTAGGGCAGTATGTATTTCTTTGATTCATCAATGTGTGAGATTTACATGTAATTAAATCAATAAACTCGGTGAGTTGGGAAGTAGTGCTATTTCTATGGTGTGCTGTTGATTGTAGAAGGAATCCATATCCGTCATAGGTTGATGATGTCCCCTTGAGGAGCTCATAAGGATTATCATGTAAACCCTGCATATGGAATTTATTCCGGCATGATAATAAGGTTGAGTAGTACTACTCTTGGATGAGATATTAATTAATTGAGTTGTCAGTTACTTAAATTAATTAATGGATATTGTATATCTTAAACATGGGGAGAATAACGGTCTCATAATAAGAAGGAGTCCAAAACGTAATTTTGGGATTGGTACGGTAGTGCAATAATAATATTTTAGTGGAATATATTATTATTATTGGACTTAAGTATAAGCTTTGGGCTAAGCTTGGATACTTAAGCCCAATGGAGGCCCAACCCAATTTCTCCTCCTGGTCCCTGCTGTAGCCCATGTATATAAGTCACCTCAACTTATCTGGAACCCTAATCTAATCTAATCTAACTGATTATTCACGTGTGATGAGGGTTGAGAGCAGATTGAGGAGGTCTCGTAGATCGTCGCCGACACGATGTCGAGATCGGACTTGGGACATACGGCAGAAGATCAGAAGGTAGTTTGCTGCTGCTGTCTGCCGCCTTACGAAATTTATATAAAATCGTAAAGTGCTCAGAATTTGATGATCAATATACTAACGGAAAGCCGTCAAAGAGAGGATCGTCTGAACGTAAAGATCACTCAATTCCGACATCAGACAAGGAAGTTATGGCCATTCTCATGGAACTGCGCAGGCTGCCTGCGAGAATTAATCTTCATCAACATACCTTGGTGAACGGTAATCGTTTCTATGATTTATTGCTTCCACTATGATATTAGAAATGGATGAATCCCTAACGGGTCACGTTAACCAAACGATCCAAGCGCCATCACATATTTCCTTCATTCTGATGCTCATTCGCTTGTTATGATCAACATTTCCTTCATTTCGATGCATATACCTTCATATTGATGCTCATTCGTTTGTTATGATCAACATTTCCTTTGTTACGATGCATATTTCCTTCATTTTAATACTCATTCTCTTTTATGATCAATGTTTCCTTTGTTTCGATGCGTATTTCCTTCATTTTGATGCTCAATCGCTTGTAATGATCAACATTTCCCTTATTTCGATGCATATTCCTTCATTTTGATTCTCATTCGCTTGTTATGATCAACATTTCCTTCGTTTCGATGTATATTCCTTCAATCAGATGTTCATTCTCATGTTATGATTAATATTTCCTTTGTTTCGATGTATATTTCCTTCATGTTGATGCTCATTCGCTTGTGATGGTCAACATTTCCTTTGTTTCGACGCATATTCCTTCATTTTGATGCTAATTAGCTTGTTATGATAAACATTTTCTTCGTTTTTATGGATATTTCCTTCATTTTGATACTCATTCGCTTGTTATGATCAGCATTTCCTTCATTTCAATGTATATTTCCTTCATATTGATGCTCATTCGCTTGTTATGATCAACATTTCCTTTGTTTCGATGCATATTTCCTTCAATTTGATTCTCATTCGCTTGTTATGATCAATATTTCCTTCATTTCGATGCATATTCCTTCAATTAGATTCTCATTCTCATGTTATGATTAATATTTCATTTATACTATGCATATTTCCTTCATGTTGATGCTCATTCGCTTGTTATGATCAACATTTCCTTCGTTTCGATGTATATTCCTTCATTTTGATGCTAATTAGCTTGTTATGATCAACATTTCCTTCATTTCGATGGATATTTTCTTCATTTTGATACTCATTCGCTTGTTATGATCAACATATCATTCACTTCGATCCATATTTCTTTCATATTGAAGCTCATTCGCTTGTTATGATCAATATTTCCTTCATTTCGATGCATATTTCCTTCATTTTGATGCTCATTTGCTTGTTATGATCAACATTTCCTTTGTTTCGATGCATATTCCTTCATTTTGAAGCTCATTCGCATGTTATGATCAATATATCCTTCATTTTGATGCATATTTCTTTCATTTTAATGCTCATTCGCTTGTTATGATCAACGTTTCCTACGTTTCGATGCATATTTCCTTTATTTTGATGCTCAATCGCTTGTTATGATCAACGTTTCCTTCATTTCGATGCATATTTCCTTTATTTTGATGCCCATTAGCTTGTTGCGATCAACATTTCCTTTGTTTCAATGCGTTTATAGGCTCAGTCAACGTCACCGGTATGGGACATGCATGTCATATATGTTTATATGTTTGATCATTTCAAGTATTCAAGTCGATATTGAATTGTGAACTTTAGCACTTGGCGTGTTGAGAAAGAATATTAATGTGCATTTTATCTAGAGTAACGATGATGGGCTTGGACTGTCTCTCGACGGAGAGCTCAGTTCGTGGAGGATATTGACTACCCACGCGTCTTTTATGTGATAACATGTTGTTTGAACTAATTGTGTTATTCGTAAATGTGCACTAAGGTTTTTATTTTCATTAATATGTATACTGAGTGAGAAATAGTTATTGTGGGATGAAATGTTGGATTTTATGTTATGAACCGTGAGTGGAAATGCATGCTTCGTATAAGGGTTGGGGTGACCAGCTTATCACCTCACTGAGCTAGTGGTTTTGCTCACCCCCATCATTCTTTCCTTTTCAGGCTGTTCTATCGTTTGCTCGTCATCCAATCAGTGTTTTGGGTACTTTCTCTTTTATGTAAATTGACGGATTCATTGGTGAGATTGTATAGTTTATATTTGGTGACCCCCTTGATGTTCTTTTTGTACCTTCGCGATGTTATATCGTTCATGTATATTTTCTTTAAACTAAGTTACATCGTTGTATTTTGTACCTTTGTAAATCCTTGTTGATACTTTATGAGATGATGTCCTCGGGTTGTACCTGTTGTTATCAGTTGTTCAGTTCTATAGGTACTTGATAGCAAGCCTTACGTTTTTTATAAACTTTGTGGAGTGGAGTGCACCCATTCCGCGAAATTTATGGTTAACGTGGCGGTTGTCGCGTTCTGTCTGGGGTTGGGACGTGACAACTTTCTTGGTATCAGAGCTTGGTTTTATGATTCTCATTCTTTTTTGAGTCGAGCCAATGGGTCCAACTTTGTTTCTATATCATCCTAAGGTATCGTATTGCCTTGACGTTGACCTTGCATTTTCTTTCCTTTCTTCCTTTCAGTCATTATGGCACCTCCAGTTCATCGTCGAGGTCGAGGACACGCTCCTCGTGATCCTTCGAGTCCTCTACTCTCTTCTGTTCCTCGTGGACCTCGAGGACATGTTTCTTCTGATCATGCCATTCCTCCGACAATTACGGACCCTATCAATTCTGATCATAGGGTGCCGGTTTCCTAGGTAGAGCAACTACGGGCCCAGTTGCGGGTTGAGCACATGATGACACCGGAGCAGTACCAATTGTATTATGATCACATTTGAATACATAGTGTTCCACCACCTACAACGGCTCATACGACTACGGCTGTCACTGAAGAGATTCTTCGTGCTAATGAACCAATTCGACCTACAACTAATGTACCAGTTTTTACTCCAAAAATGGCTTTAGGAGGTTCTACTTCTCGAGGTGCACTTTTTATACCTGATTTGGTGAAAGCAGTTGAAAACATGGGGACTTCGAAATTTGACGGTGCAAGAGATGCTTCTAAAGCGGGGGCATGGTTAAAGGAGATTACAGAGACCTTTTATCACGCCCCGACCCCAGACAGAACGCGACAACCGCCACGTTAACCATAAATTTTGCGGAATGGGTGCACTCCACTCCACAAAGTTTATAGAAAACGTAAGGCTTACTATCAAGTACCTGTAGAACTGAACAACTGATAACAACAGGTACTACCCGAGGACATCATCTCATAAAGTATCAACAAGGATTTATAAAGGTACAAAATACAACGAAGTAACTTAGTTTAAAGAAAATATACATGAACGATATAACATCGCGAAGGTACAAAAAGAACATCAAGGGGATCACCAAATATAAACTATACAATCTCGCCAATGAATCTGCCAATTTACATAAAAGAGAAAGTACCCAAAACACTGATTGGATGACGAGTAAACGATAGGCAAACCTCTAACCAAAACGATATCAACAGCCTGAAAAGAAAAGAATGATGGGGGTGAGCAAAACCACTAGCTCAGTGAGGTGATAAGCCGGTCACCCCAACCCTTATACGAAACATGTACTCCCGCTCGCGGTTCATAACAAAAAATCCAATATTTCATTCCACATCCATTTTTTTATGTTTACTTAATATACAACTTAATAAAAATACAACCTGTGAACGCATTTACAAATACACAATTAGTTCAAACAAGATGTTATCACATCAAAGACGCGTGGGTAGTTAATATCCTCCTCGAACTGATCTCTCCGTCGAGAGTCAGTCGGAGCCCGTCACCGTTACTCAAGATAAAATGCACATTAATATTCTTTCTCAACACGCCAAGTGCTAAAGTTCACAATTCAATATCGACGTGAATACTTGAAATGATCAAACATATAAACATATATGACATGCATGTCCCACACCGGTGACGTTGACTGAGCCTATAATAGACTGATTCATCTAACGATCACCTTCCAGAGTATCAGTATTTGGCAAATGGACAGGTGCCCCATTAGATCTAACTCAACCGGGTTTGTCAAGCCATGGGCAACTTGGTTGTCACTCTAACTCACCCGAACCGCGACAATTCGAGCTACTTAATCAATGTCACTCCAACTCACCCGAACCGTGACCAATTCGGGCCACTTAACCTTGGTACCAGGTATACATATGCATATGCATCATAAGATGAAGTAACGACTCAAGTTAGAGTCTTAATTGGCACATAAGTCACAAGAATAACCAGAAATCAATATGCAAATAATTCGCAATAAAGGCTATCAGATATCGAGCCGGCAAGGCTCTTCAACATAAGTTAAACTCAACAATACCCATAACATATGGCCAACCAGAACTCTGTATGCAATAACATAGGATAATCGATGGACCATATTAGACCAATCAGGCTCTAACCAGAACAATCGAGCCAATCAGGCTCTTAACACATAACACATTTTCAAATAATTTTCTTATCAATGAACTAAAACTAAAATAAATGCACATTTATCGAGGGTCCACACTTTTCACAAGAGAAGGCGTTCCCGAATTATCAACTCACAAGAAAGTGATTAACTCTCTCCGAAATCTGAAGTCGGTCCTTTGCCCTTCGTCGATGGTTCTTTACCTAGAAAAGAGATGAGCAATTAAAGACAAATCAAATATAACTAACTATTAGCGGTAACATCATCTTTCATTGTCAAAATAAATCTTAATCGAGCTCGAGCGAGTCGATATTAAATAAGAACAACCCGTTTCTCCTCAACCTCATCTCCCAATCTCACATAACCAGTTTTAGATCATTTCTTAAACAAAACGATAGGAAATAAATTTGAATTCGACATAAATATTCTGAAATTTCCAGCTAGCGGCAGTTTACAAGAAAAATCATAACTAATTGTAAAAAAATCGAATTGAGGAGTTTCAAGTGGCTACAGAAAGCTAAAAAGTTCAGCTACATATAGAAATTGAGTTTGTAAACTTCTTATGTCAGTAGCTATGTCGAAATCCAGCTGCGAATTACCTAGCAGCAGTTTACGAGGAAAATCATAACTAATTGTAGAAAAATCGGATGGAGGGGTTTCAGGTGGCTACTGAAAGCTAACGAGTTCAGCTACGTAAAGAAATTAAGTTTACAAATTTATGAGGACAATAGCTAGGTCAAAAGTAATTCGGACAGTAGCTGCGAATTATGTCAATACTAGAAAAAATCCAACAAAGTTACAAAATTATGGAGGAAGGAAGCTTAATTTACACATTACTTACCTCAAAACAACTTAGAAACCACCTAGGATGAGGGTTGTAAGGGAGAATTTGATCAACAAGGGTTTCTCCTCTTCACTCTCTTCTTTTCCCTCTTTTGTTTTCCTTCTCCCGTTCTTCTTTTTTTTTCTTTTCTTTTATTTTATTTTTAATGGGCTGGCCATACTTACTAGTATCTATGACATTTAAGTGGGCTGAAACTTGGGCCAAATAAATAAATAAGTAGGTTTTGGGCTCTAAAAACAAATCTAGGGCAACTTGGGCCAAAAATAAATAAATAGGTTTTGGGCTCTATAAACAAATCTAGTTGGAACTAAGATATTATAAAGTATCCCCTCCTCTAAAAAGTTTCGTCCTCGAAACGTAAACGTACCTAGAGATGACAAGAGATGTGGATGTTGTTGACGCATGACTGACTCTGGTTCCCATGTTTCTTCATCAATTTGATCACTTCTCCATAGAACTCTCACCATAGGAATGGATTTGTTACGAAGCATTTTCTCTCGGCGATCTACAATTTGAACAGGTTGTACTTCGTACGATAGATTCTCCTTTAATACAATTGGGGGATATTTGAGCACGTGCGAAGGATCTGGTTCATATTTTCTAAGCATAGAGACATGGAAGACATCGTGAATCTTTGACAATTCCGATGGTAGCTCAAGTCGATACGCGACACGACCAATCCTTTGCACGATTGTAAACGGGCCAATATACCTTGGACTCAACTTTTCTCGACGGCGAAATCGTAACACGCCCTTCCATGGAGAAACTTTCAGAAAAACTTTATCTCCTTCATTAAACTCCAAATCGCGCCTCCTATTATCTGCGTAGCTTTTTTGTTGATCTTGCGTTGCCTTAAGTCTGTCTCGAATAAGTTATATTTTTGCCTTCGCATCTTCGACAAGCTCTACTTGTTCGATTTGTCTCTCGCCAACCTCATCCCAAAAGAGCGGTGTTCGACACTTTTGGCCATACAGAGCTTCGTAGGGGGCATTCCAATGCTTGAATGATAACTGTTGTTATAAGCGAACTCCACCAAAGTCACGTACTTATCCCAGCTACCTCCCAAATTCAACACCACTGCACATAGCATGTCTTCTAGTGTCTGTATAGTTCTCTCTGACTGTCCATCAGTCTGTGGATGAAACGAGGTATTGAATAGTAATTTTGTACCTAGCGCTTTCTGCAGACTAGGCCAAAAATGGGAAGTGAATCTTGGATCACGATCAGATATGATTGACACTGGTACTCCGTGCAATCTCACAATCTCATCGACATATAACTTGGCAAGTTTCTCTAAAGATTCGTTGGTATGCACTGGAAGGAAATGTGCTGATTTCGTCAGACGATCGACAATGACCCAAATTGAGTCATGACCCTTTTGGGTTCGAAGTAAACCAGAAACAAAATCCATTATGATGTTTTCCCATTTTCACTCAGGAATAGGTAGTGATTGAAGTATGCCGGCTGGATTTTGGTGTTCCGCTTTAATCTGTTGGCATGATAAGCACTTTGATACAAATTCAGCAATGTCCCGTTTCATACCTGGCCACAATAATGCTCCTGAAGTGTTCTGTATATTTTGGTACTACCAGGATGCATAGAATAGGCTGAAGAATGGGCTTCCTCAAGAATAGCTCTACGAACATCAAGTTCAGATGGAACACAAACACGATTTTTAAAAGTAAGATGTCCATCATCCCGAATTTGAAATTCTGTTTCTTTTCCTTGATTTAGCTTCGCCATCTTCTGTTGTAAATGCACATCGTGTGATTGTCTTTCTCGAATTTGCTCGAACAAGGTAGGGCTAACCTCGAATTTGGCGATTAAGGCAGAATCATTAGACTTTTCACAATCGAGCGAAATGTGTAAAGATTTAAATTGCTCCAACATAGGAAGATAAAAAGATTGAATCGAAGCAAGTGAGGTAGAAGACTTTCTACTCAGAGCATCTGCAACAACGTTCGCCTTGCCAAGATGATAATCGATGACTAAGTCATAGCCACTAATCAACTCCATCCATCGCCTTTGCCTGAGGTTGAGCTCCTTTTTCCTGGTGATATACTTTAAGCTCTTGTGATCAGTGAAAACCCAACAAGTTGCACCGTACAGATAGTGGCTCCAGATCTTCAATGCAAAGACGATTGCAGCCAACTCTAAATCGTGTGTAGGATAATTTTCTTCGTTCTTCTTCAATTGCCTTAAAGCATAGGCAATAACTTTTCCTTCTTGCATGAGAACGCATCCTAATCCTTGTCTTAAGGCGTCGCTATAAATGGTAAATTCTTCAATCGCTGGGTCTGGCAAAGCAAGAATGGGAGCTGAAACGAGTCGTCTTTTCAATTCTTGAAATGCTTCCTCGCATTCTTCACTCCATTCAAATTTTACCCCTTTTCGAGTCAATTTAGTCAAAGATGAAGCCAATAACGAAAAGTCTTTGACAAACCGTCGATAATATCCAGCTAATCCCAGAAAACTACGAATCTCTATCACGTTCTTTGGATGCTCCCAATCTAGCATAGCTTGAATCTTCACTGGATCGACGTAGATTCCTTCTTTAGAAATGTGATGACCCAAAAAGCTTACCTCACGAAGCCAAAATTCACACTTCGAGAATTTAGCATAAAGCTGATTTTCTCTGAGAATGTTCAGAGCAATTCTTAGATGATAAGAATGCTCGTCGTCCGATTTAGAATAAATAAGAATGTCATCAATGAAGATGATGACAAACTTATCTAAGTACGGCCGAAAGACCCGATTCATAAGATCCATAAAAGCTACAGGAGCATTTGTGAGTCCAAAAGGCATAACACAGAATTCAAAATGACCGTATCTGGTTCGAAAAGCAGACTTAGGGATATCAGATTCCCTAATCTTGAGTTGGTGATAACCAGATCGCAAATCAATTTTTGAGAACACAGTTGCTCCTTGCAATTGATCAAACAGATCATCAATTCTTGGAAGAGGATATTTGTTCTTAATTGTCACCTTGTTCAATTGACGGTAGTCGACACATAGGCGGAGTGATCCATCTTTCTTTTTGACAAAAAGAACTGGAGCACCCCACGGAGATGTGCTAGGTCATATGAACCCCTTCTCCAATAATTCCCCAAGTTGTGTCTGGAGTTCCTTGAGCTCAACAGGTGACATTCGATATGGAGTAATCGATATAGGTGTGATTCCAGGAAGTACGTCAATGGAAAAATTAATCTCTCGATTCGGAGGTTGTCCTGGTAAGTCTTCGGGAAAGACATCAGGAAATTCATTCACGATCGGGATGTCATCTAGTTTAGTTTCAGAAAGAGAAGTATCGATGACAAATGCCAAGAATGCCTCACAACCCTTACGCATTAATTTATGCGCAGTCAACATTGAAATAAAAGAGAGGGATCTCGTTTGAAGTTTACCTTCAAAAACAAGTTCTGAGAATCCTGGTCTACGAAAAATAACAAGCTTCTCGTGGCAATCGAGAATTGCATGATGAGAAGAAAGCCAATCCATGCCAAGAATAACATCAAGATCAATCAAAGGCAATGGTATCAATTCAGCCTCTAAAATGACATCTTTGATCTTCAATGGACAACCAAGGAATACCGAATCACGAATTAGACGCTCTCCAAGAGGGGTATGAACGATGAATCCAGGTGACAAATGAGAGATAGGATAATCTAAGATCGCAGTAAGATCATCCCAGATATAAGACCTATCAGAACTTGGGTCAAATAAAGCGTAGACCTGATGGTCTCCCACAAACACATGGCCTAAAAAAGCAATATTAGGTGAGATTGTGATTTAAAAATTCGGAAAGATAGAATTTTTTACGAATGTTTTATTCGTAATCAAGTAACATAACAAGGCGGGGTTAGATCTAGCATGTGAAAATACTCAGATTATAAATTACCTGTCACAACCTTCGGATCTGAGCGAGCCTCTTCTTGGGAAATATGAAATACTCTAGTTTGCTTCCTTCCTTGCATAGGTGATTGAGTACTAGGGCTGCTTGAGGCATCGGGCACTCTGGTAACTGCAGATCGAGTATCTCTTGGTGTAGAATATGTTAGTTTACCACGAAGCTGACCAGAACCCTGACTGCTCGCTCCCAAAAGCTGAGGACAAGAACTTTGCATATGCCCCAGCTGTCGACACTGAAAACATACTTGAGGAGCCTTAGAGGGGCCGTCGTGATATTTTAAGCAATTCTGGCACTTGCGATTTTCACCAACCGATCCGGAGACATTGCTCCCGCCTCTACTAAACTGCTGCCGAGGTTGAGGAAAATTAATAGATATCGAACTTGGTGCGCCACACGAAGGTCCCATACCCCTATACACTTTCGATGCATTTTCTGGAAATGCGCTCCCTTGCCTTTCTTTTGAGATCGTTCTGCAAGCTTATGTCTCGCCTGAGCAAAACTTTCTACCCTCAGGGCTTCTTCTATGAGATCATCAAGACTCTCGTACTTGTCTCCGGACTTGATGCGATCTCGAATGTTTAAATTAAGACCATCTTCAAATCTCTTGCATAAGTCTGTCATCGTATATGACTCAGGAGCGAATTCTCGCAATTTTAGAAATTTACTTTCGTACTCCACGACCGACATAATGCCTTGAAAGAGGTTGAAGAACTCCTTTCTCTTCTGATCCTTGATGTACTGAGAGAAGTATCAATCTTTGAATCGTTCCACAAAGATAGCCCACGTAATAGTAATTGAAGATTCTCTTTTAGATTTTGCCACCATCGTCGTGCATCTAGGCCTAACAGCTTGGTCGCAATGACCACACGATAACATTCTTCAATCATCAAGGTGTCAAAGGTATAATATCTTAGTTCAAACTAGATTTGTTTATAGAGCCCAAAACCTATTTATTGCGTCAACACCATCCAAATCTCTTTTTATCTCTAGGTACGTTTATGTTTCGAGGACGAAACTTTTTAGAGGAGGGGATACTTTATAATATCTTAGCTCAACTAGATTTTTTTTAGAAAGCCCAAAACCTATTTATTTATTTTTATGGCCCAAAAGGTCAGTCCTATCTTAGCCCAACTAGATTTTTTTTAGAAAGCCCAAAACCTATTTATTTATTTTTATGGCCCAAAAGGCCAGCCCTATCTTAGCCCAACTAGATTTTTTTTAGAAAGCCCAAACTTATTTATTTATTTATTTTGTAGCCCAAAGTTTCAGACCACTTAAATGGCCTGATATATATAATTATTAAGGCAAAAGTTAAAGAAAAAAAGAAGAGAGAAGAACGAGAGAAGAAAAACAAAAGAGGGGAAAGAAGAGAGTGAAGAGGAGAAACCCTTGTTGATCAAATTCTCCCTTACAACCCTCATCCTAGGTAGTTTCTAAGTTGTTTTGAGGTAAGTGGTGTGTGAATTAAGCTTCCTTCTTCCATGATTTTGTAATTTTGTGGGGTTTTTCTTTTTGGTATGTGGGTAATTCGCAGACTGTTCGAACTGATTTTGACATAGCTATTGCCCTCGAAAGTTTGCAAACTTAATTTCTGTACGTAGCGTTCCGTAGCCACTTGAAACGCCTCAATTCGATTATTCTACAATTAGTTATGATTTTTCTCGTAATCTGCTGCTAGCTGAAAAATTTCAGAATTTTTATGTCGAATTCAAATTTATTTTCTATCGTTTCGTTTAGTTAATGTATTGAAACGGGTTATGTGGGATTGGGAACTGATGTTAAGGAGTTACATGCCATTTTTATTTAATATCGACTCGTTCGAACTCGATTAGGAATTGTTTTTAGCAATGAAAGGTGATGTTACCGCTAATAGTTAGTTATATTTGATTTGTCTTTAATTGCTCATCTCCTTTCTAGGTAAAGAACCATCGACGAAGGGCAAGGGACCGACTTCAGATTTCAGAGAGAGTTACTTCCTTGTGAGTTGATAATTCGGGAACGCCTTCTCTTGTGGGAAGTGTGGACCCTCGATAAATGTGCATTTATTTTAGTTTTAGTTAATTGATAAGAAAATTATTTGGTATTGTGTTATGTGGTAAAGAGCCTGATTTGCTCGATTGCTCTGGTTAGAGTCCTGTTAGCCATTTTATGAGTATTATTGATTTTAACTTATGTTGAAGAGCCTTGCCGGCTCGATATCTGATAGCATTTATTGTGAATTATTTGAGAATTGATTTCTGGTTATTCTTGTGTGCCAATTAAGACTCTAACTTGAGCCGTTATTCATCTTATGATGCATATGCATATGTATGTCTGGTACCAAGATTAAGTAGCCCGAATTGGTCACGGTTCGGGTGAGTTGGAGCGACATTGATTAAGTAGCCCGAATTGTCGCGGTTCGGGTGAGTTAGAGTGACAACCAAGTTGCCCGTGGCTTAGCAGACCCGGGTGAGTTAGATCTAATGGGGCACCTGTCCATTTGCCAAATACTGATACTCTGGAGGGTAATCATTAGATGGATCAGTCTATTATAGGCTCAGTCAACATCACAGGTGTGGGACATGCATGTCATATATGTTTATATGTTTGATCATTTCAAGTATTCACGTCGATATTGAATTGTGAACTTTAGCACTTGGCGTGTTGAGAAAGAATATTAATGTGAATTTTATCTAGAGTAACGGTGACGGGCTTGGACTGTCTCTAGACGGAGAGCTCAGTTCGAGGAGGATATTGATTACCCACGCGTCTTTTATGTGATAACATGTTGTTTGAACTAATTGTGTTATTCGTAAATGTGCACTAAGATTTTTATTTTCATTAATATGTATACTGAGTGAGAAATAGTTATTGTGGGACGAAATGTAAGATTTTATGTTATGAACCGCGAGTGGGAATACATGCTTCGTATAAGGGTCGGGGTGACCGGCTTATCACCTCACTGAGCTAGTGGTTTTGCTCACCCCCATCATTCTTTCCTTTTTAGGCTGTTGATATCATTTTGGTTGGAGGTTTGCCTATCGTTTGCTCATCATCCAATCAGTGTTTTGGGTACTTTCTCTTTTATGTAAATTGACGGATTCATTGGCGAGATTGTATAGTTTATATTTGGTGACCCCCTTGATATTCTTTTTGTACCTTCGCGATGTTATATCATTCATGTATATTTTCTTTAAACTAAGTTACATAGTTGTATTTTGTACCTTTGTAAATCCTTGTTGATACTTTATGAGATGATGTTCTCAGGTTGTACCCGTTGTTATCAGTTGTTCAGTTCTACAGGTACTTGATAGCAAGCCTTACATTTTCTATAAACTTTGTGGAGTGGAGTGCACCCATTCCGCGAAATTTATGGTTAACGTGGCGGTTGTCGCGTTCTGTCTGGGGTCGGGGCGTGACACTAATTTCCTTTATCATGATTATTATTTCTTCATCATGATGCATATTTCCTTTATGATGATGCTCTTTACTAATATCATGATGATAATTCCCTACAAGATGATGCTCATTTTCACTATCGTGATGCTCATTTCCTTCATCATGATGCTCATTTCAAACATAATGATGCTCATTTCATTCATCATGATGGATATTTCCTTAATCATGATCCTCATTTCCTACATCACGTTGCATATTTCCTTCATTTGTATGATCATTTCCAATATCATAATGATCATTTCTTTCATCATTATGCAAATTTACTTTATAATGATACTAATTTCCATCACCACGATGCATAAATACTTCGTCATGATGCTCATTTATTTCATCTTTGTGCATATTTCCGTTATCATGATACTCATTTCCTACATCTAGATTCTAATTTCCTTTATCATGATGATCAATTTCTACGTCATTATGGTCATTTCCTTCATCACGACGCTTTTTTCCTACATCATGATGCATGTTTCCTTCATCAAGATGCTTATTTCCTACATCATGAAACTCATTTCATTCATCACGATGCATATTTCCTTTATCTTGATGCTTATTTCCTACATCACGAATCAGACATCATCAAAATGCGAATTTTCATATTCATGATGCATGTTTTCTTCATCATGATGCTCATTTCCTACATCATGATGCTTATTTCCATTATCATGATGCATAAATCTTTCATCATGATGCTTATTTCCTTCATCATGATGATCATTTCCATCATCATGATACTTGTTTCCTTCATCAAGAATCTTATTTCCTACATCATGATGCTCATTTCCTACATCATGATGCATATTTCCATCATCATGTTGGTCATTTCCTTCATCATGATGCTCATTTCGTTCATCGTGATGCATATTTCCTTTATCACGATGCTCATTTCTTCACCATGATGCATATTTCCTTTATCATGATGCTTATTTCCTTCATCTTGACGATCATTTACTACATCATTATGGTCACATCCTTCATTATGATGCTCATTTGCTTCAAATTATGCATATTTCCTTCATCATAATGCTTTTTTCCTACATTATGATGTCATTTCCTTCATCATGTTGCATGTCTCTTTCATAATAATGTGTATTCCTTCATCATGATGCTTACTTAATTCCATATAATGCATATTTCCTTTATCACGATGCTCATTTCCTACATCATGCTGCATATTTCTATCATCATGTTGCTCATTTATGTCATCTTGATGATCATTTCCCTCACCATGATGCTCATTTACTTCATCATGATGCATATTTTTTTCATCATTATACACATTTCCTGCATTATTATGCTCATTTATTTAATCATGATGTGCATTTCATCATCATGATGTTAATTTCCCACATAATTATGGTCATTTCCTTCATCATGATGCTCATTTCCTTCACCATGATGCGTTGTTCAATTATAATAATGCTTATTTCCTACATTATCATGCTCATGTCCTTCATAATGATGCATTTTTCCATCATCATAATGCAAATTTCCGACATCATGATGCTCATTTCGTTCATCATGATACAGTGATACAAATTTCCTTCATCATGATGCTCATTTCCTACATCGCGATGCATATTTCCGTCATGATGATTCTCATTTCTTTTATCATGATGCTCATTTCCTCCATCATGATGCTTACTTCTTCATCATGATGCAAATTTCCTTTAACGATGATCTTATCTACATCATGATGCTCAATTTCATCATCGTGATGATCATTTTCTTCATCATTATGCTCATTTTCACTATCGTGTGCTCATTTCCTTCATCATGATCCGTATTTTCTTCATCATGATGTTTATTTCCTGTATCATAATGTTCATTTTCTTCATAATGATAATCATTTATATGATCATGATACAAAAATTCTTCATCATGATGCTCGTTTCCTACATCGTGATACATATTTCCATCATCATGATGCATAAATCCTTCATCATGATACCTATTTCCTTCATCATGATGCTCATTTCCTACATCACGATGCATGTTTCCCTCATCATGATGCTCATTTCCTACATCATGATGCTCATTTCCTTCATCATTATGCTCATTTCCTTCGTCATGATGATCATTTCCAACGTCATTATGGTCATTCCCTTAATCATTATGCTCTTTTAATTCATAACGATGCATATTTCCTTTAACATGATGCTCATTTCCTACATCATTATACATATTTCTTTCTTCATGATTCTCATTTTAATCATCATGATAATTATTTCCTTCATCCTTATGCTCATTTCCTTCATCCAGATACATATTCCCTTCATCGTAATGCTCATTTCCTTCATCAATATGCTCATTTCCTTCATCATGATGCATATTTCCATCATCATGATACTTATTTCCACATCACGAGACTAACATCATCATGATGCATATTTTCTTCATCATGATGTTCATTTCCTTCATCATGGTGCTTATTTTCATCATCATCATCCATTAATTCCTTACCATGATGCTTATTTCCTTCGTCATGATACAGAAATCCTTCATTATGATGCGAATATCCATCATCATGAAGCACGTTTCCTTCAACATGATGCCCATTACCTACATCAATATGCTCATTTCCTTCATCACGATGCATGTTTTCTTCATTCTGATGCACATTTCCATCATCAAGATGTTATTTTCGTTCATCCTTATGTGTATTTCCTTCATCATGATGCTAATTTCCTACATCGTGATGCTCATTTCGTTCATCATTATCCATATTTCCTTCATCATGATGCTCATTTCCTACATCATGGTGCATATTTCCTTCATCATTACGCTTATTTCCAACATCATGATGCTCATTTCCTTCAGCATTATGCGTATTTCCTTCATCACAATGCTTTTTTCCTAAATTATGATGCTAACTACCTTCATCATGTTTCATGTTCCTTTCTGTTGGCGTTGGATCATTTGGTTAACGTGACCTGTTAGGATATCATGCGTTTCTATCATGGCAGAAGCAATAAATCATAGAAACGATTACCGTTCACCAGGTTATGTTGATGAAGATTGATTCTCGCAGGCAGCCTGTGTAGTCCCACGAGAATAGCCATAACTTCCTCGTCTGATGTCGGAATTGAATGATCTTTGTGCTCAGATGATCCTCTCTTCAACGTCTTTCCGTCAGTATATTGATCATCAAATTCTGAGTACTATACGAATTTATACAAATTTCGCAAGGCGGCGGACAGCAGCAGCAAACTACCTTCTGATCTTCTGCTGCATGTCCCAAGTCCGATCTCGACGTCGTGTGGGCGACGATCTACGAGACCTCCTCAATCTGCTCTCAACCCTTATCACACATGAATAATGAATTAGATTAGGGTTCCAGATAAGCTGAGGTGACTTATATACATGGGCTACAGCAGGGACCAGGAGGAGAAATTAGGTTGGGCCTCCATTGGGCTTAAGTATCCAAGCTTAGCCTAAAGCTTATACTTAAGTCCAATAATAATAATATATTCCATTAAAATATTATTATTTCACTACCGTACCAATCCCAAAATTACGTTTTGGGCTCCTTCTTATTATGAGCCCGTTAGTTCCCCCTGTTTAAGATATACAATGTCCATTAATTAATTTAAGTTACTGACAACTCAATTAATTAATATCTTATCCAAGAGTAGTACCATTCAACCTCATTATCATGTCGGAATAAATTCCACCTGCAGGGTTTACATGATAATCCTTATGAGCTCCTCAAGGGGACATCATCAATCTATGACGGACACGGATTCCTTCTACAATCAACAGCACACCATAGAGACAGCACTATTTCCCAACTCATCGAGTTTGTTGATTTAATTACATGTAAATCTCAACCATTGATGAATCAAAGAAATACATACTGCCCTACGTGTCTAGATTATTGTATAGGGATTAAGAGCACGAACTTCCATAATAACTGAGATCAAGTTCTCCTATAAGTCAGTATAAGTCAAACGATCTCAAGCGGTCCTGCTCAATACACACAAGTGCACTAGTGTGATTCTATAGCCAAGACAAGTTAATACCAAACCACATTACAACCATCCCGATAGAGAGTCCCCGTCTATCTCGGTTGTGAGCATCATTTTATACTTTATAAGAAAACCGATAATATGATCTTCCGCGTGTTGTCGCACAACATATTATCTACAGTATAAAGTAAGTGGACTATTGCATCGAACATATAAATAAATTATAAGATGCAATCATTTGATCATATGATTCTCATTTCAAATTAATTGTTATAACATTGTTCATACAAAAAGCTAGACTTTTAGTATACAATCCAACAATCTCCCACTTATACTAAAGACTATGCTGTCATGTTTTCTGCCATACATCTGATTTCCACTCCCACTACACGACCATCAAAAGCTCTCGCCTTAAGGTCCTTATAAATGGATTTACTAGGTTATCATCCGATGCAATCTAGGTGACAATAACCTTCCCCTCATCATACGATTTCTCATAATAGGTGGTACTCGCGCTCCATGTGTTTAATTGCCTTATGGACTCGTGATTCCTTTAAGTTTGCAACTGCACCAATATCATTAATTTAAATTGTGATAATTTTGGGCAAACTTAGAAATACTTCAAAGTCCATCATGAAGTTTCTAGAGTCATATAGATACTTTGGCTGCCTTATAGGTTCCAATTTATCATCTTTCCATGATGGAGTCTGGAGTCCAAAATATATTTCTATATAACACTCCTCCATATTATGGCTCTACTTCCTAAAATTAAATGCATAACCTTTGAGGTGGATTTACTGTTATCCCTATCTGATTTGAAAAATCTGAATCTATGTAACCCATAAGAATCAGTGAATTTGTTCGGTAAGCCCACATATAGTTTCTAGTCCTTTTCAGGTACATAAGTATATGTCTTACCACAGTTCAACATTCTTATTTTGGGTTACCTTGATACCCACTGTTCATGCCATCGGCAAAACAGATATCCAATCTCGTGCATATTCCTTAGATTAAGCTTCCTCATTTGCCGAAGCATAAGGAACCGCTTTCATCTTCTTTATCTACTTTTGTGTCACAAGACACATTCACTTAGATAAATTCACATGCTAAACGAGTAAGGATCGTATCATTATATGAAACTTGAGATAAGCATAACATCCTTTCTTGTGATCCGTATTATCGTGATCAAAAGGATATATTTTGCCCTTCTTAAGTCCTCCATCTCTACCGCTTTATTAACCGTACCCATACACCCGATAATAGCCTTTCATTGTCTCCAATGAGCAAGATACTATCTACGTATAGTACAAGAAACACCACCACGTTTCTGTCACTCTTTACAACACACAAGACTCATCCGCTCATTGATTTAAATCCATGCCACTGGATTACCTAATCAAAATAGATGCTTCATGATCTCAAAGCTTGCTTTTAGCCCATCGTTGGACATTTTCAAGCTTACTATCAAAATGCTATTAGCACTTTGCAATGAATCACTCTGGTTGCTTCACATAGATGTTTTCCTCAGGACTTCCATTCAGGAAAGTTGTCTTGACATCTATTTATTGTTCCTCATAATTCAATATGAGCAGCAATAAATAAAAGAATCCGGATTAACATTAGCATAGCTACCAGCGAACATGTTTGCTCATAATCGAACCATTTCTTTCTGAGTACACCCTTTCGCAATAAACTTTGCTTTCAAGGTTTTCACCTTACCGTATGATCCTCTTTTATTTCCTATGACCACTTCCAATGGCTTTAACACTATTTAGTGGTCTTTCAAGTTCCCAGACTTAATTTGGAATCCGTAGATTCTATTTCAACTTTCATTGCAACTTACTAAGATTTCGCATTATAATTTTATAGTGCAACGTCGTATCCCTAGGATAATACCATGTTTACTAGGGATCAAGTCTTACGACTTTCCCAAAACATGTATCTCACGGGTTGTCGAATAACCCTCCCACTGCGACAAGACACTACATGTAATTGTGTATCAGACATGACACGCGTTGCAGTTTAACTTGTGGTATATCCTCTTATACACTTGGTACTTATACTTTGTGTTTTCTTCTCACATCCTTTAGGACAACTTATAAATGGGTATGTGATTTATTACATAGTCCCTTTCCAAAAATCTAGTGTTTGTGTTAACAATCACCCTTCGATCTTTTAGACTAAATAAATCACCTTCATTTTTATAGAATATCCCACAAACAGACAAACATTCAAATGAATTACTGTTTTTAGGGCTTATCCATAAAATGAATTAAGTAATTCCAAATAATTCATCATCTATCTAATCATTACCATAAGAGTCTTATTCCTTCTATCCACCACGCCATTCAGCTGGAGCATGCCGGTGTAGACCACTTGAGATTTAATCTCAACCTATGATTAATAGCTCCTAATTATCCTAAGAGGTACTCGTAATGACCATTAAATCGTCATTACTTGATATATTTTCCATGATGCTTTACTGTACCAACCTTGCAATTCTTGAATAAATCAAAGAACTTAGACATGCAGTGCATCAAATAAATATATCGGTATCTAGAATAATCTTCGATTATTCATTAACACCTCTCGCCTGGATAATATTAGGTCCACTTGAATCAGAATGAACCAATTCCAACATATATATCTTTGGTTCTACACCCCTTTATCTTGAAAAGGTAATTAATCATTTTTACTTCCAAGCAAGACTCGCAAGTCTGATAGTTTCCACTTCAGATAAATCTTACGGTCTATCGGCTATCAACTTTTGAATCCTACTCAAGTAAAATGAACTAATCTTAGATGCCAAATGTATGTTTAGTTCATCTTTGAAGGTTCCTTTCTCTTACTAATATTAGAAGATGCATTATTAATTACTATTTGTTGCATCTGTGGGATGTACATGATTCAAGAGTATACATTATCCACCAATGTACTATTACAGATTATAGCCCCATTCCTCATCACTATGACCATGTCATTTAAATGAAATGAAGTATCCATCCGATAATGCATAGAAACCGAAATCAAATTCTTTCTATGAAATGTACGTAAAGATAATTTCTCATAATCAATCGTTTATTCTTATCATGAGATAAATAAACAACTCCCACTGCAATAGTCACTACCTTTGTAGTTTTACCCATGTCATAACAATCTTATTCTTAGTTGGTGATAAACATTTAGTGATTCCAGTATCTACACACTTCGTGTCAGTAGATGCCATCACTAATCATGTTTAAACAACTAGCAAGTAAGATTCTATCCTTGTTCACATCATGATGAAAATGACTTTCCTTTATCACATGTTTTGTCAGAAGTTTCCCACCATTTACATCCTTTTGTAATTCAGGTGGAACTCACTCAAAACATTTAGACAATTATGGAGAATAAAATTGACTTAGGTTTCCCTTTCAACTTCTATTCCATATATTTCCAAATCATTCATCAAATTAAATCATGATCTTCTGCCTTTTAACTTACTCAAGTATCCGAAGAGTTACATGAGACCATCATATTTCTATGAACCTCTCATCTCTTCACTAGAGACTTTAATAGGCATCATGAGACGTCCCTTGTAAGAACACACATGTATTTTCTTAAGCAGTAAAATTCAAAACTAAGATTCTTTTCTAATCATCTAATTTGGACAAGTAAATATTATTTCTTTTAGTTAACAACTAGTGAAATAAAACCATTTGAAATTCAGAGAACCACAAATAAATACACCGATCAAAACTTCGAATTTTATCCTTTTATATTGATTCCCTCAAAACAATATAAAATAAAATTCACCGACATCTAAAGCACCGTGAGTCTGCAAGCCACGTTAGTGTGGACGTTTACAAACCCGAACATTTACAAGAGAAGGTTTTACCCATTAATTTAATTTGTCAACCTAACTTTATGACAAAATAATTAATAGTCGGTTCCTCTTTAGCTATGCAAATAATAGCAGTGACTCCGTTGGGGAGGATACTAATTATTTACACCTAAGTGTACACCATTATTTGATCCCAAGTCCGCTGCCCAAGCTTATATGCCTTACTGTTGGAGAAGTACACACGCGCTCAGATAACTTCCTATAACCATCAATTATATGAGTTTGTACCTGTGAACCGCATATAAACTCATCCGTTAGGGAGGAAGGTACTATAGCCAACGCGCAAGTCCATATGCATCACATTACAAACAATAATTATTTAAAGAAGTCTGTACTAGTGATCCGTGAATAAACTCATCCATTAGAGAGGAAGGCTCTATTGCCAACTCGCAAGTTTACCCACATCACTTACAAACCAATAATGGAGGCCGCGGGAATTAATTACCAATCCCCTCTCCCACTTAGTTATTTAAGACCGAGGGTTATTACATGCATATAATATTTCAGAATAAAATATGCAACCTAGCATGCTCATACTTCCAAATATATAACAATAATTGACCAATTAAAACAATTATAGCGGTTATATATAAGGAAATAAATTGCCAAAAAAAAGTTGACTTGATCAACACTCCAACATACATGCATATAATATACCAAATATAATACGCAATCTAGCATGCTTCTATTTAAGGCAATAAATCATAGAGAATCATGCATACATATATAACAATAATCAATTAATAAATCAATTATAACAATTATATAACAGCGAATTCGATTGTTCGCCTCCAATCACGAATGCGGACAACTGCGATGGGGATCGACCTCCCAGCAGCCTGCTCCACCACTCTGGCACCCAGCCCGATCATATTGTGAAGACTCACGCAGAACCTGATGCAGACCAGTCGAACTCGATGCAAACCCGCTCGAACCTGGTGCAGAGTCAATCAAACCTAATGCAGACCAATCGAACCTGATGTGAATCCGCTCGAACCTGGTGCAGCATTGATTGAACCTGATGCAGACCAATCGAACCTGATGTAGACCCGCTCGAACCTGATGCAGCATCGATCGAACCTGATGCAGACCAATCGAACCTGATGCAAATCCGCTCGAACCCGGTGCAGCATCGATCGAACCTGATGCAGACCAATCGAACTTGATGCAAATCCGTTCGAACCTGGTACAGCATCGATCGAACCTGATGCAGACCAATCGAACCTGATGCAGACCCGCTCGAACCTGGTGCAGCATCGATCGAACCTGATGCAGACCAATCGAACCTGATGCAAATTCGCTCGAACCTGGTACAGCATCGATCGAACCTGATGCAGACCAATCGAACCTGATGCAAATCCGCTCGAACCTGGTGCAGACCAATCGAACCTGATGCAAATCCGCTCGAACCTGGTGCAGCATCGATCGAACCTGATGCAGACCAATCGAACTTGATGCAAATCAATCGAACCTGATGCAAATCCACTCGAACTGTCGCTCGTCCAAGGGCCTACTTGCACGGAACCAAGTTCAGCCCAACTCTCAACATCAAACTACACCAACTGTCGTTCAGGGTTCGCAACTGTAGGAAATGGGGAATCCAATCTCCACCGTCCAGAATCTACTCCTGTCAGTTTTGAACATGCTGTCCAAATTACAGGTCGATCCAACGGTTAGTTTCTGAGATACGGTTCTATTCCCTCGACTGCGCAGAACAGAATCGCCCAAAAACAGCTTCTATTTTCGGCGTATTCCCGACAACACAAAGCTCCAAATACAATCTTCACCGTTCAGAATGTACATCCACAAAATCCGAACGTGCTGACCAAAATTCAGCCTGATCCGATGGTTGAAACTCCAGTTATTGCCTATGCAACATCACTGCGCTGGATTTTCTCTCAATTTCTTCCTTCCTTGTGAAATTGACGAACAGTTTTCGTCGAATCCTCTCACACACAACCATCAACGAACAGATATGATATAGGGTATATTTCACATAGGGATATTCATGGTTTGCGCAGTAAAACCAAAACCCTAGACATGCGATCCTAATTTCGAAAAATTAATCACATAAACCCTAGCCTAACGTGTCACGCTTCACCACGAAACTGAAGCTCTGATACCAATTGTTGGCGTTGGATCATTTGGTTAACGTGACCTGTTAGGATATCATGTGTTTCTATCATGCGGAAGCAATAAATCATAGAAACGATTACCGTTCACCAGGGTATGTTGATGAAGATTGATTCTCGCAGGCAGCCTGTGCAGTCCCACGAGAATAGCCATAACTTCCTCGTCTGATGTCGGAATTGAATGATCTTTGTGCTCAGACGATCCTCTCTTCAACAGATTTCCGTCAGTATATTGATCATCAAATTCTGAGTACTATACGAATTTATACAAATTTCGCAATGCGGCGGACAGCAGCAGCAAACTACTTTCTGATCTTCTGCTGCATGTCCCAAGTCCGATCTCGACGTCGTGTGGGCGACGATCTACGAGACCTCCTCAATCTGCTCTCAACCCTTATCACACGTGAATAATGAATTAGATTAGGGTTCCAGATAAGTTGAGGTGACTTATATACATGGGCTACAGCAGGGACCAGGAGGAGAAATTGGGTTGGGCCTCAATTGGGCTTAAGTATCCAAGCTTAGCCCAAAGCTTATACTTAAGTCTAATAATAATAATATATTCCACTAAAATATTATTATTGCACTACCGTACCAATCCCAAAATTACGTTTTGGGCTCCTTCTTATTATGAGCCCGTTAGTCTCCCCATGTTTAAGATATACAATGCCCATTAATTAATTTAAGTTACTGAAAACTCAATTAATTAATATCTTATCCAAGAGTAGTACCACTCAACCTCATTATCATGTCGGAATAAATTCCACCTGCAGGGTTTACATGATAATCCTTATGAGCTCCTCAAGGGGATATCATCAACCTATGACGGACACGGATTCCTTCTACAATCAACAGCACACCATAGAGACAACATTATTTCCCAACTCATCGAGTTTGTTGATTTAATTACATGTAAATCTCACCCATTGATGCATCAAAGAAATACATAATGCCCAACGTGTCTAGATTATTGTATAGGGATTAAGAGCACGAACTTCCATAATAACTGAGATCAAGTTCTCCTATAAGTCAGTATAAGTCAAACGATCTCAAGCGGTCCTGCTCAATACACACAAGTGCACTAGTGTGATTCTATAGCCAAGACAAGCTAATACCAAACCACACTACAACCATCCCGATAGAGAGTCCCCGTATATCTCGGTTGTGAGCATCTGTTTATACTTTATAAGAAAACCGATAATATGATCTTCCGCGTGTTGTCGCACAACATATTATCTACAGTATAAAGTAAGTGGACTATTGCATCGAACATATAAATAAATTATAAGATGCAATCATTTGATCATATGATTCTCATTTCAAATTAATTGTTATAACATTGTTCATACAAAAAGCTAGACTTTTAGTATACAATCCAACACTTTCATCGTAATGTGTATTTACTTCATCATGATGCTTACTTCATTCATTATTATGCATATTTCCATTATCATGATTCTCATTTCCTACATCATAATGCATATTTCCATCATCATGTTGCTCATTTCTATCTTCTTGATTATCATTCCCCTCATTATGATTCATATTTTATTAAACATGATACAAATTTCCTACATCATTATGCTCATTTCGTTCATCATAATGCATATTTTCTTTATCATGATGTTAATTGCCTACATCATTACGTTCATTTCCTTCATCATGATGCTCATTTCCTTCACCATGATGCGTAGTTCCATCATAATGATGCTCATTTCCTACATCATGGTGCATATTTCCTTCATAATGATGCTCATTTCTTTTATCATGATGCTAATTTCCTTCATCATGATTCTTATTTCTTCATCATGATGCATATTTCCTTTATGATGATGCTCTTTACCAATATCATGATGATAATTCCCTACAAGATGATGCTCATTTCCGTCATCATGATGCTCATTTACACTATCGTGATGCTCATTTCCTTCATCATGATGCTCATTTCAAACATAATGATGCTCATTTCATTCATCATGATGGATATTTCCTTAATCATGATCCTCATTTCCTACATCATGTTGCATATTTCCTGCATTTTTATGATCATTTCCAACATCATGATGATCATTTCTTTCATCATTATGCAAATTTACTTTATAATGATACTAATTTCCATCACCACGATGCATAAATCCTTCGTGATGATGCTCATTTAGTTCATCTTTATGCATATTTCCGTAATAATGATACTCATTTCCTACATCTTGATTCTAATTTCTTTTATCATGATGATCAATTTCAACGTCATTATGGTCATTTCCTTCATCATGACGCTTTTTTCCTACATCATGATGCATGTTTCCTTTATCAAGATGCTTATTTCCTACATCATGAAACTCATTTCATTCATCACGATGCATATTTCCTTCATCTTGATGCTTATTTCCTACACCACGAATCAGACATGATCACTATGCGAATTTCCATATTCATGATGCATATTTTCTTCATCATGATGCTCATTTCCTATATCATGATGCTTATTTCCATTATCATGATGCATAAATCTTTCATCATGATGCTTATTTCCTTCATCATGATGATCATTTCCATCATCATGATGCTTGTTTCCTTCATCATGAGTCTCATTTCCTACATCATGATGCTCATTTCCTTCATCATGATGCATATTTTCCTTCATCATGATGCTAATTTCCTACATCACGATGCATATTTCCATCATCATGATGGTCATTTCCTTCATCATGATGCTCATTTCATTCATCGAGATGCATATTTTCTTTATCACGATGCTCATTCCTTCGGCATGATGCATATTTCCTTTACAATGATGCTTATTTCATTCATCTTGACAATCATTTCCTACATCATTATGGTTATATCCTTCATTATGATGCTCATTTCATTCAACATTATGCGTATTTCCTTCTTCATAATGCTTTTTCCTACATTATGATGCTCATTTCCTTCATCATGTTGCATGTTTCTTTCATAATAATTCGTATTTCCTTCAACATGATGCTTACTTCATTCCATATAATGCATATTTCCTTTATCATAATGCTCATTTCCTACATCATGCTGCATATTTCCATAATCGTGTTGCTCATTTCTGTCATCTTGATGATCATTCCCCTCATCATGATGCTCATTTACTTCATCATGATGCATATTTTTTTCATCATTATACGCATTTCCTGCATTATTATGCTCATTTCTTTAATCATGATGTGTATTTTCTTCATTATAATGTTAATTTCCTACATAATTATGGTCATTTCCTTCATCATGATGCTCATTTCCTTCACCATGATGCGTTGTTCCATCATAATAATGCTTATTTCCTACATTATCATGCTCATGTCCTTCATAATGATGCATTTTTTCATCATCATAATGCAAATTTCTGACTTCATGATGCTCATTTCGTTCATCATGATACATATTTCCTTCATCATGATGCTCATTTCCTACATCGCGATGCATATTTCTGTCATAATGATTCTCATTTCTTTTATCATGATGCTCATTTCCTTCATCATGATGCTTACTTCTTCATCATGATGCAAATTTCCTTTATAACGATGCTCTTATCTACATCATGATGCTCAATTTCATCATCATGAAGATCATTTACTTCATCATTATGCTCATTTTCACTATCGTGATGCTCATTTCCTTCATCATGATGCTTATTTTCTTCATCATGATGCTTATTTCCTGTATCATAATGCTTATTTTCTTCTTAATGATGCTCATTTCTATCATCATGATGCAAAAATTCTTAATCATGATGCTCATTTTTGACATCGTGATGCTTATTTCCATCGTCATGATGCATAAATCCTACATAATGATACTTATTTCCTTCATCATGATGCTCATTTTCTACATCACGATGCATGTTTCCCTCATCATGATGCTCATTTCCTACATCATGATGCTCATTTCCTTCATCATTATGCTCATTTCCTTCATCATAATGATCATTTCCAACGTCATTATGGTCATTCCCTTAATCATTATGCTCTTTTCATTCATAATGATACATATTTCCTTTAACATGATGCTCATTTCCTACATCATTATACATATTTCTTTCTTCATGATTCTCATTTCCGTCATCATGAGGATTATTTACTTTATCCTTATGCTCATTTACTTTATCATTATGTTCATTTCCTTCATCCTGATGCATATTTCCTTCATCGTAATGTTCATTTCCTACATCAATATGCTCATTTCCTTCATCATGTTGCATATTTTCATCAACATGATACTTATTTCCACATCACGAGACTAACATCATCATGATGCATATTTTCTTCATCATGATGCTCAATTCCTTCATCATGGTGCTTATTTTCATCATCATCATCATTTAATCCCTTACCATGATGCTTATTTCCTTCATCATGATACAGAAATCCTTCATTATGATGCGAATATCCATCATCATGATGCATGTTTCCTTCAACATAATGCCCATTTCCTACATCAACATGCGCATTTCCTTCATCACAATGATTGTTTTATTCATTATGATGCACATTTCCATCATCAAGATGCTATTTTCGTTCATCCTTATGTGTATTTCTTTCATCATGATGCTAATTTCCTACATCGTGATGCTCATTTCGTTCATCATGATCCATATTTCCTTCATCATGATGCTCATTTCCTACATCATGGTGCATATTTCCTTCATCATTACGCTTATTTCCAACATCATGATGATCATTTCCTTCATCATGATGCTAATTTCCTTCAGCATTATGCGTATTTCCTTCATCATAATGCTTTTTTCCTAAATTATGATGCTAACTACCTTCATCATGTTTCATGTTCCTTTCATCATAATGTGTATTTCCTTCATCATGATGCTTACTTCATTCCTTATTATGCATATTTCCTTTATCATGATGCTCATTTCCTACATCATGATGCATATTTCCCTCATCATGTTGCTCATTTTCGTCTTCTTGATGATCATTCCCCTCATCATGATGCTCATTTCCTTCATCATGATTCATGTTTTATTAATCATGATACAAATTTCCTACATCATTATGCTCATTTCGTTCATCATGATGCATATTTCCTTCATCATGATGTTAATTTCCTACATCATTACGTTCATTTCCTTCATCATGATGCTCATTTCTTTCACCATGATGCGTAATTCCATCATAATGATGCTCATTTCCTACATTATTATGCTCATGTCCTTCATACATGTATCCATTATCATAATGCTAATTTCCTCCATCATGATACTCATTTCGTTCATCATGATAAATATTTCCTTCATCATGATGCTCATTTCCTACATCATGGCGCATATTTCCTTCATAATGATGTTCATTTCTTTCATCATGATTCTTATTTCTTCATTATGATGCATATTTCCTTTATGATAATGCTCTTTACCAATATCATGATGCTAATTCCCTACAAGATTATGCTCATTTCCATCATCATGATGCTCATTTCTTTCTTCATAATGCTCATTTTCACTATCGTGATGCTCAATTTCCTTCATCATGATGCTCATTTCAAATATAATGATGCACATTTCATTCATCATGATGGATATTTCCTTCATCATGATCCTCATTTCCTACATCATGTTGCATATTACTTTCATTATTATGCTCATTTCCAACATCATGATGATCATTTCTTTCATCATTATGCAAATTTTCTTTATAATGATACTAATTTCCATCACCACGATGCATAAATCCTTCATCATGATGCTCATTTAGTTCATTTTTATGCATATTTCCGTTATCATGATACTCATTTCCTACATCTTGATGCTCATTTTCTTTATCGTGGTGATCAATTTCAACGTCATTATGGTCATTTCCTTCATCATGATGCTTTTTTCCTACATCATGATGCATGATTCCTTCATCAAGATGCTTATTACCTACATCGTGAAACTCATTTCATTCATCACGATGCATATTTCCTTCATCTTGATGCTTATTTCCCACATCACGAATCAGACATCAAGATCATCTTGATGCATATTTTCTTTATCATGATGCTCATTTTCTACATCATGATGCTTATTTCCATTATCATGATGCATAAATCTTTCATCATGATGCTTATTTCCTTCATCATGATGATCATTTCCATCATCATGATGTCTGTTTCCTTCATCATGAGTCTCATTGCCTACATCATGATGCTCATTTCCTTCATCATGATGCATATTTTCCTTTATCATGATGCTCATTTCCTACATCACGATGCATATTTCCATCATCATGATGGTCATTTCTTTCATCAAGATGCTCATTTCGTTCATCGTGATGCATATTTCCTTTATCATGATGCTCATTCCATCGTCATGATGCATATTTCCTTTATCATGATGCTTATTTCCTTCATCTTGACGATCATTTCCTATATCATTATAGTCATATCCTTCATTATGATGCTCATTTCCTTCAACATTATCCGTATTTCCTTCATCATAATGATTTTTTCCTAAATTATGATGCTAACTACCTTCATCATGTTTCATGTTCCTTTCATCATAATGTGCATTTCCTTCATCATGATGCTTTCATTCCTTATTATGCATTTTCCTTTATCATGATGCTCATTTCCTACATCATGATGCATATTTCCATCATCATGTTACTCATTTCCGTCTTCTCGATGATCATTCCCCTCATCATGATGCTCATTTCCTTCATCATGATTCATATATTATTAATCATGATACAAATTTCCTACATCATTATGCTCATTCCTTCATCATGATGCATATTTCCTTCATCATGATGTTAATTTCCTACATCATTACGTTCATTTTCTTCATCATGATGCTCATTTCCTTCACCATGATGCGTAGTTCCATCACAATGATGCTCATTTCCTACATTATTATGCTCATTTCCTTCATACATGTACTCATTATCATAATGCTAATTTCCTCCATCATGATGCTCATTTCGTTCATCATGATACATATTTCCTTCATCATGATGCTCATTTCCTACATCATGGCGCATATTTCCTTCAAAATGATGTTCATTTCTTTTATCATGATGCTAATTTCCTTCATCATGATTCTTATTTCTTCATCGTGATGCATATTTCCTTTATCATGATGCTCTTTACCAATATCATGATGCTAATTCCCTACAAGATTATGCTCATTTCTTTCTTCATGATGCACATTTTCACTATCGTGATGCTCATTTTCCTTCATCATGATGCTCATTTCAAACATAATGATGCACATTTCATTCATCATGATGGATATTTCCTTCATTATGATCCTCATTTCCTACATCATGTTGCATATTTTCTTCATTATTATTCTCATTTCCAACATCATGATGATCATTTCTTTCATCATTATGCAAATTTTCTTTATAATGATACTAATTTCCATCACCACGATGCATAAATCCCTCATCATGATACTCATTTCCTACATCTTGATGCTCATTTTCTTTATCGTGATGATCAATTTCGACGTCATTATGGTCGTTTCCTTCATCATGATGCTTTTTTCCTACATCATGATGCATGATTCCTTCATCAAGATGCTTATTACCTACATCATGAAACTCATTTCATTCATCATGATGCATATTTCCTTCATCTTGATGCTTATTTCCCACATCACGAATCAGACATCAACACGATGCGAATTTCCATATTCATGATGCATATTTTCTTCATCATGATTCTCATTTCCATCATTATAATGCATAATTGCTTCATCATTATGCTCATTTCCTTAATCTTGATGCCCTTCGTCATGATGCCCATTTCCTACATCATTATGCTCATTTCCTTCGTCACAATTCATATTTACTTCATCATGATACTCATTTCATTCATCATGATGCTCATTTTTGCCATCCTGATGCTCATTTCCATCATCATGATGTATATTTCATTCATAATGATTCTCTTTCCAACATCATGATGCTTATTTCCTTAATCATGTTGCGTATTTCCTTCATCATGATGAATATTTTTTTCATCATGATGCTTATTTCCTTCATCATGATGCTCATTTCCATCATCCTGATGCAAAAATTCTTCATCATGATGCTTATTTCCATCAAAATGATGCATAAATCCTTCACCATGATACTTATTTCCTTCATCATAATGCTCATTTCCTACATCACGATGCATGTTTGCCTCATCATGATGCTCATTTCCTACATCATGATGCTCATTTTCTTCATCATTATGCTCATTTCCTTCATCATGATGATCATTTCCTACGTCATTATGGTCATTCCCTTAATCATTATGCTCTTTTCATTCATACTGATGCATATTTCCTTTATCATGATGCTCATTTCCTACATCATTATACATATTTATTTTTCATGATTCTCATTTCCATCATCATGATGATCATTTCCTTTGTCCTTATGCTCATTTACTCCATCATTATGCTCATTTCCTTTATCCTGATGCGTATTTCCTTCATCGTAATGCTCATTTCCAACATCAATATGCTCATTTCCTTCATCATGATGCATATTACCATCATCATGATACTTATTTCCACATCACGAGACTAACATCATCATGACGCATATTTTCTTCATCATGATGCTCATTTCCTTCATCATGGTGCTTATTTTCATCATCATCAACCATTAATCCCTTACCATGATGCTTGTTTCCTTCATTATGATGCGAATATCCATCATCATGATGCATGTTTCCTCCAACATGATGCCCATTTCCTACATCAATATGCTCATTTCCTTCATCACGATGCATGTTTTCTTCATTATGATGCACATTTCCATCATCAAGATTCTATTTTCGTTCATCCTTGTGTGTATTTCCTTCATCATGATGCTAATTTCCTACATCGAGATGCTCATTTCGTTCATCATGATCCATATTTCCATCATCATAATGCTCATTTTCTACATCATGGTGCATATTTCCTTCATCATTACGCTTATTTCCAACATCATGATGATCATTTCCTTCATCATGATGCTCATTTCCTTTAGCATTATGCGTATTTCCTTCATCATAATGCTTTTTTCCTAAATTATGATGATAACTACCTTCATCATGTTTCATGTTCCTTTCATTATAATGTGTATTTCCTTCATCATGATGCTTACTTCATTCCTTATTATGCCATTTCCTTTATCATGATTCTCATTTCCTACATCATGATGCATATTTCTCTCATCATGTTGCTCATTTTCGTCTTCTTGATGATCATTCCCCTCATCATGATGCTCATTTCCTTCATCATGATTCATGTTTTATTAATCATGATACAAATTTCCTACATCATTATGCTCATTTCGTTCATCATAATGCATATTACCTTCATCATGATGTTAATTTCCTACATCATTACGTTCATTTCCTTCATCATGATGCTCATTTCTTTCACCATGATGCGTAATTCCATCATAATGATGCTCATTTCCTACATTATTATGCTCATGTCCTTCATACATGTATCCATTATCATAATGCTAATTTCCTCCATCATGATACTCATTTCGTTCATCATGATAAATATTTCCTTCATCATGATGCTCATTTCCTACATCATGGCGCATATTTCCTTCATAATGATGTTCATTTCTTTCATCATGATTCTTATTTCTTCATTATGATGCATATTTTCTTTATGATGATGCTCTTTACCAATATCATGATGCTAATTCCCTACAAGATTATGCTCATTTCCATCATCATGATGCTCATTTCTTTCTTCATAATGCTCATTTTCACTATCGTGATGCTCAATTTCCTTCATCATGATGCTCATTTCAAACATAATGATGCACATTTCATTCATCATGATGGATATTTCCTTCATCATGATCCTCATTTCCTACATCATATTGCATATTTCCTTCATTATTATGCTCATTTCCAACATCATGATGATCATTTCTTTCATCATTATGCAAATTTACTTTATAATGATACTAATTTCCATCACCACGATGCATAAATTCTTCATCATGATGCTCATTTAGTTCATCTTTATGCATATTTCCGTTATCATGATACTCATTTCCTATATCTTGATGCTCTTTTCCTTTATCATGATGATCAATTTTGACATCATTATGGTCATTTCCTTCATCATGATGCTTTTTATCCACATCATGATACATGTTTCCTTCATCAATATGCTTATTTCCTACATCATGAAACTCATTTCATTCATCACGATGCATATTTCCTTCATCTTGATGCTTATTTCCCACATCACGAATCAGACATCAACACGATGCGAATTTCCATATTCATGATGCATATTTTCTTTATCATGATGCTCATTTTCTGCATCATGATGCTTATTTCCATCATCATGATGCACAAATCTTTCATCATGATACTTATTTCCTTCATCATGATGATCATTTCCATCATCATGATGTCTGTTTCCTTCATCATGAGTCTCATTGCCTACATCATGATGCTCATTTCCTTCATCATGATGCATATTTTCCTTTATCATGATGCTCATTTCCTACATCACGATGCATATTTCAATCATCATGATGGTCATTTCCTTCATCATGATGCTCATTTCGTTCATCGTGATGCATATTTCCTTTATCATGATGCTCATTCCATCGTCATGATGCATATTTCCTTTATCATGATTCTTATTTCCTTTATCTTGACGATCATTTCCTACATCATTATAGTCATATCCTTCATTATGATGCTCATTTCCTTCAACATTAGGCGTATTTCCTTCATCATAATGATTTTTTTCCTAAATTATGATGCTAACTACCTTCATTATGTTTCATGTTCCTTTCATCATAATGTATATTTCCTTCATCATGATGCTTACTTTATTCCTTATTATGCATTTTTCTTTATCATGATGCTCATTTCCTACATCATGATGCATATTTCCATCATCATGTTACTCATTTCCGTCTTCTCGATGATCATTCCCCTCATCATGATGCTCATTTCCTTCATCATGATTCATATATTATTAATCATGATACAAATTTCCTACATCATTATGCTCATTCCGTTCATCATGATGCATATTTCCTTCATCATGATGTTAATTTCCTGCATCATTACGTTCATTTTCTTCATCATGATGCTCATTTCCTTCACCATGATGCGTAGTTCCATCATAATGATGCTCATTTCCTACATTATTATGCTCATTTCCTTCATACATGTATCCATTATCATAATGCTAATTTTCTCCATCATGATGCTCATTTCGTTCATCATGATACATATTTCCTTCATCATGATGCTTATTTCCTACATCATGGCGCATATTTCCTTCAAAATGATGTTCATTTCTTTTATCATGATGCTAATTTCCTTCATCATGATTCTTATTTCTTCATCATGATGCATATTTCCTTTATGATGATGCTTTTTACCAATATCATGATGCTAATTCCCTACAAGATTATGCTCATTTCTTTCTTCATGATGCACATTTTCACTATCGTGATGCTCATTTTCCTTCATCATGATGCTCATTTCAAACATAATGATGCACATTTCATTCATCATGATGGATATTTCCTTCATTATGATCCTCATTTCCTACATCATGTTGCATATTTTCTTCATTATTATGCTCATTTCCAACATCATGATGATCATTTCTTTCATCATTATGCAAATTTTCTTTATAATGATACTAATTTCCATCACCACGATGCATAAATCCCTCATCATGATGCTCATTTAGTTCATCTTTATGCATATTTCCGTTATCATGATACTCATTTCCTACATTTTGATGCTCATTTTCTTTATCGTGATGATCAATTTTGACGTCATTATGGTCATTTCCTTCATCATGATGCTTTTTTCCTACATCATGATGCATGATTCCTTCATCAAGATGCTTATTACCTACATCATGAAACTCATTTCATTCATCACGATGCATATTTCCTTCATCTTGATGCTTATTTCCCACATCACGAATCAGACATCAACACGATGCGAATTTCCATATTCATGATGCATATTTTTTTCATCATGATTCTCATTTCCATCATTATAATGCATAATTGCTTCATCATTATGCTCATTTCCTTAATCTTGATGCCCTTCGTCATGATGCTCATTTCCTACATCATGATGCTCATTTTTGCCATCCTGATGCTCATTTCCATCATCATGATGTATATTTCATTCATAATGATTCTCTTTCCAGCATCATGATGCTTATTTCCTTAATCATGTTGCGTATTTCCTTCATCATGATGAATATTTTTTTCATCATGATGCTTATTTCCTTCATCATGATGCTCATTTCCATCATCCTGATGCAAAAATTCTTCATCATGATGCTTATTTCCATCAAAATGATGCATAAATCCTTCACCATGATACTTATTTCCTTCATCATAATGCTCATTTCCTACATCACGATGCATGTTTGCCTCATCATGATGCTCATTTCCTACATCGTGATGCTCATTTTCTTCATCATTATGCTCATTTCCTTCATCATGATGATCATTTCCTACGTCATTATGGTCATTCCCTTAATCATTATGCTCTTTTCATTCATACTGATGCATATTTCCTTTATCATGATGCTCATTTCCTACATCATTATACATATTTATTTTTCATGATTCTCATTTCCATCATCATGATGATTATTTCCTTTATCCTTATGCTCATTTACTCCATCATTATGCTCATTTCCTTCATCCTGATGCGTATTTCCTTCATCGTAATGCTCATTTCCTACATCAATATGCTCATTTCCTTCATCATGATGCATATTTCCATCATCATGATACTTATTTCCACATCACGAGACTAACATCATCATGACGCATATTTTCTTCATCATGATGCTCATTTCCTTCATCATGGTGCTTATTTTCATCATCATCAATCATTAATCCCTTACCATGATGCTTATTTCCTTCATTATGATGCGAATATCCATCATCATGATGCATGTTTCCTCCAACATGATGCCCATTTCCTACATCAATATGCTCATTTCCTTCATCACGATGCATGTTTTCTTCATTATGATGCACATTTCCATCATCAAGATTCTATTTTTGTTTATCCTTATGTGTATTTCCTTAATCATGATGCTAATTTCCTACATCGAGATGCTCATTTCGTTCATCATGATCCATATTTCCATCATCGTAATGCTCATTTTCTACATCATGATGCATATTTCCTTCATCATTACGCTTATTTCCAACATCATGATGATCATTTCCTTCATCATGATGCTCATTTCCTTTAGCATTATGCGTATTTCCTTCATCATAATGCTTTTTTCCTAAATTATGATGATAACTACCTTCATCATGTTTCATGTTCCTTTCATTATAATGTGTATTTCCTTCATCATGATGCTTACTTCATTCCTTATTATGCCATTTCCTTTATCATGATGCTCATTTCCTACATCATGATGCATATTTCCCTCATCATGTTGCTCATTTTCGTCTTCTTGATGATCATTCCCCTCATCATGATGCTCATTTCCTTCATCATGATTCATGTTTTATTAATCATGATACAAATTTCCTACATCATTATGCTCATTTCGTTCATCATGATGCATATTACCTTCATCATGATGTTAATTTCCTACATCATTACGTTCATTTCCTTCATCATGATGCTCATTTCTTTCACCATGATGCGTAATTCCATCATAATGATGCTCATTTCCTACATTATTATGCTCATGTCCTTCATACATGTATCCATTATCATAATGCTAATTTCCTCCATCATGATACTCATTTCGTTCATCATGATAAATATTTCCTTCATCATGATGCTCATTTCCTACATCATGGCGCATATTTCCTTCATAATGATGTTCATTTCTTTCATCATGATTCTTATTTCTTCATTATGATGCATATTTTCTTTATGATGATGCTCTTTACCAATATCATGATGCTAATTCCCTACAAGATTATGCTCATTTCCATCATCATGATGCTCATTTCTTTCTTCATAATGCTCATTTTCACTATTGTGATGCTCAATTTCCTTCATCATGATGCTCATTTCAAACATAATGATGCACATTTCATTCATCATGATGGATATTTCCTTCATCATGATCCTCATTTCCTACATCATGTTGCATATTTCCTTCATTATTATGCTAATTTCCAACATCATGATGATCATTTCTTTCATCATTATGCAAATTTACAAATTTCCATCATCACGATGCATAAATTCTTCATCATGATGCTCATTTAGTTCATCTTTATGCATATTTCTGTTATTTTGATACTCATTTCCTACATCTTGATGCTCATTTCCTTTATCATTTTAATTAATTTCAACGTCATTATGGTCATTTCCTTCATCATGATGCTTTTTTCCTACATCATGATGCATGTTTCCTTCATCAAGATGCTTATTTCCTACATCACGACACTAATTTCATTCATCACGATGCATATTTCCTTCATCTTGATGCTTATTTCCCACATCACGAATCAGACATCAACACGATGCGAATTTCCATATTCATGATGCATATTTTCTTCATCATGATGCTCATTTCCTACATCATGATGCCTATTTCCATTATTATGATGCATAAATCTTTCATCATGATGCTTATTTCCTTCATCATGATGATCATTTCCATCATCATGATGTTTGTTTCCTTCATCATGAGTCTCATTTCCTACATCATGATGCTCATTTCCTTCATCATGATACATATTTTCCTTCATCATGATGCTCATTTCCTACATCACGATGCATATTTCCATCATCATGATGGTCATTTCCTTCATCGTGATGCTCATTTCGTTTATCGTGATGCATATTTCCTTTATCATGATGCTCATTCCTTTGTCATGATGCATATTTCCTTTATCATGATGCTTATTTCCTTCATCTTGACGATCATTTCCTACATCATTATGGTCATATCCTTCGTTATGATCCTCATTTCCTTCATCATGTTGCATGTTTCTTTTATAATAATGCGTATTTCCTTCATCACGATGCTTACTTCATTCCATATAATGCATATTTTCTTTATCATGATGCTCATTTCCTTCATCATGTTGCATATTTCTATCATGATGTTACTCATTTCTTTCATCTTGATGATCATTCCCCTCATCATGATGCTCATTTCCTTCATCATGATGCATATTTTTTTCATCATTATACTCATTTTTTTAATCATGATTCATATTTCCTTCATCATGAAGTTAATTTCCCACATAATTATGGTCATTTCATTCATCATGATGCTCATTTCCTTCACCATGATGCATTGTTTCATCATAATAATGCTCATTTCCTACATTATCGTGCTCATGTCCTTCATCATAATGCTAATTTCCGACATCATGATGCTTATTTCGTTCATCATGATATATATTTCCTTCATCATCATGCTCATTTCCTACAACGCGATGCATATTTCCGTCATAATGATTCTCATTTCTTTTATCATGATGCTTATTTCTTCTTCATGATGCAAATTTCCTTTATAACGATGCTCTTATCTACATCATGATGCTCATTCCCTACATGATGATGCTCAATTTCATCATCATGATGATCATTTCCTTCATCATTATGCTCATTTTCACTATCATGATGCTTATTTCCTTCATCATGATGCTTATTTACTGTATCATAGTGCTCATTTTCTTCATAATGATGCTTATTTCTATCATCATGATTCTCATTTCCATCATTATGATGTATAATTCCTTCATCATTATGCTCATTTCCTTAATCTTGATGCCCTTAGTCATGATGCCCTTTTCCTACATCATTATGCTCATTTCCATCATCACGATGCATATTTACTTCATTATGATACTCATTTCATTCATCATGATGTTCATTTTCGTCATCCTGATGCTCATTTCCATCATCGTTATAATATCTTAGCCCAACTAGATTTTTTTTAGAAAGCCCAAAACCTATTTATTTATTTTTATGGCCCAAAAATATCTTAGCCCAACTAGATTTTTTTTAGAAAGCCCAAAACCTATTTATTTATTTTTATGGCCCAAAAGGCCAGCCCTATCTTAGCCCAACTATATTTTCTTTTAGAAAGTCCAAACTTATTTATTTATTTATTTATTTTGTGGCCCAAAGTTTCAGCCCACTTAAATGGCTTGATATATAATTATTAAGGCTAAAGTTAAAAAAAAAAAGAGAGAAGAACGGGAGAAGAAAAACAAAAGAGGGGAAAGAAGAGAGTGAAGAGGAGAAACCCTTGTTGATCAAATTCTCCCTTACAACCCTCATCCTAGGTGGTTTCTAAGTTGTTTTGAGGTAAGTGGTGTGTGAATTAACCTTCCTTCTTCCATGGTTTTGTAATTTTGTGGGGTTTTTCTTTTTGGTATGTGGGTAATTCGCAGACTGTTCAAATTGATTTTGACATAGCTATTGCCCTCAAAAGTTTACAAACTTAATTTCTTACGTAGCTGAACTAGTTAGCTTTCCGTAGCCACCTGAAACGCCTCAATCCGATTATTCTACAATTAGTTATGATTTTTCTCGTAAACTGCCGCTAGCTGGAAAATTTCAGAATTTTTATGTCGAATTCAAATTTATTTTCTATCGTTTCGTTTAGTTAATGTATTGAAACGGGTTATGTGGGATTGGAAACTGATGTTAAGGAGTTAGATGTCATTTTTATTTAATATCGACTCGTTCGAACTCTATTAAAATTTGTTTTTAGCAATGAAAGGTGAGGTTACAAATAGTTAGTTATATTTGATTTGTCTTTAATTGCTCATCTCCTTTCTAGGTAAAGAACCATTGACGAAGGGCAAGGGACCGACTTCAATTTCCGGAGAGAGTTAATCACTTCCTTGTGAGTTGATAATTCGGGAACGCCTTCTCTTGTGGGAAGTGTGGACCCTCGATAAATGTGCATTTATTTTAGTTTTAGTTAATTGATAAGAAAATTATTTGGTATTGTGTTATGTGGTAAAGAGCCTGATTGGCTCGATTGCTCTGGTTAGAGTCTTGTTAGCCATTTTATGAGTATTATTGATTTTAACTTATGTTGAAGAGCCTTGCCGGCTCGATATCTTATAGCATTTATTGTGAATTATTTGTGAATTGATTTCTGGTTATTCTTATGTGCCAATTAAGACTCTAACTTGAGTCGTTATTCATCTTATGATACATATGCATATGTATGTCTGGTACCAAGGTTAAGTAGCCCGAATTGGTCACGGTTCGGGTGAGTTGGAGCGACATTGATTAAGTAGCCCGAATTATCGCGGTTCGGGTAAGTTAGAGTGACAACCAAGTTGGTTGTTGCTTGGCAAACCCGGGTGAGTTAGATCTAACGGGGCACCTGTCCATTTGCCAAATACTGATACTCTGGAGGGTGATCGTTAGATGGATCAGTCTATTATAGGCTCAGTCAACGTCACTGGTGTGGGACATGCATGTCATATATGTTTATATGTTTGATCATTTCAAGTATTCACGTCGATATTGAATTGTGAACTTTAGCACTTGGCGTGTTGAGAAAGAATATTAATGTACATTTTATCTAGAGTAACGGTGACGGGCTTGGACTGTCTTTCGACGGAGAGCTCAGTTCGAGGAGGATATTGACTACCCACGTGTCTTTTATGTGATAACATGTTGTTTGAACTAATTGTGTTATTCGTAAATGTGCACTAAGGTTTTTATTTTCATTTATATGTATACTGAGTGAGAAATAGTTATTGTGGGAAGAAATGTTGGATCTTATGTTATGAATCGTGAGTGGGAATACATGCTTCGTATAAGGGTCGGGGTGACCGGCTTATCACCTCACTGAGCTAGTGGTTTTGCTCACCCCCATCATTCTTTCCTTTTCAGGCTGTTGATATCGTTTTGGTTGGAGGTTTGCCTATCGTTTGCTCGTCATCCAATTAGTGTTTTTGGTACTTTCTCTTTTATGTAAATTGACGGATTCATTGGCGAGATTATATAGTTTATATTTGGTGACCCCCTTGATGTTCTTTTTGTACCCTCGCAATGTTATATCGTTCATGTATATTTTCTTTAAACTAAGTTACATCGTTGTATTTTGTACCTATGTAAATCCTTGTTGATACTTTATGAGATTATGTCCTCGGGTTGTACCCATTGTTATCAGTTGTTCAGTTCTACAGGTACTTGATAGCAAGCCTTACGTTTTCTATAAACTTTGTGGAGTGGAGTGCACCCATTCCGCGAAATTTATGGTTAACGTGGCGGTTGTCGCGTTCTGTCTGGGGTCGGGGCGTGACAATCATGATGTAAATTTCATTCATAATAATTCTCTTTCCTACATCATGATGCTTATTTCCTTAATCATGTTGCTCATTTCCTTCATCATGATGAATAATCATGTTGCTCATTTCCATCATCATGATGCAAAAATTCTTCATCATGATGCTCATTTCCTACATCATGATGCTTATTTCCATCAACATGATGCATAAATCCTTCACCATGAAACATATTTCCTTCATCATAATGCTCATTTCCTACATGACGATGCATGTTTCCCTCATCCTGATGCTCATTTCCTACATCATGATGCTCGTATCCTTCATCATTATGCTCATTTCCTTCATCATGATGATCATTTCCTACGTCATTATGGTCATTCCCTTAATCATTATGCTCTTTTCATTCATAATGATGCATATTTCCTTTATCATGATGCTCATTTCCTACATCATTATACATATTTCTTTTTCATGATTCTCTTTTCCATCATCATGATGATTATTTCCTTATGCTCATTTACTTCATCATTATTCTCATTTCCTTCATCCTGATCCATATTTCCTTCATCGTAATGCTCATTTCCTACATCAATATGCTTATTTCCTTCATCATGATGCATATTTCCATCATCATGATGCTTATATCCCACATCACGATACTAACATCAACATGATGCATATTTTCTTCATCATGAAGCTCATTTCCTTCATCATGGTGCTTATTTCATCATCATCATGCATTAATCCCTTACCATGATGCTTATTTCCTTCATCATGACACAGAAATCCTTCATTATGATGCGAATATCCATCATCATGATGCATGTTTCCTTCAACACGATGCCCATTTCCTACATCAATATGCTCATTTCCTTCATCACGATGCATGTTTTCTTCATTTTGAGGCTCATTTCCATCATCAAGATGCTATTTTCGTTCATCATTATGTGTATTTCCTTCATCATGATGCTAATTTTCAACATCATGATGCTCATTTCGTTCATCATGATGCTCATTTCCTTCATAATAATGCTTTTTTCTTAAATTTTGATGCTCACTACCTTCATCGTGTTTCATGTTCCTTTCATCATATTGTGTATTTCCTTCATCATGATGCTTACTTCATTCTATATTATGCATATTTCCTTTATCATTATGCTCATTTCCTACATCATGATGCATATTTCCATCATCATGTTGCTCATTTCCGTCTTCTTGATGATCATTCCCCTCATCACGATACTCATTTCCATCATCATGATTCATATTTTATTAATCACGATACATATTTCCTACATCATTATGCTTATTTCGTTCATCATGATGCATATTTCCTTCATAATGATGTTAATTTCCTACATCATTATGTTCATTTCCTTCATCATGATGCTCATTTTCTTCACCATGACGTGTAGTTCCATCATGATGATGCCCATTTCCTACATTATTATGCCCATGTCCTTCATCATGATGCATGGTTCCACTATTATTATAATATCTTAGCCTAACTAGATTATTTTTTTTAGAAAGCCCAAAACCTATTTATTTATTTTTGGCCCAAGTTGACCTAGATTTGTTTTTAAAGCCCAAAACCTATTTATTTATTTTTGGCCCAAGTTGACCTAGATTTGTTTTTAGAGCCCAAAACCTATTTATTTATTTATTTGGCCCAAGTCCAGCCCACTTAAATGGCATAACATGGAAATAAGCCCAGCCCATTCTAATAGCCTCAACACATATAAAAAAAAAAGAAAAGAAAGAAAGAAGAGTACGGGAGAAGAAAAGTGAGAAGAACAAAAGAGGGGAAAGAAGAGAGTGAAGAGGAGAAACCCTTGTTGATCAAATTCTCCCTTACAACCCTCATCCTAGGTGGTTTCTAAGTTGTTTTGAGGTAAGTAATAGGTTAATTAAGCTTCCTTCCTCCAAGATTTTGTGATTTTGTTGGGTTTTCTTCCTTATATGAGGAAATTCGTAGCTACTGTTCGAACTACTTTCGTAATGGCTATTGATCTCTGAAATTTGTAAACTCAATTTCTATACGTAGCTGAACTCGTTAGCTTTCCGTAGCCACCTGAAACGCCTCCATCCGATTTTTCTACAATTAGTTATGATTTTTCTTGTAAACTGCTGCTAGCTGGAAAATTTCAGAATATTTATGTCGAATTCAAATTTATTTCCTATCGTTTTGTTTAAGAAATGATCTGAAACGGGTTATGTGAGATTGGGAGATGATGTTGAGGAGATACGGGCTGTTCTTATTTAATATCGACTCGCTCAAACTCGATTAAGATTTATTTTGACAATGAAAGACGATGTTACTGCTAATAGTTAGTTATATTTGATTTGTCTTTAATTGCTCATCTCCTTTCTAGGTAAAGAACCATCGACGAAGGGCAAAGGACCTACTTCAGACTCCGGAGAGAGTTAATCACTTCCTTGTGAGTTGATAATTCGGGAACGCCTTCTCTTGTGGGAAGTGTGGACCCACGTTAAATTTGCATTCATTTTATTTTTAGTTAATTGATAAGAAAATTTTGGTAATATGTTATGTGGTAAAGAGTCTGATTGGCTCGATTGTTCTAGTTAGAGCCTGATTGGCCTAAGATGGTCCATTGATTATCTTATATTATTTTATATGGGTATTGTTGATTTTAACTTATGTTGAAGAGCCTTGCCGGCTTGATATCTGATAGCCTTTATTGCGAATTATTTGCAGATTGATTTCTTGTTATTCTTGTGACTTGTGTGCCAATTAAGACTATGACTTGAGTTGTTATTTATCTCATGATGCATATGTATACCTGGTACCAAGGTTAAGTAGCTCGAATTGGTCACGGTTCGGGTGAGTTGGAGCGACATTGATTGAGTAGCCCGAATTGTCGCGGTTCGGGTGAGTTAGAGTGACAAACAAGTCGCCCGTGGCTTGGCAAACCCGGGTGAGTTAGATCTAATGGGGCACCTGTCCATTTGCTAAATATTGATTCTTTGGAAGGTGATCATTAGATAAATCAGTCTATTATAGGCTCAGTCAATGTCACCAGTGTGGGACATGCATGTCATATATGTTTATATGTTTGATCATTTCAGGGATTACATCGATATTTTATTGTGAATTTTAGCACTTGGTGTGCATTGAGGAAGAACATTAACATGCATTTTGTCTAGAGTAACGGTGACGAGCTCGGACTGACTCTCGACGGAGAGATCAGTTCGAGGAGGATATTGGCTACCCACGCGTCTTTTATGTGATAACATCTTGTTTGAACTAATTGTGTATTAGTAAATGCATTCATAGGTTGTATTTTTCGTTAAGTTGTATATTATGTAAACATAATAATTGATGTGGAACAAAATATTGGATTTTATGTTGTGAAGTACGAACGGGAGTACATGCTTCGTATAAGGGTTGGGGTGACCGGCTTATCACCTCACTGAGCTAGTGGTTTTGCTCACCCCCATCATTTCCTTCCTTTTCAGGCTGTTGATATCGTTTTGGTTGGAGGTTTGCCTATCGTTTGCTCATCATTCGATCGGGGTTTTGGGTACTTTCTCTTTTATGTAAATTGATGGATCCATTGGCGAGATTGTATATTTTATATTTTGTGATCCCCCTTGATGTTCTTTTTGTATTTTCGCGATGTTATATCGCTCATGTATATTTTCTTCAAACTAAGTTACATCGTGGTATTTTGTACCTTTGTAAATCCTTGTTGATACTTTATGTAATGATGTCCTTGGGTTGTACCCGTAGTTATCAGTTATTCAATTCTACAGGTACTTGATAGCAAGCCTTACATTTTCTATAAACTTTGTGGAGTGGAGTGCACCCATTTCACGAAATTTATGGTAAACGTGGCGGTTGTCGCGTTCCGCCTGCGGGTTGGGGCGTGACAACTTTCTTGGTATCAGAGCCAGGTTATATGATTCTCATTCTTTTTGAGTCGAGCTAATGGATCCAGTTTTGTTTCTATGTCATCCTAAGGTATCGTATTACCTTAATGTTGACCTTGCATTTTTTTTTCCCTTCTTTCTTTCAGTCATTATGGCACCTCCAGTTCGTCGTCGAGGTCGAGGTCGAGGACATGTTCCTCGTGATCCTCCGAGTCCTTTACTCTCTTCTGTTCCTCGTGGACCTCGAGGACATGTTTCTTCTGATCATGCCGTTCATCCGACATTTACGGACCCTATCAATTCTGATCATAGGGTGCCGGTTACCCAGGTAGAGCAACCACGGGCCCAGTTGCGTGTTGAGCACATGATGACCCCAGAGCAGTACCAGTTGTATTATGATCACATCCGAGTACATGGTGTTCCACCACCTACGACGACTCCTACCACTACAACTGTCACTGAGGATGTTCTTCGTGCTAATGAACCAATTCGACCCACATCTCATGTACCAGTTTCTACTCCAGAAATGGCTTTAGTAGGTCCTACTTCTCGAGGTGCACTTTTCATACCTGATTTAGTGAAAGCAGTTGAAAACATGGGGACTTCAAAATTTGACGGTACAAGAGATGCTTCTAAAGCGGGGGCATGGTTAAAGGAGATTACAGAGACCTTTGACACTTTGATGATTGAAGAATGTTATCGTGTGGTCATTGCGACCAAGCTGTTAGGCCCAGACGCACGACGATGGTGGCATAATCTAAAAGAGACATCTTCGGTTACTATTACGTGGGCTATCTTTGTGGAACGATTCAAAGATCTATACTTCTCTCAGTACATCAAGGATCAGAAGAGAAAGGAGTTCTTCAACCTCTTTCAAGGCACTATGTCGGTTGTGGAGTATGAAAGCAAATTTCTGGAATTGCGAGAATTCGCTCCTGAGTAATATACGACGAGAGACTTATGCAAGAGATTTGAAGATGGTCTTAATCTAAATATTCGGGATCGCATCAAGTCCAGAGACAAGTACGAAAGTCTTGACGAGCTTGTAGAAGAAGCCCTGAGGGTAGAAAGTTTAGTTCAAGCGAGATATAAGCTTGCAGAACGATCTCAAAAGAAAAGGCAAGGGAGCGCATTTCCAGGAAATGCATCGAAGGTGTATAGGGGTGTGGGATCTTCGCGTGGCGCACCAAGTTCAGTGTCTATTAGTTTTCCTCAACCTCGGGAGCAGTTTAATAGAGGCGGGAGCAATGTCTCGGGATCAGTTGGTGAAAATCGCAAGTGCCAGAATTGCTTAAAGTATCATGACGGCCCTTGTAAGGCTCCTCAAGTATGTTTTCAGTGTCGACAGCCGGGCCATATGCGAAGTTCTTGTCCTCAACTTATGGGAGCGAGTAGTCAGAGTTCTGGTCAGCCTCGTGGTAGACTAACATATTCTACACCCAGAGATACTCGATCTGCAGCTACCAGAGTGCCTGAAGCCTCAAGCGGCCCTAGTACTCGATCACCTATGCAAGGAAGGAATCAAACTAGAGTATTTCATATTTCCCAGGAAGAGGCTCGCTCAGATCCGAAGGTTGTGACAGGTAATTTATAATCCGAATATTTTCACATGCTAGATCTAACTCCGCCTTGTTATGCCACTTGATTACAAATAAAACATTCGTAAGAAATTTTATCTTTCCAAAATTTTAAATCACAATCTCACCTAATATTGCTTCTTTAGGCCATGTGTTTATGGGAGACCATCAGGTCTACACTTTATTTGACCCAGGTTCTGATAGATCTTATATTCGGGATGATCTTGCTGCGATCTTAGATTATCCTATCTCTCATTTGTCACCTGAAATCATAGTTCATACCCCTCTTGGAGAGCGTCTAATTCGTGATTCGGTGTTTCTTGGTTGTCCATTGAAGATCAAAGATGTCATTCTAGAGGCTGAATTGATACCATTGCCTTTGATTGATCTCGATGTTATTCTTGGCATGGATTGGCTTTCTTCTCATCATGCAATTCTCGACTGCCACGAGAAGCTTGTTATTTTTCATAGACCAGGATTCTCAGAACTTGTTTTTGAAGGTGAACTTCAAACGAGATCCCTTTCTTTTATTTCAATGTTGACTGCGCATAAATTAATACGTAAGGGTTGTGAGGCATTCTTGGCATTTGTCGTCGATAATTCTCTTTCTGAGACTAAACTAGATGACATCCCGATCGTGAATGAATTTCCTGATGTCTTTCCCGAAGACTTACCAGGACAGCCTCCGAATCGAGAGATTGATTTTTCCATTGATGTACTTCCTGGAATCACACCTATATCGATTACTCCATATCGAATGTCGCCAGCTGAGCTTAAGGAACTCCAGAAACAACTTGGAGAATTATTGGAGAAGGGATTCATACGACCTAGCACATCTCCTTGGGGTGCTCCAGTTCTTTTTGTCAAGAAGAAAGATGGATCACTTCGCTTATGTGTCGACTACCGTCAATTGAATAAGGTGACAATCAAGAACAAATATCCTCTTCCGAGAATCGATGATCTATTTGATCAATTGCAAGGAGCAACTGTGTTCTCAAAAATTGATTTGCGATCTGGTTATCACCAACTCAGGATTAGGGAATCTGATATCCCTAAGTCTGCTTTTCGTACCAGATATGGTCATTTTGAATTCTGTGTTATGCCTTTTAGACTCACAAATGCTCCTGCAGCTTTTATGGATCTTATGAATCAGGTCTTTCGGCCGTACTTAGATAAGTTTGTCATCATCTTCATTGATGACATTCTTATTTATTCTAAATCAGACGACGAGCATTCTCATCATCTAAGAATTGCTCTGAACATTCTTAGAGAAAATCAGCTTTATGCTAAATTTTCGAAGTGTGAATTTTGGCTTCATGAGGTAAGCTTTTTGGGTCATCACATTTCTAAAGAAGGAATCTACGTCGATCCAGTGAAGATTCAAGCTATACTAGATTGGGAGCATCCAAAGAACGTGACAGAGATTCGTAGTTTTCTGGGATTAGCTGGTATTATCGACGGTTTGTCAAAGACTTTTCGTTGTTGGCTTCATCTTTGACTAAATTGACTCGGAAAGGGGTAAAATTTCAATGGAGTGAAGAATGCGAGGAAGCATTTCAAGAATTGAAAAGACGACTCGTTTCAGCTCCTATTCTTGCTTTGCCAGACCCAGCGATTGGAGAATTTACCATTTATAGCGACGCCTCGAGACAAGGATTAGGATGCGTTCTCATGCAAGAAGGAAAGGTTATTGCCTACGCTTCAAGGCAATTGAAGAAGAACGAAGAAAATTATCCTACACACGATTTAGAGTTGGCTGCAATCGTGTTTGCATTGAAGATCTGGAGACACTATCTATATGGTGTAACTTGTCGGGTTTTCACTGATCACAAGAGCTTAAAGTATATCAACACGCAAAAGGAGCTCAACCTCAGGCAAAGACGATGGATGGAGTTGATTAGTGACTATGACTTAGTCATTGATTATCACCCTGGCAAGGCGAACGTTGTTGCAGATGCTCTGAGTAGAAAGTCTTCTACCTCACTTGCTTCGATTCAATCTTTTTATCTTCCTATGTTGGAGCAATTTAAATCTTTACACATTTCGCTCGATTGTGAAAAGTCTAATGATTACGCCTTAATTGCCAAATTCGAGGTTAGACCTACCTTGTTCGAGCAAATTCGAGAAAGACAATCACACGATGTTCATTTACAACAGAAGATGGCGAAGCTAAATCAAGGAAAAGAAACAGAATTTCAAATTCGGGATGACGGACTCCTTACTTTTAAAAATCGTGTTTGTGTTCCATCAGAACTTGATGTTCGTAGAGCTATTCTTGAGGAAGCCCATTCTTCAGCCTATGCTATGCATCCTGGTAGTACCAAAATGTACAGAACACTTCGGGAGCATTATTGGTGGCCAGGTATGAAACGGGACATTGCTGAATTTGTATCAAAGTGTTTATCATGCCAACAGATTAAAGCGGAACACCAAAAACCAGCCGGCATGCTTCAACCACTACCTATTCCTGAGTGGAAATGGGAGAACATCACGATGGATTTTGTTTCCGGTTTACCTCGAACCCAAAAGGGCATGACTCAATCTGGGTCATTGTCGATCGTCTGACGAAATCGGCACATTTCCTTCCAGTGCATACCAACGAATCTTTAGAGAAACTTGCCAAGTTATATGTCGATGAGATCGTGAGATTGCACGGAGTACCAGTGTCAATCATATCTGATCGTGATCCAAGATTCACTTCCCGTTTTTGGCCTAGTCTGCAGAAAGCGCTAGGTACAAAATTACTATTCAGTACCTCGTTTCATCCACAGACTGATGGACAGTCAGAGAGAACTATACAGACACTAGAATACATGCTACGTGCAGTGGTGTTGAATTTAGGAGGTAGCTGGGATAAGTACGTGACTTTGGTGGAGTTCGCTTATAACAACAGTTATCATTCAAGCATTGGAATGCCCCCGTACGAAGCTCTGTATGGCCGAAAGTGTCGAACACCGCTCTTTTGGGATGAGGTTGGCGAGAGACAAATCGAACAAGTAGAGCTTATCGAAGATGCGAAGGAAAAAATACAACTTATTCGAGACAGACTTAAGGCAACGCAAGATCGACAAAAAAGCTACGCAGATAATAGGAGGCGCGATTTGGAGTTTAATGAAGGAGATAAAGTTTTTCTAAAAGTTTCTCCGTGGAAGGGCGTGTTGCGATTCCGCCGTCGAGGAAAGTTAAGTCCAAGGTATATTGGACCGTTTACGATCGTGCAAAGGATTGGTCGTGTCGCGTATCGACTTGAGCTACCATCTGAATTGTCAAAGATTCACGATGTCTTCCATGTCTCTATGCTTAGAAAATATGAACCAGATCCTTCGCATGTGCTCGAATATCCCCCAGTTGTATTAAAGGAGAATCTATCGTACGAAGTACAACCTGTTCAAATTGTAGATCGCCGAGAGAAAATGCTTCGTAATAAATCCATTCCTATGGTGAGAGTTCTATGGAAAAGTGATCGAATTGAAGAAGAAACGTGGGAACCAGAGTCAGCCATGCGTCAACAACATCCACATCTCTTTTCATCTCTAGGTACGTTTACGTTTCGAGGACGAAACTTTTTAGAGGAGGGGATACTTTATAATATCTTAGCCTAACTAGATTATTTTTTTTAGAAAGCCCAAAACCTATTTATTTATTTTTTGCCCAAGTTGACCTAGATTTGTTTTTAAAGCCCAAAACCTATTTATTTATTTTTGGCCCAAGTTGACCTAGATTTGTTTTTAGAGCCCAAAACCTATTTATTTATTTAGTTGGCCCAAGTCCAGCCCACTTAAATGGCATAACATGGAAATAAGCCCAGCCCATTCTAATAGCCTCAACACATATAAAAAAAAAAGAAAAGAAAGAAAGAAGAGTACGGGAGAAGAAAAGTGAGAAGAACAAAAGAGGGGAAAGAAGAGAGTGAAGAGGAGAAACCCTTGTTGATCAAATTCTCCCTTACAACCCTCATCCTAGGTGGTTTCTAAGTTGTTTTGAGGTAAGTAATAGGTTAATTAAGCTTCCTTCCTCCAAGATTTTGTGATTTTGTTGGGTTTTCTTCCTTATATGAGGAAATTCGTAGCTACTGTTCGAACTACATTCGACATAGCTATTGATCTCTGAAATTTGTAAACTCAATTTCTATACGTAGCTGAACTCGTTAGCTTTCCGTAGCCACCTGAAACGCCTCCATCCGATTTTTCTACAATTAGTTATGATTTTTCTCGTAAACTGCTGCTAGGCAATTCGCAGCTGCTGTTCGAACTGATTCTGACATAGCTACTGACCTCAGAAGTTTACAAACTCAATTTCTGTATGTAGCTGAACTTGTTAGCTTTCTGTAGCCACTTGAAACTCCTTAATTCGATCTTTCTACAATTAGTTATGATTTTTCTTGTAAACTGCCGCTAGCTGGAAAATTTCAGAATATTTATGTCGAATTCAAATTTATTTCCTATCGTTTTGTTTAAGAAATGATCTGAAACGGGTTATGTGAGATTGGGAGATGATGTTGAGGAGATACGGGCTGTTCTTATTTAATATCGACTCGCTCAAGCTCGATTAAGATTTATTTTGACAATGAAAGACGATGTTACTGCTAATAGTTAGTTATATTTGATTTGTCTTTAATTGCTCATCTCCTTTCTAGGTAAAGAACCATCGACGAAGGGCAAAGGACCTACTTCAGACTCCGGAGAGAGTTAATCACTTCCTTGTGAGTTGATAATTCGGGAACGCCTTCTCTTGTGGGAAGTGTGGACCCTCGTTAAATTTGCATTCATTTTATTTTTAGTTAATTGATAAGAAAATTTTGGTAATATGTTATGTGGTAAAGAGTCTGATTGGCTCGATTGTTCTAGTTAGAGCCTGATTGGCCTAAGATGGTCTATTGATTATCTTATATTATTTCATATGGGTATTGTTGAGTTTAACTTATGTTGAAGAGCCTTGCCGGCTCGATATCTGATAGCCTTTATTGCGAATTATTTGCAGATTGATTTCTGGTTATTCTTGTGACTTGTGTGCCAATTAAGACTATGACTTGAGTTGTTATTTATCTCATGATGCATATGTATACCTGGTACCAAGGTTAAGTAGCTCGAATTGGTCACGGTTCGGGTGAGTTGGAGCGACATTGATTGAGTAGCTCGAATTGTCGCGGTTCGGGTGAGTTAGAGTGACAAACAAGTCGCCCGTGGCTTGGCAAACCCGGGTGAGTTAGATCTAATGGGGAACCTGTCCATTTGCTAAATATTGATACTTTGGAAGGTGATCATTAGATAAATCAGTCTATTATAGGCTCAGTCAACGTCACCAGTGTGGGACATGCATGTCATATATGTTTATATGTTTGATCATTTCAGGGATTACATCGATATTTTATTGTGAATTTTAGCACTTGGTGTGCATTGAGGAAGAACATTAACATGCATTTTGTCTAGAGTAACGGTGACGGGCTCGGACTGACTCTCGACGGAGAGATCAGTTCGAGGAGGATATTGGCTACCCACGCGTCTTTTATGTGATAACATCTTGTTTGAACTAATTGTGTATTAGTAAATGCATTCATAGGTTGTATTTTTCGTTAAGTTGTATATTATGTAAACATAATAATTGATGTGGAACAAAATATTGGATTTTATGTTGTGAACTACGAACGGGAGTACATGCTTCGTATAAGGGTTGGGGTGACCGGCTTATCACCTCACTGAGCTAGTGGTTTTGCTCACCCCCATCATTTCCTTCCTTTTCAGGCTATTGATATCGTTTTGGTTGGAGGTTTGCCTATCGTTTGCTCATCATTCGATCGGGGTTTTGGGTACTTTCTCTTTTATGTAAATTGACGGATCCATTGGCGAGATTGTATATTTTATATTTTGTGATCCCCCTTGATGTTCTTTTTGTACTTTCGCGATGTTATATCGCTCATGTATATTTTCTTCAAACTAAGTTACATCGTGGTATTTTGTACCTTTGTAAATCCTTGTTGATACTTTATGTAATGATGTCCTTGGGTTGTACCCGTAGTTATCAGTTATTCAATTCTACAGGTACTTGATAGCAAGCCTTACGTTTTCTATAAACTTTATGGAGTGGAGTGCACCCATTTCACGAAATTTATGGTTAACGTGGCGGTTGTCGCGTTCCGCCTGCGGGTTGGGGCGTGACAATTATAATGCTAATTTCCAACATCATGATACATATTTCCTTCATCATGATGCTCATTTCCTACATCATGGTGCATATTTCCTTCATAATGATGCTCATTTTTCTTTTATCATCATGCTAATTTCTTTCATCATGATTCTTATTTCTACATCATGATGCATATTTCTTTATGATGATGCTCTTTACCAATATCATGATGCTCATTCCCTACATGATGTATAATATCTTACCCAACTAGATTTTTTTTAGAAAGCCCAAAACCTATTTATTTATTTTTATGGCCCAAAAGGCCAGCCCTATCTTAGCCCAACTAGATTTTTTTTAGAAAGCCCAAAACCTATTTATTTATTTTTATGGCCCAAAAGGCCAGCCCTATAATATCTTAGCCCAACTAGATTTTTTTTAGAAAGCCCAAAATCTATTTATTTATTTTTATGGCCCAAAAGGCCAGCCCTATCTTAGCCCAACTATATTTTTTTAGAAAGCCCAAACTTATTTATTTATTTATTTTGTGGCCCAAAGTTTCAGCCCACTTAAATGGCCTGATATATAATTATTAAAACTAAAGATAAAAAAAAAAAGAGAGAAGAACGGGAGAAGAAAAACAAAAGAGGGGAAAGAAGAGAGTGAAGAGAAGAAACCCTTGCTGATTAAATTCTCCCTTACAACCCTCATCCTAGGTAGTTTCTAAGTTGTTTTGAGGTAAGTGGTGAGTGAATTAAGCTTCCTTCTTCCATGGTTTTGTAATTTTGTGGGGTTTTTCTTTTTGGTATGTGGGTAATTCGCAGACTGTTCGAACTGATTTTGACATAGTTATTGCCCTCGAAAGTTTGCAAACTTAATTTCTGTACGTAGCTGAACTCGTTATCTTTCCGTAGCCACTTGAAACGCCTCAATCCGATTATTTTACAATTAGTTATGATTTTTCTCGTAAACTGCCGCTAGCTGGAAATTTTCAGAATTTTTATGTCGAATTCAAACTTATTTTCTATCGTTTCGTTTAGTTAATGTATTGAAACGGGTTATGTGGAATTGGGAACTGATGTTAAGGAGTTACATGCCATTTTTATTTAATATCGACTTGTTCGAACTCGATTAGGATTTATTTTTAGCAATGAAAGGGATGTTACCGCTAATAGTTAGTTATATTTGATTTGTCTTTAATTGCTCATCTCATTTCTAGGTAAAGAACCATCAACGAAGGGCAAGGGACCGACTTCAGATTCCGGAGAGAGTTAATCACTTCCTTGTGAGTTGATAATTCGGGAACGCCTTCTCTTGTGGGAAGTGTGGACCCTCGATAAATGTGCATTTATTTTAGTTTTAGTTAATTGATAAGAAAATTATTTGGTATTGTGTTATGTGGTAAAGAGCCTGATTGGCTCAATTGCTCTGGTTAGAGTCCTGTTAGCCATTTTATGAGTATTATTGATTTTAACTTATGTTGAAGAGCCTTGCCGGCTCGATATCTGATAGCATTTATTGTGAATTATTTGAGAATTGATTTCGGGTTATTCTTGTGTGCCAATTAAGACTCTAACTTGAGGCGTTATTCATCTTATGATGCATATGCATATGTATGCCTAGTACCAAGATTAAGTAGCCCGAATTGGTCACAGTTCGGGTGAGTTGGAGCGACATTGATTAAGTAGCCCGAATTGTCGCGGTTCGGGTGAGTTAGAGTGACAACCAAGTTGCCCGTTGCTTGGCAAACCCGAGTGATTTAGATCTAACGGGGCACCTGTCCATTTGCCAAATACTGATACTCTGGAGGGTGATCGTTAGATGGATCAGTCTATTATAGGCTCAGTCAACGTCACCGATGTGGGACATGCATGTCATATATGTTTATATGTTTGATCATTTCAAGTATTCACGTCGATATTGAATTGTGAATTTTAGCACTTGTCGTGTTGAGAAAGAATATTAATGTGCATTTTATCTAGAGTAACGGTGACAGGCTTGCACTGTCTCTCGACGGAGAGCTCAGTTCGTGGAGGATATTGACTACCCACGCGTCTTTTATGTGATAACATGTTGTTTGAACTAATTGTGTTATTCGTAAATGTGCACTAAGGTTTTTATTTTCATTAATATGTATACTGAGTGAGAAATTGTTATTGTGGGACAAATGTTGGATCTTATGTTATGAACCACGAGTGGGAATACATGCTTCGTATAAGGGTCAGGGTGACCGGCTTATCACCTCACTGAGCTAGTGGTTTTGCTCACCCCCATCATTCTTTCCTTTTCAGGCTGTTGATATCATTTTGGTTGGAGGTTTGCCTATCGTTTGCTCGTCATCCAATCAGTGTTTTGGGTACTTTCTCTTTTATGTAAATTGACGGATTCATTGGCGAGATTGTATAGTTTATATTTGGTGGCCCCCTTGATGTTCTTTTTGTACCTTCGCGATGTTATATCGTTCATGTATATTTTCTTTAAACTAAGTTACATCGTTGTATTTTGTACCTTTGTAAATCCTTGTTGATACTTTATGAGATGATGTCCTCGGGTTGTACCCGTTGTTATCAGTTGTTCAGTTCTACAGGTACTTGATAGTAAGCCTTACGTTTTCTATAAACTTTGTGGAGTGGAGTGCACCCATTCTGCGAAATTTATGGTTAACGTGGCGGTTGTCGAGTTCTGTCTGGGGTCGGGGCGTGACATGATGATTCTCTTTTCCGTCATCATGATGCTCATTTTCACTATCGTGATGCTCATTTCCTTCATCACGATTCTCATTTCAAACATAATGATGCTCATTTCATTCATATTGACGGATATTTCTTTCACCATGATGCTTATTTCCTACATCATGTTGTATATTTCCTTCAATATTATGCTCATTTCCAACATCATGATGATCATTTCTTTCATCATTATCCAAATTTTCTATATAATGATACTAATTTCCATCACCACGATGCATAAATCCTTCATCATGATGCTCATTTAGTTCATCTTCATGCATATTTTCGTTATCATGATACTCATTTTCTACATCTCGATGCTCATTTCCTTTATCATGATGATCAATTTCGACGTCATTATGGCCATTTCCTTCATTATGATGCTTTTTTCATACATCATGATGCATGTTTCCTTCATCAAGATGCTTATTTCCTACATCATGAAACTCATTTCATTCATCACGATGCATATTTCCTTCATCTTGATGCTTATTTCCCACATCACGAATAAGACATCATCACGATGCGAATTTCCATATTCATGATGCATATTTTCTTCATCATGATGCTCATTTCTTTCATCATGATGCTCATTTTCTACATCACGATGCATGTTTCCCTCATCATGATGCTCATTTCCTTCATCATGATGATCATTTCCAACGTCATTATGGTCATTCCCTTAATCATTATGCTCTTTTCATTCATAATGATACATATTTCCTTTAACATGATGCTCATTTCCTACATCATTATACATATTTCTTTCTTCGTGATTCTCATTTCCATCATCATGATGATTATTTCCTTCATCTTTATGCTCATTTACTTCATCATTATGCTCATTTCCTTCATCCTGATGCATATTTTCTTCATCGTAATGCTCATTTCCTACATCAATATGCTCATTTCCTTTATCATGATGCATATTTCCATCATCATGATACTTATTTCCACATCACGAGACTAACATCATCATGATGCATATTTTCTTCATCATGATGCTCATTTCATTCATCATGGTGCTTATTTTCATCATCATCATCCATTAATCCCTTACCATGATGCTTATTTCCTTCATATTGATACAGAAATCCTTCATTATGATGCGAATATCCATCATCATGATGCACGTTTCCTTCAACATGATGCCCATTTCCTACATCAATATGCTCATTTCCTTCATCACGATGCATGTTTTCTTCATTATGATGCACATTTTCATCATATAAGATGTTATTTTTGTTCATCCTTATGTGTATTTCCTTCATCAAGATGCTAATTTCCTACATAGTGATGCTCATTTTGTTCATCATGATCCATATTTTCTTCATCATGATGCACATTTCCTACATCATGGTGCATATTTCCTTAATCATTACGCTTATTTCCAACATCATGATGATCATTTCCTTCATCATGATGCTCATTTCCTTCAGCGTTATGCGTATTTTCTTCATCATAATGCTTTTTCCTAAATTATGATGCTAACTACCTTCATCATCTTTCATGTTCCTTTCATCATAATGTGTATTTCCTTCATCATAATGCTTACTTCATTCCTTATTATGCTCATTTCCTACATCATGATGCATATTTCCATCATCATGTTGCTCATTTCCGTCTTCTTGATGATCATTCCCCTCATCATGATGCTCATTTCCTTCATCATGATTCATATTTTATTAATCATGATACAAATTTTCCTACATCATTATGCTCATTTCGTTCATCATGATGCATATTTCCTTCATCATGATGTTAATTTCCTACATCATTACGTTCATTTCCATCATCATGATACTCATTTCCTTCACCATGATGTGTAGTTCCATCATAATGATGTTCATTTCCTACATTATTATGCTCATGTCCTTCATACATGTATTCATTATCATAATGCTATTTTCCTCCATCATGATGCTCATTTCGTTCATCATGATACATATTTCCTTCATCATGATGCTCATTTCCTACATCATGGTGCATATTTCCTTCATAATGATGTTCATTTCTTTTATCATGATGCTAATTTCCTTCATCATGATTCTTATTTCTTCATCATGATGCATATTTCCTTTATGATGATACTCTTTAACAATATCATGATGCTAATTCCCTACAAGATTATGGTCATTTCCATCATCATGATGCTCATTTCTTTCTTCATGATGTTCATTTTCACTATCGTGATGCTCATTTTCCTTCATCATGACGCTCATTTCAAACATAATGATGCTCATTTCATTCATCATGATGGATATTTCCTTCATCATGATCCTCATTTTCTACATCATGTTGCATATTTCCTTCATTATTATGCTCATTTCCAACATCATGATGATCATTTCTTTCATCATTATGCAAATTCACTTTATAATGATACTAATTTCCATCACCACAATGCATAAATCCTTCATCATGATGCTCCCGTTATCATGATACTCATTTCCTACATCTTGATGCCCATTTCCTTTATCATGATTATCAATTTCGACGTCATTATGGTCATTTCCTTCATCATGATCTTTTTTCATACATCATAATGCATGTTTCCTTCATCAAGATGCTTATTTCCTACATCATGAAACTCATTTCATTCATCACAATGCATATTTCCATCAACTTGATGCTTATTTCCTACATCACGAATCAGACATCATCACGATGCTAATTTCCATATTCATGATGCATATTTTCTTCATCATGATGCTCATTTCCTACATCATGATGCTTATTTCCATTATCATGATCCATAAATCTTTCATGATGATGCTTATTTCCTTCATCATGATGCTCATTTCCATCGTCATGATACTAATATACTTCGTCATGATGCGTATTTCCTTCATCATGATGCTCATTTCCTACATCATGATGCTCATTTCCTTCACCATGATGATCATTTCCTATGTCATTATGGTCATTTTCTTAATCATGATGCTCATTTCATTCATCATGATGCATATTTCCTTCATTATATTGCTCATTTCCTACGTCATGATAAATATTTCCTTAATCATGATGCTAATTTCCATCATCATGATGATATTTCCTTCATCGTGATGCTCAATTCCTACATCAATATGCTCATTTACCTAATCATGATGCATGTTTTCATCATCAGGATGCAAATTTCAATAATCATGACGCTAATTTCATTCATCATGATGCATATTTTCTTCATTATGATGCTCATTTCCTATTTCATAATGCTCATTACATTCATCATGATGCTTATTTCCTTCACCATGACGCTCATTTCCTACATCATGATGCTCACTTCCTTCATCATGATGTATATTTCCCTTCATCATGATGCTCATTTCGTGCATCACGATGCATATTCCCATCATCAAGATGCTCACTTCCTTAATCATGATGCTCATTATGTTCATTTCATTATAATGCTTTTTCCTACATTATGATGCACATTTCCTTTATCGTGATGCATGTTTCTCTCATCATAATGCATATTTCATTTATCGTCATGCTCATTTCCTACATCATGATGCATGTTTTCTTCATCATGATGCACATTTCCTTCATCATAATGCTTACTTCATTCTTCATGATGCATTTTTCCTTCATCATGATGCTAATTTTTACATCATGATGCATATTTCCGTCAACATGTTGCTCATTTCCATCATCATGATGATCATTTCCTTCATCATGATGCTCATTTCCTTCGTCATGATGCATATTTTTTGCATCATGAAATGCATTTCCTACATCATGATGCTCTTTCCTTCGTCGTGATGCAAGTTTTCCTCATCATAATGTTCATTTCCTTCATTATTATGCTCATTTCGTACATCATTATGGTCATTTCCTTCATCGTGATGCATGTTTCCTTCATCTCAATGTCCATTTCCTATATCATGATGCTCATTTCCTTTATCATGATGCTCATTTACTTTATCATGGTGCTCATTACCATGATCATTATGTATACTTCCTTCATCATGATGATCATTTCCTACGTCTTTATGGTCATTTCCTTCATCATTATGCTCATTTCATTCATCAAGATGCATATTTACTTCATCATTATGCTCATATCCTACATCATTATACACATATCCTTTATCATGATGCTCATTTCCATCATCATGATGATCATTTCCTTCAACGTGATGTTCATTTCCTACATCATTATGCTCTTTTCCATCATCAAGATGCATATTTTCTTCATCATGATGTATATTTCCTTCATCATGATTTTCATTTCCTACATCGTGTTGCACATTTCCTTTATCTTTATGTTCATTTCCAATATCATGATGATCGTTTCCTATCGTAATGCTATTTTTTTCCATAATCCCCAACTATTTCTCTCTGGTTCCTCAACCTTCTGCTTTTCTTCCCTCATCCACTTAGCCACTCGCCACTTTTTCGTAAGAATTTCCTTATCAACTTGAATCTGAGACAAATCTGGAAGTTCTGGAATAACTGCATCACTACGTGACTCAAACTCAACTTGAGTTGGGTCACTATCAAGCTGAATTGGCTCATTATTGCCCAATGTATAATTTGTTTTGTCCAATGGCATCTCTGGTCCCTAATACTGCTTCCCATATTTTCATCATCATGATGCTTATTTCCTACATCACGATACTAACATCATCATGATGCATATTTTCTTCATCATGATGCTCATTTACTTCATCATGGTGCTTATTTCATCGTCATCATGCATTAATACCTTACCATGATGCTTATTTCCTTCATCATGACACAGAAATCCTTCATTATGATGCGAATATCCATCATCATGATGCATGTTTCCTTCAACATGATGCCCATTTCCTACAACAATATCTTATTTCCTTCATCACGATGCATGTTTTCTTCATTTTGATGCCCATTTCCATCATCAAGATGCTATTTTCGTTCATCATTATGTGTATTTCCTTCATCATGATGCTAATTTCCTACATCGTGATGCTCATTTCATTCATCATGTTGCATATTTCCTTCATCATATTGCTCATTTTCGTAATCTTGATGATCATTCCCCTCATCATGATGCTCATTTTCTTCATCAAGATACATATTTTATTAATCATGATACTGCATATTTTATTAATCATGATACACATTTCCTACATCATTATTCTTATTTCGTTCATCATGATGCATATTTCCTTCATCATGATGTTAATTTCCTACATCATTATGTTCATTTCCTTCATCATGATCCTCATTTTCTTCACCATGACGCGCAGTTCCATCATAATGATGCTCATTTCCTACATTATTATGCTCATGTCCTTCATCATGATGCATGTTTCCACTATCATAATGCTAATTTCCAACATCATGATACACATTTCCTTCATCATGATGCTCATTTCCTACATCATGGTGCATATTTCCTTCATAATGATGTTCATTTCTTTTATCATGATGCTAATTTCCTTCATCATGATTCTTATTTCTTCATCATGATGTATATTTCCTTTATGATGATTATAATATCTTTTAACTCAACTAGATTTTTTTTTAGAAAGCCCAAAAACTATTTATTTATTTTTATGGCCCAAAAGGCCAGCCCTATCTTAGCCCAACTAGATTTTTTTTAGAAAGCCCAAAACCTATTTATTTATTTTTATGGCCCAAAAGGCCAGCCCTATCTTAGCCCAACTAGATTTTTTTTAGAAAGCCCAAACTTATTTATTTATTTATTTTGTGGCCCAAAGTTTCAGCCCACTTAAATGGCTTGATATATAATTATTAAGGCTAAAGTTAAAAAAAAAAAGAAGAGAGAAGAACGTGAGAAGAAAAACAAAAGAGGGGAAAGAAGAGAGTGAAGAGGAGAAACCCTTGTTGATCAAATTCTCCCTTACAACCCTCATCCTAGGTAGTTTCTAAGTTTTTTTGAGGTAAGTGGTGTGTGAAATAAGCTTCCTTCTTCCATGGTTTTGTAATTTTGTGGAGTTTTTCTTTTTGGTATGTGGGTAATTCGCAGACTGTTCAAACTGATTTTGACATAGCTATTACCCTCTAAAGTTTTCAAACTTAATTTCTGTACGTAGCTGAACTCGTTAGCTTTCCGTATCCACTTGAAACGCCTCAGTCCGATTATTCTACAATTAGTTATGATTTTTCTCGTAAACTGCCGCTAGCTGGAAAATTTCAGAATTTTTATGTCGAATTCAAACTTATTTTCTATCGTTTCGTTTAGTTAATGTATTGAAACGGGTTATGTGGGATTGGGAACTGATGTTAAGGAGTTACATGCCATTTTTATTTAATATCGACTCGTTCGAACTCGATTAGGATTTGTTTTTAGCAATGAAAAGGATGTAGTAAATGATCATCATGATGAAGGAAATACGCATCGTGATGAAGGAGATGAGCTTCATGATATAGGAAATGGGCATTGAGATGCAGGAAACATGCATCACGATGAAGGAAATGAGCATCATGATATAGGAAATGGGAATTGAGATGAAGGAAACATGCATCGCGATATAGGAAATGAGCATCATAAGGAAGAGAATAAGAATCATGATGAAGTATTTTTGCATCATAATGATGGAAATGAGCATCATGATGAAGGAAATGAGCAACATGATAAAGAAAATAAGCATCATGATGTAGGAAAGAGAATCATTATACAGAAAATATGCATCATGATGATGGAACTGATCATCATGATGAAGGAAATGAGCGTCATGATAAAGGACATATGCATCTTGATAAAGGAAATGAGCATCATGACTACGAAAATGAGCATCATGATGAATGATTTATACATCATAATGATGGAAATGAGAATCATGATAAAATAAATGAGCATCATGATGAAGAAAATGAGAATTATGATATAGGAAATAAGCATCATGATGAAGGAAATATGCATCATGATGAAGTATATGAGCATCACGATGGTGAAAATGAGCATCATGATGAAGTAAATGAGAATCATGATGATGGAAATGAGTGTCATGATGTAGGAATGAGAACATGATGTAGATAAATAGCATCATCATTATGATGAAATGAGCATCACGATTAAGAAATGAGCATCATGATAAAAGAAATGAGCATTATGATAAAGGAAATATGCATCATGATATAGTAAATGAGCATCATTATGAAGAAAATATGCATCATGATGAACGAAATGAGAATCATGATGTAGGAAATGGGCATCATAATGAAAGAAATGAGCATAATGATGTAGGAAATGAGCATAATAATGAAGGAAATGAACATTATGATGAAGGAAACATGTATCACGACGAAGGAAAGAGCATCATGATGTAGGAAATGCATATCATGATACAGAAAATATGCATCATGATGAAGGAAATGAGCATCTTGATGAAGGAAATGATCATCATGATGATGGAAATGAGCAACATGATGATGGAAATATGCATCATGATGTAAAAAATTAGCATCTTGATGAAAGAAATATGCATCATGAAGAATTAAGTAAGCATTATGATGTGGGAAATGTGCATCATGATGAAGAAAACATCCATAATGATGAAGGAAATGAGCATCATGATGAAGGAAATAAGCATCATGTTGAAGGAAATAGGCATCTTGATTAAGGATTTATGCATCATGATGACGGAAATAAGCATCATGATGGAGGAAATGAGCATCGCGATGAAGGAAATATGCATCATAATGAAGGAAATGAGCAGCATTTTGTAGGAAATGAGCATCATGATGAAGAAAATATGCATCACGAATGAAATGAGCATCGTGATTAAAAAAATTAGCATCCTAATGATGGAAATGAGGAAAATTATGAACGAAATAAGTGTCATGATGAAGGATTTGTGCATCATAATGATGGAAATAAGCAACATGATGAAGGAAATGAGGAAAGAAATGAGAATCATGATGATAGAAATGAGCATCATTATAAAGAAAATGAACATTATGATACAGGAAATAAGCGTCATGATGAAGGAAATACGCATCACGATAGTGAAAATGAGCATAATAATGAAGGAAGTGATCATCATGATGATGGAATTGAGCACCATCATGTAGGGAATGAGCATCATGATGTAGATAAGAGCATCGCTATAAAGGAAATATGCATCATGATGAAGAAATAAGCATCATGATCAAGGAAATGTGCATCATGATAAAAGAAATGAGAATCATTATGACGGAAATATGCATCGCGATGTAGGAAATGAGCATCATGATGAAGGAAATATGTATCATGATGAACGAAATGAGCCTCGTGATGTCGGAAATAAGCATTATGATGATGGAAACATGCATCATGATGAAGGACATGAGCATGATAATGTAGGAAATGAGCATTATTCCGATGGAACAACGCATCATGGTGAAGGAAATGAGCATCATGATGAAGGAAATGACCATAATTATGTAGGAAATTAATATCATGATGAAGGAAATATGCATCATGATTAAAGAAATGAGCATAATGATGTAGGAAATGTGTATAATGATGAAAAAATTTACGTAATGATGAAGGAAATGAGCATCATGATGAGGGAATGATCATCAAGATGACAGAAATGAGCAACATGATGATGGAAATATGCATCATGATATAGGAAAGGAGCATCATTATAAAGAAAATATGCATTATACGGAATGATGTAAGTATAATGATGAAGGAAATACGCATTATTATGAAAGAAACGTGCAACATGATGAAGTAAATGAGTATCATGATGAAGGAAATATGTATAATGATGTAGGATATGAGCATAATGATGAAGGAAATATGCATCATGATGAATGAAATGAGCATAATGATTAAAGAAATGACCATAAAGACATAGGAAATGATCATCATGATGAAGGAAATATACATAATGATCAAGGTAATGAGCATCATGATAAAGTAAATGATCATCATGATGAAGGAAATACGCATCGTGATGAAGGAGATGAGCTTCATGATATAGGAAATGGGCATTGAGATGCAGGAAACATGCATCACGATGAAGGAAATGAGCATCATGATATAGGAAATGGGAATTGAGATGAAGGAAACATGCATCGCGATATAGGAAATGAGCATCATAAGGAAGAGAATAAGAATCATGATGAAGTATTTTTGCATCATAATGATGGAAATGAGCATCATGATGAAGGAAATGAGCAACATGATAAAGAAAATAAGCATCATGATGTAGGAAAGAGAATCATTATACAGAAAATATGCATCATGATGATGGAACTGATCATCATGATGAAGGAAATGAGCATCATGTTCAAGTATATATGCATCATGGTGAAGGTAATGAGCGTCATGATAAAGGACATATGCATCTTGATAAAGGAAATGAGCATCATGACTACGAAAATGAGCATCATGATGAATGATTTATACATCATAATGATGGAAATGAGAATCATGATAAAATAAATGAGCATCATGATGAAGAAAATGAGAATTATGATATAGGAAATAAGCATCATGATGAAGGAAATATGCATCATGATGAAGTATATGAGCATCACGATGGTGAAAATGAGCATCATGATGAAGTAAATGAGAATCATGATGATGGAAATGAGTGTCATGATGTAGGAATGAGAACATGATGTAGATAAATAGCATCATCATTATGATGAAATGAGCATCACGATTAAGAAATGAGCATCATGATAAAAGAAATGAGCATTATGATAAAGGAAATATGCATCATGATATAGTAAATGAGCATCATTATGAAGAAAATATGCATCATGATGAACGAAATGAGAATCATGATGTAGGAAATGGGCATCATAATGAAAGAAATGAGCATAATGATGTAGGAAATGAGCATAATAATGAAGGAAATGAACATTATGATGAAGGAAACATGTATCACGACGAAGGAAAGAGCATCATGATGTAGGAAATGCATATCATGATACAGAAAATATGCATCATGATGAAGGAAATGAGCATCTTGATGAAGGAAATGATCATCATGATGATGGAAATGAGCAACATGATGATGGAAATATGCATCATGATGTAAAAAATTAGCATCTTGATGAAAGAAATATGCATCATGAAGAATTAAGTAAGCATTATGATGTGGGAAATGTGCATCATGATGAAGAAAACATCCATAATGATGAAGGAAATGAGCATCATGATGAAGGAAATAAGCATCATGTTGAAGGAAATAGGCATCTTGATTAAGGATTTATGCATCATGATGACGGAAATAAGCATCATGATGGAGGAAATGAGCATCGCGATGAAGGAAATATGCATCATAATGAAGGAAATGAGCAGCATTTTGTAGGAAATGAGCATCATGATGAAGGAAATATGCATCACGAATGAAATGAGCATCGTGATTAAAAAAATTAGCATCCTAATGATGGAAATGAGGAAATTTATGAACGAAATAAGTGTCATGATGAAGGATTTGTGCATCATAATGATGGAAATAAGCATCATGATGAAGGAAATGAGGAAAGAAGTGAGAATCATGATGATAGAAATGAGCATCATTATAAAGAAAATGAACATTATGATACAAGAAATAAGCGTCATGATGAAGGAAATACGCATCACGATAGTGAAAATGAGCATAATAATGAAGGAAGTGATCATCATGATGATGGAATTGAGCACCATCATGTAGGGAATGAGCATCATGATGTAGATAAGAGCATCGCTATAAAGGAAATATGCATCATGATGAAGAAATAAGCATCATGATCAAGGAAATGTGCATCATGATAAAAGAAATGAGAATCATTATGACGGAAATATGCATCGCGATGTAGGAAATGAGCATCATGATGAAGGAAATATGTATCATGATGAACGAAATGAGCCTCGTGATGTCGGAAATAAGCATTATGATGATGGAAACATGCATCATGATGAAGGACATGAGCGTGATAATGTAGGAAATGAGCATTATTCCGATGGAACAACGCATCATGGTGAAGGAAATGAGCATCATGATGAAGGAAATGACCATAATTATGTAGGAAATTAATATCATGATGAAGGAAATATGCATCATGATTAAAGAAATGAGCATAATGATGTAGGAAATGTGTATAATGATGAAAAAATTTACGTATTGATGAAGGAAATGAGCATCATGATGAGGGAATGATCATCAAGATGACAGAAATGAGCAACATGATGATGGAAATATGCATCATGATATAGGAAAGGAGCATCATTATAAAGAAAATATGCATTATACGGAATGATGTAAGTATAATGATGAAGGAAATACGCATTATTATGAAAGAAACGTGCAACATGATGAAGTAAATGAGTATCATGATGAAGGAAATATGTATAATGATATAGGATATGAGCATAATGATGAAGGAAATATGCATCATGATGAATGAAATGAGCATAATGATTAAATAAATGACCATAAAGACATAGGAAATGATCATCATGATGAAGGAAATATACATAATGATCAAGGTAATGAGCATCATGATAAAGTAAATGATCATCTTGATGAAGGAAATACGCATCGTGATGAAGGAAATGAGCATCATGATATAGGAAATGGGCATTGAGATGAAGGAAACATGCATCACGATGAAGGAAATGAGCATAATGATAGGAAATGGGAATTGAGATGAAGGAAACATGTATCGTGATATAGGAAATGAGCATCATAATGAAGGGAATAAGAATCATGATGAAGTATTTTTGCATCATAATGATGGAAATGAGCATCATGATGAAGGAAATGAGCAACATGATGAATAAAATAAGCATCATGATGTAGGAAAGAGAATCATTATGAAGAAAATATGCATCATGATGATGGAACTGATCATCATGATGAAGGAAATGAGCATCATGTTCAAGTATATATGCATCATGGTGAAGGTAATGAGCGTCATGATAAAGGACATATGCATCTTGATAAAGGAAATGAGCATCATGACTATGAAAATGAGCATCATGATGAATGATTTATGCATCATAATTGTTGGATTGTATACTAAAAGTCTAGCTTTTTGTATGAATAATATTGTAACAATTAATTTGAAATGAGAATCATATGATCAAATGATTGCATCTTATAATTTATTTATATGTTCGATGCAATAGTCCACTTACTTTATACTGTAGATAATATGTTGTGCGACAACACGCGGAAGATCATATTATCGGTTTCCTTATAAAGTATAAACTGATGCTCACAACCGAGATAGACGGGGACTCTCTATCGGGATGGTTGTAGTGTGGTTTGGTATTAGCTTGTCTTGGCTATAGAATCACATTAGTGCACTTGGTGTTTTGAGCAGGACCGCTTGAGATCGTTCGACTTATACTGACTTATAGGAGAACTTGATCTCAGTTATTATGGAAGTTCGTGCTCTTAATCCCTATACAATAACCTCGACACGTAGGGCAGTATGTATTTCTTTGATTCATCAATGGGTGAGATTTACATGTAATTAAATCAACAAACTCGATGAGTTGGGAAGTAGTGCTGTCTCTATGGTGTGCTGTTGATTATAGAAGGAATCCGTGTCCGTCATAGGTTGATGATGTCCCCTTGAGGAGCTCATAAGGATTATCATGTAAACCCTGCAGGTGGAATTTATTCCGGCATGATAATGAGGTTGAGTGGTACTACTCTTGGATGAGATATTAATTAATTGGGTTGTCAGTAACTTAATTAATTAATGGACATTGTATATCTTAAACATGGGGAGACTAATGGACTCATAATAAGAAGGAGCCCAAAACGTAATTTTGGGATTGGTACGGTAGTGCAATAATAATATTTTAGTGGAATATATTATTATTATTGGACTTAAGTATAAGCTTTGGGCTAAGCTTGGATACTTAAGCCCAATGGAGGCCCAACCCAATTTCTCCTCCTGGTCCCTGTTGTAGCCCATGTATATAAGTCACCTCAACTTATCTGGAACCCTAATCTAATCTAATTCATTATTCACGTGTGATGAGGGTTGAGAGCAGATTGAGTAGGTCTCGTAGATCGTCGCCCACACGACGTCGAGATCGGACTTGGGACATACAGCAGAAGACCGGAAGGTCGTTTGCTGCTGCAGTTCCTCATGTTCCAAAATTCATATAAAATCGTACAGTTCTTCGATTTTGATGTATTATATAATGATGGAAAGCCGTCGAAGAGAGGATCGTCTGAGCATAAAGATCACTCAATTCCGACATCAGAAGAGGAACTTATGGCTATTCTCGTGGGACTGCGCAGACTACCAGCGAGAATTCAACCTCTACATCAACCCTTGGTGAAAGGTAATGCGTTTCATGTTTACTTGCTTCCGCTGCTTGTTAGTAATACATGGAACCCTAATGGGTCACGTTAACCAAACGATCGAGCGCCAACAATCATAATGATGGAAATGAGAATCATGATAAAATAAATGAGCATCATGATGAAGAAAATGAGAATTATGATATAGGAAATAAGCATCATGATGAAGGAAATATGCATCATGATGAAGTATATGAGCATCACGATGGTGAAAATGAGCATCATGATGAAGTAAATGAGAATCATGATGATGGAAATGAGTGTCATGATGTAGGAATGAGAACATGATGTAGATAAATAGCATCATCATTATGATGAAATGAGCATCACGATTAAGAAATGAGCATCATGATAAAAGAAATGAGCATTATGATAAAGGAAATATGCATCATGATATAGTAAATGAGCATCATTATGAAGAAAATATGCATCATGATGAACGAAATGAGAATCATGATGTAGGAAATGGGCATCATAATGAAAGAAATGAGCATAATGATGTAGGAAATGAGCATAATAATGAAGGAAATGAACATTATGATGAAGGAAACATGTATCACGAAGAAGGAAAGAACATCATGATGTAGGAAATGCATATCATGATACAGAAAATATGCATCATGATGAAGGAAATGAGCATCTTGATGAAGGAAATGATCATCATGATGATGGAAATGAGCAACATGATGATGGAAATATGCATCATGATGTAAAAAATTAGCATCTTGATGAAAGAAATATGCATCATGAAGAATTAAGTAAGCATTATGATGTGGGAAATGTGCATCATGATGAAGAAAACATCCATAATGATGAAGGAAATGAGCATCATGATGAAGGAAATAAGCATCATGTTGAAGGAAATAGGCATCTTGATTAAGGATTTATGCATCATGATGACGGAAATAAGCATCATGATGGAGGAAATGAGCATCGCGATGAAGGAAATATGCATCATAATGAAGGAAATGAGCAGCATTTTGTAGGAAATGAGCATCATGATGAAGGAAATATGCATCACGAATGAAATGAGCATCGTGATTAAAAAAATTAGCATCCTAATGATGGAAATGAGGAAATTATGAACGAAATAAGTGTCATGATGAAGGATTTGTGCATCATAATGATGGAAATAAGCATCATGATGAAGGAAATGAGGAAAGAAATGAGAATCATGATGATAGAAATGAGTATCATTATAAAGAAAATGAACATTATGATACAGGAAATAAGCGTCATGATGAAGGAAATGAGCATCACGATAGTGAAAATGAGCATAATAATGAAGGAAGTGATCATCATGATGATGGAATTGAGCACCATCATGTAGGGAATGAGCATCATGATGTAGATAAGAGCATCGCTATAAAGGAAATATGCATCATGATGAAGAAATAAGCATCATGATCAAGGAAATGTGCATCATGATAAAAGAAATGAGAATCATTATGACGGAAATATGCATCGCGATGTAGGAAATGAGCATCATGATGAAGGAAATATGTATCATGATGAACGAAATGAGCCTCGTGATGTCGGAAATAAGCATTATGATGATGGAAACATGCATCATGATGAAGGACATGAGCATGATAATGTAGGAAATGAGCATTATTCCGATGGAACAACGCATCATGGTGAAGGAAATGAGCATCATGATGAAGGAAATGACCATAATTATGTAGGAAATTAATATCATGATGAAGGAAATATGCATCATGATTAAAGAAATGAGCATAATGATGTAGGAAATGTGTATAATGATGAAAAAATTTACGTAATGATGAAGGAAATGAGCATCATGATGAGGGAATGATCATCAAGATGACAGAAATGAGCAACATGATGATGGAAATATGCATCATGATATAGGAAAGGAGCATCATTATAAAGAAAATATGCATTATACGGAATGATGTAAGTATAATGATGAAGGAAATACGCATTATTATGAAAGAAACGTGCAACATGATGAAGTAAATGAGTATCATGATGAAGGAAATATGTATAATGATGTAGGATATGAGCATAATGATGAAGGAAATATGCATCATGATGAATGAAATGAGCATAATGATTAAAGAAATGACCATAAAGACATAGGAAATGATCATCATGATGAAGGAAATATACATAATGATCAAGGTAATGAGCATCATGATAAAGTAAATGATCATCATGATGAAGGAAATACGCATCGTGATGAAGGAGATGAGCTTCATGATATAGGAAATGGGCATTGAGATGCAGGAAACATGCATCACGATGAAGGAAATGAGCATCATGATATAGGAAATGGGAATTGAGATGAAGGAAACATGCATCGCGATATAGGAAATGAGCATCATAAGGAAGAGAATAAGAATCATGATGAAGTATTTTTGCATCATAATGATGGAAATGAGCATCATGATGAAGGAAATGAGCAACATGATAAAGAAAATAAGCATCATGATGTAGGAAAGAGAATCATTATACAGAAAATATGCATCATGATGATGGAACTGATCATCATGATGAAGGAAATGAGCATCATGTTCAAGTATATATGCATCATGGTGAAGGTAATGAGCGTCATGATAAAGGACATATGCATCTTGATAAAGGAAATGAGCATCATGACTACGAAAATGAGCATCATGATGAATGATTTATACATCATAATGATGGAAATGAGAATCATGATAAAATAAATGAGCATCATGATGAAGAAAATGAGAATTATGATATAGGAAATAAGCATCATGATGAAGGAAATATGCATCATGATGAAGTATATGAGCATCACGATGGTGAAAATGAGCATCATGATGAAGTAAATGAGAATCATGATGATGGAAATGAGTGTCATGATGTAGGAATGAGAACATGATGTAGATAAATAGCATCATCATTATGATGAAATGAGCATCACGATTAAGAAATGAGCATCATGATAAAAGAAATGAGCATTATGATAAAGGAAATATGCATCATGATATAGTAAATGAGCATCATTATGAAGAAAATATGCATCATGATGAACGAAATGAGAATCATGATGTAGGAAATGGGCATCATAATGAAAGAAATGAGCATAATGATGTAGGAAATGAGCATAATAATGAAGGAAATGAACATTATGATGAAGGAAACATGTATCACGACGAAGGAAAGAGCATCATGATGTAGGAAATGCATATCATGATACAGAAAATATGCATCATGATGAAGGAAATGAGCATCTTGATGAAGGAAATGATCATCATGATGATGGAAATGAGCAACATGATGATGGAAATATGCATCATGATGTAAAAAATTAGCATCTTGATGAAAGAAATATGCATCATGAAGAATTAAGTAAGCATTATGATGTGGGAAATGTGCATCATGATGAAGAAAACATCCATAATGATGAAGGAAATGAGCATCATGATGAAGGAAATAAGCATCATGTTGAAGGAAATAGGCATCTTGATTAAGGATTTATGCATCATGATGACGGAAATAAGCATCATGATGGAGGAAATGAGCATCGCGATGAAGGAAATATGCATCATAATGAAGGAAATGAGCAGCATTTTGTAGGAAATGAGCATCATGATGAAGGAAATATGCATCACGAATGAAATGAGCATCGTGATTAAAAAAATTAGCATCCTAATGATGGAAATGAGGAAATTTATGAACGAAATAAGTGTCATGATGAAGGATTTGTGCATCATAATGATGGAAATAAGCATCATGATGAAGGAAATGAGGAAAGAAGTGAGAATCATGATGATAGAAATGAGCATCATTATAAAGAAAATGAACATTATGATACAAGAAATAAGCGTCATGATGAAGGAAATACGCATCACGATAGTGAAAATGAGCATAATAATGAAGGAAGTGATCATCATGATGATGGAATTGAGCACCATCATGTAGGGAATGAGCATCATGATGTAGATAAGAGCATCGCTATAAAGGAAATATGCATCATGATGAAGAAATAAGCATCATGATCAAGGAAATGTGCATCATGATAAAAGAAATGAGAATCATTATGACGGAAATATGCATCGCGATGTAGGAAATGAGCATCATGATGAAGGAAATATGTATCATGATGAACGAAATGAGCCTCGTGATGTCGGAAATAAGCATTATGATGATGGAAACATGCATCATGATGAAGGACATGAGCGTGATAATGTAGGAAATGAGCATTATTCCGATGGAACAACGCATCATGGTGAAGGAAATGAGCATCATGATGAAGGAAATGACCATAATTATGTAGGAAATTAATATCATGATGAAGGAAATATGCATCATGATTAAAGAAATGAGCATAATGATGTAGGAAATGTGTATAATGATGAAAAAATTTACGTATTGATGAAGGAAATGAGCATCATGATGAGGGAATGATCATCAAGATGACAGAAATGAGCAACATGATGATGGAAATATGCATCATGATATAGGAAAGGAGCATCATTATAAAGAAAATATGCATTATACGGAATGATGTAAGTATAATGATGAAGGAAATACGCATTATTATGAAAGAAACGTGCAACATGATGAAGTAAATGAGTATCATGATGAAGGAAATATGTATAATGATATAGGATATGAGCATAATGATGAAGGAAATATGCATCATGATGAATGAAATGAGCATAATGATTAAATAAATGACCATAAAGACATAGGAAATGATCATCATGATGAAGGAAATATACATAATGATCAAGGTAATGAGCATCATGATAAAGTAAATGATCATCTTGATGAAGGAAATACGCATCGTGATGAAGGAAATGAGCATCATGATATAGGAAATGGGCATTGAGATGAAGGAAACATGCATCACGATGAAGGAAATGAGCATAATGATAGGAAATGGGAATTGAGATGAAGGAAACATGTATCGTGATATAGGAAATGAGCATCATAATGAAGGGAATAAGAATCATGATGAAGTATTTTTGCATCATAATGATGGAAATGAGCATCATGATGAAGGAAATGAGCAACATGATGAATAAAATAAGCATCATGATGTAGGAAAGAGAATCATTATGAAGAAAATATGCATCATGATGATGGAACTGATCATCATGATGAAGGAAATGAGCATCATGTTCAAGTATATATGCATCATGGTGAAGGTAATGAGCGTCATGATAAAGGACATATGCATCTTGATAAAGGAAATGAGCATCATGACTATGAAAATGAGCATCATGATGAATGATTTATGCATCATAATTGTTGGATTGTATACTAAAAGTCTAGCTTTTTGTATGAATAATATTGTAACAATTAATTTGAAATGAGAATCATATGATCAAATGATTGCATCTTATAATTTATTTATATGTTCGATGCAATAGTCCACTTACTTTATACTGTAGATAATATGTTGTGCGACAACACGCGGAAGATCATATTATCGGTTTCCTTATAAAGTATAAACTGATGCTCACAACCGAGATAGACGGGGACTCTCTATCGGGATGGTTGTAGTGTGGTTTGGTATTAGCTTGTCTTGGCTATAGAATCACATTAGTGCACTTGGTGTTTTGAGCAGGACCGCTTGAGATCGTTCGACTTATACTGACTTATAGGAGAACTTGATCTCAGTTATTATGGAAGTTCGTGCTCTTAATCCCTATACAATAACCTCGACACGTAGGGCAGTATGTATTTCTTTGATTCATCAATGGGTGAGATTTACATGTAATTAAATCAACAAACTCGATGAGTTGGGAAGTAGTGCTGTCTCTATGGTGTGCTGTTGATTATAGAAGGAATCCGTGTCCGTCATAGGTTGATGATGTCCCCTTGAGGAGCTCATAAGGATTATCATGTAAACCCTGCAGGTGGAATTTATTCCGGCATGATAATGAGGTTGAGTGGTACTACTCTTGGATGAGATATTAATTAATTGGGTTGTCAGTAACTTAATTAATTAATGGACATTGTATATCTTAAACATGGGGAGACTAATGGACTCATAATAAGAAGGAGCCCAAAACGTAATTTTGGGATTGGTACGGTAGTGCAATAATAATATTTTAGTGGAATATATTATTATTATTGGACTTAAGTATAAGCTTTGGGCTAAGCTTGGATACTTAAGCCCAATGGAGGCCCAACCCAATTTCTCCTCCTGGTCCCTGTTGTAGCCCATGTATATAAGTCACCTCAACTTATCTGGAACCCTAATCTAATCTAATTCATTATTCACGTGTGATGAGGGTTGAGAGCAGATTGAGTAGGTCTCGTAGATCGTCGCCCACACGACGTCGAGATCGGACTTGGGACATACAGCAGAAGACCGGAAGGTCGTTTGCTGCTGCAGTTCCTCATGTTCCAAAATTCATATAAAATCGTACAGTTCTTCGATTTTGATGTATTATATAATGATGGAAAGCCGTCGAAGAGAGGATCGTCTGAGCATAAAGATCACTCAATTCCGACATCAGAAGAGGAACTTATGGCTATTCTCGTGGGACTGCGCAGACTACCAGCGAGAATTCAACCTCTACATCAACCCTTGGTGAAAGGTAATGCGTTTCATGTTTACTTGCTTCCGCTGCTTGTTAGTAATACATGGAACCCTAATGGGTCACGTTAACCAAACGATCGAGCGCCAACAATCATAATGATGGAAATGAGAATCATGATAAAATAAATGAGCATCATGATGAAGAAAATGAGAATTATGATATAGGAAATAAGCATCATGATGAAGGAAATATGCATCATGATGAAGTATATGAGCATCACGATGGTGAAAATGAGCATCATGATGAAGTAAATGAGAATCATGATGATGGAAATGAGTGTCATGATGTAGGAATGAGAACATGATGTAGATAAATAGCATCATCATTATGATGAAATGAGCATCACGATTAAGAAATGAGCATCATGATAAAAGAAATGAGCATTATGATAAAGGAAATATGCATCATGATATAGTAAATGAGCATCATTATGAAGAAAATATGCATCATGATGAACGAAATGAGAATCATGATGTAGGAAATGGGCATCATAATGAAAGAAATGAGCATAATGATGTAGGAAATGAGCATAATAATGAAGGAAATGAACATTATGATGAAGGAAACATGTATCACGAAGAAGGAAAGAACATCATGATGTAGGAAATGCATATCATGATACAGAAAATATGCATCATGATGAAGGAAATGAGCATCTTGATGAAGGAAATGATCATCATGATGATGGAAATGAGCAACATGATGATGGAAATATGCATCATGATGTAAAAAATTAGCATCTTGATGAAAGAAATATGCATCATGAAGAATTAAGTAAGCATTATGATGTGGGAAATGTGCATCATGATGAAGAAAACATCCATAATGATGAAGGAAATGAGCATCATGATGAAGGAAATAAGCATCATGTTGAAGGAAATAGGCATCTTGATTAAGGATTTATGCATCATGATGACGGAAATAAGCATCATGATGGAGGAAATGAGCATCGCGATGAAGGAAATATGCATCATAATGAAGGAAATGAGCAGCATTTTGTAGGAAATGAGCATCATGATGAAGGAAATATGCATCACGAATAAAATGAGCATCGTGATTAAAAAAATTAGCATCCTAATGATGGAAATGAGGAAAATTATGAACGAAATAAGTGTCATGATGAAGGATTTGTGCATCATAATGATGGAAATAAGCATCATGATGAAGGAAATGAGGAAAGAAATGAGAATCATGATGATAGAAATGAGCATCATTATAAAGAAAATGAACATTATGATACAGGAAATAAGCGTCATGATGAAGGAAATACGCATCACGATAGTGAAAATGAGCATAATAATGAAGGAAGTGATCATCATGATGATGGAATTGAGCACCATCATGTAGGGAATGAGCATCATGATGTAGATAAGATCATCGCTATAAAGGAAATATGCATCATGATGAAGAAATAAGCATCATGATCAAGGAAATGTGCATCATGATAAAAGAAATGAGAATCATTATGACGGAAATATGCATCGCGATGTAGGAAATGAGCATCATGATGAAGGAAATACGTATCATGATGAACGAAATGAGCCTCGTGATGTCGGAAATAAGCATTATGATGATGGAAACATGCATCATGATGAAGGACATGAGCATGATAATGTAGGAAATGAGCATTATTCCGATGGAACAACGCATCATGGTGAAGGAAATGAGCATCATGATGAAGGAAATGACCATAATTATGTAGGAAATTAATATCATGATGAAGGAAATATGCATCATGATTAAAGAAATGAGCATAATGATGTAGGAAATGTGTATAATGATGAAAAAATTTACGTAATGATGAAGGAAATGAGCATCATGATGAGGGAATGATCATCAAGATGACAGAAATGAGCAACATGATGATGGAAATATGCATCATGATATAGGAAAGGAGCATCATTATAAAGAAAATATGCATTATACGGAATGATGTAAGTATAATGATGAAGGAAATACGCATTATTATGAAAGAAACGTGCAACATGATGAAGTAAATGAGTATCATGATGAAGGAAATATGTATAATGATGTAGGATATGAGCATAATGATGAAGGAAATATGCATCATGATGAATGAAATGAGCATAATGATTAAAGAAATGACCATAAAGACATAGGAAATGATCATCATGATGAAGGAAATATACATAATGATCAAGGTAATGAGCATCATGATAAAGTAAATGATCATCTTGATGAAGGAAATACGCATCGTGATGAAGGAAATGAGCATCATGATATAGGAAATGGGCATTGAGATGAAGGAAACATGCATCACGATGAAGGAAATGAGCATAATGATAGGAAATGGGAATTGAGATGAAGGAAACATGCATCGCGATATAGGAAATGAGCATCATAATGAAGGGAATAAGAATCATGATGAAGTATTTTTGCATCATAATGATGGAAATGAGCATCATGATGAAGGAAATGAGCAACATGATGAATAAAATAAGCATCATGATGTAGGAAAGAGAATCATTATGAAGAAAATATGCATCATGATGATGGAACTGATCATCATGATGAAGGAAATGAGCATCATGTTCAAGTATATATGCATCATGGTGAAGGTAATGAGCGTCATGATAAAGGACATATGCATCTTGATAAAGGAAATGAGCATCATGACTATGAAAATGAGCATCATGATGAATGATTTATGCATCATAATGATGGAAATGAGAATCATGATAAAATAAATGAGCATCATGATGAAGAAAATGAGAATTATGATATAGGAAATAAGCATCATGACGAAGGAAATATGCATCATGATGAAGTATATGAGCATCACAATGGTGAAAATGAGCATCATGATGAAGTAAATGAGAATCATGATGATGGAAATGAGTGTCATGATGTAGGAATGAGAACATGATGTAGATAAATTGCATCATCATTATGATGAAATGAGCATCACGATTAAGAAATGAGCATCATGATAAAAGAAATGAGCATTATGATAAAGGAAATATGCATCATGATATAGTAAATGAGGATCATTATGAAGAAAATATGCATCATGATGAACGAAATGAGAATCATGATGTAGGAAATGGGCATCATAATGAAAGAAATGAGCATAATGATGTAGGAAATGAGCATAATAATGAAGGAAATGAACATTATGATGAAGGAAACATGTATCACGATGAAGGAAAGAGCATCATGATGTAGGAAATGCATATCATGATGCAGAAAATATGCATCATGATGAAGGAAATGAGCATCTTGATGAAGGAAATGATCATCATGATGATGGAAATGAGCAACATTGTCACGCCCCAACCCGCAGGCGGAACGCGACAACCGCCACGTTAACCATAAATTTCGTGAAATGGGTGCACTCCACTCCACAAAGTTTATAGAAAACGTAAGGCTTGCTATCAAGTACCTGTAGAATTGAACAACTGATAACTACGGGTACAACCCAAGGACATCATTACATAAAGTATCAACAAGGATTTACAAAGGTACAAAATACCACGATGTAACTTAGTTTGAAGAAAATATACATGAGCGATATAACATCGCGAAAGTACAAAAAGAACATCAAGGGGGATCACAAAATATAAAATATACAATCTCGCCAATGGATCCGTCAATTTACATAAAAGAGAAAGTACCCAAAACCCCGATCGAATGATGAGCAAACGATAGGCAAACCTCCAACCAAAACGATATCAATAGCCTGAAAAGGAAGGAAATGATGGGGGTGAGCAAAACCACTAGCTCAGTGAGGTGATAAGCCGGTCACCCCAACCCTTATACGAAGCATGTACTCCTACTCGCGGTTCATAACATAAAATCCAATATTTCGTTCCACATCAATTATTATGTTTACTTAATATACAACTTAACAAAAATACAACCTATGAATGCATTTACAAATACACAATTAGTTCAAACAAGATGTTATCACATAAAAGACGCGTGGGTAGCCAATATCCTCCTCAAACTGATCTCTCCGTCGAGAGTCAGTCCGAGCCCGTCACCATTACTCTAGATAAAATGCACCTTAATGTTCTTACTCAATGCACACCAAGTGCTAAAATTCACAATAAAATATCGATGTAATCCCTGAAATGATCAAACATATAAACATATATGACATGCATGTCCCACACTGGTGACGTTGACTAAGCCTATAATAGACTGATTCATCTAACGATCACCTTCCAAAGTATCAGTATTTGGCAAATGGACAGGTGCCCCGTTAGATCTAACTCACCCGGGTTTGCCAAGCCACGGGCGACTCGATTGTCACTCTAACTCACCCGAACCGCGACAATTCGGGCTACTTAATCAATGTCGCTCCAACTCACCCGAACCGTGACCAATTCAGGCTACTTAACCTTGGTACCAGGTATACATATGCATCATGAGATAAATAACAACTCAAGTCATAGTCTTAATTGGCACACAAGTCACAAGAATAACCAGAAATCAATCTGCAAATAATTCGCAATAAAGGCTATCAGATATCGAGCCGGCAAGACTCTTCAACATAAGTTAAAATCAACAATACCCATATAAAATAATATAAGATAATCAATGGACCATCTTAGGCCAATCAGGCTCTAACTAGAACAATCGAGCCAATCAGACTCTTTACCACATAACATATTACCAAAATTTTCTTATCAATTAACTAAAAATAAAATGAATGCAAATTTAACGAGGGTCCACACTTCCCACAAGAGAAGGCGTTCCCGAATTATCAACTCACAAGGAAGTGATTAACTCTCTCCGGAATCTGAAGTCGGTCCTTTGCCCTTCGTCGATGGTTCTTTACCTAGAAAGGAGATGAGCAATTAAAGACAAATCAAATATAACTAACTATTAGCAGTAACATCGTCTTTCATTGTCAAAATAAATCTTAATCGAGCTTGAGCGAGTCGATATTAAATAAGAACAGCCCGTATCTCCTCAACATCATCTCCCAATCTCACATAACCCGTTTCAGATCATTTCTTAAACAAAACGATAGGAAGTAAATTTGAATTCGACATAACTATTCTGAAATTTTCCAGCTAGCGGCAGTTTACAAGAAAAATCATAACTAATTGTAGAAAAATCGAATCATGGTGTTTCAAGTGGCTACAGAAAGCTAACACGTTCAGCTACATACAGAAATTGAGTTTGTAAACTTCTGAGGTCAGTAGCTATGTCAAAATCAGTTCGAACAGCAGCTGCGAATTACCTAGTAGCAGTTTACGAGAAAAATCATAACTAATTGTAGAAAAATCGGATGGAGGCGTTTCAGGTGGCTACGGAAAGCTAACGAGTTCAGCTACGTATAGAATTTGAGTTTACAAATTTCAGAGATCAATAGCTATGTCGAAAGTAGTTCGAACAGTAGCTACGAATTTCCTCATATAAGGAAGAAAACCCAACAAAATCACAAAATCTTGGAGAAAGGAAGCTTAATTAACCTATTACTTACCTCAAAACAACTTAGAAACCACCTAGGATGAGGGTTGTAAGGGAGAATTTGATCAACAAGGGTTTCTCCTCTTCACTCTCTTCTTTCCCCTCTTTTGTTCTTCTCACTTTTCTTCTCCCGTACTCTTCTTTCTTTCTTTTCTTTTTTTTATATGTGTTGAGGCTATTAGAATGGGCTGGGCTTATTTCCATGTTATGCCATTTAAGTGGGCTGGACTTGGGCCAAATAAATAAATAAATAGGTTTTGGGCTCTAAAAACAAATCTAGGTCAACTTGGGCCAAAAATAAATAAATAGGTTTTGGGCTTTAAAAACAAATCTAGGTCAACTTGGGCCAAAAATAAATAAATAGGTTTTGGGCTTTCTAAAAAAAATAATCTAGTTAGGCTAAGACATTATAAACACGATGATGGAAATATGCATCATGATGTAAAAAATTAGCATCTTGATGAAAGAAATATGCATCATGATGAATTAAGTAAGCATTATGATGTGGGAAATGTGCATCATGATGAAGAAAACATCCATAATGATGAAGGAAATGAGCATCATGATGAAGGAAATAAGCATCATGTTGAAGGAAATAGGCATCCTGATTAAGGATTTATGCATCATGATGACGGAAATAAGCATCATGATGGAGGAAATGAGCATAGCGATGAAGGAAATATGCATCATAATGAAGGAAATGAGCAGCATTTTGTAGGAAATGAGCATCATGATGAAGGAAATATGCATCACGAATGAAATGAGCATCGTGATTAAAAAAATTAGCATCCTAATGATGGAAATGAGGAAAATTATGAACGAAATAAGTGTCATGATGAACGATTTGTGCATCATAATGATGGAAATAAGCATCATGATGAAGGAAATGAGGAAAGAAATGAGAATCATGATGATAGAAATGAGCATCATTATAAAGAAAATGAACATTATGATACAGGAAATAAGCGTCATGATGAAGGAAATACGCATCACGATAGTGAAAATGAGCATAATAATGAAGGAAGTGATCATCATGATAATGGAATTGAGCACCATCATGTAGGGAATGAGCATCATGATGTAGATAAGAGCATCGCTATAAAGGAAATATGCATCATGATGAAGAAATAAGCATCATGATCAAGGAAATGTGCATCATGATAAAAGAAATGAGAATCATTATGACGGAAATATTCATCGCGATGTAGGAAATGAGCATCATGATGAAGGAAATACGTATCATGATGAACGAAATGAGCCTCGTGATGTCAGAAATAAGCATTATGATGATGGAAACATGCATCATGATGAAGGACATGAGCATGATAATGTAGGAAATGAGCATTATTCCGATGGAACAACGCATCATGGTGAAGGAAATGAGCATCATGATGAAGGAAATGACCATAATTATGTAGGAAATTAATATCATGATGAAGGAAATATGCATCATGATTAAAGAAATGAGCATAATGATGTAGGAAATGTGTATAATGATGAAAAAATTTACGTAATGATGAAGGAAATGAGCATCATGATGAGGGAATGATCATCAAGATGACAGAAATGAGCAACATGATGATGGAAATATGCATCATGATATAGGAAAGGAGCATCATTATAAAGAAAATATGCATTATACGGAATGATGTAAGTATAATGATGAAGGAAATACGCATTATTATGAAAGAAACGTGCAACATGATGAAGTAAATGAGTATCATGATGAAGGAAATATGTATAATGATGTAGGATATGAGCATAATGATGAAGGAAATATGCATCATGATGAATGAAATGAGCATAATGATTAAAGAAATGACCATAAAGACATAGGAAATGATCATCATGATGAAGGAAATATACATAATGATCAAGGTAATGAGCATCATGATAAAGTAAATGATCATCTTGATGAAGGAAATACGCATCGTGATGAAGGAAATGAGCATCATGATATAGGAAATGGGCATTGAGATGAAGGAAACATGCATCACGATGAAGGAAATGAGCATAATGATAGGAAATGGGAATTGAGATGAAGGAAACATGCATCGCGATATAGGAAATGAGCATCATAATGAAGGGAATAAGAATCATGATGAAGTATTTTTGCATCATAATGATGGAAATGAGCATCATGATGAAGGAAATGAGCAACATGATGAATAAAATAAGCATCATGATGTAGGAAAGAGAATCATTATGAAGAAAATATGCATCATGATGATGGAACTGATCATCATGATGAAGGAAATGAGCATCATGTTCAAGTATATATGCATCATGGTGAAGGTAATGAGCGTCATGATAAAGGACATATGCATCTTGATAAAGGAAATGAGCATCATGACTATGAAAATGAGCATCATGATGAATGATTTATGCATCATAATGATGGAAATGAGAATCATGATAAAATAAATGAGCATCATGATGAAGAAAATGAGAATTATGATATAGGAAATAAGCATCATGATGAAGGAAATATGCATCATGATGAAGTATATGAGCATCACAATGGTGAAAATGAGCATCATGATGAAGTAAATGAGAATCATGATGATGGAAATGAGTGTCATGATGTAGGAATGAGAACATGATGTAGATAAATTGCATCATCATTATGATGAAAGGAGCATCACGATTAAGAAATGAGCATCATGATAAAAGAAATGAGCATTATGATAAAGGAAATATGCATCATGATATAGTAAATGAGGATCATTATGAAGAAAATATGCATCATGATGAACGAAATTAGAATCATGATGTAGGAAATGGGCATCATAATGAAAGAAATGAGCATAATGATGTAGGAAATGAGCATAATAATGAAGGAAATGAACATTATGATGAAGGAAACATGTATCACGACGAAGGAAAGAGCATCATGATGTAGGAAATGCATATCATGATGCAGAAAATATGCATCATGATGAAGGAAATGAGCATCTTGATGAAGGAAATGATCATCATGATGATGGAAATGAGCAACATGATGATGGAAATATGCATCATGATGTAAAAAATTAGCATCTTGATGAAAGAAATATGCATCATGATGAATTAAGTAAGCATTATGATGTGGGAAATGTGCATCATGATGAAGAAAACATCCATAATGATGAAGGAAATGAGCATCATGATGAAGGAAATAAGCATCATGTTGAAGGAAATAGGCATCCTGATTAAGGATTTATGCATCATGATGACGGAAATAAGCATCATGATGGAGGAAATGAGCATCGCGATGAAGGAAATATGCATCATAATGAAGGAAATGAGCAGCATTTTGTAGTAAATGAGCATCATGATGAAGGAAATATGCATCACGAATGAAATGAGCATCGTGATTAAAAAAATTAGCATCCTAATGATGGAAATGAGGAAAATTATGAACGAAATAAGTGTCATGATGAAGGATTTGTGCATCATAATGATGGAAATAAGCATCATGATGAAGGAAATGAGGAAAGAAATGAGAATCATGATGATAGAAATGAGCATCATTATAAAGAAAATGAACATTATGATACAGGAAATAAGCATCATGATGAAGGAAATACGCATCACGATAGTGAAAATGAGCATAATAATGAAGGAAGTGATCATCATGATGATGGAATTGAGCACCATCATGTAGGGAATGAGCATCATGATGTAGATAAGAGCATCGCTATAAAGGAAATATGCATCATGATGAAGAAATAAGCATCATGATCAAGGAAATGTGCATCATGATAAAAGAAATGAGAATCATTATGACGGAAATATGCATCGCGATGTAGGAAATGAGCATCATGATGAAGGAAATACGTATCATGATGAACGAAATGAGCCTCGTGATGTCAGAAATAAGCATTATGATGATGGAAACATGCATCATGATGAAGGACATGAGCGTGATAATGTAGGAAATGAGCATTATTCCGATGGAACAACGCATCATGGTGAAGGAAATGAGCATCATGATGAAGGAAATTACCATAATTATGTAGGAAATTAATATCATGATGAAGGAAATATGCATCATGATTAAAGAAATGAGCATAATGATGTAAGAAATGTGTATAATGATGAAAAAATTTACGTAATGATGAAGGAAATGAGCATCATGATGAGGGAATGATCATCAAGATGACAGAAATGAGCAACATGATGATGGAAATGTGCATCATGATATAGGAAAGGAGCATCATTATAAAGAAAATATGCATTATACGGAATGATGTAAGTATAATGATGAAGGAAATACGCATTATTATGAAAGAAACGTGCAACATGATGAAGTAAATGAGTATCATGATGAAGGAAATATGTATAATGATGTAGGATATGAGCATAATGATGAAGGAAATATGCATCATGATGAATGAAATGAGCATAATGATTAAAGAAATGACCATAAAGACATAGGAAATGATCATCATGATGAAGGAAATATACATAATGATCAAGGTAATGAGCATCATGATAAAGTAAATGATCGTCTTGATGAAGGAAATACGCATCGTGATGAAGGAAATGAGCATCATGATATAGGAAATGGGCATTGAGATGAAGGAAACATGCATCACGATGAAGGAAATGAGCATAATGATAGGAAATGGGAATTGAGATGAAGGAAACATGCATCGCGATATAGGAAATGAGCATCATAATGAAGGGAATAAGAATCATGATGAAGTATTTTTGCATCATAATGATGGAAATGAGCATCATGATGAAGGAAATGAGCAACATGATGAATAAAATAAGCATCATGATGTAGGAAAGAGAATCATTATGAAGAAAATATGCATCATGATGATGGAACTGATCATCATGATGAAGGAAATGAGCATCATGTTCAAGTATATATGCATCATGGTGAAGGTAATGAGCGTCATGATAAAGGACATATGCATCTTGATAAAGGAAATGAGCATCATGACTATGAAAATGAGCATCATGATGAATGATTTATGCATCATAATGATGGAAATGAGAATCATGATAAAATAAATGAGCATCATGATGAAGAAAATGAGAATTATGATATAGGAAATAAGCATCATGATGAAGGAAATATGCATCATGATGAAGTATATGAGCATCACAATGGTGAAAATGAGCATCATGATGAAGTAAATGAGAATCATGATGATGGAAATGAGTGTCATGATGTAGGAATGAGAACATGATGTAGATAAATTGCATCATCATTATGATGAAAGGAGCATCACGATTAAGAAATGAACATCATGATAAAAGAAATGAGCATTATGATAAAGGAAATATGCATCATGATATAGTAAATGAGCATCATTATGAAGAAAATATGCATCATGATGAACGAAATGAGAATCATGATGTAGGAAATGGGCATCATAATGAAAGAAATGAGCATAATGATGTAGGAAATGAGCATAATAATGAAGGAAATGAACATTATGATAAAGGAAACATGTATCACGACGAAGGAAAGAGCATCATGATGTAGGAAATGCATATCATGATGCAGAAAATATGCATCATGATGAAGGAAATGAGCATCTTGATGAAGGAAATGATCATCATGATGATGGAAATGAGCAACATGATGATGGAAATATGCATCATGATGTAAAAAATTAGCATCTTGATGAAAGAAATATGCATCATGATGAATTAAGTAAGCATTATGATGTGGGAAATGTGCATCATGATGAAGAAAACATCCATAATGATGAAGGAAATGAGCATCATGATGAAGGAAATAAGCATCATGTTGAAGGAAATAGGCATCCTGATTAAGGATTTATGCATCATGATGACGGAAATAAGCATCATGATGGAGGAAATGAGCATCGCGATGAAGGAAATATGCATCATAATGAAGGAAATGAGCAGCATTTTGTAGGAAATGAGCATCATGATAAAGGAAATATGCATCACGAATGAAATGAGCATCGTGATTAAAAAAATTAGCATCCTAATAAATGGAAATGAGGAAAATTATGAACGAAATAAGTGTCATGATGAAGGATTTGTGCATCATAATGATGGAAATAAGCATCATGATGAAGGAAATGAGGAAAGAAATGAGAATCATGATGATAGAAATGAGCATCATTATAAAGAAAATGAACATTATGATACAGGAAATAAGCGTCATGATGAAGGAAATACGCATCACGATAGTGAAAATGAGCATAATAATGAAGGAAGTGATCATCATGATAATGGAATTGAGCACCATCATGTAGGGAATGAGCATCATGATGTAGATAAGAGCATCGCTATAAAGGAAATATGCATCATGATAAAGAAATAAGCATCATGATCAAGGAAATGTGCATCATGATAAAAGAAATGAGAATCATTATGACGGAAATATGCATCGCGATGTAGGAAATGAGCATCATGATGAAGGAAATACGTATCATGATGAACGAAATGAGCCTCGTGATGTCAGAAATAAGCATTATGATGATGGAAACATGCATCATGATGAAGGACATGAGCATGATAATGTAGGAAATGAGCATTATTCCGATGGAACAACGCATCATGGTGAAGGAAATGAGCATCATGATGAAGGAAATGACCATAATTATGTAGGAAATTAATATCATGATGAAGGAAATATGCATCATGATTAAAGAAATGAGGATAATGTTGTAGGAAATGTGTATAATGTTGAAAAAATTTACGTAATGATGAAGGAAATGAGCATCATGATGAGGGAATGATCATCAAGATGACAGAAACGAGCAACATGATGATGGAAATATGCATCATGATATAGGAAATGATCATCATGATAAAGAAAATATGCATTATATGGAATGATGTAAGTATATAATGATGAAGGAAATACGCATTATTATGAAAGAAACGTGCAACATGATGAAGGAAATGAGTATCATGATGAAGGAAATGTGTATAATGATGTAGGATATGAGCATAATGATGAAGGAAATATGCATCATGACGAATGAAATGAGCATAATGATTAAAGAAATGACCATAAAGACATAGGAAATAATCATCATGATGAAGGAAATATACATAATGATCAAGGTAATGAGCATCATGATAAAGTAAATGATCATCACGATGAAGGAAATACGCATCGTGATGAAGGAAATGAGCATCATGATATAGGAAATGGGCATTGAGATGAAGGAAACATGCATCACGATGAAGGAAATGAGCATCATGATATAGGAAATGGGAATTGAGATGAAGGAAACATGCATCGCGATATAGGAAATGAGCATCATAATGAAGGGAATAAGAATCATGATGAAGTATTTTTGCATCATAATGATGGAAATGAGCATCATGATGAAGGAAATGAGCAACATGATAAAGAAAATAAGCATCATGATGTAGGAAAGAGAATCATTATAAAGAAAATATGTATCATGATGATGGAATTGATCATCATGATGAAGGAAATGAGCATCATGTTCAAGTATGTATGCATCATGGTGAAGGTAATGAGCGTCATGATAAAGGACATATGCATCTTGATAAAGGAAATGAGCATCATGATGTAGGAAATGAGCATAATAATGAAGGAAATGAGCATAATGATGTAGGAAATGAGCATAATAATGAAGGAAATGAACATTATGATGAAGGAAACATGTATCAGGACGAAGGAAAGAGCATCATGATGTAGGAAATGCATATCATGATGCAGAAAATATGCATCATGATGAAGGAAATGAGCATCTTGATGAAGGAAATGATCATCATGATGATGGAAATGAGCAACATGATGATGGAAATATGCATCATGATATAAAAAATTAGCATCTTGATGGAAGAAATATGCATCATGAAGAATTAAGTAAGCATTATGATGTGGGAAATGTGCATCATGATGAAGAAAACATGCATAATGATGAAGGAAATGAGCATCATGATGAAGGAAATAAGCATCATGATGAAGGAAATAAGCATCTTGATGAAGGAAATAGGCATCCTGATTAAGGATTTATGCATCATGATGATGGAAATAAGCATCATGATGGAGGAAATGAGCATCGCGATGAAGGAAATATGCATCATAATGAAGGAAATGAGCAGCATTTTGTAGGAAATGAGCATCATGATGAAGGAAATATGCATCACGAATGAAATGAGCATCGTGATTAAAAAAATTAGCATCCTAATGATGGAAATGAGGAAAATTATGAACGAAATAAGTGTCATGATGAAGGATTTGTGCATCATAATGATGGAAATAAGCATCATGATGAAGGAAATGAGGAAAGAAATGAGAATCATGATGATAGAAATGAGCATCATTATAAAGAAAATGAACATTATGATACAGGAAATAAGCGTCATGATGAAGGAAATACGCATCACGATAGTGAAAATGAGCATAATAATGAAGGAAGTGATCATCATGATGATGGAATTGAGCACCATCATGTAGGGAATGAGCATCATGATGTAGATAAGAGCATCGCTATAAAGGAAATATGCATCATGATGAAGAAATAAGCATCATGATCAAGGAAATGTGCATCATGATAAAAGAAATGAGAATCATTATGACGGAAATATGCATCGCGATGTAGGAAATGAGCATCATGATGAAGGAAATATGTATCATGATGAACGAAATGAGCCTCGTGATGTCTAAAATAAGCATTATGATGATGGAAACATGCATCATGATGAAGGGCATGAGCATGATAAAGTAGGAAATGAGCATTATTCCGATGGAACAACGCATCATGGTGAAGGAAATGAGCATCATGATGAAGGAAATGACCATAATTACGTAGGAAATTAATATCATGATGAAGGAAATATGCATCATGATTAAAGAAATGAGCATAATGATGTAGGAAATGTGTATAATGATGAAAAAATTTACGTAATGATGAAGGAAATGAGCATCATGATGAGGGAATGATCATCAAGATGACAGAAATGAGCAACATGATGATGGAAATATGCATCATGATATAGGAAAGGAGCATCATTATAAAGAAAATATGCATTATATGGAATGATGTAAGTATAATGATGAAGGAAATACGCATTATTATGAAAGAAACGTGCAACATGATGAAGTAAATGAGTATCATGATGAAAGAAATATGTATAATGATGTAGGATATGAGCATAATGATGAAGGAAATATGCATCATGACGAATGAAATGAGCATAATGATTAAAGAAATGACCATAAAGACATAGGAAATGATCATCATGATGAAGGAAATATACATAATGATCAAGGTAATGAGCCTCATGATAAAGTAAATGATCATCTTGATGAAGGAAATACGCATCGTGATGAAGGAAATGAGCATCATGATATAGGAATGGGCATTGAGATGAAGGAAACATGCATCACGATGAAGGAAATGAGCATAATGATAGGAAATGGGAATTGAGATGAAGGAAACATGTATCGTGATATAGGAAATGAGCATCATAATGAAGGGAATAAGAATCATGATGAAGTATTTTTGCATCATAATGATGGAAATGAGCATCATGATGAAAGAAATGAGCAACATGATGAAGAAAATAAGCATCATGATGTAGGAAAGAGAATCATTATAAAGAAAATATGCATCATGATGATGGAACTGATCATCATGATGAAGGAAATGAGCATCATGTTCAAGTAAATATGCATCGTGGTGAAGGTAATGAGCGTCATGATAAAGGACATATGCATCTTGATAAAGGAAATGAATCATGACTATGAAAATGAGTATCATGATGAATGATTTATGCATCATAATGATGGAAATGAGAATTATGATAAAATAAATGAGCATCATGATGAAGAAAATGAGAATTATGATATAGGAAATAAGCATCATGATGAAGGAAATATGCATCATGATGAAGTATATGAGCATCACGATGGTGAAAATGAGCATCATGATGAAGTAAATGAGAATCATGATGATGGAAATGAGTGTCATGATGTAGGAATGAGAACATGATGTAGATAAATAGCATCATCATTATGATGAAATGAGCATCACGATTAAGAAAAGAGTATCATGATAAAAGAAATGAGCATTATGATAAAGGAAATATGCATCATGATATAGTAAATGAGCATCATTATGAAGAAAATATGCATCATGATGAACGAAATGAGAATCATGATGTAGGAAATGGGCATCATAATGAAAGAAATGAGCATAATGATGTAGGAAATGAGCATAATAATGAAGGAAATGAACATTATGATGAAGGAAACATGTATCACGACGAAGGAAAGAGCATCATGATGAAGGAAATGCATATCATGATGCAGAAAATATGCATCATGATGAAGGAAATGAGCATCTTGATGAAGGAAATGATCATCATGATGATGGAAATGAGCAACATGATGATGGAAATATGCATCATGATGTAAAAAATTAGCATCTTGATGAAAGAAATATGCATCATGAAGAATTAAGTAAGCATTATGATGTGGGAAATGTGCATCATGATGAAGAAAACATCCATAATGATGAAGGAAATGAGCATCATGATGAAGGAAATAAGCATCATGTTGAAGGAAATAGGCATCCTGATTAAGGATTTATGCATCATGATGACGGAAATAAGCATCATGATGGAGGAAATGAGCATCGCGATGAAGGAAATATGCATCATAATGAAGGAAATGAGCAGCATTTTGTAGGAAATGGGCATCATGATGAAGGAAATATGCATCACGAATGAAATGAGCATCGTGATTAAAAAAAATTAGCATCCTAATGATGGAAATGAGGAAAATTATGAACGAAATAAGTGTCATGATGAACGATTTGTGCATCATAATGATGGAAATAAGCATCATGATGAAGGAAATGAGGAAAGAAATGAGAATCATGATGATAGAAATGAGCATCATTATAAAGAAAATGAACATTATGATACAGGAAATAAGCGTCATGATGAAGGAAATACGCATCACGATAGTGAAAATGAGCATAATAATGAAGGAAGTGATCATCATGATGATGGAATTGAGCACCATCATGTAGGGAATGAGCATCATGATGTAGATAAGAGCATCGCTATAAAGGAAATATGCATCATGATGAAGAAATAAGCATCATGATCAAGGAAATGTGCATCATGATAAAAGAAATGAGAATCATTATGACGGAAATATGCATCGCGATGTAGGAAATGAGCATCATGATGAAGGAAATATGTATCATGATGAACGAAATGAGCCTCGTGATGTCAGAAATAAGCATTATGATGATGGAAACATGCATCATGATGAAGGACATGAGCATGATAATGTAGGAAATGAGCATTATTCCGATGGAACAACGCATCATGGTGAAGGAAATGAGCATCATGATGAAGGAAATGACCATAATTATGTAGGAAATTAATATCATGATGTAGGAAATATGCATCATGATTAAAGAAATTAGGATAATGTTGAAGGAAATGTGTATAATGATGAAAAAATTTACGTAATGATGAAGGAAATGAGCATCATGATGAGGGAATGATCATCAAGATGACAGAAACGAGCAACATGATGATGGAAATATGCATCATGATATAGGAAATGAGCATCATGATAAAGAAAATATGCATTATATGGAATGATGTAAGTATATAATGATGAAGGAAATACGCATTATTATGAAAGAAACGTGCAACATGATGAAGGAAATGAGTATCATGATGAAGGAAATGTGTATAATGATGTAGGATATGAGCATAATGATGAAGGAAATATGCATCATGACGAATGAAATGAGCATAATGATTAAAGAAATGACCATAAAGACGTAGGAAATGATCATCATGATGAAGGAAATATACATAATGATCAAGGTAATGAGCATCATGATAAAGTAAATGATCATCACGATGAAGGAAATACGCATCGTGATGAAGGAAATGAGCATCATGATATAGGAAATGGGCATTGAGATGAAGGAAACATGCATCACGATGAAGGAAATGAGCATCATGATATAGGAAATGGGAATTGAGATGAAGGAAACATGTATCGCGATATAGGAAATGAGCATCATAATGAAGGGAATAAGAATCATGATGAAGTATTTTTGTATCATAATGATGGAAATGAGCATCATGATGAAGGGAAATGAGCAACATGATGAAGAAAATAAGCATCATGATGTAGGGAAGAGAATCATTATAAAGAAAATATGCATCATGATGATGGAACTGATCATCATGATGAAGGAAATGAGCATCATGTTCAAGTAAATATGCATCGTGGTGAAGGTAATGAGCGTCATGATAAAGGACATATGCATCTTGATAAAGGAAATGAGCATCATGACTATGAAAATGAGCATCATGATGAATGATTTATGCATCATAATGATGGAAATGAGAATTATGATAAAATAAATGAGCATCATGATGAAGAAAATGAGAATTATGATATAGGAAATAAGCATCATGATGAAGGAAATATGCATCATGATGAAGTATATGAGCATCACGATGGTGAAAATGAGCATCATGATGAAGTAAATGAGAATCATGATGATGGAAATGAGTGTCATGATGTAGGAATGAGAACATGATGTAGATAAATAGCATCATCATTATGATGAAATGAGCATCACGATTAAGAAAAGAGTATCATGATAAAAGAAATGAGCATTATGATAAAGGAAATATGCATCATGATATAGTAAATGAGCATCATTATGAAGAAAATATGCATCATGATGAACGAAATGAGAATCATGATGTAGGAAATGGGCATCATAATGAAAGAAATGAGCATAATGATGTAGGAAATGAGCATAATAATGAAGGAAATGAACATTATGATGAAGGAAACATGTATCACGACGAAGGAAAGAGCATCATGATGAAGGAAATGCATATCATGATGCAGAAAATATGCATCATGATGAAGGAAATGAGCATCTTGATGAAGGAAATGATCATCATGATGATGGAAATGAGCAACATGATGATGGAAATATGCATCATGATGTAAAAAATTAGCATCTTGATGAAAGAAATATGCATCATGAAGAATTAAGTAAGCATTATGATGTGGGAAATGTGCATCATGATGAAGAAAACATCCATAATGATGAAGGAAATGAGCATCATGATGAAGGAAATAAGCATCATGTTGAAGGAAATAGGCATCCTGATTAAGGATTTATGCATCATGATGACGGAAATAAGCATCATGATGGAGGAAATGAGCATCGCGATGAAGGAAATATGCATCATAATGAAGGAAATGAGCAGCATTTTGTAGGAAATGGGCATCATGATGAAGGAAATATGCATCACGAATGAAATGAGCATCGTGATTAAAAAAAATTAGCATCCTAATGATGGAAATGAGGAAAATTATGAACGAAATAAGTGTCATGATGAACGATTTGTGCATCATAATGATGGAAATAAGCATCATGATGAAGGAAATGAGGAAAGAAATGAGAATCATGATGATAGAAATGAGCATCATTATAAAGAAAATGAACATTATGATACAGGAAATAAGCGTCATGATGAAGGAAATACGCATCACGATAGTGAAAATGAGCATAATAATGAAGGAAGTGATCATCATGATGATGGAATTGAGCACCATCATGTAGGGAATGAGCATCATGATGTAGATAAGAGCATCGCTATAAAGGAAATATGCATCATGATGAAGAAATAAGCATCATGATCAAGGAAATGTGCATCATGATAAAAGAAATGAGAATCATTATGACGGAAATATGCATCGCGATGTAGGAAATGAGCATCATGATGAAGGAAATATGTATCATGATGAACGAAATGAGCCTCGTGATGTCAGAAATAAGCATTATGATGATGGAAACATGCATCATGATGAAGGACATGAGCATGATAATGTAGGAAATGAGCATTATTCCGATGGAACAACGCATCATGGTGAAGGAAATGAGCATCATGATGAAGGAAATGACCATAATTATGTAGGAAATTAATATCATGATGTAGGAAATATGCATCATGATTAAAGAAATTAGGATAATGTTGAAGGAAATGTGTATAATGATGAAAAAATTTACGTAATGATGAAGGAAATGAGCATCATGATGAGGGAATGATCATCAAGATGACAGAAACGAGCAACATGATGATGGAAATATGCATCATGATATAGGAAATGAGCATCATGATAAAGAAAATATGCATTATATGGAATGATGTAAGTATATAATGATGAAGGAAATACGCATTATTATGAAAGAAACGTGCAACATGATGAAGGAAATGAGTATCATGATGAAGGAAATGTGTATAATGATGTAGGATATGAGCATAATGATGAAGGAAATATGCATCATGACGAATGAAATGAGCATAATGATTAAAGAAATGACCATAAAGACGTAGGAAATGATCATCATGATGAAGGAAATATACATAATGATCAAGGTAATGAGCATCATGATAAAGTAAATGATCATCACGATGAAGGAAATACGCATCGTGATGAAGGAAATGAGCATCATGATATAGGAAATGGGCATTGAGATGAAGGAAACATGCATCACGATGAAGGAAATGAGCATCATGATATAGGAAATGGGAATTGAGATGAAGGAAACATGTATCGCGATATAGGAAATGAGCATCATAATGAAGGGAATAAGAATCATGATGAAGTATTTTTGTATCATAATGATGGAAATGAGCATCATGATGAAGGGAATGAGCAACATGATGAAGAAAATAAGCATCATGATGTAGGGAAGAGAATCATTATAAAGAAAATATGTATCATGATGAAGGAATTGATCATCATGATGAAGGAAATGAGCATCATGTTCAAGTATATATGCATCATGGTGAAGGTAATGAGCGTCATGATAAAGGACATATGCATCTTGATAAAGGAAATGAGCATCATGACTATGAAAATGAGCATCATGATGAATGATTTATGCATCATAATGATGGAAATGAGAATCATGATAAAATAAATGAGCATCATGATGAAGAAAATGAGAATTATGATATAGGAAATAAGCATCATGATGAAGGAAATATGCATCATGATGAAGTATATGAGCATCACGATGGTGAAAATGAGCATCATGATGAAGTAAATGAGAATCATGATGATGGAAATGAGTGTCATGATGTAGGAATGAGAACATGATGTAGATAAATAGCATCATCATTATGATGAAATGAGCATCACGATTAAGAAATGAGCATCATTATAAAAGAAATGAGCATTATGATAAAGGAAATATGCATCATGATATAGTAAATGAGCATCATTTTGAAGAAAATATGCATCATGATGAACGAAATGAGAATCATGATGTAGGAAATGGGCATCATAATGAAAGAAATGAGCATAATGATGTAGGAAATGAGCATAATAATGAAGGAAATGAACATTATGATGAAGGAAATATGTATCACGACGAAGGAAAGAGCATCATGATGTAGGAAATGCATATCATGATGAAGGAAAATATGCATCATGATGAAGGAAATGAGCATCTTGATGAAGGAAATGATCATCATGATGATGGAAATGAGCAACATGATGATGGAAATATGCATCATGATGTAAAAAATTAGCATCTTGATGGAAGAAATATGCATCATGAAGAATTAAGTAAGCATTATGATGTGGGAAATGTGCATCATGATGAAGAAAACATGCATCATGATGAAGGAAATGAGCATCATGATGAAGGAAATAAGCATCATGATGAAGGAAATAGGCATCCTGATTAAGGATTTATGCATCATGATGATGGAAATAAGCATCATGATGGAGGAAATGAGCATCGCGATGAAGGAAATATGCATCATAATGAAGGAAATGAGCAGCATTTTGTAGGAAATGAGCATCATGATGAAGGAAATATGCATAACGAATGAAATGAGCATCGTGATTAAAAAAATTAGCATCCTAATGATGGAAATGAGGAAAATTATGAACGAAATAAGTGTCATGATGAAGGATTTGTGCATCATAATGATGGAAATAAGCATCATGATGAAGGAAATGAGGAAAGAAATGAGAATCATGATGATAGAAATGAGCATCATTATAAAGAAAATGAACATTATGATACAGGAAATAAGCGTCATGATGAAGGAAATACGCATCACGATAGTGAAAATGAGCATAATAATGAAGGAAGTGATCATCATGATGATGGAATTGAGCACCATCATGTAGGGAATGAGCATCATGATGTAGATAAGAGCATCGCTATAAAGGAAATATGCATCATGATGAAGAAATAAGCATCATGATCAAGGAAATGTGCATCATGATAAAAGAAATGAGAATCATTATGACGGAAATATGCATCGCGATGTAGGAAATGAGCATCATGATGAAGGAAATATGTATCATGATGAACGAAATGAGCCTCGTGATGTCGGAAATAAGCATTATGATGATGGAAACATGCATCATGATGAAGGACATGAGCATGATAATGTAGGAAATGAGCATTATTCCGATGGAACAACGCATCATGGTGAAGGAAATGAGCATCATGATGAAGGAAATGACCATAATTATGTAGGAAATTAATATCATGATGAAGGAAATATGCATCATGATTAAAGAAATGAGGATAATGTTGTAGGAAATGTGTATAATGATGAAAAAATTTACGTAATGATGAAGGAAATGAGCATCATGATGTGGGAATGATCATCAAGATGACAGAAACGAGCAACATGATGATGGAAATATGCATCATGATATAGGAAATGAGCATCATGATAAAGAAAATATGCATTATATGGAATGATGTAAGTATACAATGATGAAGGAAATACGCATTATTATGAAAGAAACGTGCAACATGATGAAGGAAATAAGTATCATGATGAAGGAAATGTGTATAATGATGTAGGATATGAGCATAATGATGAAGGAAATATGCATCATGACGAATGAAATGAGCATAATGATTAAAGAAATGACCATAAAGACGTAGGAAATGATCATCATGATGAAGGAAATATACATAATGATCAAGGTAATGAGCATCATGATAAAGTAAATGATCATCATGATGAAGGAAATACGCATCGTGATGAAGGAAATGAGCATCATGATATAGGAAATGGGCATTGAGATGAAGGAAACATGCATCACGATAAAGGAAATGAGCATCATTGATATAGGAAATGGGAATTGAGATGAAGGAAACATGCATCGCGATATAGGAAATGAGCATCATATTGAAGGGAATAAGAATCATGATGAAGTATTTTTGCATCATAATGATGGAAATGAGCATCATGATGAAGGAAATGAGCAACATGATGAAGAAAATAAGCATCATGATGTAGGAAAGAGAATCATTATAAAGAAAATATGTATCATGATGATGGAATCGATCATCATGATGAAGGAAATGAGCATCATGTTCAAGTATATATGCATCATGGTGAAGGTAATGAGCATCATGATAAAGGACATATGCATCTTGATAAAGGAAATGAGCATCATGACTATGAAAATGAGCATCATGATGAATGATTTATGCATCATAATGATGGAAATGAGAATCATGATAAAATAAATGAGCATCATGATGAAGAAAATGAGACTTATGATATAGGAAATAAGCGTCATGATGAAGGAAATATGCGTCATGATGAAGTATATGAGCATCACGATGGTGAAAATGAGCACCATGATGAAGTAAATGAGAATCATGATGATGGAAATGAGTGTCATGATGTAGGAATGAGAACATGATGTAGATAAATAGCATCATCATTATGATGAAATGAGCATCACGATTAAGAAATGAGCATCATGATAAAAGAAATGAGCATTATGATAAAGGAAATATGCATCATGATATAGTAAATGAGCATCATTATGAAGAAAATATGCATCATGATGAACGAAATGAGAATCATGATGTAGGAAATGGGCATCATAATGAAAGAAATGAGCATAATGATGTAGGAAATGAGCATAATAATGAAGGAAATGAACATTATGATGAAGGAAACATGTATCACGACGAAGGAAAGAGCATCATGATGAAGGAAATGCATATCATGATGCAGAAAATATGCATCATGATGAAGGAAATGAGCATCTTGATGAAGGAAATGATCATCATGATGATGGAAATGAGCAACATGATGATGGAAATATGCATCATGATGTAAAAAATTAGCATCTTGATGAAAGAAATATGCATCATGAAGAATTAAGTAAGCATTATGATGTGGGAAATGTGCATCATGATGAAGAAAACATCCATAATTATGAAGGAAATGAGCATCATGATGAAGGAAATAAGCATCATGTTGAAGGAAATAGGCATCCTGATTAAGGATTTATGCATCTTGATGACGGAAATAAGCATCATGATGGAGGAAATGAGCATCGCGATGAAGGAAATATGCATCATAATGAAGGAAATAAGCAGCATTTTGTAGGAAATGAGCATCATGATGAAGGAAATATGCATCACGAATGAAATGAGCATCGTGATTAAAAAAATTAGCATCCTAATGATGGAAATGAGGAAATTATGAACGAAATAAGTGTCATGATGAAGGATTTGTGCATCATAATGATGGAAATAAGCATCATGATGAAGGAAATGAGGAAAGAAATGAGAATCATGATGATAGAAATGAGCATCATTATAAAGAAAATGAACATTATGATACAGGAAATAAGCGTCATGATGAAGGAAATACGCATCACGATAGTGAAAATGAGCATAATAATGAAGGAAGTGATCATCATGATGATGGAATTGAGCACCATCATGTAGGGAATGAGCATCATGATGTAGATAAGAGCATCGCTATAAAGGAAATATGCATCATGATGAAGAAATAAGCATCATGATCAAGGAAATGTGCATCATGATAAAAGAAATGAGAATCATTATGACGGAAATATGCATCGCGATGTAGGAAATGAGCATCATGATGAAGGAAATATGTATCATGATGAACGAAATGAGCCTCGTGATGTCGGAAATAAGCATTATGATGATGGAAACATGCATCATGATGAAGGACATGAGCATGATAATGTAGGAAATGAGCATTATTCCGATGGAACAACGCATCATGGTGAAGGAAATGAGCATCATGATGAAGGAAATGACCAGAATTATGTAGGAAATTAATATCATGATGAAGGAAATATGCATCATGATTAAAGAAATGAGGATAATGTTGTAGGAAATGTGTATAATGATGAAAAAATTTACGTAATGATGAAGGAAATGAGCATCATGATGAGGGAATGATCATCAAGATGACAGAAACGAGCAACATGATGATGGAAATATGCATCATGATAAAGAAAATATGCATTATATGGAATGATGTAAGTATACAATGATGAAGGAAATACGCATTATTATGAAAGAAACGTGCAACATGATGAAGGAAATAAGTATCATGATGAAGGAAATGTGTATAATGATGTAGGATATGAGCATAATGATGAAGGAAATATGCATCATGACGAATGAAATGAGCATAATGATTAAAGAAATGACCATAAAGACGTAGGAAATGATCATCATGATGAAGGAAATATACATAATGATCAAGGTAATGAGCATCATGATAAAGTAAATGATCATCATGATGAAGGAAATACGCATCGTGATGAAGGAAATGAGCATCATGATATAGGAAATGGGCATTGAGATGAAGGAAACATGCATCACGATAAAGGAAATGAGCATCATGATATAGGAAATGGGAATTGAGATGAAGGAAACATGCATCGCGATATAGGAAATGAGCATCATAATGAAGGGAATAAGAATCATGATGAAGTATTTTTGCATCATAATGATGGAAATGAGCATCATGATGAAGGAAATGAGCAACAGGATGAAGAAAATAAGCATCATGATGTAGGAAAGAGAATCATTATAAAGAAAATATGTATCATGATGATGGAATTGATCATCATGATGAAGGAAATGAGCATCATGTTCAAGTATATATGCATCATGGTGAAGGTAATGAGCATCATGATAAAGGACATATGCATCTTGATAAAGGAAATGAGCATCATGACTATGAAAATGAGCATCATGATGAATGATTTATGCATCATAATGATGGAAATGAGAATCATGATAAAATAAATGAGCATCATGATGAAGAAAATGAGACTTATGATATAGGAAATAAGCGTCATGATGAAGGAAATATGCATCATGATGAAGTATATGAGCATAACGATGGTGAAAATGAGCATCATGATGAAGTAAATGAGAATCATGATGATGGAAATGAGTGTCATGATGTAGGAATGAGAACATGATGTAGATAAATAGCATCATCATTATGATGAAATGAGCATCACGATTAAGAAATGAGCATCATGATAAAAGAAATGAGCATTATGATAAAGGAAATATGCATCATGATATAGTAAATGAGCATCATTATGAAGAAAATATGCATCATGATGAACGAAATGAGAATCATGATGTAGGAAATGGGCATCATAATGAAAGAAATGAGCATAATGATGTAGGAAATGAGCATAATAATGAAGGAAATGAACATTATGATGAAGGAAACATGTATCACGACGAAGGAAAGAGCATCATGATGAAGGAAATGCATATCATGATGCAGAAAATATGCATCATGATGAAGGAAATGAGCATCTTGATGAAGGAAATGATCATCATGATGATGGAAATGAGCAACATGATGATGGAAATATGCATCATGATGTAAAAAATTAGCATCTTGATGAAAGAAATATGCATCATGAAGAATTAAGTAAGCATTATGATGTGGGAAATGTGCATCATGATGAAGAAAACATCCATAATTATGAAGGAAATGAGCATCATGATGAAGGAAATAAGCATCATGTTGAAGGAAATAGGCATCCTGATTAAGGATTTATGCATCTTGATGACGGAAATAAGCATCATGATGGAGGAAATGAGCATCGCGATGAAGGAAATATGTATCATAATGAAGGAAATAAGCAGCATTTTGTAGGAAATGAGCATCATGATGAAGGAAATATGCATCACGAATGAAATGAGCATCGTGATTAAAAAAATTAGCATCCTAATGATGGAAATGAGGAAAATTATGAACGAAATAAGTGTCATGATGAAGGATTTGTGCATCATAATGATGGAAATAAGCATCATGATGAAGGAAATGAGGAAAGAAATGAGAATCATGATGATAGAAATGAGCATCATTATAAAGAAAATGAACATTATGATACAGGAAATAAGCGTCATGATGAAGGAAATACGCATCACGATAGTGAAAATGAGCATAATAATGAAGGAAGTGATCATCATGATGATGGAATTGAGCACCATCATGTAGGGAATGAGCATCATGATGTAGATAAGAGCATCGCTATAAAGGAAATATGCATCATGATGAAGAAATAAGCATCATGATCAAGGAAATGTGCATCATGATAAAAGAAATGAGAATCATTATGACGGAAATATGCATCGCGATGTAGGAAATGAGCATCATGATGAAGGAAATATGTATCATGATGAACGAAATGAGCCTCGTGATGTCGGAAATAAGCATTATGATGATGGAAACATGCATCATGATGAAGGACATGAGCATGATAATGTAGGAAATGAGCATTATTCCGATGGAACAACGCATCATGGTGAAGGAAATGAGCATCATGATGAAGGAAATGACCAGAATTATGTAGGAAATTAATATCATGATGAAGGAAACATGCATCATGATTAAAGAAATGAGGATAATGTTGTAGGAAATGTGTATAATGATGAAAAAATTTACGTAATGATGAAGGAAATGAGCATCATGATGAGGGAATGATCATCAAGATGACAGAAACGAGCAACATGATGATGGAAATATGCATCATGATAAAGAAAATATGCATTATATGGAATGATGGAAGTATACAATGATGAAGGAAATACGCATTATTATGAAAGAAACGTGCAACATGATGAAGGAAATAAGTATCATGATGAAGGAAATGTGTATAATGATGTAGGATATGAGCATAATGATGAAGGAAATATGCATCATGACGAATGAAATGAGCATAATGATTAAAGAAATGACCATAAAGACGTAGGAAATGATCATCATGATGAAGGAAATATACATAATGATCAAGGTAATGAGCATCATGATAAAGTAAATGATCATCATGATGAAGGAAATACGCATCGTGATGAAGGAAATGAGCATCATGATATAGGAAATGGGCATTGAGATGAAGGAAACATGCATCACGATAAAGGAAATGAGCATTATGATATAGGAAATGGGAATTGAGATGAAGGAAACATGCATCGCGATATAGGAAATGAGCATCATAATGAAGGGAATAAGAATCATGATGAAGTATTTTTGCATCATAATGATGGAAATGAGCATCATGATGAAGGAAATGAGCAACATGATGAAGAAAATAAGCATCATGATGTAGGAAAGAGAATCATTATAAAGAAAATATGTATCATGATGATGGAATTGATCATCATGATGAAGGAAATGAGCATCATGTTCAAGTATATATGCATCATGGTGAAGGTAATGAGCATCATGATAAAGGACATATGCATCTTGATAAAGGAAATGAGCATCATGACTATGAAAATGAGCATCATGATGAATGATTTATGCATCATAATGATGGAAATGAGAATCATGATAAAATAAATGAGCATCATGATGAAGAAAATGAGACTTATGATATAGGAAATAAGCGTCATGATGAAGGAAATATGCATCATGATGAAGTATATGAGCATAACGATGGTGAAAATGAGCATCATGATGAAGTAAATGAGAATCATGATGATGGAAATGAGTGTCATGATGTAGGAATGAGAACATGATGTAGATAAATAGCATCATCATTATGATGAAATGAGCATCACGATTAAGAAATGAGCATCATGATAAAAGAAATGAGCATTATGATAAAGGAAATATGCATCATGATATAGTAAATGAGCATCATTATGAAGAAAATATGCATCATGATGAACGAAATGAGAATCATGATGTAGGAAATGGGCATCATAATGAAAGAAATGAGCATAATGATGTAGGAAATGAGCATAATAATGAAGGAAATGAACATTATGATGAAGGAAACATGTATCACGACGAAGGAAAGAGCATCATGATGAAGGAAATGCATATTATGATGCAGAAAATATGCATCATGATGAAGGAAATGAGCATCTTGATGAAGGAAATGATCATCATGATGATGGAAATGAGCAACATGATGATGGAAATATGCATCATGATGTAAAAAATTAGCATCTTGATGAAAGAAATATGCATCATGAAGAATTAAGTAAGCATTATGATGTGGGAAATGTGCATCATGATGAAGAAAACATCCATAATTATGAAGGAAATGAGCATTATGATGAAGGAAATAAGCATCATGTTGAAGGAAATAGGCATCCTGATTAAGGATTTATGCATCTTGATGACGGAAATAAGCATCATGATGGAGGAAATGAGCATCGCGATGAAGGAAATATGCATCATAATGAAGGAAATAAGCAGCATTTTGTAGGAAATGAGCATCATGATGAAGGAAATATGCATCACGAATGAAATGAGCATCGTGATTAAAAAAATTAGCATCCTAATGATGGAAATGAGGAAATTATGAACGAAATAAGTGTCATGATGAAGGATTTGTGCATCATAATGATGGAAATAAGCATCATGATGAAGGAAATGAGGAAAGAAATGAGAATCATGATGATAGAAATGAGTATCATTATAAAGAAAATGAACATTATGATACAGGAAATAAGCGTCATGATGAAGGAAATGAGCATCACGATAGTGAAAATGAGCATAATATTGAAGGACGTGATCATCATGATGATGGAATTGAGCACCATCATATAGGGAATGAGCATCATGATGTAGATAAGAGCATCGCTATAAAGGAAATATGCATCATGATGAAGAAATAAGCATCATGATCAAGGAAATGAGCATCATGATAAAAGAAATAAGAATCATTATGACGGAAATATGCATCGCGATGTAGGAAATGAGCATCATGATGAAGGAAATATGTATCATGATGAACGAAATGAGCCTCATGATGTCGGAAATAAGCATTATGATGATGGAAACATGCATCATGATGAAGGACATGAGCATGATAATGTAGGAAATGAGCATTATTCCGATGGAACAACGCATCATGGTGAAGGAAATGAGCATCATGATAAAGGAAAGGACCATAATTATGTAGGAAATTAACATCATGATGAAGGAAATATGCATCATGATTAAAGAAATTAGCATAATGATGTAGGAAATGTGTATAATGATGAAAAAATTTACGTAATGATGAAGGAAATGAGCATCATGATGAGGGAATGATCATCAAGATGACAGAAATGAGCAAGATGATGATGGAAATATGCATCATGATATAAGAAATGAGCATCATGATAAAGAAAATATGCATTATATGGAATGATGTAAGTATAATGATGAAGGAAATACGCATTATTATGAAAGAAACGTGCAACATGATGAAGGAAATGAGTATCATGATGAAGGAAATGTGTATAATGATGTAGGATATGAGCATAATGATGAAGGAAATATGCATCATGATGAATGAAATGAGCATAATGATTAAAGAAATGACCATAAAGACGTAGGAAATGATCATCATGATGAAGGAAATATACATAATGATCAAGGTAATGAGCATCATGATAAAGTAAATGATCATCATGATGAAGAAAATACGCATCGTGATGAAGGAAATGAGCATCATGGTATAGGAAATGGGCATTCAGATTAAGGAAACATGCATCACGATGAAGGAAATGAGCATCATGATATAGGAAATGGGAATTGAGATGAAGGAAAATGCATCGCGATATAGGGAATGAGCATCATAATGAAGGGAATAAGCATTATGATGAAGTATTTTTGCATCATAATGATGGAAATGAGCATCATGATGAAGAAAATGAGCAACATGATGAAGAAAATAAGCATCATGATGTAGGAAAGAGAATCATTATAAAGAAAATATGCATCATGATGATGGAACTGATCATCATGATGAAGGAAATGAGCTTCATGTTCAAGTATATATGCATCATGGTGAAGGTAATGAGTGTCATGATAAAGGACATATGCAACTTGATAAAGGAAATGAGCATCATGACTATGAAAATGAGCATCATGATGAATGATTTATGCATCATAATGATGGAAATGAGAATCATGATAAAATAAATGAGCATCATGATGAAGAAAATGAGAATTATAATATAGGAAATAAGCGTCATGATGAAGGAAATATGCATCATGATGAAGTATATGAGCATCACGATGGTGAAAATGAGCATCATGATGAAGTAAATGAGAATCATGATGATGGAAATGAGTGTCATGATGTAGGAATGAGAACATGATGTAGATAAATAGCATCATCATTATGATGAAATGAGCATCACGATTAAGAAATGATCATCATGATAAAAGAAATGAGCATTATGATAAAGGAAATATGCATCATGATATAGTAAATGAGCATCATTATGAAGAAAATATGCATCATGATGAACGAAATGAGAATCATGATGTAGGAAATGGGCATCATAATGAAAGAAATGAGCATAATGATGTAGGAAATGAGCATAATAATGAAGGAAATGAACATTATGATGAAGGAAACATGTATCACGACGAAGGAAAGAGCATCATGATGAAGGAAATGCATATCATGATGCAGAAAATATGCATCATGATGAAGGAAATGAGCATCTTGATGAAGGAAATGATCATCATGATGATGGAAATGAGCAACATGATGATGGAAATATGCATCATGATGTAAAAAATTAGCATCTTGATGAAAGAAATATGCATCATGAAGAATTAAGTAAGCATTATGATGTGGGAAATGTGCATCATGATGAAGAAAACATCCATAATTATGAAGGAAATGAGCATCATGATGAAGGAAATAAGCATCATGTTGAAGGAAATAGGCATCCTGATTAAGGATTTATGCATCTTGATGACGGAAATAAGCATCATGATGGAGGAAATGAGCATCGCGATGAAGGAAATATGTATCATAATGAAGGAAATAAGCAGCATTTTGTAGGAAATGAGCATCATGATGAAGGAAATATGCATCACGAATGAAATGAGCATCGTGATTAAAAAAATTAGCATCCTAATGATGGAAATGAGGAAAATTATGAACGAAATAAGTGTCATGATGAAGGATTTGTGCATCATAATGATGGAAATAAGCATCATGATGAAGGAAATGAGGAAAGAAATGAGAATCATGATGATAGAAATGAGCATCATTATAAAGAAAATGAACATTATGATACAGGAAATAAGCGTCATGATGAAGGAAATACGCATCACGATAGTGAAAATGAGCATAATAATGAAGGAAGTGATCATCATGATGATGGAATTGAGCACCATCATGTAGGGAATGAGCATCATGATGTAGATAAGAGCATCGCTATAAAGGAAATATGCATCATGATGAAGAAATAAGCATCATGATCAAGGAAATGTGCATCATGATAAAAGAAATGAGAATCATTATGACGGAAATATGCATCGCGATGTAGGAAATGAGCATCATGATGAAGGAAATATGTATCATGATGAACGAAATGAGCCTCGTGATGTCGGAAATAAGCATTATGATGATGGAAACATGCATCATGATGAAGGACATGAGCATGATAATGTAGGAAATGAGCATTATTCCGATGGAACAACGCATCATGGTGAAGGAAATGAGCATCATGATGAAGGAAATGACCAGAATTATGTAGGAAATTAATATCATGATGAAGGAAACATGCATCATGATTAAAGAAATGAGGATAATGTTGTAGGAAATGTGTATAATGATGAAAAAATTTACGTAATGATGAAGGAAATGAGCATCATGATGAGGGAATGATCATCAAGATGACAGAAACGAGCAACATGATGATGGAAATATGCATCATGATAAAGAAAATATGCATTATATGGAATGATGGAAGTATACAATGATGAAGGAAATACGCATTATTATGAAAGAAACGTGCAACATGATGAAGGAAATAAGTATCATGATGAAGGAAATGTGTATAATGATGTAGGATATGAGCATAATGATGAAGGAAATATGCATCATGACGAATGAAATGAGCATAATGATTAAAGAAATGACCATAAAGACGTAGGAAATGATCATCATGATGAAGGAAATATACATAATGATCAAGGTAATGAGCATCATGATAAAGTAAATGATCATCATGATGAAGGAAATACGCATCGTGATGAAGGAAATGAGCATCATGATATAGGAAATGGGCATTGAGATGAAGGAAACATGCATCACGATAAAGGAAATGAGCATTATGATATAGGAAATGGGAATTGAGATGAAGGAAACATGCATCGCGATATAGGAAATGAGCATCATAATGAAGGGAATAAGAATCATGATGAAGTATTTTTGCATCATAATGATGGAAATGAGCATCATGATGAAGGAAATGAGCAACATGATGAAGAAAATAAGCATCATGATGTAGGAAAGAGAATCATTATAAAGAAAATATGTATCATGATGATGGAATTGATCATCATGATGAAGGAAATGAGCATCATGTTCAAGTATATATGCATCATGGTGAAGGTAATGAGCATCATGATAAAGGACATATGCATCTTGATAAAGGAAATGAGCATCATGACTATGAAAATGAGCATCATGATGAATGATTTATGCATCATAATGATGGAAATGAGAATCATGATAAAATAAATGAGCATCATGATGAAGAAAATGAGACTTATGATATAGGAAATAAGCGTCATGATGAAGGAAATATGCATCATGATGAAGTATATGAGCATAACGATGGTGAAAATGAGCATCATGATGAAGTAAATGAGAATCATGATGATGGAAATGAGTGTCATGATGTAGGAATGAGAACATGATGTAGATAAATAGCATCATCATTATGATGAAATGAGCATCACGATTAAGAAATGAGCATCATGATAAAAGAAATGAGCATTATGATAAAGGAAATATGCATCATGATATAGTAAATGAGCATCATTATGAAGAAAATATGCATCATGATGAACGAAATGAGAATCATGATGTAGGAAATGGGCATCATAATGAAAGAAATGAGCATAATGATGTAGGAAATGAGCATAATAATGAAGGAAATGAACATTATGATGAAGGAAACATGTATCACGACGAAGGAAAGAGCATCATGATGAAGGAAATGCATATTATGATGCAGAAAATATGCATCATGATGAAGGAAATGAGCATCTTGATGAAGGAAATGATCATCATGATGATGGAAATGAGCAACATGATGATGGAAATATGCATCATGATGTAAAAAATTAGCATCTTGATGAAAGAAATACGCATCATGAAGAATTAAGTAAGCATTATGATGTGGGAAATGTGCATCATGATGAAGAAAACATCCATAATTATGAAGGAAATGAGCATTATGATGAAGGAAATAAGCATCATGTTGAAGGAAATAGGCATCCTGATTAAGGATTTATGCATCTTGATGACGGAAATAAGCATCATGATGGAGGAAATGAGCATCGCGATGAAGGAAATATGCATCATAATGAAGGAAATAAGCAGCATTTTGTAGGAAATGAGCATCATGATGAAGGAAATATGCATCACGAATGAAATGAGCATCGTGATTAAAAAAATTAGCATCCTAATGATGGAAATGAGGAAATTATGAACGAAATAAGTGTCATGATGAAGGATTTGTGCATCATAATGATGGAAATAAGCATCATGATGAAGGAAATGAGGAAAGAAATGAGAATCATGATGATAGAAATGAGTATCATTATAAAGAAAATGAACATTATGATACAGGAAATAAGCGTCATGATGAAGGAAATGAGCATCACGATAGTGAAAATGAGCATAATATTGAAGGACGTGATCATCATGATGATGGAATTGAGCACCATCATATAGGGAATGAGCATCATGATGTAGATAAGAGCATCGCTATAAAGGAAATATGCATCATGATGAAGAAATAAGCATCATGATCAAGGAAATGAGCATCATGATAAAAGAAATAAGAATCATTATGACGGAAATATGCATCGCGATGTAGGAAATGAGCATCATGATGAAGGAAATATGTATCATGATGAACGAAATGAGCCTCATGATGTCGGAAATAAGCATTATGATGATGGAAACATGCATCATGATGAAGGACATGAGCATGATAATGTAGGAAATGAGCATTATTCCGATGGAACAACGCATCATGGTGAAGGAAATGAGCATCATGATAAAGGAAAGGACCATAATTATGTAGGAAATTAACATCATGATGAAGGAAATATGCATCATGATTAAAGAAATTAGCATAATGATGTAGGAAATGTGTATAATGATGAAAAAATTTACGTAATGATGAAGGAAATGAGCATCATGATGAGGGAATGATCATCAAGATGACAGAAATGAGCAAGATGATGATGGAAATATGCATCATGATATAAGAAATGAGCATCATGATAAAGAAAATATGCATTATATGGAATGATGTAAGTATAATGATGAAGGAAATACGCATTATTATGAAAGAAACGTGCAACATGATGAAGGAAATGAGTATCATGATGAAGGAAATGTGTATAATGATGTAGGATATGAGCATAATGATGAAGGAAATATGCATCATGATGAATGAAATGAGCATAATGATTAAAGAAATGACCATAAAGACGTAGGAAATGATCATCATGATGAAGGAAATATACATAATGATCAAGGTAATGAGCATCATGATAAAGTAAATGATCATCATGATGAAGAAAATACGCATCGTGATGAAGGAAATGAGCATCATGGTATAGGAAATGGGCATTCAGATTAAGGAAACATGCATCACGATGAAGGAAATGAGCATCATGTTATAGGAAATGGGAATTGAGATGAAGGAAAATGCATCGCGATATAGGGAATGAGCATCATAATGAAGGGAATAAGCATTATGATGAAGTATTTTTGCATCATAATGATGGAAATGAGCATCATGATGAAGAAAATGAGCATCATGATGAAGAAAATAAGCATCATGATGTAGGAAAGAGAATCATTATAAAGAAAATATGCATCATGATGATGGAACTGATCATCATGATGAAGGAAATGAGCTTCATGTTCAAGTATATATGCATCATGGTGAAGGTAATGAGTGTCATGATAAAGGACATATGCAACTTGATAAAGGAAATGAGCATCATGACTATGAAAATGAGCATCATGATGAATGATTTATGCATCATAATGATGGAAATGAGAATCATGATAAAATAAATGAGCATCATGATGAAGAAAATGAGAATTATAATATAGGAAATAAGCATCATGATGAAGGAAATATGCATCATGATGAAGTATATGAGCATCACGATGGTGAAAATGAGCATCATGATGAAGTAAATGAGAATCATGATGATGGAAATGAGTGTCATGATGTAGGAATGAGAACATGATGTAGATAAATAGCATCATCATTATGATGAAATGAGCATCACGATTAAGAAATGATCATCATGATAAAAGAAATGAGCATTATGATAAAGGAAATATGCATCATGATATAGTAAATGAGCATCATTATGAAGGAAATATGCATCATGATGAACGAAATGAGAATCATGATGTAGGAAATGGGCATCATAATGAAAGAAATGAGCATAATGATGTAGGAAATGAGCATAATAATGAAGGAAATGAACATTATGATGAAGGGAACATGTATCACGACGAAGGAAAGAGCATCATGATGTAGGAAATGCATATCATGATGCAGAAAATATGCATCATGATGAAGGAAATGAGCATCTTGATGAAGGAAATGATCATCATGATGATGGAAATGAGCAACATGATGATGGAAATATGCATCATGATGTAAAAAATTAGCATCATGATGAAGGAAATACGCATCATGAAGACTGAAGTAAGCATTATGATATGGGAAATGTGCATCATGATGAAGAAAACATGCATAATGATGAAGGAAATGAGCATCATGATGAAGGAAATAAGCATCATGATAAAGGAAATAGGCATCCTGATTAAGGATTTATGCATCATGATGATGTAAATAAGCATCATGATGGAGGAAATGAGCATCGCGATGAAGGAAATATGCATCATAATGAAGGAAATGAGATGCATTTTGTAGGAAATGAGCATCATGATGAAGGAAATATGCATCATGAATGAAATGAGCATCGTGATTAATAAAATTAGCATCCTAATGATGAAAATGATGAAAATTATGAACGAAATAAGTATCATGATGAAGGATTTGTGAGTCATAATGATGGAAATAAGCATCATGATGAAGGAAATGAGGAAAGAAAATAAGCACCATGATGAAAGAAATCAGCATCACGATGAAGAAAATATGCATCTTCATGATGTTAGTATCATGATGTAGGAAATAAGCATCATGATGATGGAAATATGCATCATGATGATGGAAATGTGCATATTGATATAGGAAACGAGCATTATGATGAAGGAAATAATTATCATGATGATGGAAATGAGAATCATGAAGAAAAAATATGTATAATGCTGAATGAAAATAGCATAATGATTAAGGGAATGACCATAATGACGTTGGAAATGATCATCATGATGATGGAAATGAGCATAATGATGAAGGAAATGAGCATCAAGATATATAAAATGAGCATAATGATGAGGGAAACATGCATCTTGATGTAAGAAATGAGCATCATGATGAAGGAAATAAGTATCATGATGAAGAATTTATGCATCATGATAATGGAAATAAACATCATGATGTAGGAAATGAGCATCATGATGAAGGAAATAACCATCATGATGAAGAAAATGCATCATGATGAAGGAAATGAGCAACATGATTAAGGAAATAAGCATCATGATATAGGAAAGATAATCATTAAGAACGAAATATACATCATGATGATGGAAATGAGCATCTGGATGACAGAAATGAGCATCATGATGAATGAAATGAGTATCATGATGAAGTAAATATGCATGGTGATGAAGGAAATGAGCATAATGATGAAGGAAATGGGCATCATGATAGACATACGCATCTTGATTAAGAAAATGAGCATAATGATGAAGGAATTATGCATCATAATGATGGAAATGAGAATAATGATGATAGAAATGAGCATCATTATGAAGAAAATGAGCATTATGATACAGGAAATAAGCATCATGATGAAGGATATAAGCATCATGATGAAGGAAATGAACATCACGATAGTGAAAATGAGCATAATGATGAAGGAAGTGATCATTATGATGATGGAATTGAGCATCATCATGTAGGGAATGAGCATCATGATGTAGATAAGAGCATCATTATAAAGGAAATTTGCATCATGATGAGAAATAAGTATCATGATGAAGCAAAAGAGCATCATGATAAAAGAAATAAGAATCACTATGACGGAAATATGCATCGCGATGTAGGACATGAGAATCATGATAAAGGAAATATGTATCATGATGAACGAAATGAGCCTCATGATGTCGAAAATTAGCATTATGATGATGGAAACATGCATCATGATGAAGGACATGAGCATGATAATGTAGGGAAGGAACATTATTATGATGGAACAATACATCATGGTGAAGGAAATGATCATCATGATGAAGGAAATGAGCATCATGATAAAGGAAATGATCATAATGATGTTGGAAATGAGCATAATTATGAAGGAAATTTGCAACATGATGTAGAAAATGACCATCAAGATGAAGAAAATATGAATCATTATGAATGAAATAAGCATCATGATGTAGTAAATGAGCATTATAATGAAGGAAATACGCATCATGATGAAGTATATTATCATGATGATGATGGAAATTAGCATCATAATGAAGGAAATATGCATCACGACGAAGGATATGAGCATCATGATGAAGGAAAAGAGCATCATAATGATGGAAATATGCATCGTGATGTAAGTAATGAGCATTATGATGAAGGAAAATATGCATCATGATGTAGGAAATGAGCTTCATGATGATTGAAATATGTATCGGGATGTATGAAATGAGCATTATGATGAAGGAAATTATGCATAATGATGAAGGAAATGAGCATCATGATGAAGGAAATAAGCATCATGATGAAGGAAATAGACATCATGATTAAGGATTTATGCATCATGATGATGGAAATAAGCATCATGATGGAGTAAATGAGCAACACGACGAAGGAAATATACATCATGATGAAGGAAATGTGCAGCATTTTGTAGGAAATGAGCTTCATGATGAAGGAAATATGCATCATGATGAATGAAATGAGCGTCGTGAAGAATAAAATTAGCATCATAATGATGGAAATGAGGATAATGATGAACGAAATAAGCGTCATGATGAAGGATTTATGCATCATGATGATGGAAATAAGCATCATGATGAAGGAAATGAGGAAGGAAATGAGAATCATGATGATAGAAATGAGCATCATTATGAAGAAAATGAACATTATGATACAAGAAATAAGCATCATGATGAAGGAAATACGCATCATGATGTAGGAAATGAGCATCACGATAGTGAAAATGAGCATAATGATGAAGAAAGTGATCATCATGATGATGGAATTGAGCATCATCATGTATGGAATGATCATCATGATGTAGATAAGAGCATCGTTATAAAGTAAATTTGCATAATGATGAAGAAATAAGCATCAAGATGAAACAAATGAGCATCATGATAAAAGAAATAAGAATCATTATGACGGAAATATGCATCGCGATGTAGGAAATGAGAATCATGATGAACGAAATATGTATCATGATGAACGAAATGAGCCTCATGATGTCGGAAATTAGCATTATGATGATGGAAACATGCATCATGATGGACATGAGCATGATAATGTTGGAAATAAGCATTATTACGATGGAACACCGCATCATGGTGAAGGAAATGAGCATAATTATGTAGGAAATGTGAATCATGATTAAAAAAATGAGCATAATGATGTAGGAAATGTGTATAATGATGAAAAAAATATGCATCATGATGAAGGAAATGAGCATCATGATGAGGGGAAAGATCATCATGATGACAGATATGAGCAACATGATGATGGAAATATGCATCATGATGTAGGAAATGAGCATCATGATTAAGAAAATATGCATTATATGGAATGAAGTAAGTATCATGATGAAGGAAATACGCATTATTATGAAATAAACGTGCAACATGATGAAGAAAATGAACATCGTAATGTAGGAAAAAGTATTATGTTGAAGGAAATACGCATTATGTTAAAGGAAATGAGCATCATAATGAAGGATATGACCATAATGATGTAAGAAATGATCATCAAGAAGAAGGAAATAAGCATCATGATAAAGTAAATATGCATCATGACGAAGGAATGATCATCGTGATAAAGGAAATGAGCATCACGATGAAGGAAATGAGCATCATGATGAAGGAAATGACCAACATGATGATGGAAATATACATCGTGATGTAGGAAATGAGCATCATGATGAAGGAAAATATCATCATGATGAAGGAAATGAGCATCATGATGTAGGAAATGAGACTCATGATGAAGGAAACAAACATCATGATGGTGGAAATGAGCATCTTGATGAAGGAAATAAGCATCATGATGAAAGATTTATGCATCATGATAATGGAAATAAGTATCATGATATAGGAAATGAGCATCATTATGAAGAAAATATGCATCATGTGTTGGCATTTGGATCTTTTGGTTAACGTGAACCGTTAGGGTTCCATGCAATTCTATCGCAGCGGAAGCATAAACATATAATTGATTACCTTTCACTAGGGTATGTTAAAGGAGAAGAATCTCGCCATCAGTCTGCGCAGCATCATGGTTTTGGCCATAACTCCCTCATCTGATCTCCAATTGGAGTGATCTAAGCGCCCAAACGATCCACTTTTCTACACGATTCTATATAAATCAGTAAAGTTGACGGCCAGAAATAGAAAATGACCTTCCGGTCTTCTGTTGTATTCCTAAGCCACGTCTTGATGTTGGTGTGGGCAACGATCTCAGTCTACAACCCTAATCTGCCTTTCACATGTGTTATGCGTGTGATTCAGATTCCAGATTGATGAGATTGGCTATTATATAAGCTACAATAGAGACCAGGAGGAGAAATTAGGGTTTGGGCCTCCCATTGGGCTTAAGTATCCAAGTTTAGCCCAAAACTTATACTTAAGTCCAATAATAATAAATCTTTCCACTAAAGAAATATTACTGCACTGCCACCCTAATCCCAAATTACGTTTATGGGCTCCTTCTTATTATGAGCTCGTTAATCTCCCCGTGTTTAAGATTCAATGTCCATTAATTAATTAAGTTACTGGCAACTCCCTTAATTAATATAATTGCCAAGAGTAGTACCATTCAACCTTATTATCATGCCGGAATAAATCCACGGCAGGGTTTACATGATAATCATTATGAGCTCCTCAAGGGGACATCATGACACGGATTCCTTCTACAATCAACAGCACACCATAGAGACAGCACCATCTCCCAACTCACCGAGCATATTGATTTAACTATTAAATCTCACCCATCAATCAATTAAAGAAATAAATACTGACTTATGTGTTGAGGTTATTGTATAGGGATTAAGAGGGAGAACTTCCATAATAACAGAGATCTAGTTCTATTATATAATCAGTATAAACTGAACGATCTCACCGCGGTCCTTTTCAATGAGCTCAAAGTTTACTAGTGCAATTTTAAAGTCAAGACCGACTAATGCCAAACCACACTATAACCATACCGATAGATAGTCCCCGTCTATCTCGGTTGTGAACACTGTTTATACTTTATAAGGAACCGATAATATGATCTTCCGTGTGATGCAGCACACCACATTATCTACAGTAATAGTAAATGGACTATTGCAATGACTTAATTGCAAACGTTTGATCACATGATTCTCATTTCAAATATTGACTAAACATTGTTCATACTAAAAGCAAGACTTTTAGTATACAATCCAACAATCTCCCCCTTATACTAAAAGACTATGTTGCCATATTCGCTGTCATACATCTGATTCCCACTCCCACTACTTGACCATTAAAAGCTTTTGCCTTAAGGTCCTTGTAAAAGGATTACTTGGTTATCATCCGATGCAATCTAGGCGACAACAACCTTCCCCTCATTTATACGATTTCTCGTATCAGGTAGTACTTGTTGGATTGTATACTAAAAGTCTAGCTTTAGTATGAACAATGTTATTACAATTTACTTGAAATGAGAATCATATGATCAAATGATTGTGTCTTATAATTTATTATATGCACGATGCAATTGTCCACTTACTTTATACTATAGATAATATGTTGTGCGAAAACACGCGGAAGATCACATTATCGATTTCTTTATAAAGTATAAACAGATGCTCACAACCGAGATAGACGGGGACTCTCTATCGGGATGGTTGTAGTGTGGTTTGGTATTAGCTTGTCTTGGCTATAAAATCACATTAGTGCACTTGTTGTACTGAGCAGGACCGCTTGAGATCATTCGACTTATACTGACTTATAGAAGAACTTGATCTCTGTTATTATAGATGTTCGTGCTCTTAATCCCAATATAATAACCTCGACACTTTGGGCCGTATGTATTTCTTTGATTCATCAATGGGTGAGATTTACATGTATTAAATCAACAAACTCGGTGAGTTGGGAAGTAGTGTTGTCTTCCATGGCTTTCCGTCAGTATTTCGGTCTTCTGCTGCATAACCTCGACATGTTGGGCAGTATGTATTTCTATGATTCATCAATGGGTGAGATTTACATGTATTAAATCAACAAACTCGGTGAGTTGGGAAGTAGTGTTGTCTCTATGGTGTGCTGTTGATTGTAGAAGGAATCCGTGTCCGTCATAGGTTGATGATGTCCATGAGTTGCTCATAAGGATTATCATGTAAACCCTGCAGATGGATTTATTCCGGCATGATAATGAGATTGAGTGGTACTACTCTCGGATGAGATATTAATTAATGGAGTTGTCAGTAACTAAATTAATTAATGGGCATTGTATATCTTAAACATGGGGAGACTGTCCGGCTCATAATAAAAAGGGGCCCATAACGTAATTATGGGATTAGAACGGTAGTGCAGTAATAATATTTTAGTGGTATATATTATTATTATTGGACTTAAGTATAAGCTTTGGGCTGAGCTTGGATACTTAAGCCCAATGGAGGCCCAACTCTAATTTCTCCTCCTGGTCCCTGCTGTAGCCCATATATAAGTAATCTCAGCTGTCCAGAAACCCTAGTCTAAGAGATTAATCATGCCTAACACTGTGAAATGAATCTTGTTTTCGAATTTTACTGCTTAGGAAAATACATGTGTGCTCTCACTAAGGATGTCTAATGATGCCTATTAAAGTCTCTAGTGGAGAGATGAGAGGTTCATAGAAATATGATGGTCTCATGTAACTCTTTGGATACTTGAGAAAGGTTGAAAGGCAAGAGATCATGGTTGACTTGATGAAAGAATTGGAAATGCTTGAAGTAGAAATTGAAGGGGAAACCCAAGTCAACTTATTCTTCATTATTCACATAGATGTTTTGAGCAAGTTCTGCCTGAAATACAAGAGGTTGCATATGGTGGGGAATTTTCGACTAAATATGTGGCGAAGGAAATTCAATTTCATCAAGATGTGAACAAGGTGAATATCTCATTCACTAGTCGTTGAAGCATGATTAGTGATGGAATTTACTGACACGTTGTGTGTAGATACCATAATCACTAAAAGCCAGCAACTAAGTGATGATGAAATTATAATATACATGGGTAAAACTACGAGAGTAGAGGTAATTGCAGTGGGACTTGTTTATTTATCTTACGAAATGAATAAACGTTTGATTATGAGAAATTATCTTTACGTACGTTTTCAAAGAAAGAATTTTATTTCAGTTTCTATGCATTTACGGATGGATACTCCATTTCATTTGAATGACATGGTAATAGTAATGAAGGATGGAGCTATAATCTGTTGAGGTACGTTAGTCACAATTTGTAAACTCTTGAATCAGGTTTATCCTACGGATGCAACAAATAGTAATTAATAACGTGTCATCTAATCTTAATAAGAGAAAGACTCTTATGGAAATGATTAGATAGATGATGAATTATTTGAAATTATTAAATTCATTTTATGGATATGCCCTAAGAAACAGTAATTCGTAAGAATGTTTGTCTGTTTGTGGGATATCCTAGAAAAATGAAGGGTGATGATTTATTTAGTCCAAAAGATTGAAGGGTGATTGTTAACACAAACACTAGAATTTTGGAAAAGGACTATGTATTAAATCATAAACCCATGTATAAATTGCTCTAAAGGAAGTGAGAGGGATAACACAAAGTATACGTACCAAGTGTACAAGAGGATTCACCACAAGGTAAACTACAATGTGCGCCACGTTTAATACACAATTGCGTGTAGTGCCTTGTCATAGTGGGAGGGTTGTTCGACAACCCGTAAGATATATGTTTTGGAAGAGTCGTGAGACTTGGCCCCTAGTAAACATGAAATTGACCCATGGATACGACGAAGCACTACAAGATGATAATGCGGAATCTTAGCAAAGTGCAATGAATGTTGAAATAGAATCGATAGATTGTAAATTAGATCTGGCTGCTTGTAGGACCACTAAATGGTGTAATAGCCATTGGAAGTGGACATACGAAATAAAAGAGGATCATACAGTAAGGTGAAAACCTTGGAAGCAAAGCTTGTTGCGAAAAGGTATAATTAGAAAGAAAAGGTTCGATTATGAGGAAACCTGTTCGCCGATAGCTATGCCTGTAATGATCCGGACTCTTTTATCTGTTGCTACTCATATGAAATATGAGGGTTAGCAAAGAGATATCTAGACAGCTTTCCTGATTGGAAGTCTTGAAGAAAACATCTATGTGAAGCAACCAGAATGGTTCATTAAAAAGGGCTAAGAACATTGTGATAGTAAGCTTAAAAGTGTCCAACAATGGACTAAAACAAGCTTCAAGATTATAGAACATCCGTTTTGATGAGGAAATCCAGTGATATGGATTTAATCAATGCTCTAATGTGTCTTGTGTATTGTAAAGAGTGACGAAAACCTGGTGGTATTTCTTATACTACACGTAGATAGTATCTTGCTCATTGGAGATAATGAAAGAGCATTGTTGGGCGTATGGGTATGGTTGATAAAGCGGTATGAGATGAAGGACTTAAGAGAAGCAAAAATATCCTTTTGATCACGGTAGTACAGATCACAAGAAAGGATGTTATGCTTGTCTCAAGCTTCATGAATTGATATGATCCTTACTTATTTTAGCATGTGACTTTATCTAAGGAAATGTGTCTTGAGACACAAAAAGAAGATAAAGGTGATGAAAGTGGTTCCTTATGCTTTGGCGAAGAAGGAAGCTTAATCTAAGGAATGCTATGCACGAGAATGGATATTTGTTTTGCAAAAGGCATGAACAATGTGTATCAAGGTAACCCGAAATAAGAATATTGAACTGTGGTAACACATAATTTTGAAGTACCTGAAAAGGACTAGAAACTATATGTTGGCTTACCAGACATATTCATTACTTCTTAAGGGTTACATAGATTTAGATTTTTCAAATCAGATAAAGACGGCAGTAAATCCACCTCAAAGGTTGTGTTTAATTTTAGGAACTAGAGTCATAATGTGGAGGAGTTTATATATGATAAATTGGAGCCTATGAGGTAGCCAAAGTATCTATATGACTCTAGAAACTTCATGATGGACTTTGAAGTGTTTCTAAGTTGGCCCAAGGTTATCACAATTTATTTTGATGATAAAGGTGCAGTTGCATACTTGAAGGAATCACGAGTCCATAAGGCAATTAAACACATGGAGCGCGAGTACTACCTGTTACGAGAAATCATATGATGAGGGGAAGGTTGTTGTCACCTAGATTGTATCAGATGATGACGTAGTAAATCCATTTACAAGGACCTTAAGACGAGAGCTTCTGATGGTCATATAGTGGGAGTAGGAATCAGATGTATGGCAGAAGACACGAAAGCATAGTCTTTTAGTATAAGTGGGAGATTGTTGGATTGTATACTAAAAGTCTGGCTTTTTGTATGAACAATGTTTAAACTATTTATTTGAAATGAGAATCATATGATCAAATGATTGCGTCTTATAATTTATTTATATGTTCGATGTAATAGTCCACTTACTTTATACTGTAAATAATATGTTGTGCGACAACACGCGGAAGATCATATTATCGATTTCCTTATAAAGTATAAACAGATATTCACAACCGAGATAAACGGGACTCTCTATCGGGATGGTTGTAGTGTGGTTTGGTATTAGCTCGTCTTGGCTATAGAATCACATTAGTGCACTTGTGTGTATTGAGCAGGACCGCATGAGATCGTTCGACTTATACTGACTTATAGAAGAACTTGATCTCTGTTATTATGTATGTTCGTGCTCTTAATCCCTATACAATAACCTTGACATGTGCTGTTGACTGTAGAAGGAATCCGTGTCCGTTATAGGTTGATGATGTCCCCTTGAGGAGCTCATAAGGATTATCATGTAAACCCTGCAGGTGGATTTTTTCCGGCATGATAATGAGGTTGAGTGGTACTACTCTTGGATTAGATATTAATTAATGGACATTGTATATCTTAAACATGGGGAGACTAACGGGCTCATAATAAGAAGGAGCTCATAACATAATTATGGGATTCGACCGGTAATGCCGTGATAATATTTTGGTGGTATATATTATTATTATTGGACTTAAGTATAAGCTTTGAGCTAAGCTTGGATACTTAAGCCCAATGGAGGCCCAACTCTAATTTCTCCTCCTGGTCCCTTCTGTAGCCCATATATAAGTCATCTCAGCTATCCGAAAAATCTAATTAATTATTCACGCCTAACCATGAGTAGGAAGAGAGAACAGTAGATTGAGAAGATCTTGAGGATCGTCGCCCACATGACGTCGAGGTTGAACTTGGGAATATAGCAGAAGCTGGAAGGTTGTTTGTTGCTATTGTCTGCCACATTCTTTGATTTTTATAAAATGGTACAGACTTCAGAATGGGATGTGTGATATACATATATAAAGCCACGAAAGAGAGGATCATTTTGGAGCTTAGATCACTCAATTCCAACATCGGATGAGAGAGTTATGGCCAAAATGGTCGGACTACACAGGCTGTCTGCGAGAATCCATCTTCTTCAACATACCCTAGTAAAAGGTAATATGTTTCATGTTTACTTGCTTCTGCTGCTTGTTAAAAATGTATGGAACCTTAACGGGTCACGTTAACCAAACGATCAAATGCCAACAGATAACAAATAATTTTGAAGTACCTGAAAAGGACTAGAAACTATATGTGGGCTTATCGGATAGATTTACTGTTTCTTAGGGGTTACATAGATTTGGATTTTTCAAATCAGATAGGGACGACAGTAAATCCATCTCAAAGGTTATGTGTTTAATTTTAGGAAGTTGAGTCATAATGTGGAGGAGTGTTATATAGAAATATATTTCAGACTCCAGATTCCATCATGGAAAGATGATAAATTTGAGCCTATGAGGCAGCCAAAGTATCTGTATGACTCTAAAAACTTCATGGTGGACTTCGAAGTGATTCTAAGTTTGCCCAAGGTTATCATAATTTATTTTGATGATAATGGTGCAGTTGCAAACTTGAAGGAATCACGAGCCCATAAGGCAATCAAATGCATGGAGCGCGAGTACCACGTATTACGAGAAATCGTATGATGAGGGGAAGGTCCTTGTCACCCAAATTGCATCAGATGATAACCTAGTAAATCCATTTACAAGGACCTTAAAGCGAGAGCTTTTGATGGTCGTATAGTGGGAGTAGGAATGAGATGTATGGCAAAAGACTGACAACATAGTCTTTTAGTTTAAGTGGGAGATTGTTGGATTGTATACTAAAAGTCTAGCTTTAGTATGAACAATGTTATAACAATTTATTTAAAATAAGAATCAAATGATCAAATGATTGCATCTTATAATTTATTTATATGTACAATGCAATAGTCCACTTACTTTATACTGTAGATAATATGTAGTGCGACAACACGCGGAAGATCATATTATCGGTTTCCTTATAAAGTATAAATAGATGCTCACAACTGAGATAGACGGGGACTCTCTATTGGGATGGTTGTAGTGTGGTTTTTTTGTATTAGCTTGTCTTGGCTATAGAATCACATTAGTGCACTTTGTGTGTATTGAGCGGACCGCTTGAGATCGTTCGACTTATACTGACTTAAAGGAGAACTTTATCTCAGTTATTATGGATGTTCGTGCTCTTAATCCCTATACAATAACCTTGACATGTAGGGCAGTATGTATTTCTTTGATTCATCAATGGGTGAGATTTACATGTAATTAAATCAGTAAACTCGGTGAGTTGGGAAGTAGTGTTGTCTCTATTGTGTGCTGTTGATTGTAGAAGGAATCTGTCCGTCATAGGTTGATGATGTCCCCTTGAACAGCTCATAAGGACTATCATGTAAACCCTACAGGTGGATTTATTCTGGCATGATAATGAGGTTGAGTGGTACTACTCTCGGATGAGATATTAATTAATGGAGTTGTAAGTAACTTAATTAATTAATGGGCATTGTATATCTTAAACATGGGGAGACTGTCGGGCTCATAATAAGAAGGAGCCCATAATGTAATTATGGGATTAGAACGGTAGTGTAGTAATAATATTTTAGTGGTATATATTATTATTATTGGACTTAAGTATAAGCTTTGGGCTAAGCTTGGATACTGAAGCCCAATGGAGCCCAACTCTAATTTCTCCTCCTGGTCCCTGCTGTAGCCCATATATAAGTCATCTCAGCTGTCTGGAAACCCTGATCTATGAGATTAATCACGCCTAACACTGTGAGGAGGGAGAGGGAACAGCATATTGAGAAGGTCTTGTGGATCGTCGCCCACATGACGTCGAGATTGGACTTGGGAATACAGCAGAAGACTGGAAGGTTGTTTGCTGGTGCTGTCCGTCACCTTCTACGATTTTTATAAAATCGTATAGACTTCAGAACAGGATGTGTCATATACTGATGGAAAGCCACGGAAGAGAGGATCATTGTGGCATGTAGATCAATCAAATCCGACATCGGATAAGAGAGTTATGTCCAAAACGGTGACGCTGCGTAGGCGGTGGCGAGAATTCATCGTCTTCAACATACCCTGGTGAAAGGTAATACGTTTCTTGTTTACTTGCTTCCACTACTTGTTAGAAACGTATGGAACCTAATGGGTCACGTTAACCAAACGATAGAATGCCAATAGATATTAACATCATGATGAAGAAAATTTGCATCATGATGAACGAAATGAGCATAATGATGTAGGAAATGTGTATCATGATAAATAAATATGCATTATGATGAAGGAAATGAGCATCATGATGAGGGGAATGATCATCAAGATTATGGGAATGAGAAACATGATGATGGAATTATGCATCATGATGTAGGAAATGACATCATGATAGAGGAAATATGCATAATAAAGAATGAAGTAAGCATCATGATGAAGGAAATACACATAACGATGAAAGGAACATGAAATACGATGAAGGTAGTGAGCATCATAATTAGGAAAAAACATTATGATGAAGGAAATGAGCATCATAATGAAGGAAATGACCATAATGATGTAGGAAATGATCATAAAGATGAAGGAAATAAGCATCATGATTAACAAAATATGCATTATTATGAAGGAAATGAGCATAATAATGAAGTAAAAGAGTATCACGATGAAGGAAATAATCATCATGATGATGGAATTGAGCATCACGAAGAAAGAAATATGTATAATGATATAGGAAATGAGCGCCATGATAAAGGAAATATGCATCATGATGAATGAAAAGAGCATAATGATTATGGGGGAATGACCATAATGACGTTGGAAATGAGCATAATGTTGAAGGAAATGAGCATCATGATGTAGGAAATGAGCATCACGATGAAGGAAACATGCATCGTGATGTAGGAAATGAGGATCATGATGAAGATAATAAGTATCATGATGAAGGATTTATGCATCATGATGATGGAAATAAGCATCATGATGAAGGAAATAAGCATCATGATGAAGAAAATAAGCATCATGATTATGGAAATGAGCATCATGATGAAGGAAAATAAGCATCATGATGAAGAAAATATGCATCATGATTAAGGAAATGAGCAACATGATTAAGGAAATAAGCATCCTGATGTAGGAAAGAGAATCATTATGAATGAAATATACATCATGATGATGGAAATGAGCATCATGATGAATGAAATGAGTATCATGATGAAGTTAACTAGAAAATATTAAAAACGAGGTCCAAAAGTGTACAATGAAGACCGAAATGATACATTACAAGTAGGAGAGGCGAGAGATCCTGCTACCCGACTGACCTGGGAACAGGTGAGGGATCATGTTACCCGACCAAACAGACCCACCCTAACATGATGTCTAAGACCATAACAGCCAGATACATGGCTGTAAATAAAACCTATGGGTGAGCTGACCACCCCCAAACGGCCTCGGTAAAAACCTCTATATGGAAAAATCCAATGGGAAAAACCAATATAGAGAAAAAGAACACCTTCCAAAGGATGTCATAATACTCACCATCTACCCTACACCTGAAGGAGCTCTTGAAGCCCAAATCAAACCACTTCAGATTCCAATCACTTCTGAAAAAGGGATCCAAAATCCTACCATCTGCCAATGGCTAGGCAAACGCATCCATATTTCGTAACAAAGGATAAGAGAATCCTAAAAATTACCATAGCAACAGTCTGTTTGAATTCCAAAAAATCAAAATAAGAAATAAAAGTACAAGGAGAGGAGCCACATGGCAATCTAGACGATGTTGCCTCCAGAGAAAAAACCTCTTTACATATCATCGTCTGGCAAGAGGTCATCGAAAATGGTAGTAAGTGGAGTTTATATCCTCTAATAGATGTCTCTGAAGAATAGGAGGAGTTGTAAGATGCCAGACAAAGGGCCCACCAACATCTGAAATAGCATCGGCTGCAGGATTCCCTTATCTATAAATGTGAGTGACACTGAACTGCATCAGAGGAATCACATCCTTAACAGACCTCCACTACTGAAGAAATTTCCAAGGAATATCTGGATTGTAAGAAGAAAGAGCATGGACCTCATATGTAGAGTTTGTCTCCAACCATACAGTACACCATCCTCTATCGTAGGCCAATTCAATGGCCAAAAGGGCGGTGTGAAGCTCAGCATCAAAAGCAAACCCATGGTCAAACCCACAAGTGAAACTTCCCAAATGGTCACCATTCCATCTCTATAAACACCAGCCCCTGCAATGGTACCAGGCGCACCATCAACATGGCCATCAGTGTTCACCTTAACCCACCCATGGGTAGGGGGCACCCATCTAACAGGAATAATATTAGGGGCTTCCCTTGGATTTCCTCAAACTCCGAAATAGTGCAGTGTTAAGGTCATCAACTGAATTGTGCATTGGCCCAACAGCAAAATTATTAATCTCACGAGCCATGGCCATAATCGAGGCAGTAATATTGGAAGCACGATCAATCTTATAAACCCACTCCCCATCCTCCGTAGTAGAGTAACCATCAGCCATAAAATTATTACGAACAGTCCAAATCAACCAAACATAGGTAACAATCATATATCTCCATAAAGATATGATCTGTGAGCTCCCATGAATAGTGATAGAGTGCAAAAAAAGAACTCGAAATCCATTAGTACGTGGCACCCTATCCCCAAATGAAACCCATCTAATATATACTGAAGGACAACTGAAGAAACCGGACAGGTAACAAAAAGATGATCCATAGATTCAGAATCACATCTACACAAATAACACCTAGAAGGGCCACGAAAACCCCTCTCCAAAAACACATCCCAAAGAGTAAGAATACCCCTTATAGCTTTCCAAATAATCAAGGAATGCCTAGGAGGTATAAAAGAACCCCATATCCATGAGCCCCAACTCACAGCAAGATACGAAGTTCACAAATGAATGTAAGCCAACTTAGAAGTGACTTTACCATGAGAAGAATGTCCAACACCTCTGATCCGATTGATTTGGGGAAACCCTGATCCTGATAATATCAAGGAATATATGAGGAAAAGCATGAGCAAAATATTCTTTGAAGTGCCATTTCCCATTATAGTAGTAGTCAGATATCTTCTGATCAAAATAGTGTCTAATATCAACAGGAATATTAACCTGATCAGCAATAGGAATGTCCAACCAATTATCCAACCAAAATCTGATAGAGGAATCATGACCAATAACCCAATTTTCATTTTGCTGCAAACTACGAATGTGAGGAAGTCATCCTCTTCTCGAAGAGGATGAAAGACGACGCTGAAAAGCAATGCCTTATCGAAACCATCTATGTCGAAAGATATACAAAGGCATGTCTTCACACAAAATATCCCAAGAAAGCTTCATCAGATATGCCTCGTTAGCAATTCTGAGAGAGCGAATACCTAATCCACCATTCTTCAAGGGGGAACAAATGTACTTCCAATTCAAACAAAAATAGCTACGCTGGGATGGGTTCCCAGTCCACATGAAATTCCTAACAGCTCTTTCAATGCAATTCAACTCAGTCCCAGGCCATCTATAAACCATCATGATATGCACAGTAGCCGAAATAATAACAGAATTCACAAGACAAACTCTACCAGCCATGGAAAGACTCTCCCCTTTTCATCTACCAAACTTATTAATGATACCATCAGTAGCAGCCTGAAAGTGAGCAATCCTAGGAGACCCCTATAAAAATAGGGACACCTAAGTAACAAAAAGGATAGGAACCATCCTGCATCCCAAGTTTCATCCTAACCTGATGCTTAATATAATGTTTGGTGTGCTTACCATAATAAGCCTTCGACTTGTTAGGATTGAAGGCTTGCCCAGATAAATCTCGATAATTGTTCAAAACATCCATGACAGCTATTATAGACCCAATATTACCTCTACAGATTATAAGAATGTCATCTGCATAGAAGAGATAAGTAGGTAGAAAACAAAATCTCCCAATAGCAATATGATGAAGAGGCCTGTTATCCACAAAATACGACAACCAAAGACCAAGGACTTCCTCAACTAGACAAAAGCGGAAGGGAGATAGGGGGTCCCCCTGTCGAACTCCTCTCCCACAGCCAAAATAACCATGAGGAAAACTATTAATAAACATAGAGATCGGGCCCAAATGCGTAGCAAGAATTTTAGTGAGCACTTTAAAGAAATGTTACACATATTAATAGGCCGATAATCCTCCACACTATTAGCACCCTCATGCTTAGCTATCAAGGTAACAAAATTAGCATTAACCCCATCAGGTATAAAACCAGTGTTAAAAAAGCACTTAACAGCAATGCACAAATCTTCATAAAAAATATGCCAAACAGCCTGGAAGAATGAACCGCCAAAACCATCAGGACCTGGAGAACTATCTGGAGAAAGATCAAAAACTGCAGCTCTAATTTCCACATCATCAGGCTCAAGAGTCAGAGTAGTGTTATCAGCCACAAACACAAACTAACAAACGAAGCCCATCAAACCCCAATCCGGAACATCAATATGTGTACTGAAAAGGTCCCTGTAATAGTCCACAACATGCTGAGAAATAGCAGAAATATAGTGAGAGACTTCATCCCCAACCATCATAGTACTAATATGTGCTTTACTCTTCCTGACTCTATGAGCTCTTTGGAAAAAAGCCGTATTACGATTACCATCCTTCAACCAGCTGCTTCTATTCTTTTGAGAATAAAAGATTTGCTTGTGTTTGAGTTTTTCCTCCAAAAGGATAGGAGCATCTACCTCCTCACAAAACAAATCATCAGAATCCCCATACAGATCAATAGGTTTCCGAATATCCTGCAAGTTATTCATGGCTGTCTCGACCCCACTCAGAATGTCACCAAAAAACTCTTTATTCCACACCTTTATCTCAAGTTTAAATCTCCTAAGCTTCCAACAAAACTGAGAGATGGGATTAGTAGTAACCATTCCTTTTCCCACGAAGTAGCAACCAGAACAAAAAAACCCACATCAGAGAGCCATATTTTCTGAAACATAAAAGGACAATAGACATGCCCAAAAGTGCTATCCAAGGACAACAGGATAGGATTGTGATCTGAACTGTGTCTAGGAAACGCCAATAGATCAATTTTGTCCCAAATATCAATCACACCATCAGAAACAAGTACACGATCAATTCTAGAAGCACGAAGAGAGTGATTCACAGATCATCTAGATCAAGTATATTTAGAGCCTCCTATCTCTAAATCATGCAAACCACTTACCCCCAGGAATTCCCTAAAATCAGCAGAACCCAAACTCAAGAAACTAGATGGGGTGTTTCTTCATGATCCTCCAAAGTACAATTAAAGTCACCCAAGATAACCATATTCGGACTGATAAAAGATGTGATGTCAAAAAACAAATTTCTACGATCCAAATGCCCACTAGCAGCATGAACCAATCCCAGACGGTAAAGAGCACGATTGAATATGAAATCAACAATAATAATCTGCTCAGGCATGAAAATAACCACAACATTCGAAACAAGATGATCACGGTAAAAATCCAAATATTCATATGCCTGTTGCCTCTATCATTATGAGCCACAAAACGAAAACCCAAATTGTGCCAATTATGAGATAAAAAAGAAGGAGGATGAACCTTAGGCTCAGCAAGTACAAGCCATACAGGTTGATGTCTGTGACAGAAAGTTTTGAGAGCTGATAAAGAGCTCCTCACACCACGAATATTCCAAAAAAGATAATTCATCAAGAATTACTCGTAGAGCAGTGCTTCGGCGGCTTCGTAGGATCTTCCACTTGTCCCCACTCTTGTTGTGCAGTGGAGTGCATATTAGGATGTATAAAATCATAATTATCCTCTAGCTGGTCATGATCAATAAAGTCAGAAGCACCAGAGATATCCTCCCTAGCCATATTTTGATTAACTTCAATAACCACATCAGTAGGATTAGATTGTTGCTCCACACGTCGTAGCGTTTCGTCAAGAAGCTCAGTGACATCTACCACCTCATCAGTGTCATTCTGAAAAACTCCGATGCAATTGCTCAATTGCAAATCACTGGGCAAGGGTGCCACTGGGGTAGCCACTTCTTCCCGAGCCACAAAACTCAAATCACGCTGCTGTAAGTCATCTGCAGATTTGTCTCGCTGCTGCTGATATAGGTCAGATTGCTGAAGTTCAAATTGCATCATATATTGCTGCTGCATAGTGCGCTGAAAATTATCAGCAAACTTATATGAATCATCATCCATCACGTTGCTGCTGACTTGTTTTCTGCTGTACAGTTTGCTGCTGGCCATTATTAAGCTGATGTTGCTGCCCATTATTGCGCTGATGTTGCTGGTTATCAGCACGCTGTTTATCATACTGCTCGGTTCGGACCTGTGGTGAAAGCTCAGCAACCTGCTGATGCTCAAAAGAAACATCTTCAGCCTCACCCTCTCTAGTATGCTGATTTTTAGCAAAGGTCCAGCGCTGCATTCGTTTGGTAGGCCTTGGAGGTTTAACCTACTGCCTTTTCATTCCCCTATTGCTATCCTCATTGGCATGCCCAAGAGTATAACACCGAGTGCAGTAGCTAGGGATATTCTCATATCCTATATAGGTTGAGAATGAATGATCAGAGGTTTAATGGTAATGTGATTTGGAAGCTGCTCCATAACATCAACTTCCACTAAGACACGAGCAAAATGGCCAAGAGATCCATCCAATGGACGCTCATCAATCTTAATAGGATGCCCAATACCAAAAGCAATAGAGCGCAAAATCACCCAACTTCAAAACTCATATGGCAGTTCATAAATTCGAATCCACACATTAGTAACCGAAGATTTAATTTTGTATGTATTGAAATAAGGAACCCACTTTTGCATACGAATTAAACCAGACTCCAAATCGAAAGTTTTTCATCCAAAACCCATTCTCTGATTGAGGAATTGTGAATATGAATGTTATAATACCCTCTGCCCAATGGGGCCATGAAGATATCCTGAGTATTCCATATACGCCTTAGATTTTCGAGCAAAACAAATTGTGGAAGCGGCTTCTGCCCACTTTTATTCAATCAAAAATTTAGAGCATAAGGACACAAGATCCTGTAAGAGAGCATCATCAACAACAATCGAAACGGTATCACATGTGCGCTCCGGCGGCTTCGCCACCGAGCTCAGAAGCCCTTTGCATAACGCCGCATGGAATGAGTGAATAGGGGAGGCATTGCCATTATCAGCCGGTGGGGGCATCGACAGATGAACAACAGCCTGTGTGGAATCCCGTGAGGGATTGACAGTGGAGTTGAAACGAAGAGGATTGACAGAGGACATTCCAGGCTACAAATAAGGACGCCGTAGATCAAAAGCAACACGAACATGGCTAGGAAGCATACTCCAGACTGATCCGGTCAAGGAAATGCAGTTTCTGAACGGGTTGAAGGCAGTCCTGATCGAGTCTTAGTCAAGTCCGATCGGGTTGAAGGCTGTCCAGATCGAGTCATTGCAGAAGGTTCCGATCAAGTAGTTGCGTGTGGTGATGAAACCCTAGCAATCAGAATCTGCAGCCACAGCTAAATCCTTGGCATCAATTGTCATGCGAAGTCGATCAGAAGAGTGAGTATTGATCAGGAAACCAACAAAAGACGTGGGAGTCTGAAACACATCCCGATCAGATGGAGAGATAGCCGATGGGGTCGAATCCTTGGCAGCAATTGCCACGCGAAACTGATCAGAAGAATTATTCAGATGATCAGTAGTGGATGTGGGAGTCAGATTAGTACTGCCATCACAATCAGCAGCAAAGTCGCGACGTTGATCAGATTTGAGCGGAGGAAGAGTATTCAGCAATTGCACGAGGAAGCCATGGATTGACAATGCAAAGCCTTCCGATGGTGGCCAGAGTTTCTTCCGGTGATGAATCAAGCGGCCGCAGAACGCCGCTCGGCGGAAGATCTGAAAGATTGGCGGCTGACATAGGTTTAGAGTTGTAGAGAGAATTTTCTTAGAGAGAGAATTTTTGCATCGTGATAAAGGAAATGAGCATAATGATGTAGGAAATGGGCATTATGACGAAGGACATATGGATCTTGATTAAGGAAATGAGCATCATGATGAAGGAATTATGCATCATAATGATGGAAATGAGAATCATGATGATAGAAATGAGCATCATTATGAAGAAAATGAGCATTATGATACAGGAAATAAGCATCATGATGAAGGAAATACGCATCATGATGAAGGAAATAAGCATCACGATAGTGAAAATGAGCATAATGATGAGGGAAATGATCATCATGATGATGGAATTGAGCATCATCATGTAGGGAATGAGCATCATGATGTAGATAAAAGCATCGTTATAAAGGAAATATGCATCATGATGAAAAAATAAGCATCATGATGAAGGAAACGAGTATCATGATGAAGGAAATATGCATCATTATGAATGAAATGTGCATTATTATGTAAGAAATGAGTATCGTAATGGAGGAAATACACATCATGATGAAGAAGACGTGCATCATGATGAAGAAAATGATCATAATGACGTAGAAAATAAGCATCACGATGAAGGAAATGATCATCCTTATGAAGGAAATATGTATAATTTTATGGGAAATGAGTATCATGATGAAGGAAATATGCATCAAGATGAATGAAATGAGCATCATGATTAAGAAATGACCATAATGACGCATGAAATGATCATCAAGATGAAGGAAATGAGTATTATTGTGAAGGAAATGAGCATCATGATAAAGGAAATATGAATCATGATGAAGGAAATGAGCATCATGATGTAGGAATTAGGCATCATGATGAAGGAAATATGCATTGTGATGAAAGAAACATGAATCATGATGAAGGAAATGAGCATCACAGTGTAGGAAATAAGCATCATGATGAAGAAAATGAGTATCATAATATAGGAAATACGCATCATGATGAAGGAAATATGGATAATGATGAAGAAAATTAGCATCATAGTGAAGGAAATGACCATAATGATGTAGGAAATGATCATCAAGATGACGAAAATGAGCATCATGATGAAAGAAATGAGCATCATGAAGATGGAAATAGGAATCGTGATGTAGGAAATGGGCATCATGATAAAGGAAATTAGCATCATTATAATAGAAATATTCACGTGACGTAGGAAATGTGCATCAAGATGAAGGAAATGAGCATCATGATGTAGGAAATGAGCATCACGTTGAATGAAACATGCATCATGATGACAGAAATGCGCATCGGGATGAAGGATTTCTGTATCATGATAAAGGAAATATGCATCATGTTGAGGGATTAATGGAAGATGATGATGAAAATAAACATCATGATGAAGGAAATGAGTATCTTGATGAAGAAAATATGCATTATGATGAAGGAAATGAGCATCATGATGATATTTGCATCATGACGTAAGAAATTAGCATCATTATGAAGGAAATATGCGTCATGATGAATGAAATGAGTTTCATGATGTAGGAAATGAGCATCACGATAAAGGAAACAAGTATCATGATATAGGAAACAAGCATCATGATGAAGGAAATATGTATCATGATGAAGGAAATGAGCATCATGATGTAGGAAATGTGTGTCTTGACAAAGGAAATACGCATAATGATGAACGAAATGAACATCATGATGAAGTGTTTATGCATCATGATGATGGAAATGAGCATCAAGGTGAAGAAAATTTGCATCATGATGAAGGAAATGATCATCATGATGTTGGAAATAAGGGTAATGATGAAGGAAAATGCAACATGATGTAAAAAATGAGCATCATGATGAAGGAAATATGCATCATGATGAATGAAATAAGCATCATGATGAAGGTAATAAGCATCATAATGAAGGAAATACACATAATGATGAACGAAAATAGCATCTTGATGATAGAAATGAGCATCATAATGAAGAAAACATGCATCGTGTTGAAGGAAATGAGCATATTGATGTAGGGAATGGGCATCATGTTGAAGGAAACATGCATCATGATGATGGATATTCACATCATAATGAAGGATTTTTGTATCATGATGAAGGAAATAAGCATCATGGTAAGGGATTAATGCATGATGATGATGAAAATAAGCACCATGATGAAGCAAATGAGCATCATGATGAAGGAAATATGCATCATGATGATGTTAGTATCGTGATGTAGGAAATAAGCATCATGGTGATAGAAATATGTATCATGATGAAGGAAACGAGCATATTGATGTAGGAAATGAGCATTACGATGAAGGAAATATGCTGAAAATGATCAGTAAGGTAGTAGTTCCACAGTTCGGTCGGTCGCTTGGTCAGTTAGGTGGTCGATTAATAGTACCAACCTCTACCGACCAACATATCATCGACCGATCACCCTGTAAACGTGATAATGAGATTAATTTTTAATGCGTCTATTTTCCAAAGGTCTCCCTCAACTATTTCTAGATCAGATGGGTAGCAATTCTATAGCAGGGTTGGTCGTTTGGTCGGTCTGGTAGTTGGTTAATAGTTCTAATTTCTACTGACCCACATATAATCGACCGATAGCCCTGTAAACTTGATAATGAGATTACATTTTATCGCGTCTATTTTTAAAGGTCTCCCTTTAGTATTTCGAGATCAGTTGGGTAGGAGTTCCATAGTAGGGTTGGTCGGTATGGTTGTCGGTTAATAATTCTAATGTCTACCGACCCACATGTCATCGACCGATCGCCTTGTAGGCTTGATAATGAGATTACTTTTAATCACTTCTATTTTCCAAAGGTTCTCCTTTGCTATTTCTCGATCAGTCAAGTAGGAGTTCACTATAGGGTTGGTCGGTTGATAGGTCTGGTGGTCGGTTAATAGTTCCAATGCCTACTGACCCACATATCATCGACCGATTATTCTGTAAAGTTGATAATGATATTACTTTTTAATGCGTTTATTTTTCAAATGTCCTCCTTTGCTATTTTTAGATTAGTCAAATAGAAGTTCTATAGTGGGGTTGGTCGGTTCACAAGATTACTTTTTATCGCATATATTTTCCAAACATCCCACTTTGCTATTTCTAGATCAGTCGGGTAGGTGTTCCATAGTAAGGTCAGTCGGTTGATCGGTAAGTTGATCGGTTAATAGTTCTAATATCTACCGACCCACATATCATCGACTGATCACCCTATTTACTTGATAATGAGATTAATTTTTAACACATCTACTTTCCAAAGGTATCCATTTGGTATTTCTAGATGGTTGGTCTACCGCAGTATGGTCAGTCGGTTAGTCAGTCAGGGGTCGATTAATAGTTCCAACCTCTACTGAATCACAAATCTTCGATCGATCACCCTGTAAACGTGATAATGAGATTTATTTATAACGCATCTACTTTCCAAAGGTCTCTCTCTACTATTTTTGGATCAGTCGGGCAGCAATTCTATAATAGGATTTGTCGGTTTAGTGGTCGATTAATAGTTCTAATGTCTACCGACCAACATATCATCGATCGATCGCCTTGTAAACTTGATAATGAGATTACCTTTTATCACGTCTATTTTTCAAAGGTCTCCCTCTGCTGTTTCTCGATCAGTCCAGTAGGATATTTACAGTGGGGTTGGTCGGTTGGTCGATCTGGTAGTTGGTTAATAGTTCCAATGTCTACCGACCCTCATTTCATCGATCGATCACCCTATAAACTTGATATTGAGATTACTTTTTATTGCGTCTATTTTCAAAAAGTCCTCATTTACTATTTCTCAATCAGTCGAATAGGAGTCTACAGTATGGTTGGTCGGTTAATGAGAATACTTTGTATCGCATCTATTTTCCAAAGGTCCCCCATTGCTGTTTCTAGATTAGTCGGGTAGGAGTTCCACAGTAAGGTAAGTCTGTTGGTCAGTCAGGTGGTCGGTCAATAGTTCTGACATCAGTCGTCTCGCATATCATCGACCGATCGCCCAATATACTTGATAATGAAATTAATTTTTAACGCGTCTACTTTACAAAGGTCGCCTTTAGCTATTTCTATATCAATCGAGTAGGAGTTCCATAGCACGGTCGATCTATTGGTTGGTGAGGTGGTCAGTTAAAAGTTCCAGCCTCTACCGACCTGCATATCATCGACCGATCGCCTTGTAATGTAATAATGAGATTAACTTTTAATGCGTCTATTTTGCAAAGGTCTTCCTCTATAATTTCTAGATCAGTTGGGTAGCAATTCTACTGTAGAGTTGGTTGGTTAGTAGGTCTAGTGCTCGGTTAATAGTTCAAATGTCTACTGTCCCACATATCATCGACTGATCACCCTATATACTTGATAATGAGATTATATTTTATCGTGTCTATTTTTCAAAGGTCTCCCTTTGCTATTTATAGATCAGTCAGGTAGAAGTTCTAAAGTTTTCCAAAGGTCTCCCTTTGCTATTTCTATATCAGTTGGGTAGGAGTTCCATAATAGGGTTGGTCGGTTGGTCGGTCTGGTGGTCGGTTAATAGTTCTAATGTCTACCGACCCACATATTATCGACTGATCACCTTGTAAAGTTGATAATGAGATTACTTTTTATCACGTATATTTTCCAAAGGTCTCCCTTTGCTATTTATAAATCAGTTGGGTAGGAGTTCTACAGAACGGTATGTTGGTTGGTCGATCTGATGGTTGGTTAACATTTCCAATGCTTACTGACCCACGTATCTTCGACCGATCAACCTGTAAACATGATAATGAGATTAATTTTTAATGCGTCTATTTTCCAAAGGTCTCCCTCAACTATTTCTAGATCAGTTAGGTAGCAATTCTAAAGCAGGGTTGGTCGTTTGGTCAGTCTAGTGATTAGAGCTATTTTCACCTAGATTTTAGTGTCTTTTTATATGTGTTTTCGTATTATTTTATCCGTATTTTATATGTTATTTGGTTGTGTTTTGTATTTTTATTGAAATGTGTGTGAATGAGCTTAAACTTAAGATTTTCACTTTTTATTGGATGCTAAACATGATAAGGAAGATGTAGGAAAAAGTGGATCTCAATTCGGAAGTGAAACGAAGGAGAACAAGCCAAAACAGTGAAGAAATGCAGGAGCCAGCACACGAGCCGTGTAGCCAACACGGCCCTGTAAGAGTTGGCCGTGTGGCGACATCTAGTCATTCAACATGGGCAACTTCAGGTCGTGTCCAGTTGCACGAGTCGAGTCGGGAGCACGAGCCGTGTCGCCAACACGGCCCTGTAAGAAGTAGCCGTGTGCCGACATCAGAAGAGCCAACACGACCACACCTGTGCCCGTGTTACAACACACGACTCGTGTTGGCAGCACGAGTCGTGTCATCAACACGGCCCTGTAAGACGAGGCCGTGCGGCAGCATCAGAAGACACAACACGGCCACCTCGTGGCCGTGTTGCATAACACGACTCGTGTTGTGTATTTTCCTGCAGAAATTTCCAGATCCTTCTAGAAGCCTCCAAAGGGGTATAAATACCCCTTTATTCAACAATTGGCAGAGGATCCGAAATTCCCATCCTCTACACACACATCACACACCATTTCTTCCATTTTCCACCATCATCTTCATCCACCTTCATCCATCTTAATCCATCTTCATCATCTCCATTAATTTTCCATCAAAACTTCATCCCTTCCATTGGGTGTGAGAGATCTCAAGAAATCAAGAGCTAGAGGTGGAGATCAAGAAGAATAGAAGATTCTCTTCAAGAAATTGATAGGGAAGAATCCATTCATTTTGTATTTCTTTAGATCTAAGACTATGGGTATTTGTAATGAATCATTTATTTGTTTTATTACTTTTATCATGTTAGGCTAATCCCTCTAGTGGGATTAGGAATATGAAAGAGCATATTAGATCTATATTATCATGTGGATTAAATTGGTTTTTGATTTAATTGATGTTGATTTCTATTCATGGAGTTTAATTGTCTTGATGTTGTGATGGCATGGTTTGTTATTCATGAATGTTTATTGGTTTAATGGATTGTTGATCAATGGATTATTTGTGGTAATTAAATGCTATCATGATGTTCATGTATGTATTGCTTGGAGTGAGATGGAAACGACCCTCTATAGTATTAGGAAGGCATGAATAGACATTGAGTTTGGGTTTGACCGAAAGGATATTTGAATTCAATGAGGGGAACCAATCCATTCGTTGGACTTAGTACACAAAAAGGAGAGTTTAATCTAACTAGTACCTAGATGGAAGGGGTTAATGTTGGGCTTTGATCTTAAGTGCTTTTGGGAGTCTAAAATTGATCAACAACCTTTGTAACCCGAAAGGGAGCTTAGGATATAATCGTGATCACCCTTAGTTTACATCAATTAAGTTGGATTCCTTTTGCATGATAATATGGATTGAGTATGCTTGGATGTTTCTAATCCCATGTTTTTCACACTTGAACTTTAGCACCCATTTTCTTTACTTGTCATTTATCTTATTTGCTATCTTATTTACTTGCTACTTGTTTTTGTTGTTAATCAATCTCAAAACCCCCGATCATCTTTACAAAAACAACATGAACATGAGCTCACGTACATTGCTAGTCCGAACATAACTCCTTATTGGATTGATAATTTTTCTTGGGATATACTACTGCAACGATCGAGTATTCTTGCTCGTGAGTGCTAAAAATAGGCAAACAAGAAAATGGCGCCGTTGCCAAAGGGGAGTTTGACGGACTAGTAGAGTACTGTGTTATTGTTTTAGTTGTTCTTGATAAGGATACTTTTTATTTTATTTTTACTTTGTTTACTATTGTTGTTTGTGGTCTCACTCTTGGCCTTTCCGTAGGTGTTTTATGATTACAAGATCAAAGGGAAATCAATCGATCATTCCTTTGAATTTGGAGATTGAAAAGACCGCACGACAAAGGAAGCGAGAGAGGCATAAAGCTAGAAAAGGAACAAAAATGGAGAATCAACGGGGAGACAATGTTGATTATGACCCACCCCAAGATCCTTTACAAGATCAAAGGGGGGTACAAGAAGGAGTGCAAGAGAATCAAGCGGAGATAATGAGGAATTTCTTTGCTCAAAATCAAGAGTATATGCAATTGCTTGCCAATCAAGAAGCTCAAAGGATATTTCAACAATAAGAGTTGCCAAGGCCTAGAGCAATTCGGGATTACTTCCAACCGAGAGCCGTGCACAATATGGTTCCTCCGGTTCAAGCCAATGATTATGAAATCAAGACCGGATTGATCAACATGGTTAAAGCAAATCAGTTTGGGGGAGGTCCTCTTGAAGACCCGAACACTCATCTATCTACTTTCTTAGAGGTTGCAAATACCGTCAAGATGAAGGGAGTGTCGGAGGATGCTATTCGGATGAGGTTGTTCTCTTTTTTTTAAGAGATAAGGCTAAAGCATGGTACAATACAATTCCTTTGGGAAGTTGTAATACATGGGAAGATCTTGAGCAAAGATTCCTAAACAAGTATTTCCCTCCTTCAAAGACGCTCCAATTGAAAAGCCTTATCACTCAATTTAGGCAACATCCGGATGAAAATTTTTATGAAGCATGGGAACGCTACAAAGAGATGCTCCGAAAGTGTCCTCAACATGATTTTCATGAGAATCAACAAGTGGCTTTCTTCTATCAAGGGTTGAGTGGACAACATCGGATGCATGTAGATGCCTCATCCGGAGGGTCTATATTTGGAGTGGATGCTATGAAAGCCATGGATATTTTTGAAGACATTGCGATGAATGCTTATCAATGGCCTTCCGAGCGAGTAATGGGAGGTTATGCCTTTGGAAAAGTAGCTCAAGTGGAGAGTGTAAACAAAGTGAAGAGTGATATGTTCCAAAGTGAGGGAATGAAAGAATTCAATGAGAGCATTCAAGCTTTAACAAAATAATTGAATTTGATCACTCAAGGAGTAACTCAAGGGGGAAGCACAAGTGCTATTGTGAATGGTGAGAGCCATGTTATGCAAAGTATAGAGGATGTTGCCTACTTAGATAGGAGAAATTACCAAGGAAATTTTCAACGTCAAGGAAATTTTCAAGGTAACTATCCTTCTAATCAAGGTAATTATCAAGGAGGATATCAAGGACAAGCTCGGGGAAGCAATTTCAATCAATCAAGTGGAAATTATCAAGCTCCAAGGAAGCATGAAAATCTTTCTTACTCTAATCCTCAAGCCGCCGTGTCATTCCCTCCGGAATTCGATCCAAGTGTTAAGCCGCCAAATGGAGAGGGTAAAGCATCGGTGGAAGAGACATTGCTAACATTCATGAAAAAGATAGAGGCTAGAATGGAGGAAAATGAGAAGAAATCCGACAATAGGATGAGAGCTTTTGAGTATCATATGGGTCAAATTGCTTCTTCCGTGGGATCTCAACACCAACAAGGAAAGTTTCCATCTACCACGGTAACTAATCCTAAAGAAGATTGCAAAGCTATCACTCTTAGAAGTGGAAAAGAGTATGAGGAACCTCCTATGCCTAAAGAAGATAGTATTGTCATTGAAAGGGAAGTGGAAAGCAAAGTGGAAGAAGGGTTGGTGCAAGAAGAGATTGAAATGGGGGAAGTAAGCAAGAAAAAAGAAATTGTTGAGCAAAAGAAAGATGAAGAGAAGATAGAGAGAATTCCAAAGTGGAAGAAGGCAAAGGAGTTAAGGGAAAAGGAAGTTGAAGTTGAAAGAGATAGTTGGGGAATACCCAAGACTCAAGTACCGGTTCCTTTTCCTCAAAGGTTCTTGAAGAAGGGTTTGGATGAGAGGTTCAAAAAGTTTCTTGAGATCTTCAAGAAGATTCAAATCAATATCCCTTTCGCCGATGCTTTGGATCAAATGCCTCATTATGCTCGTATCTTGAAGGACATCATGGGAAAGAAAAGAAGTCTTGTGGACAATGAAATGGTTAATCTAACCGAAGAGTGTAGTACCATTCTACAACAGAAACTTCCTCAAAAATTGAAGGATCCGGGTAGTTTCATTATACCATGTGAAATTGGAAAGAACAAGAAGAACAAGGCTCTTTGTGACCTTGGTGCAAGCATTAATCTAATGCCTCTCTCCATATTCAAGAAGCTTGGATTAGGTGAAGTAAAACCAACTTCCATCACACTTCAATTGGCGGATCGATCTATGACACATCCAAAAGGAGTAGTTGAAGATGTGTTGGTAAAAGTTGATAAGTTCGTCTTTCCGGTGGATTTTGTTGTTCTAGACATGGAGGAGGATGAAAATGTGCCATTGATTTTTGGGAGACTGTTTCTTGCTACCGGGAGAGCTCTTATTGATGTCTACGAAGGAGAATTGAAGTTGAGGGTTAATGATGAGGAAGTGGTATTCTCTCTACACAAGGCCATGCAATATCCAATGAATGATGAAGAATGCAAAAGTGTGGATGTTGTAAAGGGAAGTGTCGAGGAGAGTTGGCCTTCCATTGTAACCAAGGATCCACTTGAACTTTGCTTGAGCAATTCTCTATCTCTTTCTAATATTTCTAATATTTCTACTACTTCCCTTGATTTAAATGAAGAATTGATTAATTGTTTGCTTGATCTAGGTGATTGTAGTGAAGCTCAAGAGGTTGCAGCTGCTATCTCAAGAGGAAATGAAAAGTTCTTACCACTTAGAGATCCACTCAAGCAAGAAGAGAAAAAGGAAAAGAAGGTGGAGTTGAAGCCTCTACCCGATCATCTTACTTATGCCTACCTTGGTGAAAGTGAGACATATCCGGTAATTGTATCATCATCTCTAACTTCTAGTCAACTTGATAAATTGCTTAATGTCCTTAAAGAGCATAAGTCGGCTATTGGTTGGTGTATTGATGATTTGAAGGGAATTAGTCCAACAATTTGCATGCATAAGATAAGACTTGAGGATGAAGGGAAAGCTTGTGTTCAAAACCAAAGAAGACTTAATCCTATCATGCAAGAAGTGGTAAAAAAAGAGGTTCTTAAGTGGTTAGATTCGGATATGATCTTTCCTATTAGTGATAGCCCTTATGTGAGCCCGTTGCATATAGTATCTAAAAAAGGGGGTATGACTATAGTGAAGACCGAGAAAGATGAGACCATAGCCACTAGGACGGTGACGGGATGGCGTGTGTGTGTTGATTATAGGAAGCTTAATGAAAACACACGTAAAGATCACTTTCCCTTACCTTTCTTGGATCAAATGTTGGATAGGTTGGCCGGGTATGAGTTTTATTGCTTTCTTGATGGGTATTCCGGGTATAACCAAATTCTCATAGCACCCGAAGACCAAGAAAAGACCGCTTTCACTTGTCCTTATGGAATATTTGCTTTTCGAAGATTGCCATTTGGACTTTGCAATGCACCAGCCACCTTTCAAAGGTGTATGATGGCAATCTTTGAAGGATTAATTGAGAATATAATGGAAGTGTTCATGGATGAATTTTCGGTGTTTGGTTCTTCTTTTGATAATTGTTTGTCGAACCTTGCTATTGTTTTGAAGCGATGTCAAGACACTAATTTAGTGTTGAATTGGGAGAAGTGCCACTTCATGGTAAATGATGGCATTGTACTTGGACATCACATCTCTTCAAAGGGATTGCAAGTTGACCGAGCCAAAGTTGTTGCTATAGAGAAGCTTCCACCGCCAACAAATGAGAAGGGAGTACGATCGTTCCTTGGTCATGCTGGGTTCTATCATAGATTCATCAAGGATTTTTCTTCATTTTCTAAACCTCTATCTCATCTCCTTGAAAAAGATGTGCCATTTAAGTTTGATGAGAATTGTTTAAATGCTTTTCAGGTGCTAAAGGAAGCTTTGATTTCATCACCCATCTTGATCACCCCCGATTGGAAGGAGCCATTTATATTGATGTGTGATGCAAGTGACGTAGCTCTTGGAGTGGTTTTGGGGTAACTAAGAGAGAAAAAATTCCGAGCTATTTACTATGCAAGCAAGACATTTGATGCGGCTCAAAGGAACTACACTACTACCGAAAAAGAGTTCTTGGCGGTAGTATACGCATTTGATAAGTTTCGTCCTTATTTGGTAGGAACGAAAACTATTGTATACACCGACCATGCCGCTATCAAGTATCTCATGGCAAAGAAGGATGCAAAGCCAAGGGTGATAAGATGGGTACTACTTCTTCAAGAATTTGATATTGAAGTGAGAGATAAGAAGGGCACGGAGAATGTGATAGCCGACCATCTTTCAAGGTTAGAGTCGAGGGAGCATTGTGAAGGTACTTATGAGTTAATCAAGGAGGTTTTTCCCGATGAAGAGATCTTGGAGTGTGATTGCTATCAAATTGAGGCTTTAGTGGAGGAAGAAGGAAGCCTGTGGTATGCGGACTATGTGAATTACTTGGCTAGTGGAAGGAGGCCTTATGAGCTTAATAAGTATCAATCCAAGAAGTTCTTTCATGATGTTAAAAGTTACTTGTGGGATGATCCATTCTTATACAAGATGTGTAATGATTCTCTTGTGCGAAGATGTGTACCCGAGGAAGAATGGAATAGTGTGTTGGAGTTTTGCCACTCTTCACCTAGTGGAGGCCATTTTGGAGCTCAAAAGACCGCTGCAAAAGTCTTACAATCGGGGTTGTATTGGCCATTTTTGTTCAAGAGTTGTAAGAAATTTGTAGAGGGTTGTGATCGATGTCAAAGGATGGGAGGAATCTCCAAGTGGGATGAGATGCCCCTTAAGAGCTTTCAAGAAGTGGAGATATTTGATGTGTGGGGCATCGATTTCATGGGACCATTTCCTCATTCTAATGGATTCCTATACATCCTATTGGCGGTCGACTATGTATCGAAATGGGTTGAGGCCATACCTTCAAGAACAAGTGATGCTAGAGTGGTCATGGGGTTTCTAAAGAAGCATATCTTCACAAGATTTGAAGTACCTAGAGTGTTGGTAAGTGATGGGGGTAGTCACTTCATAAATAAGCTCATGGAGAACATTCTCAAGACTTATGGAGTGAATCATCGAGTGTCTACTCCGTATCACCCTCAAATGAATGGTCAAGCTGAAATTTCTAATCAACAAATCAAACAAGTCTTGGAGAAAACAGTGAGTGTGAGTAGAAAGGATTGGTCAAATAAACTTGATGATGCATTGTGGGCCTTTCGAACCGCATTCAAGACCACTCTTGGTATGTCTCCTTTTCAAATTGTCTATGGCAAGTCTTGCCATCTTCCCGTGGAGTTAGAGCATAAAGCTTATTGGGCCATTAAGAAGTTGAATTTTGACATGAAAGCTTCGAAGAAGGTAAGATTCTTACAATTGAATGAGCTTGAGGAATTTAGAGAAAATGCTTATGAAAACTCAAGGATTTTTAAGGAGAAAACCAAGAGGTGGCATGATGCTCGTTTGAGGAAGAAGAGCTTTGAAATGGGTGAGAAGGTGTTGGTATTCAATTCTCGACTTAGACTTTTCCCGGGCAAGTTGAAGTCCAAATGGAGAGGACCTTATGTGGTAAAGGAAGTACTTGATGGGGGAGCTCTAAAGGTTATGGATGAGAACGGGGGAGAGTTCTTGGTTAATGGTCATCGTGTGAAGCACTATGTGGATCCATCACAAAGGGAGACCCTCTTTGTGGATACTTTATGTGAAAGATGAGCTAAAGATTCGTCTAGCTTGAAGACGTTAAACTTAGATCTCGATGGGAGGCACCCCATCACTATCTTTATTGCTTTGTTTTTGTTGTTTGTTTGTTTTGGCTTGTAGGTTGATTGTGCTCATGGAGAAAAATGCTCATTGAAGAAAAGAGAAATGCATCATGGATTCAAGTTGACATGTTCCACCATTTGTTGCAAACTTAATTCGTGACTCTTGTCTCGAGTTAAGTTTGGGGGGTGCTAGTGCGTGGTGGGCATAGCTTGAGTCGTGTGGATGCGGTTACTTCTCAACAAGAAGATCATCAATGGAAACTACAAGGGTAAGTCTCACCCCTTTCTGCAAACTTAAGTCTCAACTCTTGTTTCGATTTAAGTTTGGGGGGAGATTGTGTGGTGTGACTCACCACTTGAGTATGATTCTTGTAAAATTGGACAAATTTTAAAATTTTTCTCATGAGTTTGGGTTGATTTTGGCATGATTGGTGGTGTTGAAGTGCATGATAGTCCATATTTATAATGAAATTGTTGAAATAATGGTGTTTGTTGAGTGTTTGAGCATGAATGAGAGGTATTGGAAGCATAATGGAGCTTGAAGCTAACGCTTTCCTTACCAAATGCCTATTGAGGGAGTACTCTACACCTTATCATTTTATTACTTGAAATGAATTGATTTTGATTTGGATTGTTGTGACTAGCATGCTACTTCATGTGTTATGTTGTGGGAGGTTTACTTTCGTATATTAGGATTTCCTTTTCAATAAAGGTTGGGATGAATGTGTGCTTAATTTTCTTATGGATGATGGTATTTTGTGTTTTTGCATGTTTTGTGTTTTTGTTGTGTCTTGTTTGTTGAGTCCTTATTTGTATGTTTTGTGTATTTTCATTCTTGTCTTGGGATGTTTGGTGGTTTGTTTTAGGATGTCATGAGTCATTTTTGAATGTGAGTGATGATATGTTGTGGTGATAAGTGATGACAAATTATGATTAAGAATCTCTACACTTTCAAATTGTGACATGTTTTACTTAACTTGTTCAATTTTGAGATGAATGTGGTGTAATAAGTTCCTTAAGGTCCGAGCACAAGCTTGTGAGCATTTGAGCCTCAACCATGCACACATGGTATTTCTTCATGAGTGGATCGATTGTGTTTGATAAGTTAGAACTTGCTCAAGGACTATAGGAACGAACCCGATTAGTGGAGATTGGTGAAATGATCTAAGGCCATCCTTGTTATTATAGTCATTGTCATATATGTTCCCTACCATGAACATCATCCTTAGTTAACCATTTTGAGCCTATAAGCCTATTTATTGTGAATTTAGCACATTACAAGCCTTAATTACCCATTCAAGCTTATATATACCTTTTTGTGGGTGATTGAGGAGATGGTAGCTAGAAATGATTGATTGATTAGCAAAAGAAGAAAAAGGACATGGTAAACAAGCAAGAAAAAGGATGAAAAGAGCAAAACAAGAATGCACATGCAACCTCAAAGTAAGAAAGGAGCAAATCAACATCAAAATGCTCAAGTAAACAAAATTCAAAGAAAGGAAGCATGCATTAAAAGAAGCTCAACCAAAGGAAAGTTAATGAATATGCTTGAGATTGTAAAGATAAGAAAGGAAGAAAGAAAAGTGGAGAAGTTGAGGAAATTGGCCATCTCTTTGATTACTTACACTTGTTGAGTCACTATTATCCATATCTTCCATACCATACCAAAGAGCCTATCATTACATCCTAATTAAAGACCTTTTTGATCATTGATTGAAACTTTGGTGGGTTGTGAATATAGTCCGCGAGCAAGCTTATAGCGAGTCGAGCCAATCGATTAATGAGTGTGATTTACCCTATTTCAAAAGAGTGTTGAGAGACATTAATATCCATTGTGAGGCTTGGACTTAAAAGGAACTATATTACACTTTATTCTCTTTTGATTGAACTTGTTAATTTCTCATGTAATGATTTTAATATTGTAGGATGACTTAGCATAGTTTGTAGTTATTATTGCTAACGATGTGTTATTGCTTATATTCGTTTAGTCTTTTCTAGGTGAAAATTTCTCCTTTTGATTTGTCATTTTCGTTGCTCAGGGACGAGCAACACCTTAAGTTTGGGGGTTGATTAGAGCTATTTTCACCTAGATTTTAGTGTCTTTTTATATGTGTTTTCGTATTATTTTATCCGTATTTTATATGTTATTTGGTTGTGTTTTGTATTTTTATTGAAATGTGTGTGAATGAGCTTAAACTTAAGATTTTCACTTTTTATTGGATGCTAAACATGATAAGGAAGATGTAGGAAAAAGTGGATCTCAATTCGGAAGTGAAACGAAGGAGAACAAGCCAAAACAGTGAAGAAATGCAGGAGCCAACACACGAGCCGTGTAGCCAACACGGCCCTGTAAGAGTTGGCCGTGTGGCGACATCTAGTCATTCAACACGGGCAACTTCAGGTCGTGTCCAGTTGCACGAGTCGAGTCGGGAGCACGAGCCGTGTCGCCAACACGGCCCTGTAAGAAGTAGCCGTGTGCCGACATCAGAAGAGCCAACACGACCACACCTGTGCCCGTGTTACAACACACGACTCGTGTTGGCAGCACGAGTCGTGTCATCAACACGGCTCTGTAAGACGAGGCCGTGCGGCAGCATCAGAAGACACAACACGGCCACCTCGTGGCCGTGTTGCATAACACGACTCGTGTTGTGTATTTTCCTGCAGAAATTTCCAGATCCTTCTAGAAGCCTCCAAAGGGGTATAAATACCCCTTTATTCAACAATTGGCAGAGGATCCGAAATTCCCATCCTCTACACACACATCACACACCATTTCTTCCATTTTCCACCATCATCTTCATCCACCTTCATCCATCTTAATCCATCTTCATCATCTCCATTAATTTTCCACCAAAACTTCATCCCTTCCATTGGGTGTGAGAGATCTCAAGAAATCAAGAGCTAGAGGTGGAGATCAAGAAGAATAGAAGATTCTCTTCAAGAAATTGATAGGGAAGAATCCATCATTTTGTATTTCTTTAGATCTAAGACTATGGGTATTTGTAATGAATCATTTATTTGTTTTATTACTTTTATCATGTTAGGCTAATCCCTCTAGTGGGATTAGGAATATGAAGAGCATATTAGATCTATATTATCATGTGGATTAAATTGGTTTTTGATTTAATTGATGTTGATTTCTATTCATGGAGTTTAATTGTCTTGATGTTGTGATGGCATGGTTTGTTATTCATGAATGTTTATTGGTTTAATGGATTGTTGATCAATGGATTATTTGTGGTAATTAAATGCTATCATGATGTTCATGTATGTATTGCTTGGAGTGAGACGGAAACGACCCTCTATAGTATTAGGAAGGCATGAATAGACATTGAGTTTGGGTTTGACCGAAAGGATATTTGAATTCAATGAGGGGAACCAATCCATTCGTTGGCCTTAATACACAAAAAGGGAGAGTTTAATCTAACTAGTACCTAGATGGAAGGGGTTAATGTTGGGCTTTGATCTTAAGTGCTTTTGGGAGTCTAAAATGGATCAACAACCTTTGTAACCCGAAAGGGAGCTTAGGATACAATCGTGATCACCCTTAGTTTACATCAATTAAGTTGGATTCCTTTTGCATGATAATATGGATTGAGTATGCTTGGATGTTTCTAATCCCATGTTTTTCACACTTGAACTTTAGCACCCATTTTCTTTACTTGTCATTTATCTTATGTGCTATCTTATTTACTTGCTACTTGTTTTTGTTGTTAATCAATCTCAAAACCCCCGATCATCTTTACAAAAACAACATGAACATGAGCTCACGTACATTGCTAGTCCGAACATAACTCCTTATTGGATTGATAATTTTTCTTGGGATATACTACTACAACGATCGAGTATTCTTGCTCGTGAGTGCTAAAAATAGGCAAACATCTAGTGGTTGGTTAATAGTTCTAATTTCTACTGACCCACATATCATCGACCGATAGCCCTGTAAACTTGATAATGAGATTACATTTTATTGCGTCTATTTTTTAAAGGTCTCCCTTAGGTTTTTCGAGATCAGTCGGGTAGAAGTTCCATAGTAGGGTTGGTCGGTTGGTCGGTATGGTTGTCGGTTAATAGTTCTCATATCTACCAACCCACATGCCATCGACCGATCGCCTTGTAGACTTGATAATGAGATTACTTTTAATCACTTCTATTTTCCAAAGGTTCTCCTTTGCTATTTCTCGATCAGTCAAGTAGGAGTTCACTATAGGGTTGGTCGGTTGGTCGATCTGGTGGTCAGTTAATAGTTCTAATATCTACCCGACCCATATATTATCAACCGATAACCCTGTAAACTTGATAATGAGATTACTTTTTATCGCGCCTATTTTCCAAAGGTCACCCATTACAATTTCTAGATCTATCGGGTAGTAGTTCTATAGTAAGGTTGGTCGGTCTGGTGGTTGGTTAATAGTTCCAATATCTATTGACCCACATATCATCGGCTGATCGCCTTATAAACATGATAATGAGATTATTTTTTTATCATGTCCATTTTCTAAAGGTCCCCATTTGCTATTTCTAGATCAGTCGGTTGATAGGTCTGGTGGTCGGTTAATAGTTCCAATGCCTACTGACCCACATATCATCGACCGATTATTCTGTAAAGTTGATAATGATATTACTTTTTAATGCGTTTATTTTTCAAAGGTCCTCCTTTGCTATTTTTAGATTAGTCAAATAGGAGTTCTATAGTGGGGTTGGTCAGTTCACAAGATTACTTTTTATCGCATATATTTTCCAAATATCCCACTTTGCTATTTCTAGATCAGTCGGGTAGGTGTTCCATAGTGAGGTCAGTCGGTTGATCGGTAAGTAGATCGGTTAATAGTTCTAACATCTACCGACCCACATATCATCGACTGATCACCCTATATACTTGATAATGAGATTAATTTTTAATACATCTACTTTCCAAAGGTATCCATTTGGTATTTCTAGATGGTTGGTCTACCGCAGTATGGTCAGTCGGTTAGTCAGTCAGGGGTCGATTAATAGTTCCAATCTCTACTGAATCACATATCTTCGATCGATCACCCTGTAAACGTGATAATGAGATTTATTTTTAACGCATCTACTTTCCAAAGTCTCTCTCTACTATTTTTGGATCAGTCGGGCAGCAATTCTATAATAGGATTTGTCGGTTTAATGGTCGATTAATAGTTCTAATGTCTACCGACCAACATATCATCGACAGATCGCCTTGTAAACTTGATAATGAGATTACCTTTTATCACGTCTATTTTCCGAAGGTCTCTCTCTGCTATTTCTCGATCAGTCCAGTAGGATATTTACAGTGAGGTTGGTCGGTTGGTCGATCTGGTGGTTGGTTAATAGTTCCAATATCTACCGACCCTCATTTCACCGATCGATCACCCTATAAACTTGATATTGAGATTACTTTTTATTGCGTCTATTTTCAAAAAGTCCTTCTTTACTATTTCTCAATCAGTCGAATAGGAGTCTACAGTATAGTTGGTAGGTTAATGAGAATACTTTGTATCGCATCTATTTTCCAAAGGTCCCCCTTTGTTGTTTCTAGATTAGTCGGGTAGGAGTTCCACAGTAAGGTAAGTCGATTGGTCAGTCAGGTGGTCGGTCAATAGTTCTGACATCTGTCGTCTCGCATATCATCGACCGATCACCCAATATACTTGATAATGAAATTAATTTTTAATGCGTCTACTTTCCAAAGGTCTCCGTTAGCTATTTCTAGATCAATCGAGTAGGAGTTTCATAGTATGGTCGATCTATTGGTTGGTGAGGTGGTCAGTTAAAAGTTCCAGCCTCTACCGACCCGCATATCATCGACCGATCTCCTTGTAATGTAATAATGAGATTAACTTTTAATGCGTCTATTTTCCAAAGGTTTTTCTCTACAATTTCTAGATCAGTTGGGTAGCAATTCTACTGTAGAGTTGGTTGGTTAGTAGGTCTAGTGCTCGGTTAATAGTTCAAATGTTTACTGTCCCACATATCATCGACTGATCACCCTATATACTTGATAATGAGATTATATTTTATCGTGTCTATTTTTCAAATGTCTCCCTTTGCTATTTATAGATCTGTCGGGTATAAGTTCTAAAGTTTTCCAAAGGTCTTCCTTTGCTATTTCTATATCAGTTGGGTAGGAGTTCCACAATAAGGTTGGTCGGTTGGTCGGTCTGGTGGTCGGTTAATAGTTCTAATGTCTACCGACCCACATATTATCGACCGATCACCTTGTAAACTTGATAATGAGATTACTTTTTATCACGTATATTTTCCAAAGGTCTCCCTTTGCTATTTATAAATCAGTCAGGTAGGAGTTCTATAGAACGATATGTTGGTTGGTTGGTCTGATGGTTGGTTAACAGTTCCAATGCTTACCGACCCACATATCTTCGACCGATCACCCTGTAAACATGATAATGAGATTAATTTTTAACACGTCTATTTTCCAAAGGTCTCCCTCAACTATTTCTAGATCAGTTGGGTAGCAATTCTATAGCAGGGTTGGTCGTTTGGTCGGTCTAGTGGTTGGTTAATAGTTCTAATTTCTACTGACCCACATATCATTGACTGATAGCCCTGTAAACTTGATAATGAGATTATATTTTATTGCATCTATTTTTTAAAGGTCTCCCTTTGGTATTTCGAGATCAGTCGGGTAGGAGTTCCATAGTAGGGTTGGTCGGTTGGTCGGTATGGTTGTCGGTTAATAGTTCTCATATCTACCAACCCACATGTCATCGACCGATCACCTTGTAGACTTGATAATGAGATTACTTTTAATCACTTCTATTTTTCAAAGGTTCTCCTTTGCTATTTCTCGATCAGTCAAGTAGGAGTTCTACTATAGGGTTAGTCGGTTGGTCGATCTGGTGGTCGGTTAATAGTTTTAATATCTACCGACCAACATATTATCAATCGATCGCCCTGTAAACTTGATAATGAGATTACTTTTTATCGCGCCTATTTTCCAAAAGTCACCCATTACAATTTCTAGATCTGTCGGGTAGAAGTTCTATAGTAAGGTTGGTCAGTCTGGTGGTTGGTTAATAGTTTCAATATTTACCGATCCACATATCATCGACTGATCTTCTTATAAACAGGATAATGAGATTACTTTTTATCATGTCCATTTTCCATCGAGAATACCGTATGGAAACATCTCCTCTAAGTCCTTCTCGTTGAACAGCAAGCAATGATGATCGGTGTAGGAATTCAACGAAAATGTGGAGAAAGCTTCCATAATCCATGGATAAATTTTGTATGTGAGTAAATTTATCTTTAATAATTATTATTTTAATTATAAAAATAAAAATCAACAGTGGCGGATTAATTAGAAACCCTAGTCGCCAAGCTCACTTGGGAAAGGGGAAATAGTTATGTAAAAGAAAATGGGTAAATACGAAATACAAAAAGTTTTGGATGTTATCCATAGTGGTTCACCATCAGTAATACATGCTAGTTTCTTTCTTATACACTACTTCATTATTATTATTTCATATATTTGTGATTGTTACTGCAGCAGTAAGTTGAGATAGTTGATGCATATTGGGGACTTCATTACTTATCTTTTTGTTAATATTTTTGTAAAGGATTCATGTTTTTACTCATGATAGATCCTTGTTATGACACATGGAGCAGGAAAAACTCTAATCAAATCAGGTTTAAAATACCACAAACTTATAGTTGTATTCAATGTTGGTTAGAAAAATAATGAATATATCATTTTTGTCATATTCTTTGTCATATCAGTTTTATGGGGTCATCTCCTTAGCTGGTCACCACGTATTATTGTGTTTCATAACTTCTTAAGTCTTGAGGTATCCTCACCATATATCATTGTTATTACTAGATTGCTCAACATGTATAATTCCTGTATGATCAATGCTTTGACTTTTTCTTTAAAAGGTACTTGACTATCTTAGAGCCATTGCCGATCCTTGTCTACGGTTGCGGATACAAGAACTGAAAAGGTAAGCAAGGTTCAATTGTTCTTTTTATGTGTTTTCGTGCAACTTTTGTGTTCATAATCCATCTGATTAGTGGTTTTTTAGTTGATAGTTACCATTTTCTCTATCTTTGCACATGCTGGTTGTACTGGGGAACCACCACCACAACTAATTTACCAATGAGTATTTAATTATCATCTGCGACAACATTATTTTACTCCAATTTTTTTAGCTAGTTAGGATCTCATGTATGTATGTTCTTAATGTTATCAGATAAGCAACTATGAGAAAGAAATAGAGAAAATGAAGCACATGACAAGACAGATGTATGTAGCATCATTGAGAAGTTAAAGGAAAGGTAAACGAGTATGAAATATTGCAATCATCATGAGCTGATTATAAAATGTCAATTATGATTTTTTCAATTTCCAGAAAGAGTTGTGGATTCTCTTGTGGTGCGGGTGCCTCCATTTATAGAGTTACTAGGTATGTATGTAACTACATTCTTGTTTTTAGTCCAAGAACCTAACAATCATTTAATGTTTTTGAACTACTAGCAGCAGTTTGCCTTTTCACACTGGTTAGTTTTTCATTTTAATGAAATTACAATTTAATGAAGAGTTCTTTATTTATTTATTTAAGGATTTTTGAGGGGTAAAAAATAGATAAATTCTGAGTTATGGCATGCTTGTCTGGGTCCGCTAGTCACATTGCCTCAGGTGGGAAGCCTTGTTTACTATTTTCCACAAGGCCATAGTGAACATGTTTGTTTCTTTTATTTTCAAACTTGTCCTCTTACATATAAATTCATCATCTTACTGTAGTAATTAAGAGTGGCAGATTACTATTGTTTGAATTTGCTGCATTTTAAGAAAAGATCTGAACTAGTTTAACTTTGTCCTCTTACATATAAATTCATCATCTCACTGTAGTAATTCATAATCTGGACATGATGATCTTCCTCATGCAATGTGTTGTTGAATTTTTCCTTTACAAATTACAATGGAAAAAGAAAAACTAATATTGAATGCTAATTTGTGAAGACATTTTCTAGTGGAAATTCCACTACAGAAGATTTATTTGTGAAGTGATAATTTCTAGAAATTAGAGTGTGTACAAATACCAAGTGAATTTGCGAAGTGAGAATTTTCAGAAATTACTTGTGAGTTTTTCTTAAATTTAAATTGCCCTTTTCGTTTGCCACTCACTGTTTGCCTTATGCTGGGCTTTACTTGTTACGGAATTGCTTTTTTGACTGGAATTGCCTTGCACATTGATACTCTTATCCCAACCGAACAACCATTGGTCACAAGTTTAACTTAGAGGTTGGTTTGTCTTCTTTTCACATAGATGACTGGAATCTTACTGCATTCAACACTTAATATTGATAACTAGATGATATCCTATGCTACTCAAGTTAGAAGGATTACATGATTATGAATTCGTGTTACACACTGTTGTAACATTATTTGCACATACTGAAGTTTTAGATTCTTAAAAATTATAAGTATAATTTTTGTTAAAAATCTTCCTCACTACAAGTATAAAAATTATATTACCGAAAGATAAATAATAAAAGATGAGTGATAGTTGGATGAATCAAAGGGTAATTAGTGTTTTTCTCAAAAGCTTATTATATGAATGGAGTATTTTCTGTGCATGCTATTTTTCTTGTTTTCTTTAACTGACTATTTGTTTATTGCAGACCAAGCAGTCTCGAAGAGTATCCCCCTGTCTCATAGTGGCTCTATGCCTGCCAAATGAACCTAAACTGGTAAAATTATAGGTGCTTTGTATATTTGATTTCTAAATTAACATAATGATGCACTTATTACTAGAACTTGGTTAGGAAACTAACAAATTAGTAATCCAGTTAATGGCCACTAATATCAGACATAACAAATTGCTAATAAATGAGAAATATAGCAGGCTGGATTTAGTTTTTCAGACTCATTCTATGTGGCCTTTTAAATGGAGTAGAACTCCTAGCATAAGGCATTGGACTTATTATATAAATAATATAGCACGTTGGTCTATCTTGACAAAATGTGAAAAGAGCATAAGTTTATTTTCATTCAGAATGTGATGAGATGGCCATCTTCTTTTGTTATTTATTCATCATCTTCCTATGTAAGTTTACTTTAGTATCAATGTATTTTTGGTTACCTGCTATAAGTGTAGTATTTTGTTAATATTTTTAGAATGTTCTTGTTTGTGCTGAGATGGTCATCTTCTCAGGTGTTCCAGCAGTATGCATTCCAAGTCGAACATTACAGTGGGGATGTCGAAGCAAAACTAATGATGGAGAGAAAGGATGACAAATGATTGAACTGATATTTCTTTGTAATATTAATTCGGGCTAGAAACTCATCATATGATGCGCTCCTAACCTTGTATGAAATTATGTAGAGTTTTTTGAATTGTAATGTTATGTTAAATGAAAAAAATTATATTAAATGAATAATTTTATTGAAGATTTATTTACTTATTTTTTTATTTTTTATTTTGCATTTTACTGACGGATTTTATCGTCAGTAAAAATTGACGGATTTTTCCGTCACTAATTTTACTGACGAAAAAATCCGTCGGTAAAAACTCCACGATATTATCACTTCCGACGACTTGAAATTAAATTATTACCGATGAAATTTTTTCTTTTCAGACAGAAAATTTCATCGGTAATTACCAACGAATTTAAAATTCTGTCGCTAAATAGTTATCGACGCAAGTTTTCGCGATAGATCCATTACCTTCGGTAATCCGTCGGTAATTAACTTACCGACGAAATTTTCATATTTTACCGATAGATTTTCCATTGGTAATTTGGCAGTTTCTTGTAGTGTAGGTCGATGATATGTTCATCGTAGAAATTAAAACTATTAACTGACCACCAGGTCGATCAAAAGATCAACCATACTATAGAACTCCTACCCGACTAATCGAGAAATAACTAAGGGGGACCTTTAGAAAATAGATGTGATAAAAAGTAATCTCACTATCAAATTTACAAGGGGATCGATCGATAATATGTGGATCAGTAGATATTGAAACTATTAACTGACAACCAGACCGACCAACCGACCAAGTCTACTGTGGAACTCCTATCCGACTGATCTAGAATAGCAAAGGGATACCTTTGAAAAATAGAAGAGATAAAATGTAATATCATTATCAAGTTTATAGTGCGATCAGTCGATGATATGTGGGTCGGTAGATATTGGAATTATTAACCGACCACCAAACCGACCAATCGACCAACTCTAATATAGAACTCCTACTCGACTAATCGAGAATTAGCAAAGGGGGACCTTTGGAAAATAGACGTGATAAAAAGTAATATCACTATCAAGTTTACAAGGCGATCAGTCGATGATACCTAGGTCGGTAGAACTTGGAACTATTAACCGAGCACCAGACCGACGAATCGACCAACCCTACTGTGGAACTTCTACCCGACTGATCTGTAAATAGCAAAGAGGGACCTTTGGAAAAAACTATATAACTCTTACCCGACTGATTTAGAAATAGCAAAGGGAGACCTTGTAAAATAGTCGCGACAAAATGTAATCTCATTATCAAGTTTACAGGGCAATCGGTCGATGATATCTAGGTTGGTAGAAATTAGAACTATTAACCGACCACCAGACAACAAAATGATCAACCAAACTGTAGAATTACTTCCCGACTAATCTAGAAATAGCTGAGGCAGACCTTTGAAAAATGAACGCGTTAAAAATAAATCTTATTATTACATTTAGAGGGTGATCGGTTGATAACATGTGGGTCATTAGAGGTTGGAACTATTAATCGAACAGCTAACTGATAAATCGATCGACCGTACTGTGGAACTCCTACCCGACTGATCTAGAAATAGTTAAGGGAGACCTTTGGAAAATAGATGCATTAAAAAATAATCTCATCATCAAGTATATAATGCGATCGATGATATGTGGATCGGTAAACATTGGAACTATTAACTGACCAACCGACTGACCTTACTGTGGAACCCTTACCCGATTAATCTGGAAACAACAAAGGGGGGCATTTGGAAAATAGACGCGATAAAAAATAATCTCATTAACTGACCAACACTACGGTAGAACTCTTATTCGACTGATCTTGAAATAGTAAAGGAGGACATTTGGCAAAAATAGACGCGATAAAAAGAAATCTACTGGGAGATTTATCGATGATATGTTCGTCGGTAGAAATTAGAACTATTAACTGACCACCAGGTCAACCAAAGAATCAACCATACTGTAGAACTCCTACCCGACTAATCGATAAATAGCTAAAAGGGACCTTTTGGATAATAGACGTGATAAAAAATAATCTCACTATAAAGTTTACAAGGCGATCGGTCGATAATATGTGGATCGGTAGACATTGGAATCGGACCGACCAACAAACCAAGTCTACGGTGGAACTCTTTTCTGACTGATCTTGAAATAGCAAAGGGAGACCTTTGAAAAATAGACGAAATAAAATGTAATCTCATTATCAAGTTTATAAGGTGATCGGTCGATGATATGTGGGTCGGTAGACAATAGAACTATTAACCGACCACCAGATCGACCAACCAACCAACTCTACTGTAGAACTCCTACCCGACTAATCGAGAATTAACAAAGGGGGACCTTTGAAAAATAGACGTGATAAAAAGAAATATCACTATCAAGTTTACAAGGTGATCGGTTGATGTTATGTGAGTCAGTAGACATTGGAACTATTAACTGAGCATCAGACCGACCAACCATCCAACCCTTCTGTGAAACTCCTACCCCACTGATCTATAAATAGCAAAGATAGACCTTTGAAAATATTGTATAACTCCTACCTGACTGATTTAGAAATAACAAAGGGAGACCTTTGAAAAATAATCGCAAAAAAATGTAATCTCATTTTCAAGTTTACAGGGTGATCGGTCGATGATATAGGGTCGGTAGAAATTGGAACAATTAACCGACCACCAGACTAACCAAATGACTAACCCTACTGTAGAATTGCTACCCGACTGATCTAGAAATAGCTGAGGGAGATCTTTGGAATATAAACGTGTTAAAAATTAATCTCATTATCATGTTTGCAGGGCAATCGGTTGATGACATGTGGGTCGTTAGAGGTTGGAACTATTAACCGACCACCTAATTGACAAACCGACCGACCGTACTATGGAACTCCTACCCTACTGATCTAGATTTAGTAAAGGGAGACCTTTCAAAAATTGACGCATTAAAAAATAATCTCATCATCAAGTATATAGGGTGATCGATCGATGATATATGGGTCGATAAATGTTGAAACTATAAACTAACCACCTGACCGACCCTCCAACTGACCTTACTATGGAACTCCTACCCGCCTGATCTAGAAACAACAAAGGGGGACCTTTGGAAAAAAGATGCGATAATAAGTAATCTCTTTAACTAACCAACACTACTGTAGAACTTTTATTCGACTTATCTAGAAATAGCAAAGGAGGATATTTGAAAAATAGATACGATAAAAAGAAATCTTATTTTCAAATTTACAGGGCGATCTGTCGATGATATGTGGGTCAGTAGGCATTAGAACTGTTAACCGACCACTAGACCGACCAACTAGAACTCCTACCCGAATGATTTAGAAATAGCAAAGGGGGACCTATGGAAAATATACGTGATAAAAAGTAATCTCATTATTAATTTTACAAGGTGATCGGTCAATGATATGTGGGTCGGTAGACATTGAAACTATTAACCGACCAACAGACCGATCAATCCTACTGTAGAACTCCTACCCAATAGATCTAGAAATAGAAATGGGTGAGTGACCTTTGGAAAACAGGCGCAATAAAAAGTAATCTCATTATAAAGTTTATAAAGTGATCGGTCGATGATAAGTTCGTCGGTAGAAATTGGAACTATTAACTGACCACCAGGTCGACCAAAGGATCAACCATACTGTAGAACTCCTATCCGACTAATCGAGAAATAACTAAGAGGAACCTTCGAAAAATAGACACGATAAAAAGTAATCTTACTATCAAGTTTACAAGGTGATCGGTCGATAATATATAGATCGGTAGATATTGGTACTATTAACCGATAACCGAACTGACCAACCAACCAAGCCTACTGTGGAACTCCTACCCGACTGATCTAGAAATAATAAAGGCAGACCTTTGAAAAATAGACGCAATAAAAATTAATCTCATTATCAAGTTTACAGAGCGATCGGTTAATGATATGTTCATCGGTAGACATTAGAACTATTAACCGACCATCAGATCTACCAAATGATCAACCCTATTATAGAACTCATTCCTGACTGATCAAGAAATGGCAAGGGGACATTTGGAAAATAGACGTGATAAAAAATAATATCACTATCAAATTTACTAGGCGATCGGTCGATGATATGTGGGTCATTGGAAATTGAAACTATTAACCGATCACCATACCGACCAACTTGACCAACCATGTTGTGGAACTCTTACCCGACTGAGCTAGAAATAGTAAAGGGAGATCTTCGAAAAATAGAAGCGATAAAATGTTATCTCATTCTCAGTTTATAGGGTAACCTATCGATGATATGTGGGTCGATAGACACTGGAACTATTAACCGACCAACAGACCGATCAACACTACTGTGGAACTCCTACACGATAGATCTATAAATAGCAAAGAGGGACCTTTGAAAAAACTATATAACTCCTACCCGACTGATTTAGAAATAGCAAAGGGAGAACTTTAAAAATAGACGCGATAAAATATAATCTCATTATAAAGTTTATAGGGTGATCGGTCGATGATATGTGGTTCCGTAGAAATTATAACTATTAATTAACCTACCACCAGACCGACCAAATGACTAACCCTACTATAGAATTACTACCCGACTGATCTAGAAATAGATGAGGGAGATTTGAAAAATAGATGCGTTAAAAATAAATCTCATTATCAAGTTTACAGGGTGATCGGTCGATGATATGTGATTTGTTAGAGATTGGAACTATTAACTGACCACCTAACTGACGAACTAGCTGACCGTATTTTGGAACTCCTACCAGACTAATCTAGAAATAGTAAAGGAAAACCTTCAAAAAATAGACACGTTAGAAAATAATCTCATTACCAAGTATATCGGGCGATCGATCGATGATATGTGGGTTGTAAACATTAGAACTATAAACCTATCACCTGACCGACCAATCGACTGACCTTACTATGGAACTCCTACCCGACTAATCTAGAAACAGCAAAGGGAGACCTTTGAAAATTAGATGAGACAAAAAGTAATCTCGTTAACCGACCAATACTACTGTAGACGCGATAAAAAGTAATCTCATTATCAAGTATACAGGGCGATCGATCGAAGATATGTGGGTCTGTAGGTATTGGAACTGTTAACCGACCACCAGACCGACCAACCGACCAACCCTATTGTGGAATTCATATCCGACTGATTTAGAAATAGTAAAAGGAGACCTTTGGAAAACTGTAGAACTCCTACCTGACTGATCTATAAATAGCAAAGGGAGACCTTTGAAAAATAGATGTGATAAAAAGTAATCTCATTATCAAGTATATACAGCGATCGATTGATAATATGTGGGACGATAGATATTGGAACTATTAACCGAGCACTAGATCGACCAACCGACGAACTCTACAGTAGAATTGCTACCCAACTGATCTAGAAATAGTAGAAAGAGACCTTTGGAAAATAGACGCGTTAAAAGTTAATCTCATTATTAAGTTACAAGATGATCGGTCGATGATATACGGGTCAGTAAAGGTTGGAACTATTAACCGACCACCTCACCAACCAACTGACCTAACGTACTATGGAACTCCTATATGACTAATCTAGAAATAGCAAACGGAGAACTTTGGAAAATAGACGCGTTAAAAATTAATCTCATTATCAAGTATATTGGGCGATTGGTCGATGATATGCGGGACGACATACGTCAGAACTATTGACTGACCACCTGACTGACCAACTAACTTACCTTACTGTGGAATTCCTACTCGACTAATCTAGAAATTAGATATGATAAAATGTAATCTCATTAACCGACAACCATACTGTAGAACTCCTATTCGACTGATTTAGAAATAGTAAAGATGGACCTTTGAAAAAAGACGCAATAAAAAATAATCTCATTATCGAGTTCACAAGGTGATCGGTTGATGAAAAATGGGTCGGTAGATATTAGAATTATTAACCGACAACCAAACCGACAAACCCTAATATAGAATTGCTACCGGACTGATCCTAAAATAGAAAAGAGAGACCTTTGGAAAATAGACGCGTTAAAAATAAATCTCATTATCATGTTTACAGGGTGATCGGTTGATGATATACGAATCAGTTGAGGTTAGAACTATTTACCGACCACCTGACTGACCAACCGACTGATCGTACTATGAAACTCCTACCCGACTGATCTAGAAATAGCAAATGGATTCTTTTGGAAAGTAGATGGTTAAATATTAATCTTATTATTAAGTATATAGGGTGAACGGTCTATGATATGTGGGTCAATAGACGTTGGAACTATTAACCAACCACCTTACCGACCAACCGACTAACTTACTATGGAACACCTACCCGACTGATATAGAAACAACAAAGTGGGATGTTTAGAAAATAGATGCGATAAAAAGTAATATCATGAACTGACCAACCACACTATAGAACTCCCATTCGACTGATCTAGAAATAGCAAAAGAGGACCTTTGGAAAATAAACGCGATAAAAAGTAATATCATTATCAAGTTTACAGGGCAATCAGTCGATGATATGTAGGTTTGTAGACATTGAAACTGTTAACCGACCACCAGACCGACCAACCGTCCAACCCTATTGTGGAACTCCTACCCGACTGATTTAGAAATAGTAAAGGGTGACCTTTGGAATACTGTAGAATCCTACCAGACTGATCTATAAATAGTAAAGGGAGACCTTTGAAAAATAGACGTGATAAAATATAATCTCATTATCAAGTATATATGGCGATCGGTCGATGATATGTGGGATGATAGACATTGGAACTATTAATTGAGCACTAAACTGACCAACCGACCAACTCTATAGTAGAGTTGCTACCCAACTGATCTAGAAATAGTAGAGGGAGACCTTTAGAAAATAGATGAGTTAAAAGTTAATCTTATTATTACGTTACAAGATGATCAGTCGATGATATACAGGTCGGTTGAGGTTGGAACTATTAACCGACCACCTCACCAACCAACTGACCAACCGTACTATGGAACTCCTATTTAACTGATCTAGAAATAGCAAATGGAAAACATTGGAAAATACACGCGTTAAAAATTAATCTCATTAACAAGTATATTGGGCGATCGGTCGATGATATGCGAGACGACATACGTCAGAACTATTGACCGACCACCAGACTGACCAACTGACTTACCTTACTGTGGAACTCCTACCCGACTAATCTAGAAATTAGATGCAATAAAAAGTAATCTCGTTAACCGACAACCATATTGTAGAACTCCTATTCGACTGATTTAGAAATAGTAAAGGAGGACCTTTGAAAAATAGACGCAATAAAAAGTAATCTCATTATAGAGTTTACAGGGCGATCGGTCGATGAAATATGGGTTGGTAGACATTAGAACTATTAACCGACCACCAAACCGACAAACCCTACTATAGAATTGCTACCCGACTGATCCAAAAATAGCAGAGGAAGACCTTTGAAAAATAGACGCATTAAAAATAAATCTCATTATCACCTTTACAGGGCGATCGGTTGATATATGCGAGTCAGTAGAGGTTAGAACTATTAACTGACCACCTGACTGACCAACTGACCCACCGTACTGTGAAACTCCTACCCGACTGATCTAGAAATAACAAATGGATACCTTTGGAAAGCAGACTAGTTAAAAATTAATCTCATTATTAAGTATATAGGGCGATCGATCAATGATATATGGGTCGGCAGATGTTGAAACTATTAACCGACCACCTTACCGACCAATCAACTAACCTTACTATGGAACACGTACCCAACTGATCTAGAAACAGCAAAGTGGGATGTTTGAAAAATAGATGCGATAAAATTAATCTCGTGAACCAACCAACCCCATTGTAGAACTCCTATTCGACTGATCTAGAAATAGCAAAGAAGGACCTTTGGAAAATAAACGTGATAAAAAGTAATATCATTATCAAGTTTACAGGGCGATCAGTCGATGATATGTGATTTGTAAACATTGGAACTGTTAACCGACCACCAGACCTATCAACCGACCAACCCTAATGTAGAACTCCTACCCTAATGTAGAAATAGCAAATGGGAACCTTTGAAAAATAAGCATGATAAAAAGTAATCTCAAATCATGTTTACAAGGCGATAAATCGATGATATGTGGGTCGATAGATATTAACCGACCACTGAACCTACCAACCCTATCATAGAACTCCTACTCGACAGATCTAGAAATAGCAATGGGTGACCTTTGGAAAACAGACACAATAAAAAGTAATCTCATTATTACGTTTACAGGGCGATCGATCGATGATATGTGGGTCGGTAGATATTGAAACTATTAACCGACCACCAGATAGTCCAACCAACCAACCCTATAGTAGAACTCCTACTTGACTGATCGAGAAATAGCAATGGAGAATCTTTGAAAAATAGATGTGATTAAATGTAATATCATTATCAAGTCTACAAGACGATCAGTCGATAACATGTCGGTCGGTAGACATTAGAACTATTAACCGACAACTATACCGACCAACTGACCAACCCTACTATGAAACTCCTACTCGACTGATTTGGAAATTGCATAAGGGGACCTATGAAAAAACTGTAAAAGGGAGATCTTTAAAAAAATAGAAGAGATAAAATGTAATCTCATTATCAAGTTTACAGGGCGATCGATCGATGATATGTAGGTCAGTATAAATTGAAATTATTAACCGACCAAATGACAACCCTGATGTAGAATTACTACCCAACTGATCTAGAAATAGTTGCAGAAAACCTTTGGAAAATATACGCATTAAAAATTAATCTCATTATCGCGTTTACAGGGTGATCGGTCCATTATATGTGGGTCAGTAGAGGTTGATACTATTAACCAACCACCTAACTGACCAAGCGACTAACCGAACTGTGGAACTCTTACATGATTGATCCAGAAATTATAAAGGAAGACTTTTGAAAATAGACGCGTTAAAAAATAATATCATTATCAAGTATATAGGGCGATCGTTTGATGATATGTGGGTCGGTAGACGTTGGAACTATTAACCTACCAATACTACTGTAAACTCTTATTCGACTGATCTAGAAATAACAAAGGAGGACATTTGGAAAATAGACGGGAAAAAAAGTAATCTTATTATCAAGTTTTCAGGGCTATCGGTCGATGATATATAAGTCGATAGACATTAGAACACTTAACCGACCAACAGACCGACCTACCCTACTCTAGAACTCCTACTCGACTAATCTAGAAATAACAAAAGGGGACCTTCAAAAAACAGACATGATAAAAAGTAATCTCATTATCAAGTTTATAGGGAGATCGATCGATGATATGTTGGTCGGTAGACATTGGAACTATTAATCGACCACTAGATCGACCAACCGAATAACACTACTGTAGAACTCCTACTCAACTGATCGAGAATAGCAAAGGGGACCTTTGGAAAACAGACGTGATAAAAAATAATCTCACTATCAAGTTTACAAGACGATCGGTCGAAGATCTATGGGTCGGTAGACATTGAAACTATTAAACGACCACGAGACCGACCAACTGACCAACCCTATTATGGAACTCCTACCCAACTGATCTAGAAATAGCAAAGGGGGACCTTTGGAAAAACTATAAAACTCTTAATTGACTGATCTAGAAATAGCAAAGGGAGACCATTGAAAAATAAAACGATAAAATGTAATCTCATTATCAAGTATATAGGGCGATCGGTCAATGATATATGGGACAATAGACATTGGAACTACTAACCGACCACTAGACCGACCAATCGACCAATTCTACTATAGAATTGCCACCCAACTGATCTAAAAATAGCAAATGGAGACCTTTGAAAAATAGACGCGGTAAAAATTAATCTCATTATCAAGTATTTTGGGCGATCGGTCTATGATATGCGGGACGACAGACGTCAGAACTATTAACCGACCACCTGACCGACCTACCAACTTACCTTATTATGGAACTCCTACCCGCTAACTACATACAGTAAAGGGGGACCTTTGGAAATAGATGCGATAAAAAGTAATCTCGTTAATCGACCAACCATACTGTAGAACTTCTATTCGACCTATCTAAAAATAGTAAAGGAGAATCTTTGGAAAATAGGCGCGATAAAAAGTAATCTCATTATCAAGTTTACAGGGCGATCGATCGAAGAAATGTGGGTTAGTAGACATTGGAACTATTAACCAACTACCTGATCGACCAACTGACCAATCCTACCGTAGATATCTACCCGATTGATCTAGAAATAGCAAAGGGGGACCTTTGGAAAATTGATGTGATAAAAAGCAATCTCATTATCAACTTTGTTAGGGCAATCGGTTAATGATATGTGGTTCGGTAGATATTGGAACTATTAACCAACCACCAAACCGACCAACCGACCAACCCTACTGTAGAACTCCTAAACGACTGATCTAGAAATAGCAGAGGGGGACATTTAGAAAATAGACGCAATAAAAAGTAATCTCATTATCAAGTTTACAGGGCAATCGGTCGATAATATATGGGTCGGTAGACATTGAAACTATTTACCGACCATTAGATCGACCAACCGAACATCTCTACTATAGAACTCCTACTCGATTGATCGAGAAATAGCAAAGGGGGACCTTTGAAAAATAGACATGATAAAAAGTGATTTCATTATCAAGTTTACAAGGCTATCAGTCGATGATATGTGAGTCGGAAGATATTAGAACTATTAACTGACTATCAGACTTACCAACTCTACTGTGGAACTCCTACCCAACTAATCGAGAAATAGTAATGGGGAACCTTTGGATAAACTGTAGAACTCCTACCGGACTAATCTAGAAATAGCAAAGGGAGACCTTTGAAAAATAGACGCGATAAAATGTAATCTCATTATCAAGTTTACAGGATGATCGATCGATGATATGTGGGTCGGTAGACATTAAACTATTAAACGACCACCTGACCGACAAACCAAAAAACCCTACTGTGAAATTGTTACCTGACTGATCTAGATATAGCAGAGGGAGACCTTTGAAAAATAGACGCATTAAAAATAAATCCCATTATCACGTTTATAGGGCGATCGGTCGATGATATGCGGGTTAGTATAGGTTGGAACTAATAATCGACCACCTGACTGACCAACCGACCGATCGTATTATGGAACTCTTACCCGACTGATCTAGAAATAGCAAATGCAGACCTTTGGAAAATAGACGCGTTAAAAATTAATCTCATTATCAAGTATTTGAGGCGATCGATCGATAATATGTGCGTCAATAGTCGTTGGTACTATTAAACGACCACCTAACTTACCACCCGACTGATCTGAAAATAGTAAAGGATGACCTTTTAAAAATAGACATGATAAAAAGTAATATTTTTAACCAACCAACCCCACTTTAGAACTCCTATTCGACTGATCTAGAAATAGGAAAGGTAGACCTTTGAAAAATAGATGCGATAAAAAGTAATTTCATTGTCAAGTTTACAGGATCGATGATATGTGGGTTCGTAGACATTGGAGCTGTTAATCGACCACCAGACCGACCAACCCTACTATAAAACTCCTATCCGATTGATCTAGAAATAGCAAAGGGGACCTTTGAAAAATAGACGTGATAAAAAGTAATCTCATTATCATATTTACTGTGCAATCGATCAATGAAATGTTGGTCGGTAGATGTTGGAACTATTAACCGACCACCTGACCTATCAACCAACCGACCCTACTGTGGAACTCCTACCTGACTTATCTAGAAATAGCAAAGGGGGACCTTTGGAAATTAAAAGCGTTAAAAATTATTCTTATTATCAAGTTTACAGGGCGATCGATCAATGATATGTGGGTTGGTAGAAATTGGAACTGTTAATCGACCACCAGACCGACCAACCCTACTATAAAACTCCTACCCGACTGATCAAAAAATAGCAATGGGGACCTTTGAAAAATATATGTGATAAAAAGTAATCTCATCATTATGTTTACTGTGCAATCGGTCGATGATATGTTGGTCGGTAGACGTTGGAACTATTAACCGACCACCTGACCTATCAACCGACCCTATTTTGGAATTCCTACCCGACTTATCTAGAAATAGCAAAGGGGGACTTTTGAAAATTAAATGCGTTAAAAATTAATCTCATTATCAAGTTTACAGGGTCAGTAGACGTTGGAACTATTAACCGACCACCTAACCGACCAACCGACCGACATATTGTCACTACAAGATAACTGACATTACATAACACCCCAAAAATATTATATAACAATTAAAAAATATTATTATAGATCATAAATAATTTTTTTAATGTCGTTGTTGCCCCTGTTATCTAAAGTCTAATATTATAATTTTTTTCCTTATGATAACACCTCTTATCAAATTTAACATTTTATTATAACACTTCAATAAATGTTACATTTACAGTTAATGTAATATTTTTTTTTATCTTAAGGTAACATTATTTTTTTAATATTTTTGAATGTAAATGTAATATTACAAACATTATTTTGTTAACACTTTTAAATATAACGTAACATTAATTACATTATTTTTCTTACACTTTTAAATATAATGTAACATTAACTATTTTATTTTGGTAACACTTTTAAATATAATGTGATATTGACTATATTGTTTTGCTAACACTTTTTGAATATAATTTAACATTAATTACATAATAATTTTATCACTTTTACCATAACATGTAACACTTTTGCAAGATAATTATGTAACACATATGTTAATACTTGAGATATTTATGCAATATTTTATAATAATAAAAATATTTATTATTATTTTATTAAATTATTATTTAATAATTATATTGATTATTTAATAATTTAATAACAATAATTTAATTATATTATTATTATTATTTATAATAACTTAATTCACTAAATTTATTATCTGGAACTATGGGTCACTTCACATGTGTTCTAGTAGACGTTGATGTCCAGCAGGAGCTTCTTGACCATATCAACTTGGAGATCGATGGTAAGCTCTTATGTGTCTTACTTGGTTATGAAAATGTGCCGGAATTCTATACATCTTGCTTTAATTTAGTGCACTCTGTTAAGAATTGCTTGAAGAATCAGAAAAGAAAAAGAAAGGAGAACTTGGTTTTGGTGAGCATATGGATAATCGTTTGAAAGTCCCTTTGAAGCGGTCTGGTCTTACCGTTCCAAGTCGTATTATTCAGCCTGCACCAGAAGAGATTCAGCTGCCTTTTGATGCAGTTGATGTTGGACAGCCTCGTGCTGTTGTTGCTGCTAGTAGCATGCGCATCCTTGCGGATCAGTTTGATCAAACTCATTATGGGCATAGGCCTCTGGTTCCTGCTACTACCGCTACTCATATCTCTAATAGATTCAATGCTCTTTCTGTTGAGAGAACTGTGGAGAAATCGGTTCTATATCCTGATCATTGTATATATGAGGTTGTTGTTCCTTGCCGATGTGAGATCGGGCAAGTGATGATATGGCCACCGGGTCTGCTAAGCCCAAACAATCTGCTCAAAAGGCAGATTTAACTACTTCGTCTGACTTCATCAGCGCAGCTATTAATGCTATTGCGAGAGTGAAAGCCGAGGAGGATTCCCGGACTTCAATTATTTCTAAACCAGACTCTAATAGTGGTACCTTGGATACGGATTTGAAAAATCTGTCTAATGATCTTGTTGATCATGTGAATGATGAATTTCCCACCCTGCTGAGTAGTGCGACAATTCCAAAGGGTAGAAAATTGAGGAAAATGAAACTTCATTTGTTCAAACAGACTGTAAATGGGTAACTCGCTCCTAAGATTTGGGAGATCATTAGTTTAAGCTTGTTTCATTTAGTGCCATCTTTGGCTTACCTGGGTCGACAGTTTGACCCCTTTTATAGCTTTTTGCTATCTTCATTACATCTTTTTATTTTTCTTGTTCTTTGCTATTTTCTTTTCTCCTTTAATAATAATTCAATTAAAAAGTATCACTACTAAAATATAAAAAATTATTAAAGTCTAAATAATTGTAAAACAAGGTAAATATGCAGTATTATTTAAATTCATGTACTTTGATAAGTACGTATTTATATATCCCTAAACCTAATATTAAAGTTGAAAAAAACGTAAAGAAAAGAATAAAAGAAAGCCTAATAAGTAATCTTCATCTTGAACTTTCTTTTCATAATTAACATCACCGTTGTCAAAGTCATCCTCCTGATTTGTCTTCATTATCTTTGTCTTCATTTCTCTGAAAATAAGAACAACACTCACATAAGGTATGAGAGAATCATCTCAAATATTTCCGCTTAAATTATCTCCAGTTAAAACAAAAACTATTCAAATTCATAAGTATTACATGTTATGTTACAAATATAATTCACAAAAGACAATTGAAGCTCAAAATTTGTATAAGAATAGCACAATTCAGTTTCTAATTATGTGTTTAATTTCCTAGACAAGCACAAGTAATAGCTACGATTTTTTCGCATCACATAATTAGATATGAACAATGACATAATACCATCTGTTAGCATGAGCTCTAGTTCTTAACAAAGCAAAAATTATGTAACTTGAACACATAAATACCAAATGGCCTATGCAGCAACAGTTGAGGTTAAACAAAATAACACCTAAATTCTCTAATTAAAAAACTTAGGATTAATGCAGTAACAGTCATTAAACGATAATAAATGCAGCAACAAGTCATTCAATATCATTATGATGTCATATCTGCAGGTACATACTTTACAAATAAGCAAGCATGAAACTTTAACACTTACAATTTCAACTCAACATGCATAAATTAAGTAATGAATAAAAATTGCAGCCACAAGTAAACTCCCCAAATAAAAAAAATTACAAGTAAATTACAGCAGCATATATCAAAAAAATTAGAGGTCGTAAACTATAAAAATAACAATTTTAAAATTTTCAATTTGATATATCCATAATCGATTACCTTGCTAGGCTCCACATCATCAATATTTTCAAAAGATTCTCCATTGTGTTGATAGTTTTATGGATCCTCGAGGGAACGGATGAAGTGCGCAAGCATATCAAGTGGAAGAACTTGTTGAAAGAGGTTCAAAACCATGTTGATAGTGTGTTTTATTATTTCAATTTTAATTTGTTACAGAAACTTATTAAGAATAATCATACAATTCTTAATACGTGCTCCCCTTAACCTCTTAGTACACCTGCCTGTAAGTGTGCCATGTCTTTGAATTAGAACCTCCTTCAACAAATTTTGATAACAAATCAGATAAATTCTACATCAATGTATACAAAAATAAATATTTTATTCACATTTTATAGCTAAGGAATAACTTTCAATCACTAAAACTCTAGCAGCATAACAACTTAGATAGATTAATGGCTTTGTGAATTATTTGATTAAGTGGGAATTTGTTCTTGAGTTGTACTCTGAGGTTCATAAATTATTTGATAGATGGTCTAAACTGAAAATCACATTTATCCACTAGATAGAGCGCATGAATAGTGCCTTACAGCACAAATAATTTTCTAGATTTCCCAATAAGGTATTGACAATTTAGCGACAATTCAAAATAGTTCACTTATCATATAATTCATGTACGTAGACTAGAAGGCACACTAAAATAAAAAACTATACAAACTTGTAAGTAAATCCACGAGTTTTTACACCAAATCAACTAAATTTAGCTTCCAAGAATAGAATTCAAGCGATAAGAATAAGATTCAAATTACTAGAGACCACAGTGTACTTGAAGATCCAACCTCACAACTTAAGAGTATAAAATAGGAATTATAACAGAAATTATAAGCATGACTTGTTACATCTATATATTATTATTAGTTGCATGCGATTTTAGATAGACATATTTTTAACATTATACATTGAATTTTTTTTAACAATATAAGATATTTTATACATCCCTGAAAAATAGCAAAGGCAGTCAATCATAGCTATAAAAGCCTTATAATGACATATTTATTACTGATATCTATTGTAAATTTTTGTTATTTTCACACAAATATAGCGAAGACACTCAAATACAGATATAAAAGCCTTATAATGACAGATCTATTACTGATTCTGTTGTAAATTTCTGTTATTTTCTGTGACATACCACAGTAGTGTGATACATGAAAAATAAGAAAGACACTCAAACAAAGTTATTACTTATTCATTCAAATTATATCAGCAATACTATTTAGAAGATAAATCTAACATATTTCTATTCATCACACAAATGTGAGTCGCACCTCAACTATATAACACAAACTACACATGAATATGGTTAGTAAGTCCAACAGAACAATGTGTGGTTACCTCTTCTGTAAACAATTCACTTGTAATATAAGATAATGTTAGAAGCTGTAATTAAGGAGGTCAAGTTCCTACCCTGCAACAAGACCTGATATAATATAATATAGCAAGACGGACATTCTTGGATAAAAATATTTAGGAACCCTTATTCAAAAAATATTCAAAAGTGCTTCCCTATTAGATTTGAGGAAAAATCCCGACTAAACGTGGAAAGAATCCTATTGCAAAGTGAAGGAAAAAAATAAGAAACTAATTGTGAGAGAGAAGAGATACCTAAACTTAACTTTGAAGCACAAAATTTAAGTTTGCTTACATGGTGAAGAAGCAAATGCTAATAAGATATTTGAACTGTAATCTGATCTTCACTTTCTCATTTATGTAATGTTTTGGTGATTATATGGTATTTTGGCTCTGACAGTCTCAAAAATTATGCTACACACAATTTACTATTAGAAAATAGACCAATGTAGCATACGATTTTCCTCTACACTCAATACGATTGAAAATATGCACTAATTTCTTAGGGAATATACTTTCTTATGTTCTTCGGTCATGTAAATTAAAGAATCAAGTGAAAGCCAAGTTAAAGGAAATAATGAAATATCTAATTGTCAGATATTCCTGAGATTGATGGTCTTAACAAATCCACTATTTATTATATTAAAATGAAAAAGAGAATAAAAGTTACATAATTAAAATAGAAAAAGATGCATGAAAAAAGCCAAATAGACGGCTGAAGAGGGTGCCAAATAGATGGCCCTTAACAATATTAAAATTGCAAAGATGCATGAAATAAGCCAAAACAGACAGCTGAATAGGGTACCAAATAAACGGCCCTTAACAAAGGACCACAGAGTAAGTAAATCATTTTTTCTTCTTCTTATTGCCGTGCTTCGGCGGTGGATCATCAGGAACAATTCCCCATTCCCCAGGAATAGTGGATTGCATGGCTGTATGAAAACTTGCCCTCACTCACCGTTTGTCGAATGTCCTCATCATTATCCTCGTAGAGCACTCCAAAACTGTTATTTGAATAAAGTACTACATTCTCAGCTGGGTTGATCTGAGAGCTCTCAAGATCAATATCAATAGAAGTCACTTCGTGTTCCACATATGAGTCGAGTCCCTCTTGTTCGAACTGCTTAAATTCCTCTTCTTTCACATGTTCATTGTCATCCACATGGAAGTTACTTGCATCATTACCAACCTTGTCTGCTGTAACAACATTTTTTCCAGCAATATCAGATTCCACAGTCTTCATTTTAGAAGGAGTCCAACGTGTTCTAGGATTTCCTTTGGAGCGTGGCTGATCCACCTTTTTGTTTTTTACGACATTCCTCAACTCCATGACCCAAAGTGTAGCATGATGTATAATATTGAGGCAATTTTTCATAACCAATATATGTTTCAAATGAATATTCCCCTGCCTGAATAGTCACATGCTGAGGGAGCTTCTCCTGCACATCAACCTCGATCTGTACTCTGGCAAAATGCCCCATAGAACCATCTAAAGCCCTTCGATCAACTTGAATGGGCTTGCCAACCCCACTTGCAATAGCTCAAATGATCTGATTACTCCAAAACTTATAGGGAAGCTCATAAATACAAATCCAAACTTGCGTAACAGATGATTTAATTCGATATAGGTTGAAAAAAGGTATCCATTGCTGGAGCCGAATGACACCCGGCTATAAATTGAAATAGTCAGTAGGCTTAAAGGTAATTCCTATGATATAAAAGCAGCACATGGAATTCAGATCCCATAGCACCCTAGTTGAAAATAAGCTATTTTCACATGGTTGTCAAATGCTCATACTATGAAAAGTTTGACCAAAAAGAATAATAAGAAACAGATGACTTTGATGAACTAATAAAAGAATAAAATAAAATAAAAAGGTAATTGAACAGTAATTGGGTGGGTTCGATGTTTTATTGATCGTTCTGGGCAAACTCTGAACAGAGCCTTCAAACGCAGTATACCCTGGGCCTGACGGTCTCTTTGCCACCATTTTCTCAAAGTAATCTTGCAGTAAACAAAGGATTAGATTAACGGTCAGCACAATAATCTGGCATTGAAAAAAACACAGTATTTAATAACCTAATATCTTAATCGATCAAACTCATCAATTCATGAAGCATCCTCCCTACAATCAACTTGGTATAGGTGGTGTTCAGCCACATGAGCTATAATTTGGATTTCCACTAATCTAGGGCTTCTTCACATGAAATGAAAGGGAATTCAACCTCAAATCTAAAAAAAATAACCCGTTCAAAATTTTTTTCGGAACTATCACCCGTGCCTTCATTTTTCTTACCACGCCGATGAAGGACCATGGAGGATGTGACGAGTTATAGCCACTTCAAAATCATTTACTACTTGTTATCTTATTATTTTTTATTTCTTAATTTATTTTTACTCGTTTGTTATGGTATTATTTTATCTATTAAACTTAATTAAGCACTTGGCATATTGTACGCGAATGTGAGATATTTTACTTTTTAACATTTAATTTTGAGGTGATGAGTAGAATATCTTTGTGAATTTGATAATAAGAAATTTTTTATTATCAATTTTCTTTTTCTGATGATATTTTTTTTATTTAATTGTTGACGGACCTAAAGTGATTAGATCAGATCACATAAATTCATAATACTCTTATGTATTTGTCCATGGACACAAACTCAATTTTTATTTTTATATTTACAAATATGATTATTTACCAATTTTTATTTTTATTGTCAAAAATATGATTATAAATGAAAGGAAATTATTACCTTTTACTAATTAAAGCATCTCACTAAAAGAGTTACATTTTCCTTTTTGAGAATAAGATCCACATAAAATAATTATTATATTTTTATGGGGTCTATATACAATATTGGTAGAATTATGTATTGTACATTAAAATATTATATTTTTACCAATTCACTACATATTAAAATATTATATTCTTTAATCTTTAAATGATGTAGTTATTTAAATGTAACGATGTAGTATATTTTAATTGACAAATTGTATTTTACTTCATCACATGTCTAACCAACATATAAGAGCAATTCCAATTTGATATAACTTTTAGAATACGAATTTTTCTATTTATCCTCAAACAATTTTTATTCTTACTTCAAAATTTACATAGGGATAAATATTTATAGTGACTTCACATCCATGTGTATATTTTTGAAAAAAAGGTTGCATCATTTTTCTACAAATTTAAATTCTTAAATTTTAATGTTAAAGTATTTAAAAGTTCAGAGTTTAACCAAACACTTGTGTGCAATTATTTCACTAAATGATTTTCATGAAAGGGATAAAAAGTTATAAATTTTTAATGCAAATGTAATAACTTAATTGGCGAAGTATGATAATAGTTTAGTGAACTGTTTCATAAATAATTTATAGTATAAATAAAAGTGATAATATTAAAAAAAACTAATTAAATTTTTAATAAAAAGTAATAACTAATTACGAAAGTATAAAATGGTCTTACCATGAGACAGTCTCACACATGACTGCCAAAATTTTTTTAATATTAAATGTTTAACTATGTAAATTAATCAATAAAAATATATTAATAATTAAATATCGATTTTAATAAATTACTATATGCTTTAACTATCTTAGAATAATTTTTTAATCTAAAAATCATACTTAAATAGTGAATATCATATTCAGTATTTTGAAAGAAATATCATATTTTTAAATTATAATATTAATAAGTTCGAAAAAATAACCAAGAAGCAACTAAATATTATTGGACGAAAAGCAAAATCAGCGGTAAAGTGAAAAGGAAAAGCGCCAAACTTGAAAATTTCTGCCAAAATCAAACAAGACCTAATTGTAGCTTACATGAATAATGAGCTTCATGTGGTGTCATTTGTTGGGGGTAACAGGTACAGTAGAAGTGCTTTTCCCTAAATTATATTTGATATTGGTTATATTGCTCATTTGCTCGTTTATTTCTCAAATTGATGATGATAGTGGCCATAAACTGCTCGCGGCTGAGAGATGAGAAAGTATTTGAGTATTTGTACACAAATATATTCAATCTCCACTGAACATCAATCGATTCTCAAGTCAAGGACGTCTCTTGGCGCTTTCATGGACATCCCTCTAAAGGTGTCTCCGACGCTTTAATGGACGTCTCTCACATGATAACAATTCCACCAAATTGTTCTTCATTCAGGTAAATCTTTTATTCCTTGTCTATATCTCCTATTCTCTTCGCTTTGAGTGTGAATTTAACAAATATTTTGTACTAATTTGACATTTAAAAATTGGTAGAATTCCCATATTTGACTAGCAATTATCGTGGAACAAAACAATCTGAGAGTTTCCAAAATGGATGAAATTTTGTTTCATTTCATGGATGAAGAATGTCTTTAAGTAAGGATACGTTGTTTCAAACGAGATCAAACTGGTGGATTCAGGGTTGGTTTTAGGTAATGCACTAGTCTTATTAGTTTTCTCCTAATGAGTTTCTTCTGTTTAATATATATTATTTTGTCCACACATTTGAAATCTGTGATTCATTTGAGGCATATACTAATTAATTTATTAGCTTCTGATCTTTGTTATTCCCTGTTAGTTCATCTAGAGAATAGATTTGAATAAATTCTGGTTGTAATTCGTTTCTATATTTTGATATTTTGTATGTTGGCAGTCTTAGTGAATTGGATTAGCTCGAGAGTAATACAATATTTTAATTTGGATTATATTTTTACTATAACACTATTGACTATTGAGAAAGTATTTATGTTTCAAGCAACAGTAAATACAACGATGCACTTTACTTTAGTTTAACAACAAGAAGTTTTGTTAGTATGATTCTGAGATTGTGTTTACCTCTTTCTCCACTCTGCTCGCTGAAATCTAGTAGTTTCGTAAATGTTGAATTTTTTTATATTTTGTAAATGTGACTGAACTAACTTCGTTACTTTTAGTTTTTAACTTACCTTGAATATTTGGACTGCAAGTATTTGGTCTAATATCTAGAGATAAAAAACTACCTGTTATGTTGCTGTGTTTTGGTTTCCTCTTTTTATTGCTTCTTACTGATCGTTTAACTGTCTCTTTACTTGTTTGATAATTTTTTGTCGATTCAAATCCATTTTAATTTTCATATATAATTGTAATTTAGCTAGACAATTGAAAATTTGAAAAAATCTCCATTAAAGTAAAGCTGGGCGACTTAAATATTGATGCAAGTTTGGTTTTTTGTACCTAATTCATAATTTGGTTGGACAGTAACAGAAAAGGATGTTCCACTTATACTTACAATAATAAGTTTTAAGTAGTGTTATTCACATTATCATGTTCCCTAATCCTAATTTAAATTGTTGATTTGGAACATATGGCTCAAGTGTAGTTCTATGGTGTCCGCTAAAAATTACACATTTTGAGAAAGCAACTAAACATCAGCTAAATAAAAATATGATGGAAGTATTAGTCTGGCTGGGTCATCAAGGATAAACAGTTCCTCTATAACTTATAAAATATTTTACTTTCTCTAATTATAGTCTTGCTAATTGCCTATAATTGTGTTCCTTTGTCCTAACTTTTAGTGATACTTTCTACCATTTGTTCCTGATCAGACTTAGCATTTTAACTTTTCATGTTGAGTCAATTATTAATATTTTTGAAATGTGACTGACTTTGTTTCATTGTACAATGACTTTTTATTGAATATTGATGCAATTATTTCTCATGGTATAGGTTATTTGAATTATTACGTGTTTTGGCGGATGAGAATCCTATCATGGTCAAATGGAGAGGCTTCTAGATTCTGTAAATGAAATGGAAGATTCAATTGATGTTAATATCAGGTTTACTTCTATTTTCCTATTTATTTTCATTACAATGCTGATGAGCTTCTAATGACAATTTAATGCACATAGAGAAAAACAACATTGGAGATACCAAGTTAAGAGTAGGACCTAATTTTTATTTCTATTACACTTTTTTTAATGGTAAAAGAAAAATACATAATAATTATAATAAACAGGACTTAAAGCCAAGTTTCAATTCTGAGAATGAAGCAAAAGATTTGATAATATCAAACATTTATCTCTCGCCTGTAATAGCTAGTGTAGTTGATAAGGAGAAAATGCATAGAACAATATGTAATGAAGAAATGATATGTTTATTAATCTTAAGAGACAACAAATATGCCGATATAATACATGAATTTGGCCAGATTATCATAGATGTCTTTAAAACCGGGTGTAGCTATCGTTGCCAGCACATGGAACTTATTTGGAAAAGGTCATACAGAGTTTGTGTAGCAACACAAATCTCAGGTAGAATATTAATATATAAATTCAGAAATATAATCTCCAAGTTGATGAAGGATTTATCTAATTTTTACTCTAGTTGGATATTAAGATAACATGAAAGAGGAGCTGTTGACGTAGATATTCACAATTTATACTAATTAGTGGCTAGAGACTAGAGTGTAAATTACTCGGGAAAAAAGGTATCAAATTTTCAATAGTCACATTCTACTATAAACAGCCTGTTCTATAAATTTCTACCATTTTATTTCAGAATTTAATGTTTCAAATTATATTAAGCTATCATTTAGAAGCTGAATCATTTGAAAAATTAGATGGAGATGGGTTGTTTGTATGTTCAATGAATTTAATTATACTTGTCTCCAAAATGTGTATGGTTTGATTGAAATTGTTGTGGTTCATTTATTAAGTTGAGTGTAGTTGTTCGCTGAAATGAATTGAACAGTAGATATAAATTATGAAATCTAGTGAAGAGCGTGAGTATTTTCTGAATTGTTTAGAGAGAAAATTGAATCTTTTGTTGTGGGAAAAAGCTCCTGCTATGAAGTTATGTTTATATAATTTATTAGCTTTATGTGTTTGTGGATTATCTTTACTTTACATGTTTTACAGGGCTGAACCATTTTCCACTTGCTTTTTAGTTTTACTTACATTATTGGAACACATTTTCATCTTGTCTTCAATGCATTGTTTCATTCTTCGATTAATATGATGTTACAATAACTTATATTTTGTATATTTGCCTGCTTATTTTAGTGAAAAATCAAGTATGATAACCTTTTATCTTTTTCAGGGATTTTTTAAAATCACTTTAGATGCATTCATAATTAATTTTAAATGCATTTTTCTTGAAAAATAAATAACTACATTGAAGTCAAGAAATCAAGGAGCCTTGCATCTCTTAGGATCATTAACATTGTTAAAAGGTATGCCTTTTAAGGATTCACTCTCAAAAAGAAAGAAGTCCTTTTATAACTATTAGTTTTTCTAATTCATCGACTGATCATATTGATCAAAACAACATTATTAATTTTTAGAATTTAAACCCAAATAATAACTACATCGAGATGGATATTTATCATTTTTCATACGTATTTTGATCAAGAAAAAAATTTAGCCGCAATAAAGGTTAATTAGCTGTGTCGATATATGTGGGTCAGTAGACATTGGAACTATTAACCAACAACCAGACCGACCAACCCTATGCAGAATTCTTACCCGACGGATCTAGAAATGGCAAATTGGGATATTTGTAAAAACCCGACTGATCTATAAATAGTAAAAGGGGACCTTTGGAAAATAGACACGATAAAATGTAATCTCATTATCAAGTTTATAGTGTGATTGATCGATGATATGTGGGTCGATAGATAATGGAACTATTAACCGACCACCAGTCTAACCCTACTGTAGAATTACTACCCGGCTGATCCAGAAATAGCAAAAAAGGACCTTTGTAAAGTAGACGCATTAAAATTAATCTCATTATCAAGTTTACAAGGCGATCGGTCGATGATATGTGGGACGGTAGACGTTGGAACTATTAACCAACCACCTGACCAACCAACCGACCGATCTTATTGTGGAACTCCTACCCGACTGATTTAGAAATAGCAAAGGGGGACCTTTGGAAAATAGACGCGATAAAATATAATCTCATTATCAAGTTTACAGTATGATTGATCGATGATATGTTGGTCGATAGACATTGAAACTATTAATCAACCACCAGACCGACCAACCAAGTAACCCTACTATAGAACTACAACCTGACTATCTAGAAATAGCAAAGAGGGACCTTTGGAAAATAGACGCGTTAAAAATTAATCTCATTATCGAGTTTACAGGGTGATCAGTCGATGATATGTGGGACTGTAAATGTTGGAATTATTAACCAACCACCTGACCGATCGATCGACCCTACTGCAGAACTTCAACCCAACTGATCTGGAAATAGCAAAGGGGGATCTTTGGAAAATAGACGCGATAAAATATAATCTCGTTAACCGACCAACCCTACTGTAGAACTCCTACCCGAGTGATCTAGAAATAGCAAAGGGGGACCTTAAGAAAAACTGTAGAACTTCTATCGGACTGATTTAGAAATAGCAAATAAAGACCTTTGGAAAATAGACGTGATAAAATATAATTCAATTATCAAGTTTACAGTGCGATTGGTTGATGGAATGTGGGTTGATAGATATTGGAACTATTAATCGACCAACAGATCGACCAACCGACTAACCATACTATAGAACTGCTACCCGACTGATCTAGAAATAGCAAAGAGGGACCTCTACAAAATAGACGCGTTAAAAATTAATCTCATTATCAAGTTTACAAGGTGATCGATCTATGATATGTGGGTCGATAGACGTTTGAACTATTAAACAAAACCAGATCGACCAACCGACCAACCTTACCATAGAACTCCTACCCGACTGATCTAGAAATAGCAAATGGGGACCTTTGAAAAATAGACATGCTAAAAGTTAATCTCATTATCAAGAATTCACAGGGCCATCGGTCAACATTATGTGTGTAGGTAGACGTTAGAATTATTAACCGATCAACCGACTGATCTTACTTAAGAACTCCTACCCGACTGATCAATAAAATACAAAGGGGGACCTTTGAAAAATAGACGCAATAAAAAGTAATCTCATTATCAAGTTAACCGACTACTAGACCGACCAATCAACCAATCCTACTATAGAACTCCTACCCGACTGATCTAGAAATAGTAAAGGGGAACCTTTGGAAAAATTGTAGAACTCATACCCGACTGATCTAGATATAGCAAAAGGGACCTTTAAAAAATAGACGCTATAAAATGTAATCATATTATCAAGTTACATGGCGATTGGTCGATAATATGTGGGTCAGTAGATATTAGAACTATTAATCGACCACCAGACCGACCAATCGACCAGCCCTATTGTAGAATTGCTACCCGACTCATATAGAAATAGCAGAAGGAGACATTTAAAAAATAGACGCGTTAAAAGTTAATCTCATTATCAAGTTTACATGGCGATCGGTCGATGATATGTAGGTCGGTAGACGTTGGAACTATTGACGGACCACCTGACCGACCCTACTATGGAACTCTTACCCAACTGATCTAAAAATTAAGAAGGGGCCTTTTGAAAATAGACACGTTAAAAATTAATCTCATTATCAAGTTTACATGGCGATCGATAGATGACATGTTGGTCGGTAGTCATGGAACTATTAACTGATAACCTGACCAACTGACCGACCAACCCTACTGTGAAATCCCTACACGAATGATCTAGAAATAGAAAGGGGGGACCTTTGGAAAATAGGCGTGATAAAAAGTAATCTAGTTAACCAACAAACCCTACTGTAGAACTCCTACCTGACTGATCTAAAAATAGCAAAGGGGGACCTTTGAAAAATAGACGCGATAAAATGTAATCTCATTATAAAGCTTACAGTGCGATCGGTTGATGATTTGCCAGTTGGTAGACATTGAAACTCTTAACCGACAACCAGACCGACAAACCCTACTGCAGAATTGCTACACGACTGATATATAAATAGCAGAGGGAGACCATTGGAAAATTGATGCGTTAAAAATTTATGTAATTATCAAGTTTATAGGGCTATCGTTCGATGATATGTGGGTTGGTAGATGTTTAAACTTTTAACCAACCACCTGACCGACCAACCGACCGATCCTAGTATGGAACTCCTACCCAACTGATCTGGAAATAGCAAAGGGTACCTATGGAGAATAGACACGATAAAATATAATCTTGTTAACCAACCAACCCTTTTGTAAAACTCCTATCCGAGTGATCTACAAATAGCAAAGGGGGACCTTTGGAAAAACTGTAGAACTTCTACCCGACTGATTTTGAAATAGCAAATAAAGACCTTTGAAAAATAGACACCATAAAATGTAATTTTATTATCAATACATTGCGATTGGTTGATGATATGTGGGTTGATAGGCATTGAAACTATTAACCGACCACCAGGCTGACCAACCAACTAACCCTACAATAGAACTGCTACCCGACTGATCTAAAAATTGCTAAGAGGGACCTCTGAAAAATAGACGCATTAAAAATTAATCTCATTATCAAGTTTACAAGGTGATCGGTCGATGATATGTGGGTCGTAGATATTGGAATTATTAAACGACCACCAGACCGACCAACCAATCAATCCTATCATTAAACTCCTACCCGATTGATATAAAAATCGCAAAGGGAGACCTTTGGAAAATAGACACGTTAAAATTTAATCTCATTGTCAAGATTTTACAGGGCCATCGGTCAACGTTATGTGTGTCGGTATACGTTGAAATTATTAACAGACTACAAAACTGATCAACCGACCAACTGACCAACTCTACTTAAGAACTCCTACCCGACTGATCGATAATACCGAAAGGAGGACCTTTGAAAAGTAGACGCGATAAAAAGTAATCTTATTATCAAGTTTACAGGATGATCGATCAATGATATATTAGTCGGTAGATATTGGAACTATTAACCGACCACCAGACCGACCAACTAACTAATCCTACTGTAGAACTCTTACCCGACTGATCTAGAAATAGAAAAGAGGGACCTTTGGAAAAACTATAAAACTCCTAAACAACTGATCTATATATAGCAAAGGGAAACCTTGAAAAAATAGATGCGATAAAATATAATCTTATTATCAAGTTACAGGATGATAGATCGATGATATGTGGGTCGGTAGACATTAGAACTACTAACCGACCACCAGACCCACCAACCGACCAGCCCTACTACAAAATTGCTACCCGACTTATATAGAAATAACAGAGGGAGACATTTAAAAAATAGACACATTAAAAGTTAATCTCATTATCAAGTTTATAGAGTGATCGGTCTATGATATGTGGGTCAGTAGACGTTGGAATTATTAACCGACCACCTGACCGACCCTACTGTGGAACTCTTACATGACTGACCTAAAAATTTAGAAGGGGCTTTTGGAAAATAGATGCGTTAAAAATTATTCTCATTATCAAGTTTACATGGTGATCGGTCGATGATATATGAGTTGGTAAAAAATAAAACTATTAACCGACCACCTGACCAACCGACCGACCGACCTTACTCTGAAATATCTACCCGATGATCTAGAAATAGAAATTAGGGATCTTCAAAAAATTGGTGCGATAAAAAGTAATCTCGTTAACCGATAAATCCTATTGTAGAACTCTTACTCGACTGATTTAAAATAGCAAAGAAGGACCTTTGGAAACTAGACGCGATAAAAAGTAATCATTATAAAGTTTACAGTGCGATTGGTCGATGATATGTGGGTCGATAGACATTGGAACTATTAACTGACTACCAAACCGACCAACCTTACTGCAGAATTGCTACCAAACTGCTATAGAAATAGTAGAGGAAGACCTTTGGAAATTTGACGCTTTAAAAATTAATCTAATTATCAAGTTTACAGGGTGATCGTTCGATGATATGTGAGTCGGTAGACAAAGGAACTTTTAATCGACCACCTGACCCACCAACCGACGACCTTACTGTAGAACTCATATCCGATTGATTCTAGAAATAGCAAAGAGAAACCTTAGGAAAATAGAAGACTTAAAAATTAATCTCATTATCAAGTTAAAGAGTGATCGGTTGATGATATGTGGGTTGGTAGACGTTGAAATTAATAACCGATCACCAGACCGACCAACTGACCGACCCTACTACGGAACTCCTATCTGACTGATCTAGAAATAGCAAAGGTGGACCTTTGGAAAATAGACGTGATAAAAATTAATCTCATTAACTGGCAAACTCTACTATAGAACTCCTACCTGGCTGATATAAAAATAGCAAAGGGGGATCTTGGGAAAATGATGCGATAAAAGTAATTTCATTATCAAATTAACAGGGCGATGGGTCGATGATATATGGGTCGGTAGACGTTGAAACTATTAACTGACCGCCTGACCGACCGACCCTACTATGGAACTCCTACCAGACTTATCTAAAAATAGAAAAAGGGGACCTTTTAAAAATAGACGCCTTAAAAATTAATCTCATTATAAAGTTTAAAGGGCGATCGGTCGATGATATGTGGTTCGATAGACGGTAAAATTATTAACCAACCACTTGACCAACCAACTAACCGATCCTACTGTTGAACTCCTACACGACTGATCGACCGACCATACTGTATAACTCCTACCTGACTGATCTAGAAATAGTAAAGGGAGATCTCTGGAAAATAACCGCGATAAAAAGTAATCTCATTATCAAGTTTACAGGGCAATCGGCCGATGATATATTTTAGATAGACATTGGAATAATAAACTAACCACAAGACCTAACAACTTCCAACCTACTGTGGAACTCCTTTTCGACTGAAATAGAAATAGCAAATGAGGGCCTTTTGAAAAACTTTAGAAGTCCTACCCGACTGATCTAGAAATAGCAAAGAGAGACCTTTGAAAAATAGACATGATAAAATGTGATCTCATTATTAAGTTTACATGACGATCTGTCGATGATATGTGGATCGGTAGACATTGGAACTATTAACCGACCACCAGACCGACCAACCCTACTGTAGGATAGCTACCCAACTGATATAGAAATAGAAGTGAGAGACCTTTAGAAAATAGATACATTAAAAATTAATCACATTATCAAGTTTACAGGGCGATCGGTGGATGATATGTTAGTCGGTTGACATTTGAACTATTAACCTACACCTAACCGACCCTACTGAGAAAATCCTGCCGGACTGATCTAAAAATAGCAAAGAGGGATATGTAGAAAATAGACATGTTTAAAATTAATCCCATTATCAAATTTACAGGGCAATCGATCGATGATATGTGCGTCGGTAGATGATGGAACTATTAACCCACCACCTGACCGACCAACAGACTGACCCTACTAAGGAACTCTTACCCGACTGATCTGGAAATAGCAAAGGGGGGCCTTTTGAAAATAGACGCGGTAAAAAGTAATCTTGTTAGCCGACAAACCCTACTGTAGAACTCCTACACGACAAATCAAGAATTAACAAAGGGAGACCTTTGGAAAATAGACGCGATAAAAAATAATCTCAACTATCAAGTTTACAAGGTGATCAGTTTATGTTATGTGGGTCGGTAGACATTGGAACTATTAACCAACCACCAGACCGACTAATTGACCAACCCTACTGTAGAACTTCCACCCGACTGATCTAGAAATAGCGAGCAAGGACTTTTGGAAAAACTGTAGAACTCCTACTCGACTGATCAAGAAATAGCAAAGGGAGACTGTTGAAAGATAGACGCGAAAAAATATGATCTCATTAACTTGTTTTCAAGGCGATCGGTGGATGATATGTAGATCTGTAGATATTAGAACTATTAATCGACCATCAGTCCGACCAACTGACCAATCCTACTATAGAATTGCTACCCAAATGATATAGAAGTAGCAAAGGTAGACCTTTGGAAAATAGACGCGTTAAAAATTAATCTCATTATCAAGTTTACAGGGCGATTGGTCGATGATATATGGGTCGGTAGACGTGGGAATAATTAACCTACCACCTGACCGATCCTACTTTGGAACTCTTACTGGACTGATCTAAAAATAGCAAAGAGGGACCTTTGAAAACTAGGCACGTTAAAAATTAATCTCATTATCAAGTTTATATGGCGATCGGTCGATGATATATGGGTCGGTAGATGTTGGAACTGTTAATCGACCAATCGACCGACTTTACCATGGAACTCCTACCCGATTTATCTAAAAATGGCAAAGGGGGACCTTTCGAAAATAGACGTGATAAAAAGTAATCTCGTTAACCGACAAATTCTACTGTATAATTCCTACCCGACTGATCTAGAAATAGCAATGGGGACCTTTTTAAAATAGATGCGATAAAAAGTAATCTCATTATCAAGTTACATGGCGATCAGTACATGATATGTGGGTCGGTAGACATTGGAATAATTCACTGACCACCAGACCTACCAACCGACCAACCCTATAGTGGAACTCCTACCTGACTGATCTAGAAATAGCAAACGGGGACCTTTGGAAAAACTATAGAACTCCTACCTGACTGATATTGAAATAACAATGGGAGACCTTTGAAAAATTAATGCGATAAAATATGATCTTATTATCAAGTTTACAGGGCGATCGGTCGATGATATGTGGGTCGGTAAACATTAGAACTATTTATCGACCACCAGACGGACCAATCGACCAACCTTATTGTAGAATTGCTACCTGATTGATCTAGAAATAGCAGAGGGAGACATTTTGAAAATAGACGCGTTAATAATTAATCTCATTCTCAAGTTTACAAGGGCGATCGGTCGACGATATTTGGGTCGGATAACATTTGAACCAGTAATTAGAAAATCAAACCGGAGGACAAACCAGTGAAGGCAACGATTCGAGGTTCAATCAGTCGACTGGTTCAACCAAATGGTTCAACCGAAAAATTAAATTTTATATTTTTTAATTATATTTTAAAACTATTATTAATATATAATATAATAAATATGTTTTTTATATAAACATGAATAATCTATAACCCAAAGCCCAAACCCCAAAGCCCAAACCCAGACTCTTTAATTTTATAGGCCCAATCCAATTAAGAGTATTAAAAGAAATAAAAGTAGGGTTGTCTTCCATAATTGGCAGCCTGCGGCTCTTTCTATTTTTCTCTCTCTACAACGCTATCAATTTCTAGTTTTCTCTATCACTTAGCCAAGTTCTATTACACCCTTTCTCCCTTACCAGAGCCGTAGATATTTGTATGGCACAATGGTCTAAACTTTTATAGGTATCCGATGGCTTGAGGTTCGATCGCTTGATGTATTCGAGCAATATTTTTATTTTTTATTTTTTATTGTTTCTCTTACTCTCAAATTGCAGTTTGCAATAATAAGTTGAGTGTAATAATTTAATAATTTCTAAATATTGAGATTGAGGAGGTTTCAATTTTGAATTTCTTCAATGAGATAATACAAGCGTACACAACAACTTATCTCAATATTTTAATATTTATTTATTATATCGAACCGGCTATTTCTGGTTATCTCATTCTCTCGATTCAACCGGTTTTTTCTAGTTTAACTGCAAAAGTGGTTATGGGGGTGCTTTCGAAACGATTCTCGGCTCGATTCTTGATTAAACCGATTCAATCGGTCTGTCCAGTCTGATTTTAAGAACACTGATTTTAACTATTAACAGACTACCTGATCGACCAACCTACCGACCCTACTGTGGAACTCCCACATGACTGATCTAGAAATAAGAAAGAGGGGCCTTTGGAAAATAGACGCGATATAAAGTATTCTCGTTAACCGACCAACCCTACTATAGAACTCCTACCAGACATATCTAGAAATAGCAAATGGGGACCTTCGAAAAATAGACGAGATAAAAAGTAATCTCGTTACCGACCAACCCTACTGTGGAAATCCTACCCGACTGATCTAGAAATAGCAAAAGGGGACCTTTGGAAAATAGATGTAATAAAAAGTAATCTCGTTAACTAACCAACCATACTATAGAACTCTTACCCGACTAATCTAGAAATAGAGAAGGGGACCTTTGGAAAAACTGTAGAACTCCTAATCAACAGATCAAGAAATAGCATAGGGAGACCTTTAAAAAATAGACGCAATAAAATTTAATTTCATTGTCATGTTTATAGGGCAATCGATCGAAGATATGTGGGTCGATAAATATTGGAACTATTAACCTACCATCAGAAAAACCAACCGACCAACACTACTGTAGAACTGCTACCCGACTGATATAGAAATACCAGAGGGAGACATTTAAAAAATAAACGCATTGAAAATTAATCTCATTATCAAGTTTATTGGGCAATCGGTCGATGATATGTTGGTCGGTAGACGTTGGAACTATTAACCGAGCACCTGACCAACTAAACGATCTGCCTTACTTGGAACTCCTACCCAACTGATCTAAAAATAGAAAAGAGGTCCTTTGGAAAATAGACACGTTAAAAATTAATCTCATTATAAATTTTATAGGGCAATCGATCGATGATATGTGGGACGGTAGACGTTAGAACTATTAACCGACCACCTGACCAACCAACTGATCGATCCTACTGTGGAACTCCTACCCGACTGATCTAGAAATTGAAAATGGAAACCTTTGAAAAATAGACGCGATAAAAGTAATCTCGTTAACCGACCAACCCTACTATAGAACTCCTATCCAACAGATATAGAAATAGCAAAGGGAGACTTTTGAAAAATAGACGCGATAAAAATTAATCTCATTATCTTGTTTACATGGCGATCTTTTAATTATATGTGGGTCGGTAAATATTGAAACTATTCACCGATTACAAAACCGACCAACCCTACTGTGGAACTCCTACCCGACTGATCTAGAAATAGCAAACGGGGATCTTTGAAAAAACCTTAGAACTCCTATCCGACTGATCTAAAAATAGCAAAGGGAGACCTTTGAAAAATAGACGAGAAAAATGTGATCTCTGTTAGGTTTGTATACTAAAAGACCTGCTTTTGTATTGAACAATGTTTTAACAATTTTATTTGAAATGAGAATCATTTGATCAAATGTTTTGCATATTATAAATTGTTTATTTATTTGTTTGTGCAAAAGTCCATTTACTTTATACTGTAGATAATATGTTGTGCGACACCACATGGAAGATCATATTATCGATTTCTTTATAAAGTATAAATAGATGCTCACAATCGAGATAGACGAGTACTATCTATCGGGATGGTTGTAGTGTGATTTGGTATTAGTTTGTCTTGACTATAGAATCACATTAGCGCACCTCTTGTGTATTGAGCAGGACCACATGAGATAGTTCGACTTATACTGACTTATAGGAGAACTTGATCTCTGTTATCATGGATGTTTGTGCTCTTAATTCCTATACAATAACCTCGACAAGTAGGGCAGTATGTATTTCTTTGATTCATCAATGGGTGAGATTTACATATATTAAATCAACAAACTCGATGAGTTGGGAAGTAGTGCTGTCTCTATGGTATGCTGTTGATTGTAGAAGGAATCCGTATCCGACATAGGTTGATGATGTCCCCTTGAGGAGCTCATAAGGTTTATCATGTAAATCTTGCAAGTGGATTAATTCCGTCATGATAATAAGGTTGAGTGGTACTACTCTCGGATGAGATATTAATTAATTTGAATTGTCAGTAACTTAATTAATTAATGGGCATCGTATATCTTAAACATGGGGAGACTAACGTGCTCATAATAAGAAGGAGCCCAAAACATAATTTTGGGATTGGATGGGTAGTGCTGTAATAATATTTTAGTGAACTATATTATTATTATTGGATTTAATAATAAGCTTTGGGCTAAGCTTGGTTAATTAATTCCAATTGAGGCCCAATCCAATTTCTCCTCCTAGTCCCTGTTGTAGCCCAATAAATAAGTCATCTCAACTTCCTGGAACCCTAAGTCTGCGCCTCTTTTGACGTAGAGAAGAGGGAAGGAGCAGATTGAGTGGATTCTGGAGATTATTGCCCACACAACACCAGAGTTGACTTTGGGTCATACAGAAGAAGATCAGAGGTGGTTCGCTACTTTTCATCATCTACATTAACACAGAAGAAAGTTAAACTGTTATTTTGCTTCCGCTGTAATTGTTTACTTGAGTTCCTAACGGATCACGTTGAGCCAAACGATCCAATAAAGAACAATTGGAATCAGATCATTGGTTTTGTTGTGAAACATGAGATGTTAGGTAGGGTTTGTGTCTTACGTGTGTTTATTGTTGTTAATCGAACAAAGAAAGAAAGAAAGACGTTACTGCAAATATACAATGAACGTTAAACACACGAGAGAGAGTTGGTCTCTGGACTATTTGCCTATTCCCGAAGAAAGCGATGGCGTGCTGAGGGCCTGGTGGGATGCTGGATGTATGATGGCTGGCGTGCTTTTAGACTGTGCAAGTGAACGACTTGATAGCGCGCTGGCGGCACGAGATGGCACAAGGCGCATGGTTGCACACAGGCGGCATGGTTGCAGGCTATGGGCGAGGGGATGGTGGTTCCCAGGAAGTCGACTCGATGTTTTCGGGCGGCCTCTGCAATTTTCCAATCGGGCCTGCTCCTTTCCTGGGTGGTTTAAAGGGAATTCGGGCGAGTCCGAGGCAGTTTCAGGGTGAATCCATGGTGGACCAGTCGTGGTGTCTGCTCGTCGATGCTGTCAAGACTTGAAAGTACCGGAGAACTCGGGCCAGCAAGGGACAGCGTGGCATCAATCCAGGCATTGGTCGTCACTACAAATTGGGGCTTCCGGCACATCCATGGCGGTTATCGATGGCGCTGCTGGAAGGTCGTAATGAGGAGCTTGCAACGGCAATGGGCTGACGGCACGACTCCGGCAAGCTGATGGCACGATCGCCGAGAGCAGCGGCATCAGTGATAGCTTCGTGTGACAGCTGTCGTGTGGTATCTTATCGCGGCTGGCAGGAAGGAGTGGGGTTGTTGATCTCTTGGGCTCAGTTTATTTTTGGGCTTAGTGAGCTCAATTTTTATTTAATGTGAAAATCTTCAGCTGGGCTGCTGGGCCAAAAATTTTTAATTGCTAGACATATGGGCTTAGTGGATTTAATTTCTTATATTTAATTTTGGGCTGAGTATATGGGCCACGGACAATGGGCTTGATTAATTATTTAGTCTGCTGCTCATTTTGTGCTTATTTGTTGCTCTTGGGCCCATTTTATTGATCCACTAATTATGCTATTAATTCATAATATATAATTGATTTAATTGTTTTTACTTGACAATTAATTGTTATATATGTGGCATGTTCTATGTCATTTATTTTTTTAAATTACTTAAAATAGAAGCATGCTAGTATGTATATTTTATTTTTAAATATTATATGCATGTTAAAAACCCTCGGTGTTTAATAACTAAGTGGGAGAGGGGATTGGTAAAAAATTCCCGCGGCCTCCATTATTGGTTTGTAAGTGATGTGAGTAAACCTACGTGTTGGCAATAGGCCTTCCTCCACAACGGATGGGTTTATTCATGGATCACTGGTACAAGCTTCTTTATGATGATCGTAGAAAGTTATTCAAGCGCGTGTGTACTTCTCCAACTGTAAGCCACATAAGCTTGCTAATGGACTTGGGGTCAAATAATGGTGTACACTTAGGTGTAAATAATAAGTATCCTCTCCAACGGAGTCACTGCTATTATTTGCATGCCTAAAAAGGAACCGACTATTAATTATTTTTTCATAAAGTTGGTTGATAAATGAAATTAATGGGTAAAACCTTCTCTTGTAAATGTTCGGGTTTGTATACTTCCACACTAACGTGGCATGCAAATCCACGGTGCTTGAGATGTTGGTGAATTTTATTTTATATTGTTTTGATGGATTCAATATAAATTGATAAATTCAAAGTGTTTGATCTGTTTAATTATTTATGATTCTTAGGATTTTCAAATGACACTCAACTCACTTTCTGTTATACTTAAAGAGTATAAACTTACTGGCACTAATTATGTTGACTGGAGGCGAAACATGGACATTGTTTTAACTGCTGAAGATTATATCTTTGTTCTCACTGAGGAATATCCTCCAGCACCTACTGATGACTCTACTGAAGAGCAAAGAGTTGCTTATAATAGGTGGGTCAAAGCTGATAAGATGGTTAAGTTCTATATTTTGGTTCTATGTCAAATGTGCTTCAGACTCAGTATCAAGCTATGACCACAACCTATGATATGATGCATAATCTTAGGGAACTCTTCGGGCATCAGAGTAGTCTTGCTAGGTTGAAGGGCATGTCTATTCCAATGAATACCAAAATGACTGAGGGCACTTCCGTAAGGGAGCATGTCCTTAGGATGATGGGCCAACTCAATGATTTGAAAGTTCTTGGAGCTGAGATCGATGGGGAACCCCAAGTCGATATCATACTTCAAAGCTTGCTTAGGAGTTTTGAGCAGTTTCGACTGAACTATGGTATGAACAAACATTTGTACACGTTGGCGGAACTTCTGACAGAACTTGTGGCAGCGGAAGAATTGTTTCGTAGACCTCCTCAGGTTCATGTTGCTGAAAATGCTACTCATCCTAGGCCAAAAGGCTGTAGGAATAAGAAGAAGCAAGGAAATTCAACACCAATGAACTAAGTGAAAGAAAGGCTGGTGCAGTCAAGAAGCCTAAAGGCAATACTTCAAATGCAAGCAGCTGGGATACTACAAGACTGACTGCCTTCTTTTGAAGGGAAACAGGAATGGTAAGTCTTTTATACTAGTTGTTGAATCGTGTTTAACGGCTGTATTTGCTGACACTTGGTGTGTAGATACGAGAGCCACTGACCATGTCTGCAATTCTTTGCAGGGGTTCCACCAACCCAACAGCTTAGTGATAGGGAGATTACCATACTCATTAGAATGCTACAAGAGTAGCAGCAGTCGCAGTGGGAGACGTTTATTTATTTTTCAATAAGAATAAAACTCTTATTTTGAGGAATTATCTTTATGTACCTCATTTTAGAAAGAATTTGATTTCGGTTTCTAAATTGTTTATGGATGGATATTCTGTTTCTTTTAATGACAAGGTTGTTATATGGAAAGATAGAATTATTATCTGTGATGGTGCATTGATAGATAATTTATATACTCTTAATCCAATTTCTCCCACGATGCAACAAATTGAAACGAATGATACATCTACTAGTAAGAGAAAAGAACCTTCTAAAATAAACCAAACATATCTTTGGCATCTGAGACTAGGTCATATTAACTTAAGTAGGATTCAAAGGTTGATAGCTGATGGACCCCTGAGTTCATTAGTAGTGGAAAATTATCCAACTTGTGAATCCTGCTTGGAAGGAAAAATTACCAAAAGGCCTTTTAAGGCAAAGGGGTATAGAGCCAAGGATCTGTTGGAATTGGTTCATTCTGATTTATATGATCCTATGTCTGTCCATGCAAGAGGTGGTTATGAATACTTCATCACTTTCATTGACGATTATTCTAGATACGGATATATTTATTTGATGCGCCACAAGTTTGAGTGCTTTGATAAATTCAAAGAGTACAAGGCTGATGTGGAAAATCAACTTGGAAAATATATCAAGACTACGATCTGATCATGGTGGCGAATACCTCTTGGGAGAGTTTAGGAATTATTTATCGGAGAATGGGATTGAATCCCAATTATCTGCACTGGGCACACCCCAGCAGAATGATGTAGCGGAAAGAAGGAATAGGACTCTTATGAAAATGGTAAGATCAATGATGAGTTATTCGGAATTACATAATTCATTTTGGGGATACGCCTTAGAAACAACGGCTTACATCCTTAACTTAGTAGCTTCTAAATCAGTAGCTTCCATACCCCTTGAATTGTGGACTAAGCTAAAGCCTAGTCTGAAATACTTTCGGATTTGGGGTGCTCCGGCACATGTGTTGAAGACGGATACTGATAAGTTAGAGTCACGTATGGAAGTTTGTCTATTTGTAGGATATCCTAAAGGAACGAAGGGTGGTTTGTTTTATAATCCAAAAGACCAAAAGGTGATCATTAGCACGAATGCTAGATTTTTGGAAGAAGATTATATTATGAATCACAAACCCATGAGTAATATTGTTCTAGAAGAAGTAAGAGGGGAAACACCAAACATAATATCAATTGTACAAGATGATATACCATAGGACACTGCACCGCGTGTCACACCTGATACATAATTGCCTGCAGAGCCTCGTCATAGTGGGAGGGTTGTGAGACAACTGGATAGATTCATGGGATTGGGAGAGTCTTCTGACTTGGTCCCTGGTGAACATGAAATTGACCTATGGAATTACAATGAGGCACTGCAAGATAAAGATGCTCAATTATGGCAAAACACAATAAAATCTGAAATAGAATCCATGTATTCTAATCAAGTCTGGGAGCTTGTAAAACCACCCGATGGTGTAAAAGCTATTGGATGCAAGTGGATCTATAAAAGAAAAAGAGGATCTGACAGTAAGGTTGAAACCTTTAAAGCAAGGCTTGTGGCTAAAGGATATACTCAGAAAGAAGGAATCGATTACGAGGAAACCTTCCCGCCTATGGCCATGCTTAAGTCAATCCGGATTCTTTTGTCTATTGCTGCTCATATGGATTATGAGGTATGGCAAATGGATGTCAAGACAGCTTTCCTAAATGGAAGTCTTGAGGAAAATATCTATATGAAGCAACCAGAAGGATTCATTGCAAAGGGCGAAGAGCATCTTGTGTGAAAGCTTAAAAGGTCCATTTATGGATTGAAACAATCTTCGAGATCATGGAACATCCATTTTGATGAAGTAATCCAGTCATATGGATTTATTCAATGTCTGGATGAATCATGTGTATACAAGAAATGTGACGGAAACGTAGTGGTATTTCTTGTACTCTACGTGGATGATATTCTGCTCATTAGTAACAATGTAAAGGTATTGTTGGGCGTAAGGGTATGGCTGTCCAAGAAGTTTGAAATGAAGGACTTAGGTGAAGCCGGACACATTCTAGGGATCAAATTAATAAGGGATCGCAAGAAAAGAATATTGTGCTTATCCCAAGCATCATACATTGATACAATCCTAGCTCGTTTTAGCATGCAAGATTCCAAGAAAGGTTTTCTTCCTTTCAGACATGAATACCTCTATCTAAAGAGATGTGTCCAAAGACACAAAAGGAAATAGAGGCAATGAAGCTGGTCCCTTATGCTTCAGCAGTAGAAAGCCTCATTTATGCTATGCTTTGTACGAGACCGGATATCTGTTATGCCATGGGCATGGTCAGTATGTATCAAAGTAATCCAGGACAAGGGCATTGGACTGCGGTAAAGTATATTTTGAAGTACCTGCGAAGGACTAGGGATTATGTGCTGGTTTACCGGGCAGATACTTTGTTACCTTTGGGTTATACTGATTCGAATTTCCAGTCAGATAGGGATGCTAGTAAATCCACCTCGAGTTAAATGTATACTCTTGGAGGAGGAGCCATAATATGGAGGAGTGTAAAGTAGAAATGCGTTGCAGACTCTACCATAGAAGTTGAATATGTAGCAGCCTCTGAGGCAGCTAAAGAGGCAGTATGGCTTAGGAACTTCTTAATGGACTTGGATGTGATTCCTAGTTTGCCCAAAGCAATCACAATTTATTGTGATAATAGTGGTGCAGTAGCAAACTCGAAGGAACCACGAGCCCATAATGCGAGTAAACACATTGAGCGCAAGTACCACCTGATACGAGACATCGTTAGAAGAGGGGAAGTCGTTGTCGCTAAGATTGCATCGGAGGATAACCTAGCTGATCCTTTTACTAAGAGCCTTCCAACAAAAGCGTTCAATGGGCATGTAGAAGGAATGGGGATTAGATGCGTGTCAGCAGATATGACAGCGTAGTGTTTTAGTATAAGTGGGAGATTGTTAGATTTGTATACTAAAAGACTTGCTTTTGTATTGAACAATATTTTAATAATTTTATTTGAATGATAATCATTTGATCAAATTAGATGCTCACAACCGAGGTAGACGGGGACTATCTATCGGGATGGTTGTAGTGTGATTTGGTATTAATTTGTCTTGACTATAGAATCACATTAGTGCACCTTGTGTATATTGAGCAGGACCGCAAGAGATCGTTTGATTTATACTGACTTATAAGAGAACTTGATCTCTATTATTATGGATGTTCTTGCTCTTAATCCATATACAATAACCTCGACATGTAGGGCACTATATATTTCTTTGATTCATCAATGGGTGAGATTTACATGTATTAAATCAACAAACTAGGTGAGTTGGGAAATAGTGCTGTCTCTATGGTGTGCTGTTGATTGTAGAAGGAATCCGTGTCCGACATAGGTTGATGATGTCCCCTTGAGGAGCTCATAAGATTTATCATGTAAATCTTGCAAGTGGATTAATTCCCGCATGATAATAAGGTTGAGTGGTACTACTCTCAGATGAGATATTAATTAATTTGAGTTGTCAGTAACTTAATTAATTAATGGGCATTGTATATCTTAAACATGGGGAGACTAACGGGCTCATAATAAGAAAGAGCCCAAAACATAATTTTTGGATTGGATGGGTAGTGCAGTAATAATATTTTAGTGGACTATACTATTATTAATGGATTTAATAAAAAGTTTTGGGTTAAGTTTGGTTAATTAAATCCAATTGAGGCCAAATCCAATTTCTCCTCCTGGTCCCTGTTGTAGCCCAATAAATAAGTCATCTCAACTTTTTGGAACCCTAAGCATGCGCCTATTTTGACGTAGAGAAGAGGGAATGAGCAGATTGAGTGGATTATGGAGATTGTTGCCCACACAACACAAAAATTGACTTTGGGTCATACAATAGAAGATCAGAGGTGGTTCACTAATGTTCATCCTCTACATCAATCCAGAAGAAAAGTAAACTGTTATTTTGATTCCGCTGTAATTGTTTACTTGAGTTCCTAACGGATCATGCTGAGCCAAACTATCCAATAGCCAACAATCTCATCATCAAGTTTAGAGGGCAATCGGTCGATGATTTTGAGCCTCGTTGATCATGTACATAATCACATGATAATTCTTTTCTGGTGAGTATCGTTCTTGTTCGTGTATTCTAGAACTTGCTTTGAGTCTCCTTGAATATTCAAGATTAGTCTAGCGGATTATGAATATGATATTAGGCCATCTTTGAATAGCCCAACTTTTCTCATACTCTTCACCTGAATTCATTAAATCCCTAGTCAGCCAATTTGAGCCTTTTTAAATCTATTCTTTTGATAGCCAATAAAACTTAATTGAAGAGAGTGGTGATATGAGGGATGATGAAAAAAGAATCTTAAGGATTAAAAGGAAAATTCTTGGAGTAGTTTTAAATCTAGTACTCCATGAAAATATACACCCTAGGGTAGTACTTAAATCTAGTACCCTATTGAGGATACAAGAGGTAGTGCCCGAAACTGGTACCTCGAGAGAAGAAAGAAAAATGGTGAAATAAAAATGAGAATGACGGAGTTGAAGAGCTAGAAAAAGTTAAAAAAGAAAAATATGTTGTGCTTGAAGGAGAAAGATGGGAGAGTTTGAAGAGAATGTTGTGCTTGATTGAAGTGATGAGGAAGAATGAATGATCGAGAGAGATTGCAGCTTGATTGATTTGAGTTCGAGTTTTAAGTCACTTATTCATATATTTCTCATCTTTTCCAAAAAGCCTAAATTACAACTTAATAAAAGACCTGTTTGATCCATAATTTGCTAGCTACAAGTAAAAGGAGAGTGAGACAATAGGCAAGCTTATGGTTACGCATGCACTTGAATTGAATTTGAGCGTTAACACCTTAACCCATAAGTGTACATGTTTTACACTTGAGTGCAAGTGATATATACTTCCCGTGAGAACATTTCAATGGAGCATTTGAATTGGTGGTGATTGTCTTGACTTGTATGCTATGAATTGATTATTACCTGTAATGATAGTTATATAACCTAAGTTGAGGACAATTGTATTTTGAATGGGGTATTTGTCATAATCCTTATTTTCCCACTAATTTTCTTACTCTCTCTCTCTTTATTTTTATTTTGTTGCCTTGGGACGAGCAACGGGTAAGTCATCATCCCTATTCGGCTTTGATGTTCAACCTGCGCCACCTTACCAAATACATATGTTCCTCTATCTCTCTCTACAGGCCAGTCACGTGAATTCATAGAGATGTCTTCAAATAAATTTTCTGTTTCAAGTACTGTCTTAGATAATAGCGCTCCTCCAGATGATGCATCAATAAGAATACGTGACTCACAATCTAATCCATAGTAGAAGATACTTATATACTGAGCCTTAGAGATCTTATGTTGTGGGCACTCCTGAGCATATCTTTAAACCTATCCCACGACTCATAAAATTTCTCAGCCTGATTCATAACAAATTGGGTGATCACTTGCTTCATTTTAAAGATCCTTGAGGGTGGCATGTATCTCTCCAAGAACTTCTGCTGCAGTTGGTCCCATGTAGTGCAGTCTGCTGCATAAAGAGTCTCATACCAAGCTTCCGCCCTATCAATCAATGAGAAATTGAATAGGGTGATCCGTCTAGCTTGATCATTAGCTCCAGCACCCTTCTGAGTATTTGTATAATAAAAGAATCTTTTGAGGTGCTGATATGGATCTTCAAACGAACCTCCAGAAAAGGAATTATTTTCTACCATGTTAATAAGAGCTGGATTTATCTCAAAATCATCATCTTCCCCCCTTGTGTTGGTATTTGAATCTTTTGCTTAACTTGAACCGTTAGGGTTCCATGCGATTCTACAGCAGCGGAAGCATAAGTGTAGAATCAAATTACCTTTCACCAGAGTTGATATAGAGGTTGAATTCTCATCGATAGCCTGTGCAGCCTCACGGTTTTGGGCTTAACTCTCTCATCCGATATCGGAATAGAGTGATCTATGCACCAAAACAATCCTATCTTTAGTGGCTTTCCAATGGTATATCACACATATAGTTTTGACTTCCACATGATTTTAAAAAAATCAGTGAAGTTGACAGACAGAAATAGCAAATGACCTTCCGATCTTCTATTGTATTCATAAGCCACGTCTTGACGTTGGTGTGGGCAACGATCTACAAGATGAACTCAGTCTACAACCCTAATCTACCTTTCACTTGTGTTATGCATTTGTATCAGATTTTGAATTGATGAGATTGGCTATTATATAGGCTACAACAGGGACCAGGAGAAGAAATTAGGGTTTGGGCCTCCATTGGGCTTAAGCATCCAAGTTTAGCCCAACACTTATACTTAAGTCCAATAATAATAAATCATTTCACTAAAGAAATATTATTGCACTGCCACTCTAATCCTAAATTAAGTCCAATAATAATAAATCATTCCATTAAAGAAATATTATTGCACTGCCACCCTAATCCCAAATTACGTTTATGGGCTCCTTCTTATTATGGGTCCGTTAGTCTCCCCGTGTTTAAGATTCAATGCCTATTAATTAATTAAGTTACTGACAACTTCATTAATTAATATTTTTACCGAGAGTAGTACCACTCAACCTTGTTATCATGCCGGAATACATACACCTGCATGGTTTACATGATAATCCTTATCAGCTCCTCAAGGGGACATCATCAACCAATTCCGTTAGGACACAGATTCCTTCTACAATCAACAACACACTACAGAGACAACACAATTTTCTAACTTACCGAGCATATTGATTTAACTATTAAATCTCACCCTTTGAAGAATTAAAGAAATAAATATTAGCTTACGTGTTGATCTTATTGTATAGGGATTAAGAGTACGAACTTCCATAATGACTGAGATCTAGTTCTATTATATAGTCAGTATAAACTGAACGATCTCACCGCGGTCCTGCTCAATACACTCAAAGTGCACTAGTGTAATTTTATAGTTATGACCGACAAATGCCAAATCACACTACACCCATACCGATAGATAGTCCCCGTCTATCTCGGTTATGAACATCTATTTATACTTTATAAGGAGCCGATAGTATCTTCCGTGTGACGCCACACACTATATTATCTACAGTATAAAGTAAATGGACTTTTGCAACAATATAATATAATTGCAAATGTTTGATCACATGATTCTCATTTCAAATATTGTAAAAAAATTATTCATACAAAACGCAAGACTTTTAGTATACAATCCAACACCTTTCTCATATCAAACCCATGTTACCAATCCTATAGTTCCTGAAAATTTCACGTATGGCAACATTATCTGGATTTTGCCCAGCTCCGGCCATGTCTAGCTCAGTGTGTTATTCGTTTCTTTCCTTCCTCTCCTTCTCCTAGTGCAAAATTACCTCAGAAAAATTCATGGTTAGATAGAAATAAATAATTACAAATAAAAATCTTAATCAAATTAGAAATAATAAACTAATAATAACAGTCATCCCCGAAAACGGCGTCAAGAACTTGATGCACGTTTTCTTTGCACGCAAAATTAATCCCCAAATATTAAGGATATCAGTTGCAGCTTAAGCAAGAAACCAAGTGAAATATCGGACCCAAAGGACAGCGTATTATCAATTTAATTATTAACTAAATTAATTAAGACAAGTGATAATAAGATTGAGGATTATTATATATTTAAGTAAAGTACTAGAAATTAAATAACAATTAAAATAAAATAAATACTAGAAGAATACGAAAGTGGATCAATTAGGAGAATAGGTAGCTCTAGGGTAATCCAGTTTTACTACTTAACTTTCCTCTTAAGTGCAGGCCGACTATACCTTGTGGACTATGGATGCATCATTAAACCATGCAAATCTACTCTATAGACACAAGTAAATATACGTGTAGCACGTGTGAATAACCTCGGAGCAAGAGATATAATTTCACCCCCCTTTCTAGGTACTATCAGTATTAATTATTTCCCCCTAGGATTGGTACTCTAACCCAATATGATCTCCCTTTATAGGTACTATAAAATTACCCTCTTTATTCTGCTTACTAACCCGAATTCAATTCAATTAATAAAAATTCATATATGATAGTTCTAATAAAACTTCGGAGTCCCCTCACTTAGAATCATAACATGGAATCCTGTTTAGCAGTGAACGCACTCAATCTACAACTAAGATATATATATATATTCAGACTCTATATACCAATTGAAGATGCACAAAACGACCGTAAATATGGATTACAAAAGTACAATCATATATAAAATCAATCCACAAGTAGTGTTGCACGGAGGACAAACAATAGAGTTTAATTAATTCATAAAACCTTCAAAACCCTAGATATACCAAAATGGTTCTAGCCCATGATGTTGCGAAGAATAATCATGGGTGTTCGATAGATCTTACCTATATGTCCAGAAAATACAAGATAAATTAGGAAACGAAGGAAACCCTAGATGTGGGCATCATCGCATCCTTCTCCATCTTGAATCCTCCTCTTGGTTCTCCTCTTGATTCCACAGATGAATCTTCAAAGCGATGGATGGATTGAGAAAAGGATGTGGATGATGGTTGGGGAATGAGCCCCCCTTGTGGGATGTAGGATGATTGTGTTGATGTTCTCTCCTCTCCAATTCTCTATATGCCTTCTTGGTATGATCTACATCCCTTTTATAATTGTAAGCTCTCTTTATGGACCTTGGATGGGCTTTTTCTTGGAAAATATGCAAAAACACGCACTTGGAGTGTAAAAATACGGATCCAGAGCTGTTCAGGCATCTGGTTTGACCCAGGGCTCGACATAGGGCTTGGTCGAACAATGGTCGAATTGAAATCGGCAATTTTTCACACTTCAGGCATATGATCCGACCAAAACAGCATGGTCGAACTAGTGGTTCGACCACTGGTCGTGGTTGAACCAGCTTGCGCCAGCTTTACCGTTTTGCATATAACTTCCACATCCGGAATCTGATTTGAGTTATTCTTATGCTCACGTGATGCTCTCTTCCTTGGTTTTCTATCCATATAAAGAATTCACAAAATTTCTAATATTTGAAGGTGTAATAAACAATGCAACATAGCACAGCTGTTCTGTTCGACATAGCTTGCGTCGCGTCACCATTTTGATCATAACTTTCTCCTTTGGAATCCGATTGAGGTGTTCTTTATGCCAAAACGACCCTCTCTTCTGTGGCTTTCTAACCATGTATAACATCAACAGTTTTGATCTCCAAAATAACACCAAAAAAGTACAAAAATTGGACGAGCATTTTTCAGCATTCATACACAAGTTGCAACTTTTCTCCAACTTTGCACTATTGATCTCTTTTCCACCTAAAACACAATAAAACACCTCAAGTGCATCTTTTTCTCACATATAGTGAATATAAGTCACTTGTGCTAACATATAACATCAAATCCCATCAAGAAGGTGTTAAATTGGACACTAAAACACGCTTATTTTCACTCTCATCAATCACGATGCGCATTTCCTTCATCACGATGCATATTTCCATTATCATAATGCTCATCTCCATCATCATGATGCTCATTTCTTTCATCATGATGCTCATTTCCTACATTATGATGCTCATTTCCTTCATCGTGATGCTCATTTACATCATCATGTTGCTCATTTTCTTCATCATGATGCTCATTTCCTACATCATGATTATCATTTCCATCATCATGATGTGTATTTCCTTCATCACGATGCACATTTCTGTCATCATGATGAATAAATCCTTCATCATGATATGTATTTTTTTCATCATGATCCTCATTTCCTTCATCATGATGCACATTTTCATCATCATGATTCTTATTTCTTTCATCATGATACTCATTTCGATCATCATGATGCACAAATCTATTAGCATGATGCTTATTTCTTTTATCATGATGCATAAATCCTTAATCATAATGTTCATTTCCTTAATCATGATGCATGTTTACTTAATCATGATACACATTTATTTCATCATGATGCATATTCCTATATCATGATGCACATTTCCATCATCATGATGCTCATTTCCTTCATCAGAATGCTCATTTCCTATATTATGATGCTCATTTCCTATATCATGACGAATATTTCCCTCAACATGATGCTCATTTCCATCATCATGATGCTCATTTCCTTCATCATGATGCTCATTTTCTTCATCACCATGTGTATTTCCTAAATCATGATGTTTATTTCCTACATCATAATGCTCATTTCCTTCATCACCATGTGTATATCCTAAATCATGATGTTTATTTCCTACATCATAATGCTCATTTCCTTCATCATGATGCTCACTATGATGTATTAATCCTTCATCATAATGCTCATTTCCATCATCATAATGCTCATTTCCTTCATCAAGATGCGTGTTTCCTTCGTCATGATGCTCATTTCTACATCATGATACTCATTTCCCTCATCATGATGCATATTTCCTTCATCATGATACTCATTTCCTACATCATGATGCTCATTTCCATCATCATGATGCATATTTCATTCATCATGATTATCTTTCCAACATCAAGATGCTTATTTCCTTCATCATTTTGCTCATTTCCTTCATCATGATGCTTATTTACATCATCATGATGCAAAAATTCTTCATCATTATGGTCATTTCCTTTACCATGATGCTCATTTCCTTCATCATGGCGTATATTTCCATCATAATGATGCTCATTTCATACATTATGATGCTCATTTCCTTCATTATGATGCATGTTTTCATCACCATAATTCTAATTGCCAAATCATGATGCTCATTTCCTTCATCATGATGATCATTTTATTCATCATGATACTTGTTTTCTTCATCATGATGCTCATTTCTTCATCATGATGCATATTTCCTTTATAATAATGCTCTTTATCTACATCTTGATGCTCATTCCCTACATCATGATGTTCATTTCCAACATCATTATGCTCATTTCCTTCATCATGATGCTCATTTTCACAAATGTGATGCTCATTTCCTTCATCATGATGCTTATTTCCAACATCATAATGTTCATTTTCTTCATCATGATGCTCAATTCTTTCATCATGATTCTCATTTCCATCATTATGTTGCGTAAAGCCTTTATCATGATGTTCATTTCCTTCATCATGATACTCATTTCCTTCATCAAGATGCATATTTCCTTTGTAACAATGCTCATTTCCTACATCATGAAGCTCATTTCCTTCATCATGATGCATATTTCCTTCATCACGATTCTCATTCCTTAATCATGATGCTCATTTCCATCATCATGATTTTTATTTTCTTCATCATGTTGCTCATATCCTTCATCATGATGAATATTTTCTTCATCATGATGCTTATTTCCTTCATCATGATGCTCATTTCCATCATCGTGATGCTTATTTCCTTCATCATGATGCTCATTTCCTTCATCATGATGCATGTTTCCTTCATCATGATTCATATTTCCTTCATTATGATTCTCATTTCCTTCATCTTGATGATGAATTCCTTCATCATGATGTATATTTCCTTCATCATAATGATCATTTCCTACGTCATGATGCTCATTTCATTCATTATGTTGCATATTTCCTTCATCATGTTACTCTTTTCGTACATCATGATGTTTATTTCCTTCGTCATGATGCTTATTTATTTCCTTCTTCATGTTGCTTATTTCCTTCATCGTGATGCTCATTTCCATCATCATGATGCTAAAATCCTTCATCATGATGCATGTTTCCTTCATCATTATTCATATTTCCTTCATTATGATGCTCATTTCCTTCATCATGATGTATATTTCCTTCATCATGATGATCATTCTTATGTCATGATGCTCATTCCATTCATCATGTTGCATATTTCCTTCATCATGTTACTCATTTGCTACATCATGATGCACATTTCCTTCATCATGTTGCTCATTTTCATCATCAAGCATTTCCATCATCTTTATGCTTATTTCCTTCATTATAATGCATGTTTTCTTCATCATAAAGCTCATTTCCATCATCATGATGCGTATTTCCTTCATCAAGATGCTCATTTCCAGCATCATGATGATCATTTCCTTCATCATGATGCAAATTTTCTTCATAATGATGCTCATTTCCATCATCGTGATGCATAAATCCTTTATAATGATGCTCTTTTGCTTCATCATGATGTGTATTTCTTTATCATGATACTCATTTCCTGCATCATGATGCTCATTCCCTTCATAATGAAACATATTTCCTTCATCATGATGATCATTTCCTACATAGTTATGGTCATTTCCTTCATCATGAAGATTATTTTATTCATAAGGATGTAGGAAATATGTATCATGATGATAATTCCCTTTATCATGATGCTCATTTCCCACATCATGATGCTCATTTGCATCGTGATGCATTTTATTTCATTATGATGCTCATTTCCATTATCATGTGTATTTCCTTCATCATGATCCTCTTTCCCTACATCATGATGCATGTTTTCTACATCATGATGCATATTCCCTTCATCGTGATGCTCATTTCTTACATTTTCATGTATATTTCAATCATCGTGATGCTCATTTCCATCATCTTGATGCTCATGTCCTTCATCATGATGCACATTTGATGAGAGTGAAAATAATCATGTTTTAGTGTCCAGATTAACATCTTTTTAATGGAAATTGTTGTTATATATTTGCACAAGTGTCTTATATTTAATATATTTGAGAAAAAGGTGCATTTGAGGTGTTTTATTGTGTTTTAGGTGCAAAAAGGATCAAAAGTGTAAAGTTGGAGAAAAGGTGAAACTTGTGCAAGAATACTTAAAAACGCATGTCCAATTTTGTAATTTTTCTATGTTCTTTTGGAGCTCAAATATAGAAGTGTAATATATGGATGGAAATCCACCAAAGTGTGGGTCGTTTTACATAGAGAACAGCTCAATCAGAATCCAAACAAGAATGCTATGATCGAAATGGTGACGTCGCGCAAGCTGTTTCTAATCATCACGACTGTTCCAGTTTACATGATATAAAAATTAACAAATGTTAGACTTTTGGTGAGATCTTTAAATAAATAGAAATCCAACGAAAAGAGGATCGTGTGAGTGGAAGAATCACTAAAATCAAAGTTCAGACGAGGAAGTTATGCTCAAAATCGTGAAGTCGCCCAGCTGCCAGCGAGAATTTCTGAGAATTTCCGAGAATTACCTATTTCTTGGAGCACAATAAATCTCCTTATCACATAATCCCCCATGCTTCATCCATATATTATATTTTCTTATGTAATTCCCTTCTCACACCTATATATATTTTACATCATTATTCATGTGAGGAGAACCACAACACAATCATCCTACACCCCACAAGGGGGGATCATCCCCAAACCATTATCCACATCCTTTCCTCCATCCATCCTCACTTTGAAGATTCGTCTATGCAATCAAGAGAAAAACCAAGAGGAGGATTCAACATGGAGAAGGACGCGACGACTCCCGCATTTAGGATTTTATTCGTTCTTAATATATCTTGTATTTTCCAGACATATGGTAAGATCTATCCAACACCCATGATTTTTCTACGCAACAACATGGACTAGAGCCATTTTGGTAGATCTAGGGTTGTGAAGGTTTTTATCAATAAATTAAACTTGTGTGTGTATACTCTGTACAACACTACTTGTGGATTTATTTTATATATGATTATACTTTCATAATCCATATTCACGGTCATTTTGTGTATCTTCAGTTTGTATATAGAGTTTGAATATATATCTTGGTTGTAGATTGAGTGTGTTCACCGCTGAACAAGATTCCATATTATGATTCTAAGTGAGGGGACTCCGAAGCTTCATTAGAGCTATCTTATATAAATACTTATTAATTGAATTGAATTTGGGTTAATAAGTAGGACAAAGAGGATAATTTAGTATAGTGGTGAGTATTCCCGCCTGTCACGCGACATTTTCTTTATCTTGATGCTCATTTCCTTCTTTGTGATGCTTATTTCGATTATCATGATGCACAAATCCTTGTTTATTTCCTTCATCATGATGCATAAATACTTCATCATGATGCTCACTTCCTTCATCATGATGCATGTTTCCTTCATGTGATGCTCATTTTTATCATCATGATGCTCGTTTCTTTCATCATCATAATTCTCATTTCCTTTATCTTGATTCTAATTTACATCATCATGATGCTCATTTCCTTAATCGAGATGCATGTTTCCTTCATCATGATGCTCATTTCCTTCATCATGATTCTCATGATGATGCTCATATTCTTCATCATGACTCTCATTTCCTTTATCATGATACTCATTTCCTACATCATGATACATATCTCCTTATTAATCTTTCAATGGCTTCCAGGCCAATCTATGCCCGTTTGCTGATCACGAAGCCACATCCTGATTATGGCAAGGACCTTATGCCCTAGATCAGCACCAATTTAATTGCTACAAACACCGGTCCTCATGCTCTCTTCCGGTGGTCATCGTAGAATTCTCGGCGTCTCTACTTTCAATCAGCCCGTTCCTAGTTGTTAGACGAGTGCATCATACAACCATTGTGGTGCAAAAATCTTATTAATTTTGGTTGATTTTGTTTTGTCTTTGATCCGCTTGTTTGGATCATTTAAAGCCACCTGCTTGCCTATTTCTTCTCTGATTTAATCAGTTCCCCCTTATCCTCTTTCCTTTGTCCCCTTCTTATATTCTTTTAACTTTTTTTTATAATATTGCCTAGTTTGATGATTTCTTATATCATTATGGTCATTTCCTTCATCATGATGCATTCCATCATAATTCTGCTCATTTCCTACAATATGATGTTCCATTCATCATGATGCATATTACCTCCTCCATCACGATGCTCATTTCCTACATCATGATGCATATTTCCTTTATCATGATGCTCATTTCATTCATCATGATGCATGTTTTCTTCATCATGATTATCATTTTGTTCATCATGATGCTCATTTCCTTCATCATTATGTTTATTTCCTTCATCATAATGCTCATTTATGGCATCATGATGCTAATTTCCTTCATCATGATACGTATTTCCTTAATAATGATGCTTATTTCCTACATCATGCTATATATTTCCTTCATAATTATGCTCATTTCAACATCATGATGATCATTTCCTTCATCATGACGCAAATTTTTTTATGTTGATGTTCATTTCCATCATCATGATGCTTATTTCCTTCATCATGATGCGTATTTCCTTTATAATAATACTCATTTCCTACATCTTGATGCTCATTTCCTTTATCATGATGTATATTTCCTTTATTATGATGATCATGTCCTATATCATTATGGCTATTTCCTTTATCATGATGATCATCTTCTTCATCATGATGAAGGAAATGAGCATCATGATAATTATTTCCTACATCATGATGCTCATTTCCCACATCATGATGCTCATTTCCTTCATCATGATGCATTTTATTTCATCATGATGCATATTTCCTTCATCATGATGCTCATGTCCAACATCATGATGCATGTTTCCAACATCATGATGCTTATTTCCTACAACATAATGCTTATTTTATTCATCATGATGCATATTTCCTTCTATGTGATTCTCATTTCTTACATCATGATGTATATTCCAATCAACATGATGCTAATTTCCTTCATCATGTGCACATGTACTTCATCTTGATGCTCATTTCCATCTTCATGATGCTCATTTCCATTATCATGATGCACAAATCCTTGCTCGTTTCATTCATCTTGATGCATAAATTCTTCATCATAATACTCATTTCCTAAATCATGATGCTCATTTCCTTCGTAATGAAGCTTATTTCCTTCATCATGATGCTCAATTCCATCAAAATGATGCATGTTTCCTTCATCATGGTTCTCATTTCCTTATCATGATGCTCATTTCCTTCATTATGATGATTAATTCCGACGTTATTATGGTCATTTTCTTCATCATTATGCTCATTTGATTCATCATAATGCATATTTCCTTCATCATGATGGTCATATCCTACATCATGATGCATGTTTCCTTCGTCATGATGCTTATATCCTACATCATGAAACTCATTTTATTCATCATTATACATATTTCCTTCATCATGATGCTTATTTCTTACATCACGACGCAAACATCATAATGATGTTCATTACATTCATCATTATGCATACTTTCTTTATTATGATGCTTATTTCCTTCATCATGATGCTTATTTCCATCATCTTGATGCAAAATCCTTCATCATGATTGTTATTTCCTTCATCGTGACGCTCATTTCCATCATCATGATGCTCATTTCCTTCATCATGATGCATATCTTCCTCCATCATACTGCACATTTCCTACATCACGATGCATATTTCCATCATCATGATGCTCATTTCCTTCATCATGATACTCAATTACATCATCATGATGCATGTTTCCTTCATCATGATACTCATTTCCTTCATCATGTGCTCATTTCCATCATCATGATGTATATTTTCTTCATCATGATTCTCTTTCCTACATCATGATGCTTATTTCCTTCATTATGTTGCTCCATTTCTTCATCATGATACATATTTTCTTCATAATGATGCTTATTTCCTTCATCATGATGCTCATTTCCATCTTCCTGATGCTTAGTTTCTTCATCATGATGCTGAAATCCTTCATCATTATGCTCATTTCATTCATCATGATGCATGTTTCCTTCATCATGATGTTCATTTCCTATATCATGATGATCATTTCCTTCGTCATGATGTATATTTCCTTCATCATGATGATCATTTCCTACGTCATTATGGTCATATCTTTAATCATTATGCTTATTTCCTACGTCTTTATACATATTTCCTGATGCTCATTTCCATCATCATAATGATCATTTCCTTCATCATGATTCTCATTTCCTTTATCATGATGCATGTTTTCTTCATTATGATGCTCATTTCCATCATTATGATGCTAATTTTCTTCATCATGAAGCTCATTTCCGACATTATGATACTCATTTCATTCATCATGATACATTTTCCTTCATCGTGATGCTCATTTCCTACATCAAGCTGCATATTTCCTTCATCATTAAGCTCATTTCCAACATCATGATGATAATTCCCTTCATCATGATGCAAATTCTCTTCATAATGTTGCTCATTTACATCACCATGATGCTCATTTCGTTCATCGTTATGCGTATTTCTTTTACCATGATACTCATTTCTTTCATCATGATTCTCATTTCCGACATCATGATGCTCATTTCCTTAATCATGATGCATATTTCCTTCATCATGATGATCATTTCCTACATAATTATGGTTATTTCCTTCATCATGATGCTTATTTCATACATTATAACGCTCATTTTCTTCATCATGATGCTCATTTCTTTCATCATGATTCTCATTTCCATCATCATGATGCCTAAATCCATCATCATGATGCTCATTTCCTTCATAATGGTGCTCATTTCCTTTGTTAAGATGCACGTTTCCTTCGTCATGATACTCATTTCCTCATCATTATGCTAATTTCCTTCATCATGATCATATTTTCTTCATCATGATACTCATTTCCTTCATCATGATTATAATATCTTAGCCCAACTAGATTTTTTTAGAAAGCCCAAAACCTATTTATTTATTTTTATGGCCCAAAAGGCCAGCCCTATAATATCTTAGCCCAACTAGATTTTTTTTAGAAAGCCCAAAACCTATTTATATATTTTTATGGCCCAAAAGGCCAGCCCTATCTTAGCCCAACTATATTTTCTTTTAGAAAGCCCAAACTTATTTATTTATTTTGTGGCCCAAAGTTTCAGCCCACTTAAATGGCCTGATATATAATTATTAAGGCTAAAGTTAAAAAAAAAAAAAAGAGAGAAGAACGGGAGAAGAAAAACAAAAGAGGGGAAAGAAGAGAGTGAAGAGGAGAAACCCTAATTGATCAAATTCTCCCTTACAACCCTCATCCTAGGTGGTTTCTAAGTTTTTTTGAGGTAAGTGGTGTGTGAATTAAGCTTCCTTCTTCCATGGTTTTGTAATTTTGTGGGGTTTTTCTTTTTGGTATGTGGGTAATTCGCAGACTGTTCGAACTGATTTTGACATAGCTATTGCCCTCAAAAGTTTGCAAACTTAATTTCTGTACGTAGCTGAACTCGTTAGCTTTCCGTAGCCACTTGAAACGGCTCAATCCAATTATTCTACAATTAGTTATGATTTTTCTCGTAAACTGCCGCTAGCTGGAAAATTTCAGAATTTTTATGTCGAATTCAAACTTATTTTCTATCGTTTCGTTTAGTTAATGTATTGAAAAGGGTTATGTGGGAATGGGAACTGACGTTAAGGAGTTACATGCCATTTTTTTTTAATATTGACTCGTTCGGACTCGATTAGGATTTGTTTTTAGCAATGAAAGGTGATGTTACCACTAATAGTTAGTTATTTTTGATTTGTCTTTAATTGCTCATCTCCTTTTTAGGTAAAGAACCATCGACGAAGGGCAAGGGACCGACTTCAGATTTCGGAGAGAGTTAATGACTTCCTTGTGAGTTGATAATTCGGGAACGCCTTCTCTTGTGGGAAGTGTGGACCCTCGATAAATGTGCATTTATTTTAGTTTTAGTTAATTGATAAGAAAATTATTTGGTATTGTGTTATGTGGTAAAGAGCCTGATTTGCTCGATTGCTCTGGTTAGAGTCCTGTTAGCCATTTTATGAGTATTACTGATTTTAACTTATGTTGAAGAGCCTTGCCGGCTCGATATCTGATAGCATTTATTGTGAATTATTTGAGAATTGATTTCTGGTTATTCTTGTGTGCCAATTAAGACTCTAACTTGAGTCGTTATTCATCTTATGATGCATATGCATATGTATGCCTGGTACCAAGGTTAAGTAGCCCGAATTGGTCACGGTTCGGGTGAGTTGGAGCGACATTGATTAAGTAGCCCGAATTGTCGCGGTTCGGATGAGTTAGAGTGACAACCAAGTTGCCCGTGGCTTGGCAAACCCGGGTGAGTTAGATCTAACGGGGCACCTATCCATTTGTCAAATACTGATACTCTGAAGGGTGATCGTTAGATGGATCAGTCTATTATAGGCTCAGTCAACGTCACCGGTGTGGGACATGCATGTCATATATGTTTATATATTTGATCATTTCAAGTATTCATGTCGATATTGAATTGTGAACTTTAGCACTTGGCGTGTTGAGAAAGAATATTAATGTGCATTTTATCTAGAGTAACGGTGACGGGCTTGGACTGTCTCTCGACGGAGAGCTCAGTTCGAGGAGGATATTGACTACCCACACGTCTTTTATGTGACAACATGTTGTTTGAACTAATTGTGTTATTCGTAAATGTGCACTAAGGTTTTTATTTTCATTAATATGTATACTGAGTGAGAAATAGTTATTGTGGGACGAAATGTTGGATTTTATATTATGAACCGCAAGTGGGAATACATGCTTCGTATAAGGGTCGGGGTGACCGGCTTATCACCTCACTGAGCTAGTGGTTTTGCTCATCCCCATCATTCTTTACTTTTCAGGCTGTTGATATCGTTTTGGTTGGAGGTTTGCCTATCGTTTGCTCGTCATCCAATCGGTATTTTGGGTACTTTTTCTTTTGTGTAAATTGACGGATCCATTGGCGAGATTGTATAGTTTATATTTGGTGACCCCCTTGATGTTCTTTTGTACTTTTGCGATGTTATATCGCTCATGTATATTTTCTTCAAACTAGGTTATATCGTTGTATTTGTACCTTTGTAAATCCTTTTGATACTTTATGAGATGATGTCCTTGGGTTATACCCGTTGTTATCAGTTGTTCAGTTCTACAGGTACTTGATAGCAAGCCTTACATTTTCTATAAACTTTGTGGAGTGGAGTGCACCCATTCCGCAAAATTTATGGTTAACGTGCCGGTTGTCATGTTCTGTCTGGGGTCGGGGCGTGACAATGATTCATGTTTCCATAATCATGATGCTCATTTCCTACATCAGGATGCTTATTTCCTTCATAATGATGCATATTTCCTTCTTTATGATGTTCATTTGCTTCATCAGAACGCTCATTTCATCATCATGATGCACAAATCCTTTATCATGATGTTAATTTCCTTTATCATGAAGCGTATTTCTTTCATCATTATGCTTATTTCCCTACATCACGATGCAAACATCATCGTGATGCTCATTTCCTTCATCTTGATACATATTTTCTTCATTATTATGCTCATTTCCTTCATCATGATGCTTATTTTCATCATCATCATACATAAATCCCATATCATGATGCTTATTTACTTCATCATTATACAGAAATCCTTCATCATGATGCGCATTTCCATCATCATGATGCATGTTTTCCTTCAACATGATGCCATTTCCTACATCACGATGCTCATTTCCTTGATCATGATGCATATTTTCCTTCATCATGATGCTCATTACCTACGTCACGATGCATATTTCCATCATCATGATGCTCATTTCCTACATAACAATGCATATTTCGATCTTCATGATGCTCATTTCCTTCATCATGATTCATATTTCCTATATCACGATTATGATTTCCTTTGTCATGATGCATATTTCTTGCATCATGATGCTCATTCCTGTTGGATTGTATACTAAAAGTCTAGCTTTTTGTATGAACAATATTATAACAATTAATTTGAAATGAGAATCATATGATCAAATGATTGCATCTTATAATTTATTTATATGTTCGATACAATAGTCCACTTACTTTATACTGTAGATAATATGTTGTGCGACAACACGCGGAAGATCATATTATCGGTTTCCTTATAAAGTATAAATAGATGCTCACAATCGAGATAGATGGGGACTTTCTATCGGGATGGTTGTAGTGTGGTTTGGTATTAGCTTGTCTTGGCTATAGAATCACACTAGTGCACTTGTGTGTATTGAGCAGGACCGCTTGAGATCGTTTGACTTATACTGACTTATAGGAGAACTTGATCTCAGTTATTATGGAAGTTCGTGCTCTTAATCCCTATACAATAACCTCGATACGTAGGGCAGTATGTATTTCTTTGATTCATCAATGGGTGAGATTTACATGTAATTAAATCAACAAACTCGATGAGTTGGGAAGTAGTGCTGTCTCTATGGTGTGCTGTTGATTGTAGAAGGAATCCGTGTCCGTCATAGGTTGATGATGTCCCCTTGAGGAGCTCATAAGGATTATCATGTAAACCCTGCAAGTGGAATTTATTCAGGCATGATAATGAGGTTGAGTGGTACTACTCTTGGATGAGATATTAATTAATTGAGTTGTCAGTAACTTAAATTAATTAATGGACATTGTATATATTAAACATGGGGAGACTAACGGGCTCATAATAAGAAGGAGCCCAAAACGTAATTTTGGGATTGGTACGGTAGTGCAATAATAATGTTTTAGTGGAATATATTATTATTATTGGACTTAAGTATAAGCTTTGGGCTAAGCTTGGATACTTAAGCCCAATGGAGGCCCAACCCAATTTCTCCTCCTGGTCCCTGCTGTAGCCCATGTATATAAGTCACCTCAACTTATCTGGAACCCTAATCTAATCTAATCTAATCTAATATTCACGTGTGATGAGGGTTGAGAGCAGATTGAGGAGGTCTCGTAGATCGTCGCCCACACGACGTCGAGATCGGACTTGGGACATACAGCACAAGATCAGAAGGTAGTTTGCTGCTGCTGTCCGCGACCTTGCAAAATTTTTATAAATTCGTAAAGTGCTTAGAATTTGATGATCAATATACTGACGGAAAGCCGTCGAAGAGAGGATCGTCTGAATGCAAAGATCACTCAATTCCGATATCAGACGAGGAAGTTATGGCCATTCTCGTGGGACTGCACAGGCTGCCTGCGAGAATTAATCTTCATCAACATACCCTGGTGAACGGTAATCGTTTCTATGATTTATTGCTTCCACTGTGTTAGAAACGCATGATATTCTAATGGGTCATGTTAAACAAACGATCCAAGCACCAACAATTCCTACATCATTATGGTCATTTCCTTCATTACGATGCTAATTTCCTTCATCATTATCTGTATTTTCTTTATCATTATACTTATTTTTGTTGGCGATCGATCATTTTGTTAACGTGAACCTTTAGGGTTCCCTGCATTTCTATATCAACGGAAGAAAAAAATATAGAAATGTATTACCTTTCACCAGGGTATATTGGAGAAGATGAATTCCCGCCGGAAGCCTACGCAGCCTCACTGTTTTGGGCATAACTATCTTGTCTGATCTCCGATTTGAGTGATCTATGCGTTATAATGATCCTCTTTTCCGTGGCTTTCTAACGGTGTATCATACATCCAGTTTTGACTTCTACAAGATTTTATAAAAATCATAGAATTTTACAAAAGCATTAGCAAACAACCTCTTGATTTTCTGTTGTATCCTCAAGTCCAATCTCGATGTTGTGTGGGCAACGATCTTCGAGATCTTCTCAATCTGCTGTTCCCTTTATCATGATGCATATTTCCCTTCATCATGATGCTCATTTCCTACATCATGATGCAAATTTTCATCATCATGATACTCGTTACCTTCATCATGATTCTTATTTCCTTCATCATGATGCATATTTCCTTTATCACGATGCTCATTCCTTTGTCATTATGCATATTTCCTTCATCATGATGATTATTTCCTTCATCTTGATGATCATTTCCCACATCATTATGGCCATTTCCTTTATTATGATGCTCATTTTCTGCATCATTATGTGTATTTCCTTCATCATAATGCTTTTTTCCAACATTACGATACTCATTTCCTTCATCATATTGCATATTTCTTTCATCATAATGCGTATTTCCTACACGACGTCGAGATCGGACTTGGGACATACAGCAGAAGATCAGAAGGTAGTTTGCTGCTGCTATCCGCGACCTTGCGAAATTTGTATAAATTTGTACAGTGCTCAGAATTTGATGATGAAAATACTGACGGAAAGCCATCGAAGAGAGGATCGTCTGAACGCAAAGATCACTCAATTCCGATATCAGATGAGGAAGTTATGGCCATTCTCGTGGGACTGCACAGGCTGCCTGTGAGAATTAATCTTCATCAACATACCCTGGTGAACGGTAATCGTTTCTATGATTTATTGCTTCCGCTGTGTTAGAAACGCATGATATTCTAATAGGTCATGTTAAACAAACGATCCAAGCGCCAACAATTAGTATCAGAGCTTCGGTTTCGTGGTGAAGCGTGACACGTTAGACTAGGGTTTATGTGGTTAATTTTTCGAAATTAGGATCGCATATTTAGGGTTTGGTTTTACTGCACAAACCATGTATATCCCTATGTGAAATATACCCTATATCATATATGTTCGTCGTCGATGGTTGTGTGTGAGAGGATTCGACGAAAACTGTTCGTCAATTTCACATGGAAGGAAGAAATTGAGAAAAAAATCCAGCGCAGTGATATTGCAGAGGCAATAACCAGAGTTTCAACCGTCGGATCAGGCTGATTTTTGGTCAGCACGTTCGGATTTTGCGGATGTACATTCTGAACGGTGAAGATCGTATTTAGTGCTTTGTGTTGTCAGGAATACGCCGAAAACAGAAGCAGTTTTTTGGGCGATTCTGTTCTGCGCAGTCGAGGGAAAAGAGCTGTTTTTCACAATTTAACCGTTGGATCGACCTGTAATTTGGATAGTATGTTCAAAAGTCACAGACATAGATTCTGGACGGTGGAGATTGGATTCCCAGATTCCTACGGTTGCGAACCCTGAACGACAGTTGGTGTAGTTTGATGTTGCGCGTTGGGCTGAACTTGGTTCGGTGCAAGTAGGCCCTTGGACGAGCGGATTTGCATCAGGTTCGATCGATGCTGCACCAGGTTCGAGCAGATTTGCATCAGGTTCGATTGGTCTGCATCAGGTTCGATCGATGCTGCACCAGATTCGAGCAGATTTGCATCAGGTTCGATTGGTCTGCATCAGATTTGATCGATGCTGCACCAGGTTCGAACGGATTTACATCAGGTTCGATTGGTCTGCATCAAGTTCGATCGATGCTGTACCAGGTTCGAACGGATTTGCATCAGGTTCGATTGGTCTGCATCAGGTTCGATCGATGCTGCACCAGGTTCGAGCAGATTTGCATCAGGTTCGATTGGTCTGCATCAGGTTCGATCAATGCTGTACCAGGTTCGAGCGGATTCACATCAGGTTCGATTGGTCTGCATCAGGTTTGATCGACTCTACACCAGGTTCGAGCGGGTTTGCATCAAGTTCGACTGGTCTGCATCAGGTTCCGCGTGAGTCTTCACAATATAATCGGGCAGGATGCCAGAGTGGTGGAGCAAGCTGCGGGGAGGTCGATCCCCATCGCAGTTGTCCACATTCGTGATTGGTGGCGAACAATTGAATTCGCTGTTATATAACTGTTATAATTGATTTATTAATTGATTATTGTTATATATGTATGCATGATTCTCTATGATTTATTGCCTTAAATAGAAGCATGCTAGATTGCGTATTATATTTGGTATATTATATGCATGTATGTTGGAGTGTTGATCAAGTCAACTTATTTTTGGCAATTTATTTTCTTATATATAACTGCTATAATTATTTTATTGGTCAATTATTGTTATATATTTGGAAGTATGAGCATGCTAGGTTGCGTATTTTATTTTTAAATATTATATGCATGTAAAAACCCTCGGTGTTGAATAACTAAGTGGGAGAGGGGATTGGTAAAAATTCCCGCGGCCTCCATTATTGGTTTGTTAGCAATGTGAATAAACTTGCGCGTCGGCATTAGAGCCTTCCTCCCCATCGGATGAGTTTATTCATGGATTGCTGGGACAGACTTCTTTAAATAATTATGTTTGTAATGTGATGCATATGAACTTGCGCGTTGGCATAGACCTTCCTCCCTATCGGATGAGTTCATGTGCGGATCACTGTACAGACTTATAATTGATGACTGTAGGAAGTTATCCGAGCGCGTGTGTACTTCTCCATCTGTAAGGCACATAAGCTTGGGCCGCGGACTTGGGGTCAAATAATGGTGTACACTTAGGTGTAAATAATAAGTATCCTCCCCATCGGAGTCACTGCTTTTATTTGCATGGCTAAAGAGGAACCGACTATTAATTATTTTATCATAAAGTTAGGTTGACAAATGAAATTAATGGGTAAAACCTTCTCTTGTAAATGTTCGGGTTTGTAAACGTCCACACTATCGTGGCTTGCAGACTCACAGTGCTTGAGATGTCGGTGAATTTTATTTTTATATTGTTTTGAGGGAATCAATATAAAAGGATAAAATTCGAAGATTTGATCGGTATATTTATTTGTGATTCTCTGATTTTCAAATGGTTTTATCTCACTTATTATTAACTAAAAGAAATTATATTTACTTGTCCAAATTGGATGATTAGAAAAGAATTTTGGTTTTGAATTTTACTGCTTAAGAAAATACATGTGTGTTCTCACAAAGGACGTCTCATGATGCCTATTAAAGTATCTAGTGAAGAGATGAGAGGTTCATAGAAATATGATGGTCTCATGTAACTCTTCGGATACTTGAGTACTTTAAAAGGCGGTAGGTCATGATTGAATTTGATGAATGAATTGGAAATACATGGAATAGAAGTTGAAGGGGAAATCTAAGTCAATTTTATTCTTCATAATTGCCTAGATGTTTTGAGTAAGTTTCTCATGAATTACAAGAGGTTGTATATGGTGGGAAACTTCTGACAAAACATGTGGTAAAGGAAATTCAATTTCATAAAAGAAGTGAACAAGGATAGAATCTTACTTACTAGTTGTTTAAACATGATTAGTGATGGCATCTACTGACACGAAGTGTGTAGATACTGGAATCACTGAATGTTCATTACTAAGTGCGAATAAGATTGTTATGACATGAGTAAAACTACAAGACTAGTGGCTATTGCAGTGGGAGTTGTTTATTTATCTTACGATATGAATAAACGTTTGATTTTATAAAATTATCTTTACTTACGTTTTCATAGAAAGAATTTGATTTCGGTTTCTATGCATTAATAGATGGATACTCCATTTCATTTAAATGACATGGTCATTATAATGAAGGATAGAGTTGTAATCTGTTATGATACGTTGATGGACAATTTGTATACTCTTAAATCATGTATATTCCACAGATGCAACAAATAGTAATTAATAATGCATCTTCTGATCTTAGTAAGAGAAAGTAACCTTCGGAGATGAACTAAACATGCATTTGGCGTCTAAGACTAGATCATTTTACTTGAGTAGGACTCAAAAGTTGATAGCAGATGGACCGTAAGGTTTATCTGAAGTGGAAACTATCGGACTTGCGAGTCTTACTTGGAAGTAAAAATAATTAATTACCTTTTCAAGGTAAAGGGGTGTGGAGCCAAAGATATATATGTTGGAATTGGTTCATTCTGATTCAAGCGGGCCTAATATTATCTAGGCGAGAGGTGGTTATGAATAATCGAAGATTATTCTAGATACCGATATATTTATTTGATGCACTGCATGTCTAAATTCTTTGATTTATTCAAGAATTACAAGGTTGGTACAGTAAAGCATCATGGAAAATTTATCAAGTAATGACGATTTAATCATCATTACGAGTACCTCTTAGGATAATTAGGAACTATTAATCAGAGGTTGAGATTAAATCTCAAGTGGTCTACACTGGGCTGCCCCAACTGAATGGTGTGGTGGATAGAAGGAATAAGACTCTTATGGTAATAATTAGATAGATGATGAATTATTTGGAATTACTTAATTCATTTTATGGATAAGCCCTAGAAACAGTAATTCATTTGAATGTTTGTCTGTTTGTGGGATATGCTATAAAAATGAAGGTGATTTATTTAGTCTAAAAGATCGAAGGGTGATTGTTAACACAAACACTAGATTTTTGGAAAGGGACTATGTAATAAATCACAAACTCATGTATGAGTTGTTCTAAAGGTAGTGAGAAGAAAACACAAAGTATAAATACCAAGTGTACAAGAGGATATACCACAAGGTAAACTGCAATGCGTGTCACGTCTGATACACAATTACATGTAGTGCCTTGTCGTAGTGGGAGGATTATTCGACAACCCGTGAGATACATGTTTTGGGAAAGTCGTAAGACTTGATCCCTAGTAAACATGGTATTATCCCAGGGATACGACGTTGCACTACAAAATTAAAATGCGGAATCTTAGTAAGTGCAATGAATATTAAAATAGAATCGATGGATTTTAAATTAGGTCTGGATGCTTGTTAAACCGCTAAATGGCGTAAAAGCCATTGGAAGCGGGCATGCAAGAATAAAAGAGGATCATAGAATAAGGTGAAAACCTTGGAAGCAAGCTTGTTGCAAAAAGGTATACTCAGAAAGAAAGGGTTCGATTATGAGAAAACCTGTTCGCCGGTAGCTATGCCTAAGTTGATCCGGACTCTTTTATTTGTTGCTACTCATATGAAATCTGAGGGATAGCAAATAGATGTCGAGACAACTTTCCTGATTGGAAGTCTTAAGGGAAACATCTATGTGAAGCAACCAGAGTGATTCATTGCAAAGAGCTAAGAGCATTGTGATAGTGAGCTTAAAAGTGTCCATTAATGGACTAAAACAAGCTTCAAGATCATGAAACATCCGTTTTGATGAGGTAATCCAATGACATGGATCTAATCAATGATCGGATGGGTCTTGTGTATTGAAAAGAGTGATGGAAACGTGGTGGTATTTCTTGTACTATACGTAGATAGTATCTTGCTCATTGGAGACAATGAAAGAGTATTGTCGGGCGTATAGGTATGGTTGATAAAGCGGTATGAGATGAAGGACTTAAGAAGAGCAAAAATATCCTTTTGATTACGGTAATACGGATCACAAGAAAGGATGTTATGCTTATCTCAAGTTTCATATAATGATACGATCCTTACTCGTTTAGCATGTGAATTTATCTAAGTGAATGTGTCTTGTGACACAAAAGTAGATAAAGAAGATGAAAGCAGTTCCTTATGCTTCGGCAAATGAGGAAGCTTAATCTAAGGAATGCTATGCACGAGATTGGATATCTGTTTTGCCGATGGCATGAACAGTGGATATCAAGGTAACCCAAAATAAGAATGTTGAACTGTGGTAAGACATATACTTATGTACCTGAAAAGGATTAGAAACTGTATGTGGGCTTACCGAACAGATTCACTGATTCTTATGGGTTACATAGATTCAAAATTTTCAAATCAGATAGGGACGGCAGTAAATCCACCTCAAAGGTTATACGTTTAATTTTAGGAAGTAGAGCCATAATATGGAGGAGTGTTATATAGAAATATATTTCGGACTCCGGACTCCATCATGGAAAGATGATAAATTGGAGCTTATAAGGCAGCCAAAGTATCTATATGACTCTAGAAACTTCATGATGGACTTTGAAGTATTTCTAAGTTTGCCCAAGATTATCACAATTTAAATTAATGATATTGGTGCAGTTGCAAACTTGAAGGAATCACGAGCCCATAAGGCAATTAAACACATGAAGCGCGAGTACCACCTATTACGAGAAATCGTATGATGAGGGGAAGGTTGTTGTCACCTAGATTGCATCGGATGATAACCTAGTAAATCCATTTACAAGGACCTTAAGGCGAGAGCTTTTGATGGTCGTGTAGTGGGAGTGAAAATCAGATGTATGGCAGAAGACATGACAGTATAGTCTTTTAGTATAAGTGGGAGATTGTTGGATTGTATACTAAAAGTCTAGCTTTTTGTATGAACAATATTATAACAATTAATTTGAAATGAGAATCATATGATCAAATGATTGCATCTTATAATTTATTTATATGTTCGATGCAATAGTCCACTTACTTTATACTGTAGATAATATGTTGTGCGACAACACGCGGAAGATCATATTATCGATTTTCTTATAAAGTATAAACAGATGCTCACAACCAAGATAGACGGGGACTCTCTATCGGGATGGTTGTAGTGTGGTTTGGTATTAGCTTGTCTTAGCTATAGAATCACACTAGTGCACTTGTGTGTATTGAGCAGGACCGCTTGAGATCGTTTGACTTATACTGACTTATAGGAGAACTTGATCTCAGTTATTATGGAAGTTCGTGCTCTTAATCCCTATACAATAACCTCGATACGTAAGACAGTATGTATTTCTTTGATTCATCAATGGGTGAGATTTACATGTAATTAAATCAACAAACTCGATGAGTTGGGAAGTAGTGTTGTCTCTATGGTGTGCTGTTGATTGTAGAAGGAATCCGTGTCCGTCATAGGTTGATAATGTCCCCTTGAGGAGCTCATAAGGATTATCATGTAAACCCTGCAGGTGGAATTTATTCTGGCATGATAATGAGGTTGAGTGGTACTACTCTTGGATGAGATATTAATTAATTGAGTTGTCAGTAACTTAAACTAATTAATGGACATTGTATATCTTAAACATGTGGAGACTAACGGGCTCATAATAAGAAGGAGCCCAGAACGTAATTTTGGGATTGGTACGGTAGTGCAATAATAATATTTTAGTGGAATATATTATTATTATTGGACTTAAGTATAAGCTTTGGGCTAAGCTTGGATACTTAAGCCCAATGGAGACCCAACTCAATTTCTCCTCCTGGTCCCTGCTGTAGCCCATGTATATAAGTCACCTCAGCTTATCTGGAACCCTAATCTAATCTAATCTAATCTAATTGATTATTCACGTGTGATGAGGGTTGAGAGCAGATTGAGGAGGTCTCGTAGATCGTCGCCCACACGACGTCGAGATCGGACTTGGGACATACAGCACAAGATCAGAAGGTAGTTTGCTGCTGCTGTCCGCGACCTTGCAAAATTTTTATAAATTCGTAAAGTGCTTAGAATTTGATGATCAATATACTGACGGAAAGCCGTCGAAGAGAGGATCGTCTGAATGCAAAGATCACTCAATTCCGATATCAGACGAGGAAGTTATGGCCATTCTCGTGGGACTGCACAGGCTGCCTGCGAGAATTAATCTTCATCAACATACCCTGGTGAACGGTAATCGTTTCTATGATTTATTGCTTCCACTGTGTTAGAAACGCATGATATTCTAATGGGTCATGTTAAACAAACGATCCAAGCACCAACAATTCCTACATCATTATGGTCATTTCCTTCATTACGATGCTAATTTCCTTCATCATTATCTGTATTTTCTTTATCATTATACTTATTTTTGTTGGCGATCGATCATTTTGTTAACGTGAACCTTTAGGGTTCCCTGCATTTCTATATCAACGGAAGAAAAAAATATAGAAATGTATTACCTTTCACCAGGGTATATTGGAGAAGATGAATTCCCGCCGGAAGCCTACGCAGCCTCACTGTTTTGGGCATAACTATCTTGTCTGATCTCCGATTTGAGTGATCTATGCGTTATAATGATCCTCTTTTCCGTGGCTTTCTAACGGTGTATCATACATCCAGTTTTGACTTCTACAAGATTTTATAAAAATCATAGAATTTTACAAAAGCATTAGCAAACAACCTCTTGATTTTCTGTTGTATCCTCAAGTCCAATCTCGATGTTGTGTGGGCAACGATCTTCGAGATCTTCTCAATCTGCTGTTCCCTTTATCATGATGCATATTTCCCTTCATCATGATGCTCATTTCCTACATCATGATGCAAATTTTCATCATCATGATACTCGTTACCTTCATCATGATTCTTATTTCCTTCATCATGATGCATATTTCCTTTATCACGATGCTCATTCCTTTGTCATTATGCATATTTCCTTCATCATGATGATTATTTCCTTCATCTTGATGATCATTTCCCACATCATTATGGCCATTTCCTTTATTATGATGCTCATTTTCTGCATCATTATGTGTATTTCCTTCATCATAATGCTTTTTTCCAACATTACGATACTCATTTCCTTCATCATATTGCATATTTCTTTCATCATAATGCGTATTTCCTTCATCATGATGCTTACTTCATTCCATATTATACATATTTCCTTTATCATGATGCTCATTTCCTACATCATGATGCATATTTCCATCATCATGTCACTTATTTCCATTATCTTGATGATCATTCCTCATCATACTGCTCATTTCCTTCATCATGATGCATATTTTCTTCATCATGATACACATTTCTACATCATTATGCTCATATCCTTCATCATGATGCATATTTCCTACATCATTATGTTCATTTCCTTCATTGTGATGCTCATTTCCTTTACCATGATGCGTTGTTCCATCATAATAACGCTCATTTCCTATATTATTATGCTCATGTCCTTCATCATGATGCATGTTTCCATCATCATAATGTTAATTTTCTTCTTCATGTTGCTCATTTCCTTCATCATGATGCTTATTTTCTTTATCACGATGCTCATTTCCTTCGTCATGATGCACATTTCCTTCAGCATGATGCTCACTTCCTTCATCTTGATGATCATTTCTTACATCATTATGGTCATTTCCTTCATTATGATGCTACTTACCTCCATCATAATATGTATTTCCTTCATCATAATACTTATTTCCTACATTATGATCCTCAATTTCTTCATCATGATGCATATTTTTTCATCGTAATGCAAATTTCCTTTATCATGATGCTCATTTCCTATATAAGGATGCATGTTTTCCACATCATAATGCACAATTCCTTCATCAAAGTGCTTACTTCATTCATCATGATGCACATTTCCTTCATCATAATGCTCATTTCCAACACTATGATGCATATTTCAATCATCATGATGCTCGTTTTCATCATCTTGGTGATCATTTCCCTCACCATGATTCTCATTTCCTTCATCATGATGCATAATTTCTTCATCATGATACTCATTTCCTATATAATGATGCCCATTTCCTTCATTATGATGCATATTTCCTTCATCATGATGAAAATTTCCTACATCGTCATGGTCATTTCCTTCATTGCTGCTCATTTCCTTCAACATGATGCATATTTCCATCATAATAATGCTCATTTCCTACACTATTATGCTCATTTCATTCGTAATGATGCATGTTTCCATCATCGTAATGCTCATTTCCATCATCATGATTCTTAGTTCCTTCATCATGATGCATAAATCCTTCATCATGATGCTCATTTCTTTCATCATGATGTTCATTTTCTACATCATGATGCTCATTTCCTTCATCATGATTCATATTTCCTTCATCATTATGCCCATTTCCTTCATCATTATGCTCATTTCATTCATCATGATGCATATTTCCTTCATCTAGATAATCATTTCCTACGTCATTATGGTCATTTCTTCATCATGATGCTCATTTCATTCATCTTGATGAATAATTCCATCATCATGATGCTCATTTCCGAAATGATTATACATATTTTCTTCATCATGATGCTCATTTCCAAATTGATTATACATATTTTCTTCATCGTGATGCTCATTTCCATCATCATGATGATCATTTCCTTCATCGTAATGCTCAATTGCGACATCATTATGCTCATTTCTTTTATCATGATGCTCATTTCCTTAGTCATAATGCTCTTTTCCTACATCATGATGCTTATTTCCATCATCTTGATGCATAAATCCTTCATCAAGATGCGTATTTCCTTCATCATGGTGCTCATTTTCATCATCATGATGATTGTTTCTTTCATCATGATACTCATTTCCGACGTCATAATGCACATTTTCTTTATCATGATGCTCATTTCCTACATCAAGATACGTATTTACATCATCCTGATGCCTATTTCCTTAATCATGACGCTCATTTCTTTCATCATTATGCATATTTCCTTTATAACGATGCTCATTCCTTCGTCATGATGCATATTTCCCTTATCATATGCTTATTTCCTTTATCATGATGATCATTTCCAACATCTTTATGGTCATTTCCTTCATTATGACGCTCATTTCCTTCATCAATATGCGTACTTCCTTAATCATAATGCTTTTTTCCTACATTATGATTCTCATTTCCTTCATCATGATGCATGTTTCTTTCATCAGATTGCATATTACCTTCATCATGATGCTTATTTCCTACATAATGATGCATCTTGTCTACATCATGATGCAGATTTCCTACATCATAATACTTACTTCATTTCTCATGATACATATTTCCTTCATCATGATGCTTATTTCCTACATCACGATGCATATTTCCATGATCATATTTCTCATTTCCATCGTCATGATGATCATTTCCCTCATCATGATGCTCATTTCTTTCATTATATTGCATATTTTCTTCATCATGATATGCATTTCATACTTTATGATGCTCATTTCCTTCATGAGTATCATGATAAAGGAAATGAGCATCATAAGGTAGGAAATGCGTATCATGATGAAGAAAATATGCAATATAATGAAAGAAATGAGCATCATGATGAGGGAAATGATCATCATGATGCTGGAAATGAGCAACATGATCATGGAAATATGATTCATGATATAGGAAATAGGCATCATGATAAAGGAAATATGTATCATGAGAAATGAAGTAAGCATTATGATGTAGGAAATCTGCATCATGATGTAGAAAACATGCATCATTATGTAGGAAATGAGCATCATGATGAAGGTAATATGCAATATGATGAAAGAAATATGCATCATGATGAAGGAAATGAGCATCATAATGTAGGAAAAAAGCATTATGATGAAGGAAATACACATATTGATGAAGGAAATGAGCATCATAATGAAGGAAATGACCACAATGATGTAGGAAATGATCATCATGATGAAGGAAATAGGCATCATGATAAGGGAAATATACAATATGACAAAGGAATGAGCATCGTGATAAAGGAAATATGCATCATGATGAAAGAAATGTGTGTCATGATGAAGGAAATAGGCATCACGATGATGTAAATATGTATCGTGATGTAGGAAATGAGCATCATGATGAAGGGAAATATGCATCATGATAAAGGAAATGTGCATTATGACGTCGGAAATGAGTATCATGATGAATGAAACAAGCATCATGGTGATGGAAATTAGCACCATGATGAAGGAAATACGCATCTTGATGAAGGATTTATGCATCAAGATGATGGAAATAAGCATCATGATGTAGGAAATGAGCATCATGATTAAGGAAATGAGCATCATGATAAAAGAAATGAGCATCATCATAAAGGAAATGAGCATAATGATGTAGTAATTGAGCATTACGATGAAGGAAATGATCATCATGATGATGAAAATGAGCATCATGATGAAGGAAATATGTATAATTATTTCGGAAATGAGCATCACGATGATGGATATATTCATCAAGATGAATGAAATGAGCATCATGATGAAGAAATGACCATAATGATGAAGGAAATATGAATCATGATGAAGGAAATGAGCATCATGATGTAGGAAATGAACATCATGATGAAGGAAATGAGCATCATGATAAAGGATTTATGCATCATGATAAAGGAAATAAGCATCATGATGATGGAAATGAGCATTACGATGATGGAAACATGCATCATGATGAATGAAATGAGCATAATAGTGTAGGAAATGAGCATTATTATGATGGAAATACGCATCATGATGAAGGAAATGAGCAGCGATGATGGAAATGACCATAATGACGTAGGAAATTATCATCATGATAAAGGAAATATGCATTATGATGAAGAAAATTATTATCATTTTGTAGGAAATGAGTATCATCATGAAGAAAGTATGCATCATGATGAAGGAAATGCATCATGGTGAGGGAAATGATCACCAAGATGATGGAAATGAGCATCATGATGATTGAAATATGCATCATGATGTTGGAAATGAGCATTATGATGAAGGAAATGTGCATCATGATGAAGGAAATGTGCATCATGATGAATGAAGTAGGCACTCTAATGAATGAATTGTTCATTACAATGTAGAAAACGTGCATCATTATGTAGGAAATGAGTATCATGATGAAGGAAATTTGCATTACGATGAAAAAACATGCATCATGACGAAATAAATGAGCCTCATAATGTAGAAAATAAGTATCATGATGAAGGAAATACGTATTATGATGAAGGAAATTAGCATCATAATGAAGGAAATGACCATAATGATATAGGAAATGATCATCAAGATGAAGGAAATGAGCATAATGCTGATGGAAATGTGCATCATGACGAATGAAATTAGCATCGTGATAAAGAAAATAAGCATCATGATAAGGAAATGAGCAACATGAAGAAGGAAATTAACATTATGATGATGGAAACATGCATCATGATGAAGGACAAGAGCACAATAATGTAGGAAATGAGCGTTATTATGATGGAACAACACATCATGGTCAAGGAAATGAGCATCATGATGAAGGACATGAACATAATGATGTAGGAAATATGCATCATGATAAAGGAAATAAGCATAATCATGTAGAAATGTGTATCATGATGAAGAAAATATGCATCATGATGAAGGAAATGAGCATCACGATGAGGGGAATGATCATCAAGATGATGGAAATAAGTAACATGATGATGAAAATATGCATCATGATATAGGAAATGAGCATCATGATAAAGGAAATATGCATAATATGGAGTGAAGTAAGCATCATGATGAAGGAAATACGCATTATGATGAAAGAAACATGCAATATGATGAAGGAAATGAGCATCATAATGTTGGAAAAAAGAATTATGATGAAGGAAATACGCATAATGATACAGGAAATGAGCATCATAATAAAGGAAATGACCATAATGATGCGGGAAATGATCATAAAGATGAAGGAAATACGCATCATGATGAAGGAAATATGCATAATGACGAAGGAATGAGCATCGTGATAAAGGAAATATGCATCATGATGAAGGAAATGAGAATCATGATGAAGGTAACGAGCATCATGATGATGGAAATATGTATCGTGATGTAGGAAATGAGCATCATGATGAAGGGAATTATGCATCAAAGGGAATGAGCTTCATGATGTAGGAAATGAGACTCATGATGAAGGAAACAAGCATCATGATAATGGAAGTGAGCATTATGATGAAGGAAATAAGCATCATGATGAAGGATTTATGCATCATGATAACTGAAATAAGCTTAATGTTGTTGGAAATGAGCATCTTGATGATGAAAATATGCATCATGATGATGTTTGTATGATGATGTAGGAAATAAGCATCATGATGAATGAAATGAGTTTCATGATGCAGGAAATGAGCATCATGATGAATGAAATGACTCTGATTTGAGTGATCTACGCGCCAAAATGATCTTATTTTATGTGGCTTTCCAATAGCATTTCACACATCCAGTTCTGACTTCTACAAGATTTTATATAAATCGTGGAAGTTGACGAACAGCAGTAGCAAACAACCTCTTGATTTTCTGCTGTATTCCCTAGTCCAATCTCGACATCGTGTAGGCAACGATCTTCGAGATCTTCTAAATCTGTTGTTCCCTCTACCCTATTCACGTGTTAGGCGTGTCTCATCTAGGGTTTAGGACAGCTGAGATGACTTATATATTGGATACAGCAGGGACCAAGAGGAGAAATTAGAGTCGGGCCTCAATTGGGCTTATGTATCCAAGTTTAGCCCAAAAATTATACTTAAATCCAATAATAATAATATATTCCACTAAAATAATATTACTGCACTACCGTTCTAATCACCGAACTACATTTTGGGCTCCTTCTTATTATGAGCCCGACAGTCTACCCATGTTTAAGATATACAATGCCCATTAATTAATTAAGTTACTGACAACTCAATTAATTAATATCTCATCCGAGAGTAGTACCACTCAACCTCATTATCATGCCGGAATAAATCCACCTGCAGTGTTTACATAATAATCCTTATGAGCTCCTCAAGGAGACATCATCATCCTATAGCGCACATGGATTCCTACTAAATGAATAGCACACCATAGAGACAGCACTACTTTCCAACTCACCGAGTTTGTTGATTTAATTACATGTAAATCTCACCCATTTATGAATCAAAGAAATACATACTGCCTTATGTGTCGAGGTAATTGTATAGGGATAAAGAGCACGAACATCCAAAATAAATGAGATCAAGTTCTCCAATAGAGTCAGTATAAGTCGAACTATTTCAAGCTGTCCTGCTCAATACACAAAAAGCGCACTAATATGATTCTATAGTCAAGACAAACAATATCAAATCACACTACAACCATCCCGATAGAGAGTCCCCGTCTATCTCGGTTGTGAGCCTCTGTTTATACTTTATAAGGAAACCGATAACATGATCTTCCACAAGTTGTCGCACAATATATTGTCTACAGTGTAAAGTAAGTAGACTATTGCACCGAACATATAAATAAATTATAAGACGGAATCATTTGATCAATGATTCCCATTTCAAATATTGTTAAAGCATTGTTCATACTAAAGCTAGGCTTTTAGTATACAATCCAACAATTTCCCACACTATGATGCTCATTTCCTTCATCATGATGCATGTTTCTTTCATCATAATACATATTTCAGTCATCATGATGCTCATTTCTTGCATCATGATGCATGTTTCCAACATCTTGATGCATAATTCCTACATCAGAATGCTTACTTCATTCACAATGATACACATTTCCTTCATCATAATGCTCATTTCATACATCATGATAAATATTTCTATCATTTTGATGATCATTTCCCTTATCATGATGGTCATTTCCTTTATCATGATGCATACTAACTTTATCATGATACTCATTTCCTACATCATGATGCTCATTTCCTAAATCATGATGCATATTTCTCTCATCATGATGATAATTTCCTACATCGTTATTGTCATTCCTTCATCATGATGCTCATTTCCTTCATCATAATATATATTTCCATCACAATGATGCTCATTTCCTACACAATTATGCTCATTTACTTCATCATAAAGCATGTTTCCATCATCGTAATGCTAATTTCCTACATCATCATGCTCATTTCATTCATAATGATGCATATTTCCTTCATCGTGATACTCATTTCCTAAGTCACGATATCTATTTCCTTCCTCATGATGCTCATTTCCTTTATCATGATGCTCATTCCCAACATCATGATGCTCATTTCCATCATCATGATACTCATTTCTTTCATCATGATGCTCATTTTCACAATCGTGATGCTCATTTCCTTCTTCATGATGCTTACTTTATTCATCATGAGCTTATTTAATATATCATAATGCCCTTTTTCTTCATCATGATTCTCATTTCCATAATTATAATGCATAAATCCTACACCATGATGCTCATTTCCTTCAGCATGATGCTCATCTTCTTCATCTTGATGATCATTTCTTACATCATTATGGTCATTTCCTTCATTATGATGCTACTTTCCTTCATCATAATATGTATTTCATTCATCATGATACTTATTTCCTACATTATGATCCTCAATTTCTTCATCATGATGCATATTTTTTCATCGTAATGCAAATTTCCTTCATCATGATGCTCATTTCCTTCATCATAATATGTATTTCCATCACAATGATGATCATTTCCTACACTATTATGCTAATTTCCTTCATCATAAAGCATGTTTCCATCATCGTAATGCTAATTTCCTACATCATCATGCTCATTTCATTCATAATGATGCATATTTCCTTCATCGTGATACTCATTTCCTAAGTCACGATATCTATTTCCTTCCTCATGATGCTCATTTCCTTTATCATGATGCTCATTCCCAACATCATGATGCTCATTTCCATCATCATGATACTCATTTCTTTCATCATGATGCTCATTTTCACAATCGTGAATCTCATTTCCTTCTTCATGATGCTTATTTTATTCATCATGAGCTTATTTAATATATCATATTGCTCTTTTCTGATGGCGCTTGGATCATTTGGTTAACGTGACCCGTTAGGATACCATACGTTTCTATCACAGTGGAAGCAATAAATCATAGAAACGATTACCGTTCACCAAGGTATGTTGATGAAGATTGATTCTCGCAGGCAGCCTGCGCAGTCCCACGAGAATGGCCATAACTTCCTCGTCTGATGTCGGAATTGAATGATCTTTGTGTTCAGATGATCCTCTCTTCAACGGATTTCCATCAGTATATTGATCATCAAATTCTGAGCACTTTACGATTTTATATCAATTTCGCAAGGTGGCGGACAGCAGCAGCAAACTACCTTCTGATCTTCTGCCGTATGTCCCAAGTTCGATCTCGACGTCATGTGGGCGACGATCTATGAGACCTCCTCAATCTGCTCTCAACCCTCATCACACGTGAATAATCAGTTAGATTAGATTAGATTAGGGTTCCAGATAAGCTTAGGTGACTTATATACATGGGCTACAACAGGGACCAGGAGGAGAAATTGGGTTGGGCCTCCATTGGGCTTAAGTATCCAAGCTTAGCCCAAAGCTTATACTTAAGTCCAATAATAATAATATATTCCACTAAAATATTATTATTGCACTACCGTACCAATCCCAAAATTACGTTTTGGGCTCCTTCTTATTATGAGCCCGTTAGTCTCCCCATGTTTAAGATATACAATGTCCATTAATTAATTTAAGTTACTGACAACTCAATTAATTAATATCTCATCCAAGAGTAGTACCACTCAACCTCATTATCATGTCGGAATAAATTCCACCTGCAGGGTTTACATGATAATCCTTATGAGCTCCTCAAGGGGACATCATCAACCTATGACAGACACGGATTCCTTCTACAATCAACAGCACACCATAGAGACAACACACTATTTCCCAACTCATCGAGTTTGTTGATTTAATTACATGTAAATCTCACCCATTGATGAATCAAAGAAATACATACTGCCCTACGTGTCGAGGTTATTGTATAGGGATTAAGAGCACGAACTTCCATAATAACTGAGATCAAGTTCTCCTATAAGTCAGTATAAGTCAAACGATCTCAAGCGGTCCTGCTCAATACACACAAGTGCACTAGTGGGATTCTATAGCCAAGACAAGCTAATACCAAACCACACTACAACCATCCTGATAGAGAGTCCCCGTCTATCTCGATTGTGAGCATCTGTTTATACTTTATAAGGAAACCGATAATATGATCTTCCGCGTGTTGTCGCACAACATATTATCTACAGTATAAAGTAAGTGGACTATTGCATCGAACATATAAATAAATTATAAGATACAATCATTTGATCATATGATTCTCATTTCAAATTAATTGTTATAACATTATTCATACAAAAAGTTAGACTTTTAGTATACAATCCAACAATCTCCCACTTATACTAAAAGACTATGTTGTCATGTCTTCTGCCATACATCTGATTTCCACTCCCACTACACGACCATCAAAAGCTCTCGCCTTAAGGTCCTTGTAAATGGATTTACTAGGTCATCATCCGATGCAATCTAGGCGACAACAACCTTCCCCTAATCATACGATTTCTCATAACAGGTGGTACTTGCACTCCATGTGTTTAATTGCCTTATGGGCTCGTGATTCCTTCAAGTTTGCAACTGCACCAATATCATCTATATAAATTGTGATATCCTTGGGCAAACTTAGAAACACTTCGAAGTCCATCATGAAGTTTCTAGAGTCATACAGATACTTTGACTGCCTCATAGGCTCCAATTTATCATCTTTCCATGATGGAGTCCGGAGTCTGAAATATATTTCTATATAACACTCCTCCACATTATGACTCAACTTCCAAAAATTAAACGCATAACCTTTGAGGTGGATTTACTGCCGTCCCTATCTGATTTGAAAAATCTGAATCTATGTAACTCATAAGAAGCAGCGAATCTGTCCGGTAAGCCTACATATAATTTCTAGTCCTTTTCAGGTACATAAGTATATGTCTTACCACAATTCAACATTCTTATTTTGGGTTACCTTGATACCCACTGTTCATGCCATCGGCAAAATAGATATCCAATCTCGTGCATAGCATTCCTTAGATTAAGCTTCCTCATTTGCCGAAGCATAAGGAACCGCTTTCATCTTCTTTATCTACTTTTGTGTCACAAGACACATTCACTTAGATAAATTCACATGCTAAACGAGTAAGGATCGTATCATTATATGAAACTTGAGATAAGCATAACATCCTTTCTTGTGATCCGTATTACCGTGATCAAAAGGATATTTTTGCTCTTCTTAAGTCCTTCATCTCATACCGCTTTATCAACCATACCCATACGCCTGACAATACTCTTTCATTGTCTCCAATGAGCAAGATACTATCTACGTATAGTACAAGAAATACCACCACGTTTCCATCACTCTTTTCAATACACAAGACCCATCCGATCATTGATTAGATCCATGTCACTGGATTACCTCATCAAAACGGATGTTTCATGATCTTGAAGCTTGCTTTAGTCCATGAATGGACACTTTTACGCTTACTATCACAATGCTCTTAGCTTTTTGCAATGAATCACTCTGGTTTCTTCACATAGATGTTTCCCTTAAGACTTCCAATCAGGAAAGCTGTCTCGACATCTATTTGCTATCCCTCATATTTCATATGAGTAGCAACAAATAAAAGAGTCCGGATCAACTTAGGCAAACTACCGGCGAACAGGTTTTCTCATAATCGAACTCTTTCTTTCTGAGTATACCTTTTCGCAACAAGCTTGCTTCCAAGGTTTTCACCTTATTCTATGATCCTCTTTTATTCTTGCATGCCCGCTTTCAATGGCTTTTACGCCATTTAGCGGTTCAAGAAGCATCCAGACCTAATTTAAAATCCATCGATTCTATTTTAATATTCATTGCACTTTGCTAGGATTTGGCATTTCTAACTTGTAGTGCTTCGTCGTATCCGTGTGTCCATTTCATGTTTACGAGGGACCAAGTCTCACGACTTTCCCAAAACATGTATCTTACAAGTTGTCGAAGAACCCTCCCACTACGACAAGGCACTACATGCAATTGTGTATCAGACGTGATACGCGTTGCAGTTTACCTTGTGGTATATGCTCTTGTACACTTGGTACTTATACTTTGTGTTTTTCCCTCTCACTTCCTTTAGAACAATTTATACATGGGTTTATGATTTAATACATATGATTTAATACATAGTCTCTTTCCAAAAATCTAGTGTTTGTGTTAACAATCACCCTTCGATCTTTTAGACTAAATAAATCACCTTCATTTTTTTAGGATATCCCACAAACAGACAAACATTCATACGAATTACTGTTTCTAGGGCATACCCATAAAATGAATTTAGTAATTCCAAATAAATCATCATCCATCTAATCATTTCCATAAGAGTGCTACACCTTCTATCCGCCACACCATTCAGCTGGGGTATGCCCGGTGTAAACAATTTGAGATTTAATCTCAACTTCTGATTAATAGCTCCTAATTATCCTAAGAGGTACCCATCACGATTAAATCGTAATGACTAGATATATTTTCCATGACGCTTCACTGTACCAGCCTTGCAATTCTTGAATTAATCAAGGAACTTAGACATGCAGTGCATCAAACAAATATATCCATTTCAAGAATAATTCATCGATTGACGAATATTCATATCCACCTCTCATCCGGACAATCTTAGGACCACATAAATCATAATGAACTAATTCCAACATATATATCTTTGGTTCTGCACCCCTTTGCCTTGAAAAAGCAATTAGTCATTTTTACTCCCAAGCAAGACTCGAAAGTCAGATAGTTTTCACTTCAGATAAACCTAAGGGTCTATCGGCTATCAACTTTTGAATCCTACTCAAGTAAAATGATCTAGTCTTAGATGCCAAATATATTTTTAGTTCATATCCGAATATATCTTTCTCTTGCTAAGATTAGAAGATTTATTATTAATTACTATTTGTTGCATCTGTGGAATATACATGATTTAAGAGTATACAAATTGTTCACCAACGTACAATAACAGATTACAACTCTATCCTCCATTATAATGACCATGTCATTTAAATGAAATGGAGTATCCATCTATTAATGCATAGAAACCGAAATCAAATTCTTTCTATGAAAACGTACGTAAAACAATTTCTCATAATCAAACGTCTACTCATATCATTAGATAAATAGACAACTCCCACTGCAATAGCCACTACTCTTGTAGTTTTACCCATGTCATAACAATCTTATCCTTACTTAGTAATAAACATTTAGTGATTCCAGTATCTACACACTTTGTGTCAGTAAATGCCATGACTAATCATGTTTTAAACAACTAGTGAATAAGATATAAAACTTGTTCACATTATGATGAAAATGGCTTTCCTTTGCCACATGTTTTGCCAGAAGTTTTCCACCATATACATCCTATTGTAATTCAGGTGGAACTTACTCAAAAACATCTAGGCAATTCACGAAGAATTAAATTGATCTAGGTTTCCCTTCAATTTATACTCCATGCTTTCCCAATTCATTCATCAAATTAAATCATGATCTTCTGCCTTTTAACTTACTCAAGTATCAGAAGAGTTACATGAGACCATCATATTTCTATGAACCTCTCATCTCTTCACTAGAGACTTTAATAGGCATCATGAGACGTCCCTTGTGAGAACACACATGTATTTTCTTAAGCAGTAAAATTCAAAACCAAGATTCTTTTCTAATCATCTAATTTGGACAAGTAAATATAATTTCTTTTAGTTAATAATATGTGAGATAAAACCATTTGAAAATCAGAGAATCATAAATTAATTTACCGATCAAAACTTCGAATTTTATCCTTTTATATTGATTCCCTCAAAACAATATAAAAATAAAATTCACCGACATCTCAAGCACCGTGAGTCTGCAAGCCACGTTAGTGTGGACGTTTACAAACCCGAACATTTACAAGAGAAGGTTTTACCCATTAATTTCATTTGTCAACCTAACTTCATGACAAAATAATTAATAGTCGGTTCCTCTTTAGCCATGCAAATAGTAGCAGTGACTCCGTTGGGGAGGATACTAATTATTTACATCTAAGTGTGCACCATTATTTGATTCCAAGTCCGCTGCCCAAGCTTATGTGCCTTACTGTTGGAGAAGTACACACGCGCTCAGATAACTTTCTACAACCATCAATTATATAAGTTTGTACTAGTGAACCGCATATAAGCTCATCCGTTAGGGAGGAAGGCACTATAGCCAATGCGCAAGTCCATATGCATCACATTGCAAACAATAATTATTTAAAGAAGTTTGTACCAGTGATCCGTGAATAAACTCATCCGTTAGGGAGGAAGGCTCTTATTGCCAACGCGCAAGTTTACTCACATCACTTACAAACCAATATTGGAGGCCGTGGGAATTAATTACCAATCCCCTCTCCCACTTAGTTATTTAAGACCGAGGGTTTTTACATGCATATAATATTTCAGAATAAAATATGCAACCTAGCATGCTCATACTTCCAAATATATAACAATAATTGACCAATAAAACAATTATAGCAGTTATATATAAGGAAATAAATTGCCAAAAATAAGTTGACTTGATCAACACTCAAACATACATGCATATAATATACCAAATATAATACGCAATCTAGCATGCTTCTATTTAAGGCAATAAATCATAGAGAATCATGCATACATATATAACAATAATCAATTAATAAATCAATTATAACAGTTATATAACAGCGAATTCGATTGTTCGCCACCAATCACGAATGCGGAACCTGATGCAGACCAGTCGAACTTGATGCAAACCCGCTCGAACCTGGTGCAGAGTCGATCGAACCTGATGCAGACCAATTGAACCTGATGTGAATCTGCTCGAACCTGGTGCAGCATTGATCGAACCTAATGCAGACCAATCGAACCTGATGCAAATCCGCTCGAACTTGGTGCAGCATCGATCGAACCTGATGTAGACCAATCGAACCTGATGTGAATCCGCTCGAACCTGGTGCAGCATTGATCGAACCTAATGCAGACCAATCGAACCTGATGCAAATCCGCTCGAACCTGGTGCAGCATCGATCGAACCTGATGTAGACCAATCGAACCTGATGCAGACCCGCTCGAACCTGGTGCAGCATCGATCGAACCTGATGCAGACCAATCGAACCTGATGCAAATCCGTTCGAACCTGGTGCAGCATCGATCGAACCTGATGCAAATCCGTTCGAACCTGGTGCAGCATCGATCGAATTTGATGCAGACCAATCGAACCTGATGAAAATCCGCTCGAACTGTCGCTCGTCCAAGGGCCTACACTTGCACGGAACCAAGTTCAGCCCAACGCGCAACATCAAACTACACCAACTGTCGTTCAGGGTTCGAAACTGTAAGAAAATGGGAATCCAATCTCCACCGTCCAGAATCTAAGTCTGTGAGTTTTAAACATGCTGTCCAAATTACAGGTTGATCCAACGGTTAGATTGTGAGAAATAGCTCTTTTCCCTCGACTGCGCAGAACAGAATCGCCCAAAAAACTGCTTCTGTTTTCGGCGTATTTCCGACAACACAAAGCTCCAAATACAATCTTCACCGTTCATAATGTACATCCACAAAATCTGAACGTGCTGACGAAAAATCAGTCTGATCCGACGGTTGAAACTCCGGTTATTTCCTCTGCAATATCACTGTGCTGGATTTTCTCTCAATTTCTTCCTTCCATGTGAAATTGACGAACAGTTTTCGTCGAATCCTCTCACACACAACCATCAACGAACAGATATGATATAGGATATATTTCACATAGGGATATTCATGGTTTGCGCAGTAAAACCAAAACCCTAAACATGTGATCCTAATTTTGAAAAATTAATCACATAAACCCTAACCTAACGTGTCACGCTTCACCATGAAACCGAAGCTCTGATACCAATTGATGGCGCTTGGATCATTTGGTTAACATGACCCATTAGGATACCATGCGTTTCTATCACAGCGGAAGCAATAAATCATAGAAACGATTACCGTTCACCAAGGTATGTTGATGAAGATTGATTCTCGCAGGCAGCCTACGCAGTCCCACGAGAATGGCCATAACTTCCTCGTCTAATGTCGGAATTGAATGATCTTTGTGGTCAGATGATCCTCTCTTCAACGGCTTTCCATCAGTATATTGATCATAAAATTCTGAGCACTTTACGAATTTATATCAATTTCACAAGGTGGCGGACAGCAGCAGCAAACTACCTTCTGATCTTCTGCCGTATGTCCCAAGTCCGATCTCGACGTCGTGTGGGCGACGATCTACGAGACCTCCTCAATCTGCTCTCAACCCTCATCACACGTGAATAATCAGTTAGATTAGATTAGATTAGGGTTCCAGATAAGTTGAGGTGACTTATATACATGGGCTACAACAGGGACCAGGAGGAGAAATTGGGTTGGGCCTCCATTGGGCTTAAATATCCAAGCTTAGCCCAAAGCTTATACTTAAGTCCAATAATAATAATATATTCCACTAAAATATTATTATTGCACTACCGTACCAATCCTAAAATTACGTTTTGGGCTCCTTCTTATTATGAGCCCGTTAGTCTCCCCATGTTTAAGATATACAATGTCCATTAATTAATTTAAGTTACTGACAACTCAATTAATTAATATCTCATCCAAGAGTAGTACCACTCAACCTTATTATCATGTCGGAATAAATTCCACCTGCAAGGTTTACATGATAATCCTTATGAGCTCCTCAAGGGGACATCATCAACCTATGATGGATACGGATTCCTTCTACAATCTACAGCACACCATAGAGACAGCACTATTTCCCAACTCATCGAGTTTGTTGATTTAATTACATGTAAATCTCACCCATTGATGAATCAAAGAAATACATAATGCCCTACGTGTCGAGGTTATTGTATAGGGATTAAGAGCACGAACTTCCATAATAACTGAGATCAAGTTTTCCTATAAGTCAGTATAAGTCAAACGATCTCAAGCGGTCCTGCTCAATACACACAAGTGCACAAGTGTGATTCTATAGCCAAGACAAGCTAATACCAAACCACACTACAACCATCCCGATAGAGAGTCCCCGTCTATCTCGATTGTGAGCATCTGTTTATACTTTATAAGGAAACCGATAATATGATCTTCCGCGTGTTGTCGCACAACATATTATCTACAGTATAAAGTAAGTGGACTATTGCATCGAACATATAAATAAATTATAAGATGCAATCATTTGATCATATGATTCTCATTTCAAATTAATTGATATAACATTATTCATACAAAAAGCTAGACTTTTAGTATACAATCCAACATTTTCTTCATCATGATTCTCATTTTCATAATTATGCTGCATAAATCCTACACCATGATGCTCATTTCCTTCAGCATGATGCTCATTTCCTTCATCTTGATGATCATTTCTTACATCATTATGGCCATTTCCTTCATTATGATGCTACTTTCCTTCATTATAATATGTATTTCCTTCATCATGATACTTATTTCCTACATTATGATCCTCAATTTCTTCATCATGATGCATATTTTTTCATCGTAATGCAAATTTCCTTCATCATGATGCTCATTTCCTATATAATGATGCATGATTTCCACATCATAATGCACAATTCCTTCATCAAAGTGCTTACTTCATTCATCATGATGCACATTTCCTTCATCATAATGCTCATTTCCAACATCATGATGCTCGTTTTCATCATCTTGGTGATCATTTCCCTCATCATGATGCTCATTTCCTTCATCATGATGCATACTTTCTTCATCATGATACTCATTTCCTATATAATGATGCCCATTTCCTTCATTATGATGCATATTTCCTTCATCATGATGAAAATTTCCTACATCGTTATGGTAATTTCCTTCATTGCTGCTCATTTCCTTCAACATGATGCATATTTCCATCATAATAATGCTCATTTACTACACTATTATGCTCATTTCATTCGTAATGATGCATGTTTCCATCATCGTAATGCTCATTTCCATCATCATGATTCTTAGTTCCTTCATCATGATGCATAAATCCTTCATCATGATGCTCATTTCTTCCATCATGATGTTCATTTCCTTCATCATAATACATATTTCCATCACAATGATGCTCATTTCCTACACTATTATGCTCATTTCCTTCATCATAAAGCATGTTTCCATTATTGTAATGCTAATTTCCTACATCATCATGCTCATTTCATTCATAATGATGCATATTTCCTTCATCGTGATACTCATTTCCTAAGTCCCGATATCTATTTCCTTCCTCTTGATGCTCATTTCCTTTATCATGATGCTCATTCCCAACATCATGATGCTCATTTCCATCATCATGATGCTCATTTTCACAATCGTGATGCTCATTTCCTTTTTCATGATGCTTATTTTATTCATCATGAGCTTATTTAATATATCATAATGCTCTTTTTCTTCATCATGATTCTCATTTCCATAATTATGATGCATAAATCTTACACCATGATGCTCATTTCCTTCATTATGGTGCTCATTTCCTTCATCATGAAGCATAAAACCATGATGATGCTCATTTCCTACATCATGATGCTCATTTCTTTCATCATGATGCATATTTCATTCATCATGATACTCATTTCCTTCATAATGATGCTCATTTCCAACATCCTGATGCTCATTTCCATCATCATGATGCATATTTCCTTATTCGTGAGTCTCTTACCTACGTCATGATGCTTATTTCCTTCATCATGTTGCTCATTTCCTTCATCATGATGCAGAAATCCTTCATCATGATGCTCATTTACCACATCATTATGCTCATTTCCTTCATCATGCTGTATATTTCATTCATCAAGATAATCATTTCCTACGTTATTGTGGTCATTTCTTAATCATGATGCTCATTTCATTCATTTTGATGCATTTCCTTCATCACAATGCTCATATCTTAAATCATTTTTTATATTTCATTCTTCATGATGCTCATTTCCATAATCATGTGGATCATTTCCTACATCATGATGCCCATTTCATTCAAAATGATGCATATTTCCTTCATAATGATGCTCATTTTCTACATCATGCTGCATATTTCCTTCACCATTATGCTCATTTCCAACATCATGATGATCATTTCCTTTATCATGATGCAAATTTTCATCATAATGATGCTCATTTCAATCATCATGTTGCATAAATCCTTCATCATGATTTTCATTTCGTTCATCAATATATCATGATGCTTATTTCCTCCATCATGATGCTCATTTCCTTCATCATGATGATTAATTCCGACGTCATTATGGTCATTTCCTTCATCATGATATTCATTTCATTCATCATGATGCATATTTCCATCATCATGATGCTCAATTCCTTCATGATAGTGCTCATTTCATTCGTCATGACGCATATTTTCTTCATCATGGTGCTCATTTCCTTCATCATGATGCTCATTTCTTTCATCATGATGTATATTTCCTTCATCATTATGATCATTTCCTATGTCATTATGGTCATTTCATTCATCATGATGTACATTCTCTTCATCATGATGCTCTTTCCCAACATCATGCTGCATATTTCATTCATCATTATGCTCATTTCTCTCATCATTATGCAAATTATCATTATAATGATACTCATTTCCATCATCAAGATATATTAAATCCTTCATCATGATGCTCATTTTGTTCATCGTTAACGTATTTTCTTTATCATGACACTCACTTCCTTCATCATGATGGTTAATTTCGACATCATTATGGTCATTTCCTTCATCATGATGCTCATTTCATTCTTCATGATGCATATTTCCTTCATCATAACGCTCATTTCCTACATCATGATGCTAATTTCCTACATCATGATGCTTATTTCAATCATCATGATGCATAAATCCTTTATCAAAATGCTTATTTCCTACACCATGATGCTCATTTCTATCATCATGACGCTTGTTTCCTTCATCATGATGCTCATTTCCTACGTCATGATGCTCATTTCCTTTATCATGATGCATATTTTCCTTCATCATGATGCTCATTTCCTGCATCACGATACATATTTCCATCATCGTGATGCTCATTTTCTTCATCATGACGCTCATTTTTTCATCATGATGCATATTTCCTTTATCATGATGCTCATTACTACGTCATGATACATATTTCCTTTATCATGATGCTTATTTTCTTTATCTTGATGATCATTTCCTACATCACTATGTTCATTTCATTCATTATGATGCTCATTTCCTTCATCATTAAGCGTATTTCCTTCATCATAATGCTTTTTCCCTACATTATGATGCTCATTTCCTTCATAATGATGCAAGTTTCTTTCATCATATTGCAAATTTTCTTCATCATGATGCTCATTTCCTACATAATGATGCACATTTCCTACATCAAAATGCTTACTTCATTTCTCATGATGCAAATTTCCTTCATCATGATGCTCATTTCCTACATCATGAGGCATATTTCCATGATCATGTCGCTCATTTCCATCATCATGATGATCATTTCCCTTATCATGATGCTCATTTCATTCATTATATTGCATATTTTCTTCATCATGATACACATTTCCTAACTTATAATGCTCATTTCCTTCTTCATGATGCATATTTCCTACATCATGATATTAATTTCCTACATCATTATGATCATTTCCTTCATCATGATGCTCATTTCCTTCACCATGATGCGTAGTTCCATCATAATGATGCTCATTTCATACATTATTATGCTCATTTCCTTCATCATAATGCATGTTTCCATCATCATAATTCTAATTTCCTATATCATGATGCTCATTTCGTTCATCATGATGCATATTTCCTTTATCATGAGGCTTATTTCCTACATTATGATAAATATTTCCTTTATCAGGATTCTAATCTCTTTTATCATTATGCTCATTTCCTTCATCATGATGCTAATTTCCTATATCATGCTGCATATTTTCGTATTCACTATGCTTATTTCCATCATCATGATGATCAGTTACTTCATCATGATACTTATTTTCTTTATAACGATGCACATTTCCATCATCATGATGCACATCATGATGCTCATTTCGTTCATTATTATGCGAATTTTCTTTATCATGATACTCATTTCGTACATTATGATGCTCATTTCCTTCATCATGATGATTGATTCCAACGTCATTATGGTCATTTCCTTCATCTCAATGCTCATTTAATTCATCATTATGCATATTTCCTTCATCATGATGCTCATTTCCTCCATCATGATGCATGTTTCTTACTTTCTGATGCTCATTTCCAACATCGTGAAACTCATTTCATTCATCATGATGCATATTTCCTTCTTCATGATACTCATTTCCGACATCATGATGCTCATTTTCTTCATCATGATACATATTTTCCTTCATCATGATGCTTATTTCCTACATAACAATGCATATTTCCATCATCGTGATGCTCATTTCCTTCATCATGATGTTATTTCCTACATCACAATGCATATTTCCATATTCATGATGCTCATTTCCTTCATTATGATGCATAATTCCTTTATCACGATGCTCATTTCCTTCGTTGTGATGCACATTTCCTTCATTATGACGCTCATTTTGTTCATTTTGATGATCATACCCTACATTATTATGGTCATTTACTTTATTATGATGCTAATTTCTTTCATCATATTACATATTTCCTTCATCATGATACTTATTTCCTACATTATGATGCTCATTTCCTTCATCATGATGCACATTTCTTTCATCATAATGCATATTTCATTTCCTACATCATGATGTGTCTTTTCTACATCATCATGTACAATTCCTTCATCAGAATGTATACTTCATTCATCATTATGCACATTTCCTTCATCATAATATTCATTTCCCACATCATGATGCATATTTCTATCATCATAATGCTCATTTCCATCATCTTTATGATCATTTTCCTCACCATGATGCTCATTTCCTTCATCATGATGCATACTTTCTTCATCATGATACTCATTTCCTACATCTTGATGCTCATTTCCTTTATCATGATGCATATTTCCTCCATCATGATGATAATTTCCTACATCATTATGGTCATTTCCTTCATAGATGCTCATTTCCTCATCATATTGCATATTTTCATCATCGTACTGCTAATTTTATACATCATGACACATAATTCCTTCATCACGATACTCATTTCCTACGTCATAATGCACATTTCCTTCATCATGATGCTCATTTCCTTTATCATGATGCTTATTTCCTTTATTATGATGCTTGTTTTCTTCATCATGATGTTCATTTCTTCATCATGATTTATATTTCCTTTATAATGATGCTCTTCATCTACATCGTGATGCTCATTCCCTACATCATGATGCTCATTTCCATCATCATGATGCTCATTTCCTTCATCATGATGCTCATTTTCATAATCGTGATGCTAACTTCCTTCTTCCTGATGCGTATTTCCTTCATCACGGTGCTTATTTCTTATATCTTAAAGCTCATATTCTTCATCATGATTCTCATTTCGGTCATTATGATGCATAATTCCTTAATCATGATGCTCATTTCCTTCATCAAGATGCATATGTCCTTCGTCATGATGCTCGTGCCGTACATCATGTTGCTCATTCCCTTAAACTTGATGCATATTTTATTCATCATGATACACATTTCCCTCATCATGATGCTTATTTTCTAAATTATGAAGCTAATTTCCTAAACCATGATACTCATTTCCTTCATCATGATGATTTATTCCGACGTCATTATAGTCATTTCCTACATCCTGATGCTCATTTTCATCATCATGATGCATATTTCCTTATTCATAATTCTCTTTCCTAAGTAATGAAGCTTATTTCCTTCTTCATGTTGCTCATTTCCTACACCATGATGCGTATTTTCTTTATTACGATTCTCATTTCCTTAGTCATGATGCACATTTCCTTCAGGATGATGCTCATTTCCTTATCTTGATGATCATTTCCTACATCATTATGGTCATTTCCTTCATTATGATGCTAATTTCCTTCATCATAATACGTATTTCCTTCAAGATGCTCATTTTCTTCATCATGATACATGTTTTTTCAACGTAATGCATATTTCCTTCATCATGATGCTCATTTCCTACATCATTATGCACGTTTTCTACATTATAATGCACAATTCCTTCTTCAGAATGCTTACTTCATTCATCATGATGCACATTTCATTCATCATAATGCTCATTTCCAACATCATGATGCATATTTCAATCATCATGATGCTGATTACCATCATCTTGGGGATCACTTTCCTCACTATGATGCTCATTTCCTTCATCATGATGCATACTTTCTTCATCATGATACTCATTTCCTACATAATGATGCTCATTTTCTTCATCATGATGCATATTTCCTTCATCATGATGATAATTTCCTACATCATTATGGTCATTTCCTTCATCACTGCTCATTTCCTTCATCATGATGCGTATTTCCATCATAATAATGCTCATTTCCTATACTATTATGCTCATTTCCTTCATCATGATGCACGCATCCATCATCGTAATGCTAATTTACTACATCATGATGCTCATTTTGTTCATCATGATGCATAATTACTTCATCAAGATACTCATTTCCTACATCATAGTGCATTTTTCCTTCATCATGATGCTCATTCCTTTTATCATTATGCTAATTTCCTTCATTATTATGCATGTTTTCTTCATCATGATGCCCATTTCTTCATCATGATTCATATTTCCCTTATAATGATGCTCTTTATCTAATCCGTGATGCTTATTCCCTACATCATGACGCTTATTTCAATCATCATGATGCTCATTTCCTTCATCATGATGCTCATTTTCACAATCGTGATGGTTATTTCCATCATCATGATGCGCATTTCCTTCATCACGGTGCTTATTTCTTATATCACAAAGCTCATATTCTTCATCATGATTCTCATTTATTTCATCATGATTCTCATTTCCATCATCATGATGCATAAATCCTTCATCACGATGCTAATATTTTTCATCAAGATGCATATGTCCTTCGTCATGATGCTCATTTACATCATCATGATGCTCATTTCCTTCATCATGATGCATATTTCATTCATCATGATTCTCATTTCCTTCATCATGATGCACATTTCACATCATGATGCATAAATCCTTTCGTCATGAAGGAAATGATCATCATGATAAATGAAATACGCATAACGATGAACAAAATAAGCATTATGTCGTGTTCAAAAGGGAACTAGGTGGATATGTGTAGGAATCAATGTTCGAGTCGAAGTCAAAGGACTTGGGACTTGCAAATTGGACCTTGACCACAGTCGGGTGTTTATCCTACATGATGTTCTATATGCTCCGTAGATAACGCGAAATTTAACATAATTTGGGTTATGATCATTAATGATACTTGTTATGCATCTAGACATATAACTGATGGCTTTATGGTTTTAAATTGTAATAGAATGACATTAAGTTATTATGATGATTATTCAAATTTGCTAAATGCTCGTTCTTCTAGTAATGCAAATGTGAATGATGATGTTTGGTATGCTAGATTAGGTCATATTGGGCAAGATAGGATGAATAGACTTGTGAAAGAAGGATTGTTGAATCTTTCTTCTAAAGTCGAATTACCCAAATGCGAAAATTATCTTGCAGGCAAAATTACTAGTAAACCTTTTGGTGAATCTATTATGTCTTAATCTCCATTAAAAGTAATCCATTCTGATATATGTGGTCCTATAAATGTGAGAGCACGACATGGAGCTCACTATTTCATTATGTTCATTGATGATTATTCAGTATATTTGATATCTCATAAGTCTGAAGCATGGATTGTTTTAGATGATACTTGAGTGAAGTTGAAGACGTGAATATCTATCAGAACAATTCAAGAAATTTTGTAATGAAAAGGGCATAATCCGATAATTAATTGTTCCTTATATACCTCAATAAAATGGTGTTGCTGAAAGAAGGAATAGGACTTTGTTGGAGATGGTGAGATCCATGATGGCACAAGCTAATCTACTGATTCTTTTTGAGGAGATGCGTTGCTTACGACGGCTTATGTGCTTAATCGTGTACTTTCCAAATCGATTGCTTCGACTCCATATGAACTTTGGACGGGTAGAAAACTTGACTTAAGTAACCTAAGAGCTTGGGGATCAGCAGCTTAAGTACATTATGGTATTGAAGGAGAAGCCTTCTTTGTTTTACCAGAAAATGTAGATGTTTCTCCTGTTGATAAGGAAGAGCCCAGAAATGTCAAAGAAGCTCTGACTTGTCCGGCAAAGGAGAAATGGATGAAAGTGATAAAAGAGGAGAAGAAGTCTATGAAATCAAATCAAGTCTGGGAACTTGTAGATCTTCCGAAGGGACGAAAGGCAATTGGGAATAAATGGATTCTCAAAATCAAAAGAAAAGCTGATGGCTCAATAGAGAGGTGTATAGCTCTTCTGGTGGAAAAGGTTATACTCAACAAGAGGGTATTGACTATGAAGAAACTTTTTCACATGTGGTGAGGTTTGCTTCGATTCGTCTAATGTTGGCTATTGTGGCTAGTGTGGATTTAGAGTTACACCAAATGGATGTTAAGATTGCATTTCTCAATGGAGAACTAGAAGAAGAAATTTACATGCAACAGCCTGTAGGATTTATTTTTCGAGGTCAAGAGGATAAAGTTTGTAGATTGAAGAAGTCGATCTACGGACTTAAATGATCCTCTACACAATGGTATTTGAGATTTCACACCACGATCATCTCATATAACTTCGTTATGATAAACGAAGACCATAGTGTTTACATTAAATGGTCCAATGGATGTTTTGTAATTCTATCCTTGTATGTGGATGACATACTACTACCGGGTAATAGCTTAAACCATAAAAAGGTGGTTGTCTTCGAATTTCGAAATGAAAGATATGGGTGAAGCAGAGTACATACTTGGTGTGAAGATCCATAGGGATCGTTCAAAGAAATTATTGAGTTTGTCTCAAGAGACTTACATCAAGAAACTTTTTGAACAGTTCAAAATGGACACCTGCAAACCTATGGATACTCTTATTGTGAAAGGCGAATCATTGAGTCACCAGATGTGTCCCAAGACTCAAGATTAAAAGAATTAAATGGCCAGAATACTATATGCCAATGTGATTGACTGCAATTATTCTCTCTGTTATCATGGGAATAACAGTACATTGAATGGGTATACAGACATTGACTGGAGTGGTGATTTAGATAAACATAAATCAACTCCCGATTATGTCTTCTTGCTCAACAATGTAGCAATCTCATGGTGTAGCAAGAAACAGACTTGCATAGCACTGTCCACTATGGAAACAGAGTTTGTGGCATGTGCGTCTAAAGTTCAAGAGGCTATTTAGTTGAGAAGATTCATGAAATATTTGGAAGTCTCAAACACTCCAGTGGGCATTGTTTTAATTAATTGTGATAATTAGGCGATTATTGCCTGCACAAAAGACCCCAAATATCATGGAAAGACCAAACATGTTGACATGAAGTTCAACTTTGTTAGAGATATTGTAGACAAAAAGGTAATTCTTAGTTACATTTCTACTCGTTTGATGTTAGCAGATCTTTTTACCAAACCAATTTCCAAAGATGTACACATAGAACTTGTAAAGGGATTAGGTTTGCAAATGATTTAAAATGATGTATTGAATATGTATATGTATGTTAATGGAATAGTTAATGGCATAACTAGACATATATGTTTTATAAATTATATGTGATGGTTCATATATAATAGTATGTCGGCAAGTTATGATTAGCTCTCTCATACAAGCAATCACCTCTGGCATAGTCGGAGTGTAGAGATGAGATTACAAGCAATCACCTTCGCCACGAATAGAATCCAACTTGTTGTAAAGCTAAATCGACTGGGATCCTGTATGTTGGAGGGAGGATATCCGGGTTAAGTGTATTGGACACACTTGAACTTTGATTTACACGATGTCTAAATTAAATAAAATACGACATACGCTTTCTTGGAAGGAAGTTAAAGACATTGTGACATGTGTTTTGGAAAAACGACATGTGCTAAGTTGACACCAACAGGATTGAGAAAACTATCCCTATTTTCTCAAAAGTATGAGTCCTTATCTGTTACCCTTATGATTTTCTACTATATTCTAAGTTTTCACTTTGATGTTGCTACTTTAGCATGTTACCAAAAGACCTATTGTTAATAACGGCGATGCGGTACATGTCTAGGAAAGCAGCTACAATGGGAGACTGTAGATACTTAGTGAGATGGAAAGAACGTCTTAATTTAACATATACTATTGTGATTAATTGACTAGTCAATCAAGCAGGGTCTTGATTATGATGAATACATAGTTTACAAAATTAAGGGATTGAAAAGAAATATGTCAACTTATGTTAAATATTCAAGATTCTGGGGTATAGCGAGATTGTTGAGTTTCGTTGATAAAGGTCCCCATTTGCTATTTCTAGATTAGTCGGGTAGGAGATCTACAGTAGGGTTGGTCGGTTGATAGGTCTATGATCGGTTAATAGTTCCAATGCCTACTGACCCACATATCATCGACTGATCGCTCTGTAAAGTTGATAATGATATTACTTTTTATCACGTTTATTTTCCAAAGGTCCTCCTTTGCTATTTCTAGATTAGTCGAATAGGAGTTCTACTGTGGGGTTGGTCGGTTAACAAGATTACTTTTTATCGCATATATTTTCTAAACATCCCACTTTGCTATTTTTAGATAAGTTGGGTAGGTGTTCCATAGTAAGGTCAGTCGGTTGATTGGAAAGGTGGTCGGTTAATAGTTCTAACGTCTACCGACCCACATATCATCGACCGATCACCCTATATGCTTGATAATGAGATTAATTTTTAACGCGTCTACTTTTCAAAGGTATCCATTTGCTATTTCTAGATGGTCGGTCTACCGCAGTATGGTCGGTCCGTTGGTAAGTCAGGTGGTCGGTTAATAGTTCCAACCTCTACTGAATCACATATCATCGATCGATCGCCCTGTAAATGTGATAATGAGATTTATTTTTAATGTATCTATTTTCCAAAGGTCTCCCTCTGCTATTTTTGGATCTGTCGAGCAGCAATTCTATAGTAGGATTTGTCGGTTTGGTAGTCGGTTAATAGTTCTAATGTCTACCGACCAACATATGATCAACCGATCACCTTGTAAACTTGATAATGAGATTACTTTTTATCACGTCTATTTTCCAAAGGTCTCCCTTTGCTATTTCTCGATCAGTCGGGTAGGATATTTACAGTGGGGTTGGTCGGTTGGTCGATCTAGTGGTTGGTTAATAGTTCCAATGTCTATCGACCCTCATTTCATCGATCGATCGCCCTGTAACTTGATAATGAGATTACTTTTTATTGCGTCTATTTTCCAAAAGTCCTCCTTTACTATTTCTCAATCAGTCAAATAGGAGTCTACAGTATGATTGGTTGGTTAATGAGATTACTTTTTATCGCATATATTTTCCAAAGGTCCCTCTTTGCTGTTTCTAGATTAGCCGGGTAGGAGTTCCACAATAAGGTAAGTCGATTGGTCAGTTAGGTGGTTGGTCAATAGTTCTGATATCTGTCGTCCCGCATATCATCGATCGATCATCCAATATACTTGATAATGAGATTAATTTTTAATACGTCTACTTTCCAAAGGTCTCCATTTGCTATTTCTAGATCAGTCGAGTAGGAGTTCCAAAGTACGATCGATCTACTGGTTGGTAAGGTGGTCGGTTAAAAGTTCCAACCTCTACCAACCCGCATATCATCGACCGATCACCTTGTAACGTAATAATGAGATTAACTTTAAAGCGTCTATTTTCCAAAGGTCTCCCTCTACTATTTCTAGATCAGTTGGGTAGCAATTCTACTGTAGAGTTAGTCGGTTAGTAGGTCTAGTGCTCGGTTAATAGTTCAAATGTCTACTGTCCCACATATCATCGACCAATCGCCCTATATACTTGATAATAAGATTATATTTATCACGTCTATTTTTCATTGGTCTCCCTTTACTATTTATAGATCAGTCGGGTAGGAGTTCTACAATTTTCCAAAGGTCCCCCTTTGCTATTCTAAATCAGTCAGGTAGGAGTTCCACAATAGGGTTGGTAGGTTGGTCGGTCTGGTGGTCGGTTAATAGTTCTAAAGTCTATCGACCCATATATTATCGACCGATCACCTTGTAAAGTTGATAATGAGATTACTTTTTATCACGTATATTTTTCAAAGGTCCCCCTTTGCTATTTATAGATCAGTTGGGTAGGAGTTCTATAGAAGGGTATGTTGGTTGGTTAGTATGATGGTTGGTTAACAGTTCCAATGCCTACCGACCCATATATCTTTGGTCGATCACCCTGTAAACCTGATAATGAGATTAATTTTTAACGCGTCTATTTTCTAAAGGTCTCCCTCAACTATTTCTAGATCAGTTGGGTAGCAATTCTATAGCAGGGTTGGTCGTTTGGTCGGTCTGGTGGCTGGTTAATAGTTCTAATTTTTACTGACCCACATATCATCGACCGATAGCCCTGTAAACTTGATAATGAGATTACATTTTATCGCGTCTATTTTTTAAAGGTCTCCATTTGGTATTTCGAGAGTAGTCGGGTAGAAGATCCATAATAGGGTTAGTCGATTGGTCGGTATGATTGTCGGTTAAAAGTTTTATTGTCTACCGTCCCACATGCCATCGACCGATCGCCTTGTAGACTTGATAATGAGATTACTTTTAATCACTTCTATTTTCCAAATGTTCTCTTTTGCTATTTCTCGATCAGTCAAGTAGGAGTTCTACTATAGGGTTGGTCGGTTGGTCGATCTGGTAGTCAGTTAATAGTCTAATATCTACAGACCCACATATTATCAACTGATCGCCCTGTAAACTTTATAATGAGATTACTTTTTATCGCGCCTGTTTTCCAAAGGTCACCCATTTTAATTTCTATATTTGTCGGGTAGAAGTTCTATAGTAAGGTTGGTCGTTCTGGTGGTTGGTTAATAGTTCTAATATCTACCGACCAACATATCAGTGACTAATCTCCTTATAAACATGATAATGAGATTACTTTTTATCATCTCTATTTTCCAAAGGTCCCCATTTGCTATTTCTAGATCAGTCGGGTAGGAGTTCTACAGTAGGGTTGGTCGGTTGATAGGTGTGGTGGTCGGTTAATAGTTCCAATGCCTACTGACCCACATATCATCGACCGATCGCTCTGTAAAGTTGATAATTATATTACTTTTTATCGCGTTTATTTCCCAAAGGTCCTCCTTTGCTATTTCTAGATCAGTCAAATAGGAGTTCTACAGTGGGGTTGGTCAGTTCAAGATATTACTTTTTATCGCATATATTTTCTAAATATCCCATTTACTGTTTCTAGATCAGTTGGGTAGGTGTTCCATAGTAAGGTCAGTCGGTTGATCGGAAAGGTGGTCGGTTATTAGTTCTAACATCTACCGACCCATATATCATCGACCGATCACCCTATATGCTTGATAATGAGATTAATTTTTAATGCGTCTATTTTTCAAAGGTATCCATTTGCTATTTCTAGATGGTTGGTCTACTGCAGTATGGTCGGTCGGTTGCTAAGTCAGGTGGTCGGTTAATAGTTCTAACCTCTACTGAATCACATATCATCGATCGATCACCCTGTAAACGTGATAATGAGATTTATTTTTAATGCATCTATTTTCCAAAGGCCTCCCTCTGCTATTTTTGGATATGTAGGGCAACAATTCTATAGTAGAATTTGTCGGTTTGGTGGTCGGTTAATAGTTCTAATGTCTACCAACCCATATATTATCGATAGATCGCCTTGTAAAGTTGATAATGAGATTACTTTTTATCACATATATTTTCCAAAGGTCCCCATTTGCTACTTATAGATCAGTCGGGTAGGAGTTCTACAGAAGAGTATGTTGGTTGGTTGGTCTGATGGTTGGTTAATAGTTCCTATGCCTACCGACCCACATATCTTCGATCGATCACCCTGTAAACGTGATAATGAGATTAATTTTTAACGCGTCTATTTTCTAAAGGTCTCCCTCAACTATTTCTAGATCAATTGGTAGCACTTTTATAGCAGGGTTGGTCGTTTGGTCGATCTGGTTGCTGGTTAATAGTTCTAATTTCTACTGACCCACATATCATCGATCGATAGCCCTATAAACTTGATATTGAGAATATATTTTATCGCGTCTATTTTTTAAAGGTTTCCCTTTGGTATTTCGAGATTAGTTGGGTAGGAGTTCTATAGTAGGGTTAGTCGGTTGGTCGGTATGGTTGTCGGTTAAAAGTTTTAATGTGTACCAACCCACATGCCATCGACCAATCGCCTTGTAGACTTGATAATGAGATTACTTTTAATCACTTCTATTTTCCAAATGTTCTCCTTTGCTATTTCTCGATCAGTCAGGTAGGAGTTCTACTATAGGGTAGGTCGGTTGGTCGATCTGGTGGTCAGTTAATAGTTCTAATATCTACCGACCCACATATTATCAACTGATCGCCCTGTAAACTTGATAATGAGATTACTTTTTATCGCGCCTGTTTTCCAATGGTTTTCCATTGTAATTTCTATATATATCGGGTAGAAGTTCTATAGTAAGGTTGGTCGTTCTGGTGGTTGGTTAATAGTTCTAATTGTTGGATTGTATACTAAAAGTCTAGCTTTAGTATGAACAATGTCATAACAATATTTGAAATGAGAATCATTGATCAAATGATTGCATCTTATAATTTATTTTATATGCATGATGCAATAGTCCATTTACTTTATACTGTAGATAATATGTTGTGCGAAAACACGCGGAAGATCATATTATCGGTTTCCATATAAAGTATAAACAGATGCTCACAACTGAGATAGACGGGGACTCTCTATCGGTATGGTTGTAGTGTGGTTTGATATTAGCTTGTCTTGGCTATAGAATCACATTAGTGCACTTGTGTGTATTGAGCAGGACCACCTGAGGTCGTTCTTCTTATACTGACTATATAGTAGAACTTGATCTCTGTTATTATGGAAGTTCGTGCTCTTAATCCCTATACAATAACTTCGACACGTAGGGCAGTATGTATTTCTTTGATTCATCAATGGGTGAGATTTATAAGTATTAAATCAACAAACTCGGTGAGTTGGGAAGTAGTGTTGTATCTATGGTGTGCTGTTGATTGTAGAAGGAATCCATGTCCGTCATAGGTTGATGATGTCCCCTTGAGGAGCTCATAAGGTTTATCATGTAAATCTTGCAAGTGGATTAATTTCCGGCATGATAAAAAGGTTGAGTGGTACTACTCTCGGATGAGATATTAATTAATTTGAGTTGTCAGTAACTTAATTAATTAATGGACATTGTATATCTTAAACATGGGGAGACTGTCGGGCTTATAATAAGAAGGAGCCCAGAACATAATTTTGGGATTGGACGGGTAGTGCAGTAATAATATTTTAGTGGACTATATTATTATTATTGGATTTAATTAAAAGCTTTGGGCTAAGCTTGGTTAATTAAATTCAATTGAGGCCCAGCCCAATTTCTCCTCCTGGTCCCTGCTGTAGCCCAATATATAAGTGAACTCAGCTTCCTGGAACCCTCAGATTATTCCTGCGCCTCTTTTGGTGATAGAAGGGAAGAGAAGCAGATTGAGAGATCCTGCAGACTGTTGCCCACACAACAGCAGGATCACACTTGGGACATACAGTAGAAGATCAGAGGTGTTCTACACTGCTGTTCATCCTCTACATCAACCCAGAAGTACGGTAAAAACGGTTTAATCGCTTCCGCTGATTTGTTTTACTGTTTATCCTAACGATCACGTTTGAACCACAAGATCCAATTGCCCAACACTAATATCTACCGACCCACATATCAGCGACTGATCTCCTTATAAACATGATAATGAGATTACTTTTTATCATGTCCATTTTCCAAAGGTCCCCATTTGCTATTTCTAGATCAGTCAGGTAGGAGTTCTATAGTAGGGTTGGTCGGTTGATAGGTCTGGTGGTCGATTAATAATTCCAATGCCTACTGACCCACATATCATCGACCGATCGCTCTGTAAAGTTGATAATGATATTACTTTTTAATGGGTATATTTTTCAAATGTCCTCCTTTGCTATTTCTAGATCAGTCGAATAGGAGTTCTACAGTGGGGTTGGTCGGTTCACGATATTACTTTTTATCGCATATATTTTCTAAATATTCCACTTTGCTGTTTCTAGATCAGTCGGGTAGGTGTTCCATAGTAAGGTCAGTCGGTTGACCGGAAAGGTGGTTGGTTAATAGTTCTAACGTCTACCGACCCACATATCATCGAAGGATCACCCTATATACTTGATAATGAGATTAATTTTTAACGTTTCTACTTTCCAAAGGTATCTATTTGCTATTTCTAAATGGTCGGTCTACCACAGTATGGTCGATCGGTTGGTCAATCAGGTGGTCGGTTAATAGTTCCAACCTCTACTGAATCACATATCATCAACCGATCGCCCTATAAACGTGATAATGAGATTTATTTTTAACGCATCTACTTTTCAAAGGTCTCCCTCTGCTATTTTTGGATCTGTCAGGCAGCAATTCTATAGTAGGATTTGACGGTTTGGTGGTCGGTTAATAGTTCTAATGTCTACCGACCAACATATCATCGATCGATCGCCTTGTAAACTTGATAATGAGATTACTTTTTATCATGTCTACTTTTCAATGGTCTTCCTTAGCTATTTCTCAATCAATCGGGTAGGATATTTACAGTGGGATTGGTCAGTTGGTCGATCTGGTGGTTGGTTAATAGTACCAATATCTACCGACCCTCATTTCATCGATCGATCGCCCTGTAAACTTGAAAATGAGATTACTTTTAATTGCATCTATTTTCCAAAAGTCCTCCTTTACTATTTCTCAATCAGTAGAATAGGAGTCTACAGTATGGTTGGTCAGTTAATGAGAGTACTTTTTATCGCATCTATTTTCCAAAGGTCCCCCTTTGCTGTTTCTAGATTAGCCGGGTAGGAGTTCCACAGTAAGGTAAGTCGGTTGGTTAGTCAGGTGATCGGTCAATAGTTCTGACATCTGTCGTCCCGCATATCATCGACCGATCACCCAATATACCTGATAATGAGATTAATTTTTAACGCATCTACTTTCCAAAGGTCTCCGTTTGCTATTTCTAGATCAAACGGGTAGGAGTTCTATAGTACGGTCGTTCTACTGGTTGGTGAGGTGGTCGGTTAAAAGTTCCAACCTCTACCGACCCACATATCATCGATCGATCACCTTGTAACGTAATAATGAGATTAACTTTTAACGCGTCTATTTTCCAAAGGTTTTCCTCTACTATTTCTAGATCAGTTGGGTAGCAATTCTTCTGTAGAGTTGGTCAGTTAGTAGGTCTAGTGCTCGGTTAAAAGTTCAAATGTCTATTGTCCCACATATCATCGACCGATCACCCTATATACTTGATAATGAGATTATATTTTATCGCGTCTATTTTTTAAAGGTCTCCCTTTGCTATTTATAGATCAGTCGAGTAGGAGTTCTACAGTTTTCCAAAGGTCCCTCTTTGCTATTTCTAAATCAGTCGGGTAGCGTTTCCATAATAGGGTTGGTCGGTTGGTCGGTCTGGTGGTCGGTTAATAGTTCTAATATCTACCGACCCACATATTATCGACCGATCACCTTGTAAAGTTGATAATGAGATTACTTTTTATCACGTATATTTTCCAAAGGTCCCCCTTTGCTATTTATAGATCAGTCGGGTTGGAGTTCTACAGAAGGGTATGTTGGTTGGTCAGTGTGATGGTTGGTTAACAGTTCCAATGCCTACCGGCCCATATATCTTCGACCGATCACCCTGTAAACTTGATAATGAGATTAATTTTTATCGCATCTATAATAGTCTTGGTCGGTTAACGAGATTACTTTTTATTGCGTCTATTTTCCAAAGATCCCCCTTTACTGTTTCTAATTCAGTCGGGTAGGAGTTCCATAGTAAGGTCAGTCGGTTGGTCGGTCACGTGGTCGGTTTATAGTTCTAATGTTTACCGACCAACATATCATCGACCGGTCGTCTTATATACTTGGTAATGAGATTATTTTTTAACATATCTATTTTCTGAAGATCTCCCTTTTCAGGATCCGTCGGGTAGGAGTTCCACAGAACGATCAGTCAATTGGTCAGTTAGATGGTCGGTAATAGTTCCAATCTCTAACAAACCACATATCATCAACTGATCGTCCTGTAATCTTGATAATGAGATTAATTTTAAAGCATCTATTTTTCATATGTCTCCTCAGCTATTTCTAGATCAGTCGGGTTATAATTCTACAGTAGGGTTAGTCATTTGGTCGGTCTGATGGTCGGTTAATAGTTTCAATTTCTACTGAACCACATATCATCGATCGATCACAATATAAACATGATAATGAGATTATATTTTATTGCGTCTATTTTTTAAAGTTCTCCCTTTGTTATTTCTAAATCAGTCGGGTAGGAGTTATACAGTTTTTTCAAAGGTCCCTCTTTGCTATTTACAGATCTGTCGGGTAGGACTCCCACAGTAGGGTTTGTTGGTTAGTCGGTCTGGAGGTCGGTTAATAGTTTCAATGTCTACCGACCCACATATCATCAATTGGTCGCCCTATAAACTGATAGTGAATTTACTTTTTATTGCGTCTATTTTTCAAAGGTCTCCCATTATAATTTCTAGATCAGTCGGGTAGGAGTTGTACAATTTTTTCAAAGGACTCCCTTTACTATATCTGGATCAGTCGGTAGGAGTTCCACAACATGGTTGGTCGGTTGGTTGGTCTGGTGATTGATTAATAGTTCCAATATCTAACGACCCACATAACATCTATCGATCACCTAGTAAACTTGATAGTGATATAACTTTTTATCATGTCTATTTTCCAAAGGCCCCCCTTTGCTATTTCTCGATCAGTAAGGTAGGAGTTCTACAGTAGGGTTAGTCGGTTGATCGGTCTTGTAGTCGGTTATTATTTTCAATTTCTATCGACCCACATATAATCGACCGATCGCCCTATAAACTTGATAATGAGATTACATTTTATCGTGACTATTTTTCAAAGGTCTACCTTTGCTATCTCTAGATCTGTCGGATAGGAGTTATATAGTTTTTTCAAAGGTCCCTCTTTTCTATTTACAAATCAGTCGGGTAGGAGTTCCACAGTAAGGTTGGTCAGTTGGTCGGTTGGTCGGTCTGGTGGTCGGTTAATAGTGTCAATGTCTACCGATCCACATATCATCGATCGATCACCTTGTAAACTTGATAGTGAGATTACTTTTTATCACGTCTATTTTCCAAAGGTCCTCCTTAGCTATTTCTTGATTAGTCGGGTAGTAGTTCTACAGTGTGGTTGATCTTTTGGTTGACCTGGTGTAAGTTAATAGTTTTAATTTCTACTGACGAACATATCATCGACAGATCGCCCAGTAAACTTGATAATGAGATTACTTTATATCACGTCTGTTTTCCAAGGTCACTCACCCATTTTTATTTTTAGATATATTGGGTAGGAGTTCTACAGTAGGGTTGATCGATCTGTTGGTTGGTTAATATTTTCAATATCTACCGACCCACATATCATAGACCGATCGCCTTGTAAACTTGATAATGAGATTATTTTTTATCCCATATATTTTCCAAAGGTCTCCCCTTACTATTTCTAGATCAGTCGAGTAGGAGTTCTACAGTAGGGTTAGTTGGTTGGTCGGTCTAGTGGTCGGTTAATAGTTCCAATACCTACCGACCCACATATCATCGACAGATCGCCTGTATACTTGATAATGAGATTTCTTTTTATCGCGTCTATTTTTCAAATGTCCTCCTTTACTATTTCTAGATCAGTCAAATAAGAATTATATATTAGTATTGGTTAGTTAACGAGATTACTTTTTATCGCGTCTATTTTCCAAAGGTCCCCCTTTGCTATTTCCAGATCAATCGGGTAGGGGTTCCACTGTAAGGTTAGTTGGTTTGTCGGTTAAAAGTTACAACATTTACCGACCCACATATCATCGATCGATCGCCCTACATACTTGATGATGATATTATTTTTTATCGCGTCTATTTTCCGATGGTCTCCCTTTACTATTTCTAGATCAGTCGGGTATGAGTTCCACAGTATGGTCGGTCGGTTTGTCAGTTAGGTGGTTGGTTAATAGTTCCAACCTCTAATGATCCACATGTCATCGACCTATTGCCCTGTAAACGTGATAATGAGATTAATTTTTAATGCGTTTATTTTACAAAGATCTCCCTCAGCTATTTCTAGATCAATCGAGTAGCAATTCTATAGTAGGGTTGGTCGTTTGGTCTGTCCAGTAGTCGGTTAATAGTTTTAATTTCTACCGACCCACATATCATTGACTGATCGCCCTGTAAACTTGATAATGAGATTATATTTTATCAAGATTATTTTTTCAAGGTCTCCCTTTGCTATTTTTATATTAGTCGGTATGAGTTATATAGTTTTTCCAAAGGTCCCTCTTTGCTATTTACAGATCAGTCGGGTAGGAGTTCCACAATAGGGTTGGTCGGTTGGTGTGTTTGGTGGTCGGTTAATAGTTCCTATATCTTTCGACCCACATATCATCGACCGATTGCCTTGTAAACCTGATAGTGATATTACTTTTTATCACGTCTATTTTCCAAAGGTCCTCCTTTGCTAATTCTTGATTAGTCGGGTAGGAGCTCTACAGTAGAGTTGGTAGGTTGGTCGGTCGGGTGGTCGGTTAATAGTTCTAATGTCTACTGACCCACATATCATTGATCGATCACCCTATAAACTTTATAATGAGAATACATTTTATCTCGTCTATTTTTCAAATGTCTCCCTTTGCTATTTCTAGATCAGTCAGGTCAGAGTTCTATAGTTTTTCCAAAGGTCTCTCTTTGCTATTTCTAGATCAGTCGGGTAGGAGTTTCACAGTAAACTTGGTCGGTTGGTTAGTCCGGTTGTCGGTTAATAGTTCCAATATCTACTGATTCACATATTATCGATCGATCTCCTTGTAATCTTGATATTGTGATTGCCTTTTATCACGCCTACTTTCCAAAGGTCTTCCTTAGCTATTTCTCGATTAGTCAGGTAGGAGTTCTACAGTATGATTGATCCTTTGGTCGACTTGGTGATCGGTAAATAGTTCTAATTTCTACCGACAAACATATCATCGACAGATTGCCCTGTAAATTTGATAATGAGATTATTTTTTATCGCGTCTGTTTTCCAAAAGTCACTCACCCTTTGCTATTTCTAGATTTATCAGGTAGGAGTACTACAGTAGGGTTGGTCGGTCTATTGGTCGGTTAAAAGTTCCAATGTCTACTGACCCTCATATTATCGATCGATCACCTTGTAAATATGATAATGAGATTACTTTTTATCCCGTATATTTTCCAAAGGTCCCCCTTTACTATTTCTAGATCAGTCAGGTAGGAGTTCTACAGTATGGATGGTTTGTTGGTCGGTCTAGTTGTCTGTTAACAACACCAATGCCTACTGACCCACATATCATCGATAGATCGCCCTATTTTATCGTGTCTATTTTCCAAATGTCCTCCTTTGCTATTTCTAGATTAGTCGAATAAGAGTTCTATAGTGGTGTTGGTCAGTTAACGAGATTACTTTTTATTGCATCTATTTTCCAAAGATCCCCCTTTGCAGTTTCCAGATTAATCGGGTATGGGTTCCACAGTAAGGTCAGTCGATTGGTCAGTTTATAGTTCCAATGTTTAACGACCCACATATCATCGATCAATCGTCCTATATATTTGATGATGAGATTATTTTTTAACACGTCTTCCAATGGTTTCTCTTTACTATTTCTAGATCAGTTGGTAGGAGTTCAACAGTACGGTCGGTTGGTTTTTCAGTTAGGTGGTCGGTTAATAGTTCCAACCTCTAACGACCCACATGTCATCAATCGATCGCCCTATAAACATAATAATGAGATTAATTTTAATGCGTTTATTTTCTAAAGGTCTCTCTCAGCTATTTCTAGATCAGTTGGGTAGCAATTCTACATTAGGGTTAATCATTTGGTCGGTCTGGTGTTCGGTTAATAGTTTCAATTTCAACCGACACACATATCATCGATCGATCACCCTGTAAACTTGATAATGAGATTACATTTTATCGCGACTATTTTTCAAAGGTCTCCCTTTGCTATTTCTAAATCAGTCAGGTAGGAGTTATACTGTTTTTCCAAAGGTCCCTCTTTGCTATTTACAGATCAGTCGGATATGAGTTCCACAGTAGGGTTGGTCGGTTGGTCGGCCTGGTGGTCGATTAATAGTTCCAATGTCTACTGACCTACATATCATCAACTGATCACCTTGTAAACTTGATAGTGATGTTTCTTTTTATCACGTCTATTTTCCGAAGGTCCCCCTTTGCTTTTTCTCGATTTGTCGGCTAGGGGTTCTACAGTAGAATTGGTCGATTCATCGATCTGGTGGTCGGTTAATAGTTCCAATGTCTACCGTCCCACATATCATCGACTGATCGCCCTATAAACTTGATAATGAGATTACATTTTATCTCGTCTATTTTTAAAGGGCCCCCCTTTGCAATTTCTAAATCAATTGGGTAGGAGTTCTACAGTTTTACCAAAGGTCTTTCTTTGCTATTTCTAGATCTGTCGGGTAGGAGTTCCACAGTAGGCTTGGTCGGTTGGTCGGTCCGGTTGTCGATTAATAGTTCCAATATCTACGGATCAACATATTATCGACTGATCGCCTTGTAAACTTGATAGTGAGATTACTTTTTATCACGTAGGTGGCATAGCTATTTTTTGATTTTTCGGGTAGGAGTTCAACAGTATGGTTGATCCTTTGGTTGACCTGGTGGTCTGTTAATAGTTCTAATTTCTACCAACGAACATATCATCGACCGATCACCCTGTAAAATTTATAATGAGATTACTTTTTATCGCGTCTGTTTTCCAAATGCCCTCCTTTTCTATTTCTAGATCAGTCGAATAAGAGTTCTACAATAGAGTTGGTCAGTTAATAAGATTACTTTTTATCGCGTCTATTTTCCAAAGGTCGCCCTTTGTTGTTTCAAGATCAGTCGGGTAGGAGTTCCACAGTAAGGTCAGTCGGTCGGTCATTGTGGTGGTCGATTACTAGTTCCAACATTTACCGACCGACATATCATTGACCAATCGCCCCTATATACTTGGTAATGAGATTATTTTTAACGCGTCTATTTTTCAAAGTTCTCCCTTTACTATTTCTAGATCAGTTGGGTAGGAGTTCCACAGTAAGGTCGGTCAGTTAGTCAGTTACGTGGTCGGTTAAAAGTTCAAACCTCTAAACACCCATATTTTATCAATCGATTGTCCTGTAAACGTGATAATGAGATTAATTTTTATCGCCTTTATTTTCCAAAGGTCTCCCTCAGCTATTTCTTGATTTGTCGGGTAGCAATTGTACAGCAGGATTGGTCATTTGGTCGATCAGGTGGTCGATTAATAGTTCTAATTTCAATAGACCCACATATCATCGATCGATCGCCTAGTAACCTTGATAATGAGATTATATTTTATCGCGTCTATTTTTTAAAGGGCACCCAATGCTATTTCTAAATCAGAAGGGTATGAGTTATATAATTTTTCCAAAGGTCCCTCTTTGCTATTTACAGATCATTATTTGGGTAGGAGTTCCACAGTAGGGTTGGTCGATTGGTCAGTCTGATGGTCGGTTAAAAGTTCTAAGGTCTACTGACCCACATATCATCAATCGATCACCCTATAAACTTGACAATGAGATTACATTTTATCGTGTCTACTTTTCAAAGGTCTTCCTTTGCTATTTCTAGATAGTGGGGTAGGAGTTCTACGGTTATTCCAAAGGTCATCCTTTGCTATTTCTAGATCAGTCGGGTAGGAGCTCCACAGTTGGTTGGTCTGGTGGTCAGTTAATAGATCCAATGCCTACCGACCCAGATATCATCAATTGATCGCCTTGAAACTTGATAGTGAAATTATTTTTATCACGTCTATTTTCCAAAGATCCCCCTTTACTATTTTTAGATCAGTCGGTCAGGAGTTCTACAGTAGGGTTGATCGATTAGTCGATCTGGTGGTCGGTTAATAGTTTCAATATCTACCGATCAACATATCATCGACCGATCACCCTGTAAACTTAATAATGAGATTACTTTTTATTGCTTCTATTTTTCAAAGGTCACCCATTGCTATTTATAGATCTGTCGGGTAGGAGTTCTATAGTAGGGTTGGTCGGTCTGGTGGTAGGTTTGTAGTTCTAATGTCTACCGACCCACATATCATCGACCGATCGCCTTGTAAACTTGATAATGTGATTAATTTTTATCACGTTATTATTTCAAAGGTCCCCCTTTACTATTTCTAGATTAGTCGGGTAAAATTTCTTCAGTAGGGTTTGTTGGTTGGTTGGTCAGGTGGTCGGTTAATATTTCTAATGCCTACCGACCCATATATCATCGATCGATCACCCTGTAAACTTGATAATGAGATTACTTTTTATCGTGTCTATTTTCCTATGTCTTTCTTTACTATTTCTAGATCAGTCGAATAAGAATTCTATAGTAGTGTTTGTTGGTTAACGAAATTTCTTTTTATCGGATCTATTTTTCAAAGGTCAGTCGATTAGTCGGTCAACTGATTGGTTAATAGTTTCAACATTTACCAACCCACCTATCATCGATCGATATCCTATATACTTGGTAATGAGATTATTTTAAAATGCGTCTATTTACCAAAGGTCTCCCATTACTATATCTAGATCAGTCGGGTAGGAGTTCCACCGTACGGTCAGTCGGTTGGTCAGTTAGGTTGTCGGTTAATAGTTCCAATCTATAACAACCCACATATCATCGACCGATCACCCTGTCAACTTTTAATGCGTCTACTTTCCAAAGGTCTCCCCTAGCTATTTCTAGATCAGTCGGGTAGTAATTCTACTATAGGGTTGGTCATTTGGTCTGTCTGGTGGTTGGTTAATAGTTCGAATTTCTAACGATCCACATATAATCGGCCGATGGCCCGGTAAACTTGATAATAATATTATATTTTATCGCGTCTAATTTTCAAAGGTCTCTCTTTGCTATTTCTAAATCAGTCGGGTAGAAGTTATACAATTTTTCAAAGGTCCCTCTTTGCTATTTACAGACCAGTCAGGTAGGAGTTCCATAGTAGGGTTGGTCGGTTAGTTTGTCTGGTGGTCGGTTAATAGTTCCAATATCTGTCGACCCACAAATCATCTCCCGATCACCTTGTAAACATCAATTTTCAAAGGTCTCCAATTGCTATTTCTTGATCAGTCGGGTAGGAGTTCAATAGTAGGGTTGGTCGGTTGGTCAATCTGGTGGTCGATTAAAAGTTCCAATGTCTACGGACCAACATATCATCGACCGATCGCCCTGTAAATTTGATAATGAGATTACTTTTTATTGAATCTGTTTTCTAGAGGTCACCCATTGTTATTTCTAGATCTGTCAGATAGGAGTTCTACAATAGGGTTGGTCAGTCTTGTGGTAGATTAATAGTTCCAATGTCTACCGACCCACATATCATCGACCGATTGCCATGTAAACATGATAATGAGATTAAATTTTATCATGTCTATTTTCCTAAAGTCCCCGTTTACTATTTCTAGATCAATCGGGTAGGAGTTCTACGGTAGGGTTCATCTGTTCGTCGGTCTAGTGATCGGTTAACAGTTCCAATTTCTATCGACCCATATATCATCGACCGATCGCCATGTAAACTTGATAATGAGATTAATTTTTGTCGCGTCTATTTTTTAAATATTTTCCTTTGCTATTTCTAGATCAGTCGAATAATTGTTTTATAGTAGTGTTGGTCGGTTAACAAGATTAGTTTTTATCGCGTCTATTTTCCAAAGGCTCCCTTTGCTATTTCTAAATCAGTCGTGTCACAGTTTCACAGTAAGGTCAGTTGGTCGGTCGGTCAGGAGGTCGATTAATAGTTCCAATGTCTACCAACTCACATATCATCGATTTATCGCTCTATATAGTTGATAATGAGATTTTTTTAACGTGTCTATTTTCTAAAGGTCTCCTTTACTATTTCTAAATCAGTCAGGTAAGAGTTCCACTGTACGGTTGGTGGGTTGCTCAGTTAGGTTGTCGGTAAATAGTTCCAACCTCTACTGACCCACATATCATCGGTCGATCGCCCCGTAAATGTGATAATGATATTAATTTTAACGCGACAATTTTCTAAAGGTCTCCCTCAGTTATTTCTTGGTCATTTGGTAGGTCTGGTGGTCTGTTTATTGTGTTTATTTTTCGAAGGTCTCCCTTTGCTATTTCTAGATCAGTCGGGTAGGAGTTCTACAATTTTTTCCAAAGGTCCACTTTTGCTATTTCCAAAGCAGTCGGGTAGGAGTTCCACAGTAGGGTTGGTCGGTTGATCGGTCTGGTGGTTAGTTAATAGTTTCAATGTCTACTGACCCATATATCATCGACTTATTACCCTGTAAACAAGATAATAAAATTACTTTTTGTCACGACTATTTTCCAAAGGTCTTCCTTTGCTATTTCTAGATTAGTTGGGTAGGAGTTCTACATTAGAGTTGGTCAGTTTATGATATTACTTTTTATCGTGTCTATTTTCCAATAATCCCCCTTTGCTATTTCTAGATCAGTCGGGTAGGCTTCCAATGTAGGGTCGGTCGGTTGGTTGGTCAAGTGGTCGTTAATAGTTCCAACGTCTACTGATCCACGTATCATCGACCAATCACCTTGTAAACTTGATTAAGAGATTTATTTTTAACGCGTCTATTTTCAAAAAGCCCCCTTTGCTATTTCTAGATCAGTCGAGTAAGTTCCATAGTAGGGTCAGTCAGTTGATCGGTCAGGTGGTCGGTTAATAGTTCCAACGTCTACCAACCCATATATCATCAACAGATTGCTCTGTAAAATTGATAATGAGATTAATTTTTAAATCATTTATTTTTCAAAGGTCTTCTTCTGCTATTTCCAGATCAGTCGGGTAGTAATTCTACAGTAGGATTGGTAGGTTGATCGATCGGGTGGTCGGTTAACAGTTCATTGATCGAGGTACTATTGCTGGTGTTGGGGTTTTCCATAATTGCAGAGGGTTCTACATGGGTGGCTTCTCTAGCAGATTTGGCCGTGACTTTGCTTTTGAAGCAGAACTTACTACTGCTTTAATGGTTATTGAGTTGGCATATGATAGAGGATGAAACTCTCTTTGGTTGGAGTCTGACTCGACTTATGTGGTATATGCCCTTTCTTCTCTATCTCTGGAGCTGCCTTGGAGACTTCTTTCTCGATGACAAAGAAGCATTGAGATTACTCGAATGATGTATTTTCGAGTCTCTCCCATCTATCGTGAGGAGAATGTTGTGGCTGATCATCAAGCTGATGTTGGAGGGAATTTCGTTTGGAATGTTTATGCAACTCTTGATATTCTCCGTCTTATATTTGCAGATATGAACTTTGAACTCTAGGATTAAATGAATTTTTGGAATTGTTGCTTGCTGGGTCACTCTGGTTTCTCACCAGTGCGTTTGTATGCAAAGGATATTTCGTCTCTCCGGTGGCGATGCCGCGGGGTGTGTCAGGTGATATATTTTCTTTTGGTCTTTGTGTACATCATTTCCATTTTGAGTCTTTGATGCTTTTTATATTGATTCACAGTGATTGGAATAATTGGAGTGTTTGGATGCTGTAGTGGATTGATTTTGAGCGCCAGGGCTCTCTTTTGATCTATGTTAGATAGTGAGTTTTATGAAATTCTTTGGAAGGTGCTCTTTTCCTCTATATGGGTTTTTCCCACTGGGTTTTTCCATATAGAGGTTTTTACCGAGGCCGTCTAGGGTGGTTAGCTCAGCCATAGGATTTATTTTCAGCCATGTATTCGGCTGTACAGATTTAGACCTCATGTTAGGGTAGGTTTGTTTGATCGGGTAACAGGATCCCTTGCTTGTTCCCATGTTGGTTGGATTGCAGGATCCTTCTCCTGCACCCATTTGTATTGTGTTTTTTTGGTCTCCATTGTAGACTTATGGTTTACTTGATTTATTATATTATTTAGTTTGCTCATTTCCTTCAACATGATGCTCCTTCATTGATCATGATGTAAATTTCCTTTCTCATGATGCTCATTTCCATCATCTTATTAATCATTTCCATCATCATGATACTCAATTCCTATATCATGATGCATATTTCCTTCATCATGATGCTCATTTCCATCATCATGATTCTTATTTCCTTCATCATTATGCTCATTTCCTACATCACGATACTAATTTCCTTCATCATGATGCATATTTCCTACATCTTTATGGTCATTTTTTTCATCATGATGCATATTTCCTTCATCATGATGTTCATTTCCTACATCATGAGGCTCATTTCATTGATCATGATGCTTGTTTCCTTTATCATGATTCTCATTTCCATCATCATGATGCATAAGTCTATCATCATGATTCATATTTTCTTCATTATGATACATGTTTCCTTCATCGTGATGCCTATTTCCTACATCATGATGCTCATTTCCTTCATCGTGAGGCATATTTTCTTCTTTGTGATGCTCATTTCCAACACCATGATGCTCATTTAATTCATAAAGATGCTCATTTCATTAATCTTGATAAATATTTCCTTCATCGTGATTCTTATTTCCTTCATTATGATGCGTATTTCCTTCATCATGATGCTCTTTTTCTTCATCATGATGTGTATTTACTTCATAATGATGCTTATTTCCCTTATTATAATGCTCAATTATTTCAATATGATGTATATTTCCTTGATCATGACGTTTTTTCCTACATCATGAGGCATATTTCCTTCATCATGATGCTCATTTCCTTCATCATGATGCATATTTTCTTCATCATGATACTCGTTCCTTCATCATGATGCTCATTTACATCATCATGATGCTCATTTCCTTCATCATAATGCGTATTTCCTTCATCCTGATGCCTATTTCCTTCATCATAATGATCATTTCACATCATTAACCACATTTCCTTCATCATGATGCGTATTACCTTCATAATGATGCTCATTTCAATTATCGTAATGATCGTTTCCCATCATGATGCTCTTTTCCTTCATCTTGATGCATATTTCCTTCAGCATGATTATGATTTTCATCATCATGATGCTCATTTCTTTCATCATGATGCATATTTCCTTCATCATGATAATCATTTCCTATATCATTATAGTCATTTTATTCATCATGAAGATAATTTTCATCACCTTAATTATCGTTCCTTCATCATGATACTCATTTTATTCATCATGATGAATATTTCCTTCATATGATTCTTATTTCCATCATCATAATGCTCATTTATTTCACCATGATGATCATTTCCTCCATCATGATGCATATTTCCTTAATCGTAATGCTCATTTTCATCATTTTGATAATCATTTCCTTCATCATGATGTTCATTTCCTTCATCATGATGCATATTTCCTTCATCATTATGCTAATTTTCATCATCAGGATGCATAATTTCTTCATCATGATGCTCATTAACTACATTATGATGCATTTTTCCTTAATCATGATACTCTTTCGTACATCATATTGTATATTTCCTTCATCATGATGTATATTTCTTTCATCATGATGCTCATTTCCTACACAATAATGCATATTTTATTCATCATGATGCTCACGTTCATCATCTTGATAATTTTTTTCTTCATCGTCATACTCATTTCATTTATCATTATGCACATTTCCTTCATCATGATGCCTATTTCCATATTCATGATGCTCTCCTTTATCGTGATTCTCATTTCCTTCGTCATGATACTCATTTCCTTCATTATGATGCATATTTCGCTCATCATGATGATCTTCCTACATCATGAAGCATATTTCCTCATCTCGATGCTGAATGACTTCATCATGATCCAATTCTTCATCATGATGCTCATTTCCATCATCATGATATGTATTTCCTACATCATGATGCTCATTGCCTACGTCATGATGCTAATTTCCTACAACACGATGCTGATTTCCTTCATCGTGATGCATATTTACTTTGTCATGTTGATCATTTCCTTCATCATGATGCATATTTTCTTCATAATGATGTTTATTTCCATTATCTTTATAATCATTTCCTTCATCATGATGCTCTTTTCCATCATCTTAATGTTCGTTTCCATCATCATGAAGCTCATTTCATTAATCATGATGCATATTTCCTCCATCGTAACGCTCATTTCCTAAATTATGATGCAAATTTCCTTCATCACGATGCTTATTTTTCTGTCATCATAATGAACATTTCCTTCATCATGATGCATATTTCATCCATCATAATGCCCATTTCCATCATCGTGATGCTTAGTTCCTTCATCATAATGCATATTTCCTTCATCATGAGACTCATTTCCTTCATCATGATGCATATTTCCTTCATCATGAGGCTCATTTCCTTTATCATGATGCATGTTTCCTTCTTCATGATGCTAATTTCCAACATCATGATACTCATTTCATTCATCATGATGCATATTTCCTTCATCATGATTCTCGTTTCCTACATCATGATGCATATTTCCTTCATTATGATGTTCATTTCCAACAACATGATGATCATTTCCTTCATCATGACAATCATTTCCTTCTTCGTAATGCTTATTTCCTTCTTCATGATGTTCATTTCCATCATCATGATGCTCATTTCCTTCATCATGATGCTCATTTCTGTCATCATGATGCATATTTCCTTCATCATGATACACATTTCCTTCATTATGATGCATATTTCCTTCAACATGATGCTCATTTCCATCATAATGATACTTATTTCCTTCATCATGATGCATATATCCTTCATCATGACGCTCATTTCCTTCATCATGATGCTCATTTTATTGATCATGATGTAAATTTCCTTCATCATGATGCTCATTTCCTACATCATGATGCATATTTCCTAAATCACAATGCCCATTTCCAAAATCTTATTAATGGTTTCCTTCATCATGATACTCAATTCCTTTATCATGATGCATATTTCCTTCATTGTGATGCTCATTTCCATCATCATGATTCTTATTTCCTTCATCATGTTGCGTATTTTCTTCATCATGATGCTCATTTCCTACATCACGATACTAATTTCCTTCATCATGGTGCATATTTCCTACATCTTTATGGTCATTTCTTTCATCATGATGCATATTTCCTTCAAAATGATGCTCATTTCCTACATCATGAGGCTCATTTCCTTGATCATGATGCTCATTTCCTTCATAATGATGCTCATTTCCATCATCATGATACATAAATCTATCATCATGATGCATATTTACTTCATCATGATACATGTTTCCTTCTTCATGATGCCTATTTCCTACATCATGATGCTCATTTCCATCATCACGATGCATATTTCCTTCATCATGATGCTCTTTTCCTACATCATGATGCACATTTAATTCAAAATGATGCTCATTATATTAATCATGATAAATATTTCCTTCATTATGATTCTCATTTCCTTCATATTTACGCGTACTTCCTTCATCATGAAGCTCATTTCCTTTATCATGATGTATATTTACTTTATAATGATGCTCATTTCCTTCATAGGTACATTTCCTTCATTATGATACATATTTTCTTCATCAAGACGTTCTTTCCTATGATGCATTTTTCCTTCATCATGATGCATATTTTCTTCATCATGATGCTCATTCCCTTCATCATGATGCTCATTTCCATCATTATGATGCTCATTTACTTCGTCATATGCTTATTTCCTTCATCATAATACCTCTTTCCTTCATCATGATAATCATTTCCTACATTATTATGGTCATTTCCTTCATCATGATGCTCATTTCCTTCATCTTGATGTATATTTCCATCATCATGATTTTTATTTCCATCATCACGATGCTTATTTCCTTCATCTTGATGCATATTTTCTTCATCATGATTCTGATTTCCATCATCATGACGCTCATTATTATTTCTTTTCATATTTAGGAATAATAAATATATATAAAATCTTTCTACATTAAATCCGATCAGTTCTAATATTGTAAAGTTCATTGTTTTTTTAAAATAATTTTATTAATTTTTTCATGTTTAAGAATAATAAATACATATAACAAATTTTCACATTAAACCCGATTAGTTCTAACTTTGTAAAATTCATTATTTTTTAAAATAATTTTTATTAAATTTTTTCATTTTTAAAAATAATAAATAAAGAATGTATATGAAATGAGAAAATGAGCAATTTAATAAAGGAAAAATGCACCTAAATTAGAAAATGAGCATCAAAATGAAGGAATTGTGCATCGAAATGAAGGAAATGAACATCGAAAATGAAGAAAATGTGCATTAAAATGAGAAAGTGAACATCGAAGCCAATGAAATGTTAATCAAAATGAGAAAATGAGCATCGAATATAAGAAATTAGTATCAAAATGAAGGAAATGAGCATCGAAATGAAGAAAACGTGCATTGAAATGATAAAATTAGCATCGAAATGAAGAAAATGTACATCGAAATTAGAAAATGAGTGTCAAAATGAAGTAAACCTCATCAAAATGAAAAATGAGCACTGAAAATTAGGAGACGTGCATCGAAATGAGCATTAAAATGAAGAAACCGTTCATTTGAAATGAGAAAATGAGCATCGAAACAAAGAAATTGTTGATTGAAACAAGAAAATGAGCATCGAAATGAACAAAATATGCTTTTTAATAAATAAAGATATTACAAATTAAAAAACATTTTCCAAATTAAAACCGTTAGGTTCTAACCTTTTTAAACCATATAAAAATTTTTCTACATTATTCTATGCACAATTCCTTCATTTCGATGCTCATTTTCTAATTTTAGTGCACTTTTCCTTCATTTCATTGCTCATTTTCTCATTTCGATACAAATTCTTTATTTATTATTTTAAAAATAAAAAAAATTAATAAAAATTACTTTTAAAAAAAATAAACTTTACAAAGTTAGAACGGATCGGGTTTAATGTGGAAAATTTTTATATGTATTTATTATTCTTAAATATGAAAAAGAATTAAAAAAAATTATTTTAAAAAAATGAACTTTTAGAACTGATCAGATTTAACGTGGAAAATTTTTAAATGAATTTATTATTCTTAAATATTAAAAAAATTAATAAAAATTACTTTAAAAATAATGAACTTTACAAGGTTAGAACTGATCAGGTTTAATATGGAAAAATTTTATATGTATTTATTATTCTCGAATATGAAAAATATTAACAAAAATTATTTTTAAAAACAATGAACTTTACAAGGTTAGAAATGCTACGCACGAGAATAAGGAATCTTAATCTAAGAAATGCTATGCACGAGAATGGATAACTATTTTTCCGCTAGCATGATCAGTGGATATCAAGGTAACCCGAAACAAGAATGTTAAACTGTATGACTCTAGAAACTTCATGATATACTTGGATGTGTTTTCTGAATTCGCCCAAGGTTATCGCAATTTATTGTGATAATAATGGTGCAGTTGCAAACTTGAAGGAATCACGAGTCCAAAAGGCAATTAATCACATTAAGAGCAAGTACCACCTTATACGAGAAATCGAATGATGAGGAAAAGGTTGTTGTCGCTAAGATTGCATCGGATGATAACCTAGTAAATCCTTTTACAAGGACCTTAAGGCGAAAGCTTTCGATGGTCGTGTAGTGGGTATGGTAATCAGATGTATGGCAGTAGACATGACAACATAGTCTTTTAGTATAAATAGAATATTGTTGGATTGATCAAATGATTACATCTTATAATTTATTTATATGTCTGATGCAATAGTCTACTAACTTTATAGTGTAGATAATATGTTGTGCAACAATACGCGGAAGATCATATTATCAGTTTTCTTATAATGTATAAACAGATGCTCACAACTGAGATGGACGAGGACTCTCTATCGGGATGGTTGTAGTGTGATTTGGTATTAGATTATCTTGACTATAGAATCACATTAGTGCACTTTGTGTATATTGTGCAGGACCGCTTGAGATCGTTCGACTTATACTGATTATATAGGAGAACTTGATCACGGTTATTATGGATGTTCGTGCTCTTGATCCCTATACAATAACCTGGACACGTAAGGCAGTACGTATTTTTTTGATTCATCAATGGGTGAGATTAACATGTAATTAAATCAACAAACTCGATGAGTTGGGAAGTAGTACTGTCTATATGGTGTGATATTGATTATAGAAGGAATCCGTGTCCACTATAGGTAGATATGTCCCCTTGAGGAGCTCATAATGATTATCATGTAAACCTTGCAGGTGGATTTATTCCGGCATGATAATGAAGTTGAGTGGTGCTACTCTTGGATGAGATGTTAATTAATAGAGTTGTCAGTAACTTAATTAATTAATGGACATTGTATATCTTAAACATAGAGAGACTAACGGGCTCGTAAGAAGAAGCCCATAACGTAATTATAGGATTAGAACAGTAGTGCGGTAATAATATTTTAGTGGTATATATTATTATTATTGGACTTAAGTATAAGTTTTAGGCTAAACTTTGATACTTAAGCCCAGTGGTGGCCCAACTCTAATTTCTCCTCCTGGTCCCTTCTGTAGCCAATATATAAGTCATCTCAGCTGTCCAGAAACACTAATTAATTATTCAAGCCTAACCATGAGTAGGGAGAGAGAACAACATATTGAGAAGATCTTGAGGATCGTCGCCCACACGACGTCAAGATTGGACTTGAGAATACAGCAGAAGATCGGAAGCTTGTTTGCTGCTGTTGTTCGTCAACTTCTATGATTTTCAAAAATTATGCAGAACTCAGAAATGGACATGTGATACACCTTTAGAAAACCACAGAAGAGAGGATCATTTTAGCGTGTAGATCACTTGAATCGAAGATCGGATGAGGAATTTAAGCCCAAAACCGTGAGGCTGCACAGGTTGCCGACGAGAATCTTTCTTCTTCAACATGCCCTGGTAAAAGGTAATACATTTCTATATTTTCTTGCTTTCTCTATTTATAGAATTGTATGGAACCCTAAAGGTTAATATTAACCAAATAATCGAACGTCAACAATTACATCGAAAATATAAATAAATTATAAAATGCAATTATTTGATCAATGATTCTAATTACAATATTGTTAAAACATTGTTCATACTAAAACTGGACTTTTAGTATGCAATCCAACAATTGTCGATCGATTGCCCTATAAACTTGATAATAAGATTAATCTTTAACGCGTCAATTTTCCAAAGATCCCCCTTTGCTATTTTTAGATTAGTCCCGTTAAAATTCCATAGTAGAGTCAGTCGGTTGGTCGGTCAGGTGGTCAGTTAATAGTTCCAACGTCTATCGAACCACATATCATCGACTTATCACCCTGTAAACTTGATAATGAGATTAATTTTAACGCGTTTATTTTCAAAGGTCTCCCTCTACTATTTCTATATCAGTCGGGTAGTAATTCTACAATAGGGTTAGTCGGTTAATTAGTCTGGTGGTCGGTTAATAGTTTTAATGTCCACCGACCCATATATCATCGATCGATTGCCCTGTAATATTGATAATTAGATCACATTTTATCGCGTCTATTTTTCAAAGGTCTTCCTTGCAATTTCTAGATCAGTCGGGTAGGACTTCTAATGTTTTTCCAAAGGTCGCCGTTTGCTATTTCTATATCAGTCGAGTAGGAGTTCCATAGTAGGATTAGACGGTTGGTCGGTCTGGTAGTCGGTAAATAGTTTCAATATCTACCGACCCACATATCATCGACCTATCACCCTGTAAACTTGATAATGAGATTTTTTTATCGCGTCTATTTTTCAAAGGTCCCCCTTTACTATTTCTAGATCTGTCGGGTAGGAGTTCTAGAGTAGGGTTGGTCGGTTAATGTTATTACTTTTTATCGTGTCTATTTTCCAAAACCCCCCCTTAGCTATTTCTATATCAGACGGGTAGGAATTCCAAAGTAGGGTCAGTAAGGTGATCGGTTAATAGTCCAACATCTTCCGACCCATATATTATCGACCGATCGCCTTGTAAATTTGATAATGAGATTAATTTTTAACACGTCTATTTTCAAAAGATCCCCTTTCGCTATTTTTAGATCAGTCGGTTAGGAATTCCACAGTAGGGTCGGTCAGGTGGTTAGTTGATAGTTCTAACGTCTACCGACCCACATATCATCGACCAATCACCCTATAAATTTGATAATAAGATTAATTTTTAATGCATCTATTTTCTAAAGATCTCCCTCTTCTATTTCTATATCAGTCGGGTAGCAATTTTACAATAATGTTGGTCGGTTGGTCGGTCTGGTGGTATGTTATAGTTCCAATGTCTATTAACCCACATATCATCGACTGATTGCATTGTAAACTTGATGATGAGATCACATTTTATCACGTCTATTTTCAAAGGTCTCTCTTTGCTATTTCTAGATCAGTCAGGTAGGAGTTCTACAGTTTTTCCAAAGGTCACTGTTTGCTATTTCTAGATCAGTTGGGTAGGAGTTCCACAGTATGGTTTGTCGGTCTGATAATGGATGAATAGTTCCAATATCTACCAACTCATATATCATTGAAAGATCGCTCTGTAAACAAGATAATGAGATTAATTCATATCGCGTCTATTTTCCAAAGGTCCCCTTTGCTATTTCTAGATTTGTCTGGTAGGAATTCTATAGTAGGGTTGGTCGGTTAACGAGATTATTTTTTATCGCGTCTATTTTCTAAAGATTCCCATTTTCAATTTCTAAATCAGTCGGGTAGGAGTTCCATAGTAGGGTAGATCGGTTGGTTGGTCAGGTGGTTGGTAATAGTTCTAACGTCTACCGTCCCACATATCATCGATCGATCGCCCTATAAAATTGATAATGAGATTAATTTTTAATGTGTTTTCCAAAGAATCCTCTTTGCTATTTTTAGAATAGTCGGGTAGGAGTTCCATAGTAAAGCCTATCAGTTAATGGTCAGGTGCTCGGTTAATAGTTCCAACGTCTACCGACCAACATATCATCACTGATCGCCCTGTAAACTTGATAATGAGATTAATTTTCAATGCGTCTATTTTCCAAATGTCTTCCTCTGCTATTTCTATATCAGTCAGGTAGCAATTCTATAGTAGTGTTGATCGGTTGGTTTTTCTGGAGGTCGGTTAATAGTTCCAATATCTACTGACCCACATATTATCTATCGATTGCCCTGTAAACTTGATAATGAAATTAAATTTTATCACGTCTATTTTTCAAAGGTCTCCCTATACTATTTCTAAATATGTTGATTAGGAGTTCTACAGTTTTTCCAAAGGTCCCCCTTATCTATTTTTAGATCAGTCGGGCAGGAGTTCTATAGTAAAGTTGGTCGGTAAACGAGATTACTTTTTATTGAATTTATTTTCCAAAGATCCCCATTTGCTATTTCTAGATCAGTCGGGTAGGAGTTCTATAGTAGGGTTGGTCAGTTAACGAGAATACTTTTTATCATGTCTATTTTCCAAAGGTCCCTCTTTGCTATTTCTAGATTAGTCATGTGGGAGTTCCACAGTAGGGTCGATAGGTTGGTCGATCAAGTGGTCTGATAATAGTTAAAACTAGTGTTCTTAAAATCAGACCGGACAGACTAATTGAACCATTTCAACAGAGAATCGAGCCGGGAACCGTACCGAAAGCACCCTCATAATCGCTTTTGCGGTTAAATTGGAAAAACGGTTGAATTAGGAGAATGAGATAACCAGAATCAGCCGGTTCGGTATAATAAATCAAAATTAAAACAATGAGGTAAGCTATTGTGTACTAATGTATTATCTCATTCAAGAAATTCAAAATTGAAACCTCTTCAATCCCAATATGTAGAAATTATTTAGTTATTAAACTCATCTTATTGTTGCAAACTACAATTTGAGAGTAAGAGAAACAATAAAAAATAAAAAATAAAAAGGTTGCTCGGATACATCAAGCGATCGAACCTCAAGCCATCGGATCCCTACAAAATTTTAGACCATTGTGCCATACAAACATCTTCGGCTCTGGTAAGGGAAAAAAAGTATAAGAGAACTTTGCTAAGTGAGAGAGAAAATGAGAATTTGATAGCGTTGTAGAGAGAAATAAAAAGAGGGTGCGGCCGCAGACTGCTGATTATGGAAGACAACCCTACTTCTATTTATTTTAATACTCTTAATTTGATTGGGCCTATAAAATAAAAGTGTCTGAGTTTGGGTTTGGGGTTTGGGTTTTGGGTTATTCATGTTTATATAAAAACTTATTTATTATATTATATTTTAATAATAGTTTTAAAATATTTTTAAAAAATATAAAATTCCAGTTGAACAATCTGGTTGAACCTCGAACCATTGCCTTCACCGGTTTGGCCTCCTGTCTGATTTTTTAATTACTGGTTCAAACGTTAACCGACCCAAATATCATCGACCGATCGCCCTGTAAACTTGAGAATGACATTAATTTTTAACACGTCTATTTTTCAAAGGTCTCCCTCTGCTATTTCTAGATCAGTCAGGTAGCAATTCTATAATAAGGTTTGTCGGTCTGGTGGTCGGTTAATAGTTCCAATGTCTACCGACCCACATATCATCGATCGATCGCCCTGTAACTTGATAATGAGATCACATTTTATTGCTTCTATTTTTCAAAGCTCTCTCTTTGCTATTTCAAGATCAATAAGGTCAGAGTTCTACATTTTTCCAAAAGGTCCCCGTTTGCTATTTCTAGATCAGTCGGGTAGGAGTTCCATAGTAAGGTTGGTCGATTGGTCGGTCTGGTAGTCAGTGAATTATTCCAATATCTACCGATCCTCATATCATCGACGATCACCCTGTAAACTTGATAATGAGATTACTTTTTATTGTGTCAATTTTAAAAAGGTCCCCATTGCTATTTCTAGATCAGTCGGTGATTGTCGTTATTTTAACCTAGATTTTAGTGCCTTTTTATGTGTATTTTTCATATTGTTTTATCCGTATTTTCGTGTATTTTGGTGGTGTTATGTGTTATCATGGGAATGTGTGAGAATGATCTTAAATATATATATATAACAGGTGAAAATGGAGTAAAAATGAAGACGGAAGATCAAACGAGGAAGAAGAAACAAAGGTGCAAGGACACGGCCGGCCGTACTGGCAACACGGCTCGTGTTACAGCAAAAGGCCCATGTACCAGACACGGACCTGTCCAGAATGGTCGTGCGGCAACATCTATTTATCCAACACGACCACCATTTGGTCGTGTTGAGGAGCACGACCCGTGTACCAGACACGGGTCTGTAAGCGGAGACCGTGCGGCGACGTCTAGACATTCAACACGGCCACCCTTTGGCCGTGCGACGCAGAACGACTCGTGTGCCGTTTGCCCTGACACGACACGACCCGTGCTACGTAGCACGACTCGTGTCGGCACCAGAACAGGATATTTTGTATAATTCTTCTAGAAGGTCTCCATGGGGTATAAATACCAATCCATTCAACATTTTGAAGGGAGATCGGATTTGCTACTGTTCACACACACATCACACACCATTCCTTTGATTTTACACCATCTTCTCCATCCCATTCATCCATTTCTTGATCTACATCATCTCTCCATATTTTCTTCAATCCAAATCAAGTGAAGAAGCAAGGAAGCTTGGGTGATCACCAAAGGAAGAAGGGAGATTCAATTGGATCCATTTCCAAGGGACTTTTCATTCCAATTTTGTGTTAATCCTTTAGTTTATCATGATTTGTAAGAATTATAATGTCTATGTTATGGATCTTATGAAGATTGTAGGCTAATCTCCCTTGTGAGATTAGCAACATGAAGGTTGTTGATTATTTTGTGGATCTATGTAATTAAATTCATATGTTGATGGGGATATTTGATTTTCTATCATTGGTGCTTATATATCTTGAGATCTATGATGTTTTGTGTGTTTGATTGTTCTAATTATATGATTAGATTGAGAAATCAATTATGTGTTTAGGATAGTCAAGTGAATCATTTCATCAAACACCTCATGTGCATTATAAATGGTAAAGAGATTGAGAAGTCCTTTATTATTTAGAACCCTTTGATGGAACATGTGATTAGTTAGATTGAGAAGTCAATTGATTATATGAAGGGATTTTTTAATTGAACTTAGTACCTAGTTGGAATAGTTTAATTGAGAACCAACCTTTGAGCTATTTTGAGATTGTGCTAATGATCTACATCCTATTCATTTCGAGAGGAAGTTTAGGTGGTATATGTGTTGGCCCTTAGTCTTAACCCTTGATACATATGAGTTTAATGCATGAATCCATAAGTTACCACTTCAATAGTGTTGTTAATCTCACTTCTACTAAATTTGGAAAACCACTCATTCATCATTTTTATTCTTGTCATTTGATTATTGTTTGTCTACTTTCATTTGTTTGCATTTAATTACTTGTTAACCAAACCATCCATCTATGATTCGTTTCTATAAAATCGTGATAAACGTGATATCGCTTAAGTGCTAGCATCGACCTCCCTGTGGTTCGATAAATTCTTGAATTGGTCAACCCGACTACAAGTTATAGCTAATCAAATGGCGCCGCTGCCGGGGAAGTAACGGTTGCTAGTAGCTTAAAGAAGGAACGTTTAGAGCGATCTTATTAGAGACATTTTTTTCTTGTATTTATTATTTGTATTTTGTTTAGAAAATATTGTTCAAACTTCTTTTATTTTGAAGGTGTATGCAAACAAGATCAAAAGGGAAACAAGTTGAACCTCTTGACTTAGAAATTGAACACACTTTCCGAAGAAGAAGAAGGGAGAACAATACCAAAAAGAGTGATCTAATGGAAAACAATCAAGATGAACGAGGCAATGTTAGGAATGATGGAGGCGGAATGCAAAACTTGCAAGATCAAGCTAATGCCAATCTTCCTCAACAAAATTATCAACAATTTGGGGAGTTTAACAATCAAGCGTATATTCAACAAATGGTGCAACAAGCTATGATTCAACAAGGTTTTCAACAAGGTTATGCTCCTCCACAACAAGCGTATGTACCTCCACCCCCGGTTCAACATGGAGTTCAAAATGATCAAAGGGTGATCCGGGATTTCTTCATGCCGAGGGCACTTCCACAAATGATGGGACCACCAATTCATGCCAACAACTTTGAGTTTAAAATGGGCTTGATTTCATTGGTGAGAGAGCAACAATTTGGTGGAGCTCCGAATGAAGATCCCAATGCTCATCTAGCTCAATTCGTTGAGATTGCTAACACTGTAAAGATGAATGGGGTGAGCGAGGATTGCATCAAAATGAGGTTATTTCCATTCTCTTTGAGAGATAGAGCAAGAACATGGCTCTCCACTCTTACTCCCGGAATGTGCAACACATGGGACAAACTTGCACAAATGTTTTTGAACAAGTATTTCCCACCGTCCAAGACACTTCAAATGAAGAGCTTGATTACTCAATTCAAGCAATTGCCCCAAGAAAGCTTTTATGAAGCATGGGAAAGGTTCAAGGAAATGCTACGCAAGTGTCCACAACATGGTTTTCCGGAGAATCAACAAGTGGGATTTTTCTATCAAGGACTTGTGAATGGGCAAAGAGTGCTTGTTGATGCTTCGACAGGTGGATCCGTACTAAGAGTAACTCCGGAAAGGGCTATTCAATTTTTTGATGAAATTGCTACAAATGTTTATCAATGGCCATCGGAGAGAGCTAGTGGAAGCTATGGGTTCGAAAGTTATGATAAAGGGCAACAGTTTAGTGTGAAGAGTGTGAATGTGGAGCCACAAACACCAAGCATGGATATGATCGTTGCGGAGGTGATGAAGCAAATGAGCTTGAACAAAGGAGTGACCAATCAAGAAGTTAATATGGTTGATAGTAGAATGGATCAAAGTGTGCTTCCTCAAATTGGTGTTAGTGGGGAACAATGGGCCACAACAATGCCACGTGTGGAGGACGTTCAATATATGCAAGGAAGAAATTACCAAAGTAATTATCAAAACAATTACCAAGGTAATTTCAACCAAAATTAAGGAAGTTATCCACAAAGGCAAGGAGGATTCAATGCTCAAAGTAGTGGGAGTTCGCATCCGCAACAACAACCAAGGCAAGGAGGTTTCACTAGCCAAGGAAGTGGAAGTTCTTATCCACAACAACCAAGGAGGCAAGATAATTTTTCTTATGCAAACCCAAGTAATGCGGTTGCTTATCCTCCGGGGTATCATCCGGGAGCTAAAGCGCCAAATAATGAAGGGAAGGCGACTACCGACGAACTTCTTGAAAAATTGATTGCTTCCAACAAAAATCAAGAGGAAGTAATTGAAAGAAAATTCAAGGCTTTTGAGGAAGTAAATGAAAGACGATTAAAAGCCATTGAAGAAAATAGTGATAGAAGACTCAAAGCCTTGGAGTATTCATTTGGTCAAATGGCGAGCTCAATGAATGCAAATGAGAAAGGGAAATTTCCTTCCACTACCATTGTAAATCCAAAGGAACAATGCAAGGCAATTACCTTGAGGAGTGGAACAAATTATGATGGACCATCTATGCCATTGGAAGATGATAAGGTGGAAGAGAAGGAGATGGAGAAAACCTTGGTTGAAGAAGAATTCGATGTTGAAAGTGAAGTTGAGGATAAAATGAATGAAGAACCGGAATTGATTGATAACAAGGTTGTTGAGAAGAAATGGGAAAGAACCAAGGCAATGAAAAAGAAGGAGGAGAAAATTGAAGTGGAAAGGGATAGTTGGGGAATTCCAAAAACACAAGTACCTATTCCTTTTCCACATCGATTTTTGAAGAAGGGCTTGGATGAAAAGTTTGCAAAATTTTTGGAAATTTTCAAGAAAATCCACATTAATATACCCTTTGCAGATGCTTTGAAACAAATGCCTCATTATGCGAAGTTTTTGAAGAACATCATGTCAAGGAAAAGGAGCTCGATAGAGAATGAGACCGTCAACTTGACAGAGGAGTGTAGTGCAATAATTCAAAGGAAGTTGCCTCCAAAGCTCAAAGATCCGGGGAGTTTTGTTATTACATGTGAAATGGGCAAGAGTGAGGTTCATAAAGCTCTTTGCGATCTTGGGGCAAGTATTAACTTGATGCCTATGTCCATTTTCAAGAAACTTGGTATAGGGGAAGTGAAACCTACATCCGTTACATTGCAACTAGCAGATAGGTCTTTAACCTACCCTAGAGGAATAGTGGAGGATGTGTTAGTCAAGGTTGGAAAGTTTATATTCCCAGTTGATTTTGTAGTGCTTGATATGGACGAGGATGCAAATGTTCCATTGATATTGGGGCGTCCATTTTTAGCAATGGGAAGAGCTTTAATTGATGTACAAAAAGGGGAGTTGAAGTTGAGAGTAAATGAGGAAGAGGTGGTTTTCTCTTTGAAGAGTGCTATGAGATATCCAAATGAGAAAGAAGAATGTAGAAGGATCGACTTGATTGATGAAGTTGTTGAAGAGAACCTACCATTCATCTTAGCTAAAGATCCTCTTGAAATGAGCATAAGCCATTCTCTTACTTTATCTTTAAACTCTAATAATTCTTTTCATTGTTTACAAGATGAAGATATTAATGATTGTTTACATGAATTGAATGCTTGTAGGGAAATGCAAGAGGATGAAGCAAAGTTGGCATACTATGGAAAGAGGGAATATCTTCCATTAGAGATGGAGATTGAAGAGTCAAAGGTTGATAAAGGAAAGGAAGAATTGAAGCCTCTACCCGATCACCTTAGGTATGCATATTTGGGAGACGAGAAGACATTTCCGGTAATTGTATCATCATCCCTTTCTCCTTTAGAACTTGATAAATTGTTGAGAGTACTTAGAGATCATAAGAGTGCTATAGGGTGGAGTTTGGATGATTTGAAGGGAATTAGTCCCACAATTTGCATGCATCACATAAGGTTGATTGATGAGAACAAATCATGTATACAACCTCAAAGGCGTTTGAATCCTATTATGCAAGAAGTTGTTAGAAAAGAAGTTTTAAAGTGGTTGGATGCTAAAATTGTTTATGCCATTAGTGATAGTCCTCATGTAAGTCCTTTGCATGTTGTGGCTAAGAAAGGAGGGTTAACCATTGTTAAAACGGAATTTGATGAGGAACTTGCAACAAGGGTGAAAATGGGGTGGAGAGTTTGTTGTGATTATAGAAAACTTAATGACAATACTCGTAAGGATCATTTCCCTTTGCCTTTTATTGATCAAATGCTTGATAGGTTGGCGGGATACAAGTATTATTGTTTTCTAGATGGTTACTCGGGGTATAACCAAATCATGATAGCCCCCGAGGATCAAGAGAAAACTACTTTTACTTGTCCGTATGGCACATTCGCTTTCTATAAATTGCCTTTTGGGTTATGCAATGCACCCGCCACCTTTCAACGTTGTATGATGGCTATTTTTGGAGGATTGATTGAAAATGTGATGGAAGTTTTTATGGATGATTTCTCCGTGTTTGGATCTTCATTTGATATATGCTTAACTAATTTGTCCATGGTCTTGCAGCGATGTCAAGATACGAACCTCGTCTTGAATTGGGAAAAATGTCACTTTATGGTTCAAGTGGGTATCGTACTTGGTCATCATATCTCCGAAAAAGGTTTGAGAGTTGATAGAGCAAAGGTTGTAGCCATTGAACATCTTCCCCCTCCTAAAAATGAAAAAGGGGTTAGATCGTTTCTTGGTCACGCCGGATTCCATCGACATTTTATAAAGAATTTTTCTAATATAGCCAAACCTTTGTGTAAATTGCTTGAGAAAGATACTCCATTTGAATTTAATGATGAATGTCTTGATGCTTTTAGGGTGTTAAAGGAAGCTTTGATTTCTTCACCAATCCTTGTCTCTCCCGATTGGAGCAAGCCCTTTGAACTCCATTGTGATGCAAGTGATAATGCCTTGGGAGTAGTGCTTGGACAAGTGCGAGAGAAGAAATTTCGAGCTATCTATTATGCTTCAAAGACATTCAATGCTAATCAAAAGAATTATACCACAACGGAAAAGGAGTTTCTTTCCATAGTCTATGCTTTTGAAAAATTTCGTCCATACTTAGTTGGCACGAAAACCATTGTCTACACGGATCATGCTGCCATTAGGTATTTGATGAGTAAAAAGGATGCTAAACCAAGACTAATTCGTTGGGTTCTTTTGTTGCAGGAGTTTGATGTTGAGATACGTGATAAGAAGGGAGTCGAAAATGTCATAGCCGACCACTTGTCACGATTGGAGAATGTTGATGAAAAAGGAACCATGGAGCTCATAAATGATATGTTCCCGGATGAAGAGATACTTCAAGTGGATTTTCATCAGATGTACACTTTGTGTGAGACCGGAAGACCGTGGTACGCGGATTTGGTAAACTACTTAGCATGTGGTATCAAGCCGGACCATCTCACCGAGTCAAAAAGGAAAAAGTTCTGCCATGATGTTAAAGAATATTTGTGGGATGATCCTTTGTTGTTTAAGAATTGTCCGGATGGTTTCATACGGAGGTGTATTCCGGAGGAAGAAAAAGTAAGTGTCATGGAGATGTGCCATAGTTTACCATGTGGAGGACACTTTGGGTTTCAAAAGACGGGAGCTAAGATCTTACAGTCGGGATTGTTTTGGCCAACATTGTTCAAGGATTGCAAAGAATACGTCAAGGAGTGTGATAGATGCCAAAGAATTGGGAGTATTGGACAAAGAGATGAGATGCCTATGAAGAACATCTTTGAAGTTGAAGTGTTTGACGTTTGGGGGATGGACTTCATGGGACCATTTCCGTCTTCCAATGGTTTTCTTTACATTTTGCTTGCGGTAGACTATGTGTCTAAATGGGTAGAAGCAATTCCTACAAGAACGAATGATGCTCTATTTGTCAAAGCTTTCTTGAAGAAGAACATTTTTGCAAGGTTTGGAGTACCAAAGGCGATCATTAGCGATCAAGGGACTCATTTCATCAACAAGATCATTGAGAAGCTTTTGATAGGCTATGGAGTGAAGCACAAGGTGTCAACACCTTATCATCCGCAAACAAATGGTTTGGCGGAAGTATCAAATAGGCAAGTGAAGCTTGTACTTGAGAAGACAGTCAAGGGGAATAGGAAGGATTGGTCTTCTAAGCTAGATGATGCGCTTTGGGCTTATCGAACGGCGTACAAGACCGCTCTTGATTTTTCTCCGTATAAACTTGTCTATGGGAAAGCATGTCATCTTCCGGTTGAAATAGAACACAAGGCTTTATGGGCATTGAGGAAGTTGAATCTTGAGGAGAAAGAATCGGGAAAGAAAAGATGTCTTCAATTGATTGAGCTTGAAGAATTTCGTGAGGAAGCATATTCAAACTCCCAAATTGTCAAGGAGAAGCTTAAAAGATGGCATGATGAAAGAATCAAAGCAAAGGAGTTTATACCGGGGGATAGAGTGCTTTTATTCAATTCTAGATTGAAACTGTTTCCCGGAAAGCTTCGTTCAAAATGGACCGGTCCATATGAGGTGATTGAAGTTAGAGAAAATGGATCTTTAATGCTTGAAGGATCGGATGGGAATTCTTTTATTGTCAATGGTCATAGGGTTAAGCATTACCATTCTCCCTCTCAAAGGGAGTTGGTATATGTTGACACCTTCTCTTCTTGAGATCCGTATCCTTTTAGTAGTTTAGGTTTGTAAATATTTCTTCTCTTGTTTTGCTTTATTTTGGTCTTGTAGGTGGATTGTGCTTATGAGGAGAAGATTTCTTGAACATTCAAAGTGTGCGTCATTGATGTGAACGGTATATCGTACCAATTTTTGCAAACTTTCTTTGAAACTCTTGTTTCAATTCAAGTTTGGGGGGATATGATGTGGTACGATATGTTATATTCTATGTTGACATGTATTCGTGTGTTTTTGAGCCAAATTTGAAATTTCTCATAAGTTCGGTTTAGTTTTGGTTCGTTTTGGTGGTGTTGAAGTCGATAATTCTTTTGTTTTTTTAAAGCTGAACTAATGATGTTTATGAGTGTAAGCATGAATAGGGAGTTTTGGAAGCATGGAAACAAGGAAAGACAAGAGTTGAAGATGAAAAATGGAAAATTCAGGGGAGCAGTGACACGCCTCGTGTAGCCGACATGGCCCTGTAAGCTTTGGCCGTGCGGCGACATCAGTTTGCCCAACACGAGCAGATTTTGGTCGTGTTGCGTGACACGGGTCGTGTCCAAGCGCGAGACTTGAGTCGTGTAGCCGACACGGCCCTGTACGCTTTGGCCGTGCGGGAGCGTCAGGACACGCAACACGGGCACCTTATGGCCGTGTTGCGTGACACGACTCGTGTCGGGTCTGAAGCAGCGTTTTTAAAAGTCAGATTCTGGACACAACCACTCATGTTAGAACTCATTCCAATCGTGATAAACCCGTCGAAATTCCACAAATCATCTTCCAAACAGCAAAGAGTGGTAAGATTGTGAGTGTAAAAGGTGAATTTCAAAGCTTAAACAACAATCCCCTTCATTTTGTTAAAGAAAATTCAAGGTATGTATTCTTGTGCCCTAATTTTCAATTCGAGGTATAAATGTCGAAATTCATGTATGGGTTTTGAATGATGGAATGTATGAAGCATGTCTAGGATAGTGAAACATGAATTTGCATATTTAATTGTTAGATTGATTGAATTTTGGAAAGAATTAGGGTTCATGAAGGAAGAAGTTGGGGATAATTGTTTGAGGATGATTAATTTAGGGCATGTGATTGTTAGATTGATCAATAATGCTTCTATGATGATTGTATTGATTTGAATTAGTTTAGGTATTGAGGATTTGGGCATGAAAGCATAATTAAGACTTGTTGAAATTGAAGTGTGAAATATGTGCATGCCAAGTGTTTGATGAAATGCCTAAATGAAATTTCAAATTGGAATTCAAAGTTTTTGCATGAAGCATTATTGAATTGAATTGTGCCCATTGAAAAAGTGAAATGTTGTGAAAGAATGAGAGGAGTAGGATGTTGAAAGTGAGTAATTGAATGAAATTTTTGAAGTAACTTTGTGCTAAGTTGATTGGATCTAAATATTAGTCTTTGGAACACATTGTTTATTGTGCTTGAATATGTGCTAGAATTAACACTTAGTTGAATAACTAGTGATAATTCTAATTAATGTGAAACATTGTGCTTTGAGTTAAATTGAAACTAATTTGAATTATGTTGGAAATTGTAGATGGCTGAAAGAAGAGTGAGGAAACGCAATGAGGACTTCATTTTCATTGAATCAGATATGGAACTGTCCAACCTTGATGCCAAACTGCTAATGAAAGACCAACACCCTGAGAATTTCGGAGTAGAGTTCATGGAATGGGAGAAGTACGTATTGAGATGGGAGTACATAATTCCAAAGATTAGGGCAACTCGATTCCAAGATCAAGCAACCATGGAGGGCCTTGGAATAGAAGGTGATCTGAGGACTCTATTCCGTCGAGTGGAAATGGAGGAGTTTTTCGATAAGAGACCTCCCACTTATCTCCATCTTACAGCTGAGTTCATGAGCACATTGGAGGTTTACAGAGATAGGAACAAGTTTCCTATTGCTATCACATTTCAATTGAATAATGAGATGTGGGAGAAGATACCTGTGAATGAGCTGAATAGATTTTTTGGGTGCCCGATCATGAGAGGTCGTCAGAACTTCCTACCACAAGGGGGTTTCAATCAACAGACGTGGTGGAGAAAATTGGTGGAGGATGGGACTGAGCCTCCAGAGTACATTCCAAGTTCGTCTAAAGGGTCAGCTATAAGGAACCCAGTCATGAGGTACCTTGAGAAGATAGTATCAAATACTATTCTGGGTCGGTTCGAGAGTGGAGCTGTTGGTGAGAAGAAGTTGTACATCATGTACAGTATGTTCAAGGAGTTCACAGTGAACATTGCAGCTCACTTCATTCAGCATGTTGAGAGAGTGGCTAAGAGAGAGAACACTCGAGGAATTATGATTGGAGGAATGGTGACAATGATTGCTCAAGGGTTAGGCATCGACCTTAGAGGGATGCAACACTCGATGATTAGTGAAGGGCTCACTTATAATCAACTCATAAGGATGGAGTTCCTATCATTCATAGGAAATATATATTGCTTGAAGCAAGATAAGGGAGCTCCATTTCCTCTACCTGCTCCTGAGCTCACCACACTGCAAGGACGAAGAAAGCATCAGAATCTAGCAATGGCGAGTCCTAACCACTCAGCAGTCGTGAGAGCTTTCTACAGAGAGAATAGAGATGGAGTGGAAGCAGTGCTCCAGCAGATGAGAGTAGATGAAAATCCTGAGCTAAGGAATCTGAGAGCTGAGGCGGTGGACGGATGTAGGGGAGGAAGAGCAACATCATCAGGTGGAATTTGAAGAGCATGCACCAGAGCCTCCAGCATTTGAGCAAGAAGAAGAAGAACAAGAGGAAGGAGATGGACCAAGAGAGGGGAATGCTAGATGGAATCTTCTGGAGAACGAACTCAGGGAGATCAGACAGACGCAGCAGGAGCTTGGAGATGAGATGAGAGAGTTCCGGGAGGAGCAGCAGAGGCAAGGTGCGATGATAAGGGAGATCCATGAGGGGCAGCGTCGTAGGGAGTACTAGAAGAGAATACACGATCATGCTCGAACAACATGGAGGAGATGATCACAAGGATGTTCAATTTCCAATTCCCTACCACACCTCGTGCTTATACTCCTTGGGGATCATGGCATAATCAACCCCCTCCGCCTCCGGATAACTAAGGGAGTACTTTTGGTGCTCGACACTTCATTAGTTCATCTTCTTTAGTGATTTAATTTGTGTTGGATTTGAGACTTCGTATTATTTTGTTTTGGGATGTTTAATTTCGTACTTTTCTTTCAATTAAGGATTGAGATGATTTTTGTTGTGTATTGATCATGGATGGGGTGATTTTTATTTGTGACTTTTCTTTTAGTTTTGTCTTTGTGTTTGTACTTTTGTCGTTTGTTATCTCTTTGGTTTATTTGTGTTTGTGTGTTGTTTTTATTTTTTCGTGTTTAGGTTTGATTTGGTGGTTTGTTTGGGAGGTTGTGAGTCGTTTTGAATATGAGTGATGATGCATTATGGTGATAAGTGAGGTCGAATTATGATTAAGGAACTCTACACTTTCGAATTGTGATATGTTTTATTTAACTAATTCAATTAAAAGATGAATAAGTTGTAATAAGTCCTTTTAAGTCGAGCATAAACTTGTGAGAATTTGAGCCTCGACCATGTATACATGGTATCTTTTCATGAGTGGATCGGTTGAGTTTTGATAAACTAAATACTTGCTCAAAGACTTAAGGAATGAATCCGATTAATGGAGATCGATGAAATGATTTAAGGCCATCCTTGTCATGTATAACCATTGCCAAATATTTCCTTACCTTTAAAATCATCCCTAGTCAACCACTTTGAGCCTATAAGTCTATTTATTGTGAAGATAGCACATTACAAGCTTTAATTATCCACATGAGCCTAAGATATATACCTTTTGTGTGAGTAATAAAGAAGATGGTGGCTAGAAAGGTGTGATGAGATAACAAAAGAGAAAGAGGAAATGGTAAATAAGTAAGAAAAAGGATGAAAAGAGCATAAGAAAGAATGGACATGCAACTTCAAAACAAGAAAATGAGCAAAGCAACAATAATATGCTCAAGTACTTAAGAATCAAAGAAAAGAGGCATGAATCTATAAGAAGCTCAAGAAATCCAAGGAAGTGATGATTAGTGCTTATGATCAATAAAGAAATGAAAGGAAGAAAAAGAATGTGAAGGGATGGAAGAAAGTAGCTACCTCTTCGATTACTTACACTCGTTTAGTCACTCTTATCTAAATTATTCATACCCTACCAAAGAGCCTATCATTACATCCTTTATTAAAGACCTTTTTGATCATTGATTAAAATTTTGGTGGTTTGTGAATAGAGTCTACGAGCAAGTGTATGGTGATTCGAACCAATTGATTGAGGAGTGTTGATTTACCTTATTTAAAGAGTGTCGAGTGACATTGATAAACTTATGTGAGGCTTAGACTAAAAGGGACTATATTGCTCTTTATTCTCTTTTGATTGAACTTGTTAATTTCTCTTATCATAAATCTAATGTTGTAGGTTAGCTTAGCATAATTTGAAATTCTTGTTGCTAATGATGTGTTATTACTTGTGTTCGTTTAGTCTTTTTACTAGGTGAAAACTTCTCCCTCGTTCTATCATTTTCATTGTTCGGGGACGAACAATACTTTAAGTTTGGGGGTGTGATTGTCGTTATTTTCACCTAGATTTTAGTGCCTTTTTATGTGTATTTTTCGTATTGTTTTATCCGTATTTTCGTGTATTTTGGTGGTGTTATGTGTTTTCATGGGAATGTGTGAGAATGATCTTAAATATATATATAACAGGTGAAAATGGAGTAAAAATGAAGACGGAAGATCAAACGAGGAAGAAGAAACAAAGGTCCAAGGACACGGCCGGCCGTGCTGGCAACACGGCTCGTGTTGCAGCAAACGGCCCGTGTACCAGACACGGGCCTGTCCAGAATGGTCGTGCGGCAACATCTATTTATCCAACACGACCACCATTTGGTCGTGTTGAGGAGCACGACCCATGTTGAAGAGCATAGTAGTTCAGTCGGGTAGGAGTTCCATAGTAGGATCAGTCTGTTGGTCGGTCAGGTGGTCGGTTCCATAGTAGTTCAGTTGGGTAGGAACACGACCACTATTTCTAGATCAGTCGGGTAGGAGTTCCATAGTAGGATCAGTCTGTTGGTCGGTCAGGTGGTCGGTTAATAGTTCTATTTTCTACCGACGCACATATCATCGACCGATCTCGCTATAAATTTGATAACGAGATTAATTTTAAATGCGTCTATTTTCCAAATGTCCCACTTTGCTATTTTTAGATCAGTCTGGCAAGATTTTCATAGTAGGGTCGGTTAGGTGGTAGGTTAATACTTCCAACGTCCACCGACCAACATATCATCGATCGATCGCCCTGTAAACTTGATAATGAGATTAATTTTTAACGCATCTATTTTCCAAAGGTCTCCCACTTCTATTTCTATATCATTTGGGTAGCTATTCTATAGTAGGGTTGGTCGGTATGGTGGTCGGTTAATAGTTGTTGGATTGTATACTAAAAGTCTAACTTTTATGAACAATGTTATAACAATTTATTTGAAATGAGAATCATATGATCAAATTATTGCATCTTATAATTTATTTATATGAATGATGTAATAGTCCATTTACTTTATACTGTAGATAATATGTTGTGCGACAATACGCGAAAGATCATATTATCGGTTTCCTTATAAAGTATTAAAAGATGTTCACAACCGAGATAGACAGGGACTCTCTATCAGGATGGTTGTAGTGTGGTTTGGTATTAGCTTTTCATGGCTATAGAATCACATTAGTGCACTTTGTGTGTATTGAGCAGAACCTTTGAGATCATTCGACTTATACTGACTTATAGGAGAACTTAATCTCAGTTATTATTGATGTTCGTGCTCTTAATCCCTATACAATAACCTCGACACATAAGGCAGTATGTATTTCTTTGATTCATCAATGGGTGAGATTTACATGTAATTAATCAACAAACTCGGTGAGTTGGGAAATAGTGTTGTCTCTATAGTGTGCTGTTGATTGTAGAAGGAATCCGTGTCTATTATAGGTTGATGATGTCCCCTTGAGGAGCTCATAAGGATTATCATGTAAATCCTGCAGGTGGATTTATTCCGAGATGGTAATGAGGTTGAGTGGTACTGCTCTCGGAAGAGATTGTATATCTTAAATATGGGGAGACTAACGGGCTCATAATAAGAAGGAGCACATAACGTAATTATGGGATTAGAACGGTAGTACAGTAATAATATTTTAGTGGTATATATTATTTTTATTGGACTTAAGTATAAGCTTTGGGCTAAGTTTGGATACTTAAGCCTAATGGAGGCCCAACTCTAATTTCTCCTCCTGGTCCCTATTATAGCCCATATATAAGTCATCTCAACTATTTGAAAACCCTAATATATGAGATTTATCACGCCTAACACTATGAGGAGGGTCAGGAAATATCAGATTGAGAAGATCTCGAGGATTGTCAGCCACACGATATCGAGATTGGACTTGGGAATATAGCAGAAGACTGGAAGATTGTTTGCTGTTGTTGTCCGCCACCTTCTATGATTTTTATAAAATCTTACAGACTTTAGAATAGGAAGAGAGGATCATTTTGGCGCGTATATCACTCAAATCTGACATCGGATGAGAGAGTTATGCCCAAAACGGTGAGACTGTGTAGGCTGCCAGCGAGAATCCATCCTCTTCAACATACCCTGGTGAAAGGTAATACGTTTCTTGTTTTCTTGCTTTCGCTGCATGTTAGAAATGTGGAACCCTAACGGGTCACGTTAACCAAACGATCGAATGCTAATAATTAGTATCAGAGCTTCAATTTCGTGGTGAAGCGTGAAACGTTAGGCTAGGGTTAATGTGAATTATGTGATTTATTTGAAATAGAATCGCATGAGATACTTAGGGTTTTGGTTATATGGATTGTATTCATGGATATCTCTATATGAAACCCTACGTGTATTATTGGAACACCCTGGTGTAAGTTCCGTGTTCTTCAACCCTAAATTGTCTTCACGGCTTCGCTGTGATGAACGTCCACGGTTGATGATGGCTGCTAGTGGTGCGACGTCGTGAGTACGATTGGATGGCGCTGCTATTGCCGTTCGTCGGTGATGACACGAATGAACAATACTACTAGATCGATGGTGAAGTGGGGCTGGTCGATGGCTGCTGGAACGCGGCTGCACTTCGATGTGGTCACGAAGACAGCTGCACATCGTATTGTTCATGCTGGCGCTGCTGTGAAGCGCTGCTGCAGCACAGTCGGGATTACCGGATCGCTAGTGAAGGCTGATTGCATGTTGACTGGGATGGCAGATGTCGCCTGCTATCACGGTGGCTGTAAGATACCCACTGCTGCCGTTGACGTCATAGAATGTAGCTGGCTGGCGATGGAAAGCCTAAGATGACGAAGACGTGACCAGACTGATCGGTGTTCACAGGGACCTGGACAAGTTTTGACGCTGGCTGACGGCAGTGGCTTTTGGGGATTTTGCTGGTGGCGCAATTGGTGGGTTTGGATGGTAGGGCTCACCTGTAACGGTGACGTGGATAGCAGCCTCTCGCTCGAAGCATGCTGAACGTGCCGTGGAGCATGGGCTGGGCGGAACCGACAATGGCAACATTGATACCTCGGTGCACGTGATCACAGGCAGTGGTTGGGGTACATGGCAGGAGTTGTTGGGACTGTATGATCGACGGTGATTGTCACGGCCATAAACTGTAGCAGGTGACCGGAAGCCACTATCGGCATGACTGCCGACGCGGACGGTGCGATCCACTGCAAGTAGCGGCTCCGGCATGTGCAGATTACATCGGCAGCTGGAATTTCACTGGGCAAGCATGGCGTGCTAATTTTCAGCAAACTGTTGCACGATAGGAAGCTGGCGGGTGGAAGAACCTGGTGGCTCTAGTGACTAACGGCGTTTCGGCGTGTTGCATCCGATGAAAGCTGCTGTTTTCCAGTAAGCTAGATCAGCATGGGGTTGCTTGGCAGTAGCATGGAGTGGCCGGTACATCTGGTGATCTCCGGTAGTGATGATTTACGTGGGTATTGTGATGCCTTGGGGCCCAAGCTAAACCTACTTCATGTGCAAGTTATTCCTTAATTGTATTTATGTGTTGACCTAGTCAATTTTATTTTTTGGCAATTTTTAGTATCCTATATATAATTGTTCTAATTGTTTTATTTGTCAATTATTGTTATATATTAGGATTTGATGCATGATACTCCGTGATTTACTGCCTTATTTGCCACAATATGAGCATGCTAGATTGCGTATGAAACGACCCACCTTACACAACTTATAATTCAAATACTATTTAACATAAACATCATCATTATAAAAAAACTGCATATAATTTTTTTTCACATAATATGTTTATAACCAACATCATCACACCAGTTCAACATACGTAACTGGTTTCTGACACCACTTCAAACCACCCAAACATGTGATAATACTTAATATATTACACAACCAAAACATCAGCGGAAACAAAGTAAACCCATGGCCTAGCCCAATAGGTCGTCATCTATGTACATCCGCTCAAGACCTTGAAGGAGCTCCACAGCTTGCACAGTCACATCACAAACTCAATCATCAACAGGCTCACCTACAATGCATAAACTAGTGAGACAAAAATCTCAGTAAGTAGAAATCATGCATGTTAGTGCATGATAATGCATTTAGTTCTCTATCGCCTATTTTCTAATCTTTCTAGTTGATCTCTTTTATTTTGAAAACTGTTCACGTTGTGGGATCCCCACGACACACTTATGATATGCACCCCCAAATGAGCTCATGGGGACGATTTTTCCGAACCCCAAATATATAAAGTGCCGAGAACGATTTTTTCGAACTCTGGCATAGTGGTGGGGATGATTTTTCCGAACCCCTAATAAAATATCGGGAACGATTTTTTCGAACCCTGACAGAGATGCATATATAGTGGCCGCACACACCATTAGTATCTTATTAATTTTGAGGAAAACACTTTTCATGTTTATGCATGGTATGCACCCAAAACAATTAAATGTGCATCATAAGCCATTTACAATATCAATATCAACATTTAATCACCATAAAGCAACAACTTAATTTCAATTCACACAAATCCACTTCTGAAATAACAACTTCACCTCAATCATATAAATCCATTTATAGAATAACTACTTTACACTGGGATCACACGGATCTCTTTTTGGAATAACAACTTCATCTTGGATCGCACAGATCCTTATAACCAATATTTTCTCAAACCATATAAATATATTTGCAACAGTTTCCAATCACACAGATCTATATAGGATAATAATATTATTTCCAATCACATGAATCCACAACTTGTATCACAAAATTATCACAAATAATTTACAAATACTATTGTTAAATATGAACCCTACTTTTCCCAAATCACATAAATCCCCAGCTTGTATCACAAATTAGTCTCCAAATAATTCATAACGTAATTAAGCTAATCAAAAATAACATATAACATAATTATCACATATTAATCACATATAATTCACAAACATCATGTTTATGCATTGTAGTTGGACTTCTACTTACCTGGATTCCGACAGTAATATAAACCCCATAAAGAACTGTAACTAACTCGCTCCGATATGCATGTTCCGGCGCGCTCCCTCTTCTCTCTTCTTCCTCTCTCCCTTTCTTCTCTCTCTCTTCTTTCTTCTTTTTTTTTCTTTTTTTTTCTCTCCTCACTAGCTGCCTTCAACCCCAAATGGGGTGAGCATCCATTTATACAAATGAACCCACCGCCTCAACCTTAATTAATTTACTATTAATAGTAATTTACTATTTATAGTAAGTTTCTATTTATAGTAAATGAAATTATTATTATTATCCATTACAAATATACGTGCAATACTTAATAGCTAAGATATAGTACATTTACAAATTTCTACACATACGTGTACATTTTCTTACCACTATTATTATTACGAGAACACGTGTGATACTTAATAATTAAGAAAAGTGTATTTATACACATAAAATAATTTAATCATATATCCAAATTAATACACGTATATATTTATGCACACATATATTCACATATTATCACCATTTTATCAAGAACGTCTCAATTAAAATGTAAAAACAATTATCACATAATTATCACATAATTATAAAATGTACATAACACAAATTAAATTATATTGACACATGAGTAGTGAGAAGCTCGGGTATCACATCCTCCCCACCTTATAAAAATTTCGTCCTCGAAATTTACTTACTTGAAGAGATCTGGATATTTAGCCATCATCTTATCTTCTCTTTCCCAAGTAGCCTCCTCAACTAGTTGGTTCCTCCATAATACCTTTACTAATGATATTTCTTTATTTCTGAGCTTCTTCACTTCTCGCCACAAGATCTCAACTGGTACTTCCTCATAACTCAAATATTCTTTTAACTCAACTGGTTCTTGCCTGAGAACATGAGATGGATTTGGAACATACTTACTCAATACAGACACATGAAACACGTCATGTACTCTAGACATCGATGCTGGTAACTCCAACTTATTGGCAACGTTGCCAGCTCTCTCAATGATAGTGAACGGACCAACATATCTTGGACTGAGTTTCCCTTTCCTTCCAAACCGCATTATCCCCTTCATTGGAGATACTTTCAAAAATACCTGATCACCCACTTCAAATTCTAATTCTCTCCTCCGTTTGTCTGCATAACTCTTCTGGCGATGTTGAGCAACTTTCATCTTTTCTCGTATACGGGTAACAGCTTCTGACATTTCACGAATCAAGTCTGGACCCAAAAGTTTCCTCTCTCCAACTTCATCCCAATGTACTGGAGATCTGCACTTTCTCCCATACAATGCTTCATATGGAGCCATCCCGATAGTAGACTGATAACTATTGTTGTATAAGAACTCTATCAAAGGATAAAATTTACTCCACTGACCTTGAAAATCCAACACACACGCTCTGAGCATATCCTCCAAGATTTGTATTGTACGCTCTGATTGACCATCTATATGTGGATGGAATGCTGTGCTGAAGGATAATTGTGTCCCCAACGCCTTATGTAAATTCTTCCAGAAAGCAGACAAGAATCTCGTATCTCTGTCTGACACAATGGTAAATGGTACTCCATGGAGTCTAACAATGTCTTGTATATATAGTTGGGCATAATGATCCATGGAATACGTAGAGCTAATAGGAAGAAAATGAGCTGACTTAGTCAATCGATCCACGATAACCCAAATGGCATCGTGACCTTTCACTGTCTTCGGTAGTCCGATAACAAAATCCATCGTGATATTCTCCCACTTCCACTCTGGAATAAATAAAGGCTGCAAAGTTCCTGCTGGTCTCTGATGCTCGGCTTTGACTTGCTGACAAGTCAGACATTGCTCTACATATCGAGCAATATCTCTCTTCATCCCTGGCCACCAATAATATGACTTCAAATCTCTATACATCTTAGTAGCTCCTGGATGTACATAGTACGGTATTGAATGAGCTTCCGCCATCACTTCTTTCCGAATGTCATCCATTTCAGGTAGACATAATCGACCTCTATAACGAATCACACCATCATCTCCTAATCGGAAGTCAGAAGACTTTCCAGAGCTGATATCATTCTTTATCTTGTCAAACAACTTATCCTCCTGTTGGCCCTATCGAATCTTATCTATCAAAGTTGGTCGAAGGGTCAGAGCTGCCATCCTTGCTTCCAACGATCCTTCCTGAATGATCTCCATACTCATTCTTTGCAAATCAAGCAACTCTGGTTTCTGATTTATGGTCATAGCAGCTACGCTCTGTATTGCCTTTCGGCTCAATGTATCAGCAACCACATTGGCTTTTCCCGGATGATAATTGATAACACAGTCGTAATCCTTTACCAATTCCAACCATCTTCTTTGCCTCATATTCAACTCTTTCTGAGTGAAAAAGTACTTCAAACTCTTATGATCAGTATAGATTTCACAACGTTCCCCATACAGATAATGCCTCCAAATCTTGAGTGCAAACACCACTGCGGCTAACTTTAAATCATGAGTTGGGTAATTTTTCTCATACTCCCTTAACTGTCTGGATGCATACGCGATCACTTTCCCATTCTGCATCAATACACACCCAAGACCATTCTTTGAAACATCACTGTAAACCTTGAAGTTTCCTGTCTCCATAGGAATAGTTAAGATAGGTGCTGATGTCAATCGTCTTTTCAATTCTTGGAAACTTTGTTCACATTCCTCCGTCCATGTGAACTTCACATTCTTCCTGGTCAACTGTGTTAATGGTGAAGCAATCTTAGAAAATCCTTCAACAAACCTTCGATAATATCCCGCCAATCCAACAAAACTACGAACCTCAGTGGGATTTGAGGGTTGTGGCCAATCATGGATTGCTTTAACTTTACTTGGATCCACTGAAATTCCTTCTCCCGATACCACGTGTCCCAAGAAAACAACTCGGTCTAACCAAAATTCACACTTCTTGAACTTCGCATACAACGGCCTCTCCTTCAGAATCTCTAACACCTTTTTTAAGTGTAGAGCATGATCTTCCTTATTCTTAGAGTAAATCAGAATATCATCGATAAACACAATCACAAATTTATCGAGAAATTCCTGAAATACTCTATTTATCAAATCCATAAATGCTGCAGGAGCATTTGTTAATCCAAACGGCATCACTAAGAACTCATAGTGCCCGTACCTTGTACTAAATGTAGTCTTTGGAATATCCTCCTTCTTTATTTTTAACTGATGATACCCCGACCGCAAATCAATCTTAAAAAAGATAGCTGCACCATGTAACTGATCAAACAGATCATCAATGCGAGGCAATGGATATTTATTCTTCACCGTAACTTTGTTGAGATCCCGATAATCAATGCACATCCTCAATGTGCCATCCTTCTTTCGAAAAAACAGAACTGGTGCTCCCCAAGATGAGAAACTAGGTTGGATGAATCCTTTGTCTAGCAACTCTTGTAACTGTATCTTCAATTCTTTCAGTTCAGCTGGTGCCATTCTGTATGGCGCTTTAGATATAGTGGCCGTTCCTGGTTGTAGCTCAATGACAAACTCTATTTCCCGGTCTGGTGGCAAACCTGGAAGATCATCTGGAAATACCTCCAGATATTCACGAACTACTGGCACATCACCGAGAACTAGACATTGTTGTCCCTCAACATTCATTACACTCACCAGATACCCCTCACAACCACTTTCCAACAACCGTTGTGCTTTTGCTGCTGATATCATTGGAAATCTAAAAATTTTCTTGATTCCAACAAAAGTGAACGGTTCTCCTTTCACTGGTTGAAAAGTGATACTCTTCTTCTGACAATCTATTGTTGCACCGTATTTTGACAGCCAATCCATGCCCAATATGATATCATAATCATTCATACTTAACACAATCAAATTAGCGAGGAGTTGTCTTCCTTCAATAGGAATAACACAACCTCGAAGAAGTTGATTAGTTTGCTTTGACTCACTAGAAGGTATCATCACCTCATAATTAGCTTCTATCAAGTTAGGTGTTCCACCCAGCTTCCTCACATACTCAGTGGATACAAATGAATGTGTTGCTCCAGAATCAAATAGCACATATGTAGAAGTACCAAAAAATAGAGAACTTACCCGTGACAACTGAGGGATTCGCATCTACCTCCTCTCGCGTCAAAGTATACACCCTAGCTGGAGCTCTTCCCTGCTGTCCCTGCTTTCCTTTCTTAGGACAAGTAGTAGTCATATGTCCTTTCTCCCCGCATGTGTAACACGTTCTCGGAGGAATTTGACACTCCCCACCATGTGATCTAAGACAATTAGGACATATAGGTAGTGGCGGCGCCGGTGGCACCTTACCCTGATCGAATTTGGGACGCTTGTTGGATTCTCTTCGTCTCTGTCCTTACTCCACTTGAACATTTGAATTCGGCCTCTGAAATGGCATCGACCTCTTATCAACTCTCCCAAACTGCTGCATTGGTTTCTGCTGAAATTGAAGTCTGATAGCCTACGCTTGTCTAATCCTCATCTCCGCTTGCTCAGCAATTTGAGCCCTTTCTGCAACTTGTGAGTATGTTCCTCCATGCAGTCCCGCCATACTCACATCTCTGTAAAGTTCAGGCCTTAAGCCTTCCACAAATCTCTCCACTTTCAGTGCCTCCGTACTAACCATATATTCAGCAAACCTCGACAACTGCTCAAACTTACGAAGTTAATCTGTGACTGACATGCCACCTTGCCTCAACTGTATGAACTCGTTCATCTTCATGGCTCTCACTGGTGCCGTAAAGTACTTGTTTCTGAAAAGTTCCTTGGACCTTTCCCATGTCATAGTCGTGACATCCTCGATACTTTTAATAGTATCCCTCCAGTGGCCTGCACTTCCTCGTAACATGAAAGAAGCACACAACACTCTATTCCCACTTGGAATTCTACTGTATTGAAACATATTTTCCACCGTGCGTAACCAATCTTCTGCATCTGTGGGGTCTGCTACATCCTCAAATATTGGAGGGCTCAGCTTTCGAAACCTCTCACAAACCATTTCCACACGTTCTATTTGATGTCTATCTTGATTAGCATTACCCTCTGGTTGTCCACCCATATCTCTCTGCTGAATCAGTTGCTGTATCTGTTGGGACTGGCGCTCTACCAGTTCCATCAGTCGAGTAATCACTGCATCACGATTATTCCCTTCAGGAGGTGCTGCTTGCTCAGTAGTCCTATCCCCTTCAGAACTTTCACCTGTAGCCCTTACCATTTTGTCTACTAACTACACTTCCTACACCCCATGGCCAATATAACTTATAAGACACATAACAACACAGAATGAAAATAATACTTACATGCAAAGCTGCGCTCCCAAAGAATGAGTTCATGTAAATAGACAGTCTGCAGGACCCAAGCCGTGCTCTGATACCACTTTGACACGACCCACCTTACACAACTTATAATTCAAATACTATTTAACATAAACATCATCATTATAAAAAAACTTCATATAATTTTTTTTTCACATAATATGTTTATAACCAACATCATCACACCAGTTCAACATACGTAACTGGTTTCTGACACCACTTCAAACCACCCAAACATGTGATAATACTTATTATATTACACGACCAAAACATCAGCGGAAACAAAGTAAACCCATGGCCTAGCCCAACAGATCGTCATCTATGTACATCCGCTCAAGACCCTGAAGGAGCTCCACAGCTTGCACAATCATATCACAAACTCAATCATCAACAGGCTCACCTACAATGCATAAACTAGTGAGACAAAAATCTCAGTAAGTAGAAATCATTCATGTTAGTGCATGATAATGCATTTAGTTCTCTATCGCCTATTTCCTAATCTTTCTAGTTGATCTCTTTATTTTGAAAATTGTTCACGTTGTGGGATCCCCACGACACACTTATGATATGCACCCCAAATGAGCTCATGGGGACGATTTTTCCGAACCCCAAATATATAAAGTGCCGAGAATGATTTTTCCGAACTCTGGCATAGTGGTGGGGACGATTTTTCTGAACCCCTAATAAAATGTCGGGAATGATTTTTCCAAACCCTGACAGAGATGCATATATAGTGGCCGCACACACTATTAGTATCTTATTAATTTTGAGGAAAACACTTTCCATGTTTATGCATGGTATGCACCCAAAATAATTAAATGTGCATCATAAACCATTTACAATATCAATATCAACATTTAATCACCAAAAAGCAACAACTTAATTTCCATTCACACAAATCCACTTCTGAAATAACAACTTCACCTCAATCATATAAATCCATTTATAGAATAACCACTTCACCCTGGGATCACACGGATCTCTTTTTGGAATAACAACTTCATCTTGGATCCCACAGATCCTTATAACCAATATTTTCTCAAACCATATAAATATATTTGCAACAGTTTCCAATTACACAAATCTATATAGGATAATAATATTATTTCCAATCACATGAATCCACAACTTGTATCACAAAATTATCACAAATAATTTACAAATACTATTGTTAAATATGAACCATACTTTCCCCAAATCACATAAATCCCCAGCTTGTATCACAAATTAGTCTCCAAATAATTCATATCGTAATTAAACTAATTAAAAATAACACATAACATAATTATCACATATTAATCACATATAATTCACAAACAACATGTTTATGCATTGTAGTTGGACTTCTACTTACCTGGATTTCGACAGTAATATAAACCCCGTAAAGAACTGTAACTAATTCGCTCCGACACGCACGTTCCGGCGCGCTCCCTCTTCTCTCTTCTTCCTCTCTCTCTCCTCTCTCCCTTTCTTCTCTCTCTCTTCTTTCTTCTTTTTTTTTTCTTTTTTTTTCTCTCCTCACTAGCTGCCTTCAACCCCAAATGGGGTGAGCACCCATTTATACAAATGAACCCACCGCCTCAACCTTAATTAATTTACTATTAATAGTAATTTACTATTTATAGTAAGTTTCTACTTATAGTAAATGAAATTATTATTATTATCCATTACAAATATATGTGCAATACTTAATAGCTAAGATATAATACATTTACAAATTACTACACATACGTGTACATTTTCTTACCACTATTATTATTACGAGAACACGTGTGATACTTAATAATTAAGAAAAGTGTATTTATACACATAAAATAATTTAATCATATATCTAAATTAATGCACGTAAATATTTATGCACACATATATTCACATATTATCACCATTTTTTCAAGAATGTCTCAATTAAAATGTAAAGATAATTAAAATGTAAAAACAATTATCACATAATTGCTACATAATTATCACATAATTATAAAATGCACATAACACAAATTAAATTATATTGACACATGAGTAGTGAAAAGCTCGGGTATCACAGCGTATTTTATTTTGAATATTATATGCATGTAAAAACCTTCGGTGTTAATTAACTAAGTAGGAGAGGGGATTGGTAATAAATTCCCGCGGCCTCCATTATTGGTTTGTAGGTGATGCAAGTATACTTGCGTGTTGGCTATAGTGCCTTCCTCCCCATCGGATGAGTATATTTGTGGATCACTAGTACAGACTTCATTAAATAATTATTGTTTGTAATGTGGCACATGAACTTGCGTGTTGGCAACAAGCCTTCCTCCCTAACAGATGAGTTTATGTGTGGCTCACTGGTACAAACATATAATTGATGATTGTAGGAAGTTATCCGAGCACGTGTGTACTTCTCCAACTGTAAGGCACATAAGCTTGGGTCGCGGACCTGAGATCAAATAATGGTGTACACTTAGGTGTAAATAATTAGTATCCTCCCCAACGGAGTCACTGCTATTATTTGCATGGCTAAAGAGGAATCGACTATTAATTATTTTGTCATGAGGTTAGGTTGACAAATGAAATTAATGGGTAAAACCTTCTCTTGTAAATATTCGGGTTTGTAAACGTCCACATTATCGTGGCTTGCAGACTCACGGTGCTTGAGATGTCGGTGAATTTTATTTTTATATTGTTTTGAGGGAATCAATATAAATGGATAAAATTCGAAGATTTGATCGGTGTATTTATTTGTGATTTTTTGAATTTTCAAAATATTTTTATCTCGCTTATTGTTTACTGAAAGAAATTATATTTACTGGTCCAAAATTAGATGATTAGAAAAGAATCTTGGTTTTGAATTTTACTACTTAAGAAATATAAATATGTATTCTCACTAAGGATGTCCCATGATGCCTATTAAAGTCTCTAGTAGAGAGGTGAGAGGTTCATAGAAATATGATGGTCTCATGCAACTCTTCAGATACTTGAGTAAGATAGGCAAGAGATCATGGATAAGTTGATGAATGAATTGTGAATGCTTGGAATAGAAATTGAAGGGGAAACCTAGATCAATTTATTCTTCATAATTTGCCTGGATGTTTTGAGCAAGTTCTGCCTGAAATACGAGAGGTTGTATATGGTGGGAAACTTCTGATAAAACATATGGCGAAAGAAAGCCATTTTCATCATGATGAAAACAAAATTAGCATCTCATTCACTAGTCGTTGAAGCATGATTAGTGATGGCATTTTCTTACACATTGTGTGTAGATACTGGAATCACTAAAAGCATGTAACTAAGTGATGATGAGATTATTATTGGGTACATGGGTATACTACGAAAGTAGTGGGAGTTGTTTATTTATCTAAGGATATGAATAAACGTTTAATTATGTGAAATTATCTTTACGTACGTTTTCATAGAAAGAATTTCATTTCAGTTTCTATGCATTTACTGATGGATACTCCATTTCATTTAAATGACATGGTCATAGTAATGAAGGATGGAGCTATAGTATGTTGTTGTACGTTGGCGACAATTTGTTCACTCTTAAATCATGTTTATCCCACGGATGCAACAAATAGTAATTAATAATACATCTTCTAATCTTAATAAGAGAAAGACTCTTATGGAAATGATTAGATAGATGATGAGTTGTTTGGAATTATTAAATTCATTTAATGGATATGCCATTGAAACAGTAATTCGTATGAATGTTTATCTATTTGTAGGATATCCTAGAAAAATGAAGGTTGATTTATTTAGTCCAAAATATCGTAGGGTGATTGTTAACACAAATACTAGATTCTTGGAAAAGAACTACGTAATAAATCACAAACCCATGTATAAGTTGTTCTAAAGGAAGTGAGAGAAAAAACACAAAGTATTAGTAACAAGTGTACAAGAGGATGTACCACAAGGTAAAACTGCAACGTGTGTCATGTCTGATACACAATTGTGTGTAGTGCCTTGTCGTAGTGGGAGGGTTGTTCGACAACCTGTAAGGTACATGTTTTGGGAGAGTCATAAGACTTGGTCCCTAGTAAACATGGAATGGACCCACGGATACGACGAAGCACTACAAGATAGAAATTTAGAATCTTAGCAAATTACAATGAATGTTGAAATAGAATCGATGAATTCTAAATTAGATCTAGCTGCTTGTAGAACCACGGATGGTGTGAAATCCATTAGAAGTGGCTCTGTAAAATAAAAGAGGATCATAGGATAAGGTGAAAACCTTGGAAGTAAAGCTTATTGCGAAAAGGTATACTCAGAAAGAAAGGGTTCGATTATGAGAAAACATATTCGCCGATAGCTATGCCTATGTTGATCTGGACTCTTTTATCTGTTCCTACTCATATGAAATATGAGGAATAGCAAATATATGTCTAGACTGCTTTCCTAATAAAGAAATCTTGAGAAAAACATCAGCAACCAGAGTGATACATTGCAAAGGACAAAGAGCATTTTGATAGTAAGCTTAAAAGTGTTTAATGATGGACTAAAGCAAGCTTCAAGAACATCAAATATCTGTTTTGATGAGGTAATCCAGTCATATAGATTTAATCAATGTGCGGATGTATCTTGTGTATTTAAAAAGAGTGACGGAAACGTGATGGTATTTCTTGTACTGTACGTAGATGATATATTTCTCATTGGAGACAATGAAAGATTGTTGTCGGGCGTATGGGTATGGTTGATAAAGCGGTATGAGATAAAGGGCTTAAGAAAATTAAATATCTTTTTGATCAAGGTAATACGAATCACAAGAAAAGATATTATGCTTGTCTCAAGCTTCATGAGATGATATGATCCTTATTGGTTTAGCATGTGACTTTATCTAAGGAAAGGAAATGTGTCATGAGACACAAAAAGAAGATAAAGGTGATGAAAGCGGTTCCTTATTCTTCGACGAATAAGGAAGCTTAATCTAAGGAATTCTATGCACAAGTATGGATAACTGTTTTGCCAAAGGCATGAACTGTGGGTATCAAGGTAACCCGAAATAAGAATGTTGAACTGTGGTAACACATAATTCTGAAGTACCTTAAAAGGACTAGAAACTATATGTGGGCTTGCCGAATAGATTCACTGCTTCTTAGGGGTTACATAGATTCAGATTTTTCAAATTAAATAGGGACGACAGTAAATCTACCTCGAAGGTTATGTGTTTAATTTTAGGAAGTAGAATAATGTGGAGGAGTGTATATAGAAATATATTTCAGACTCCGGACTACATCATGGAAAGATGATAAATTGGAGCCTATGAGGCAGCCCAAGTATCTGTATGACTCTAGAAACTTCATGATGGATTTTGAAGTGTTTCTATGTTTGCCTAAGGTTATCACAATTTATTTTGATGATAATTGTGCAATTGCAAACTTGAAAGAATCATGAGTCCATAAGAAATTAAACACATGGAGCGAGAGTACCACCTGTTATGAGAAATCATATGATGAGGGAAAGCTTGTTGCCGCCAAGATTGCATCGGATGATGACCTAATAAATCCATTTACAAGGACCTTAAGGCGAGAGCTTTTGATGGCCGCGTAGTGAGAGTGGAAATCAAATGTATGGCAGAAGACATGACAACATTGTCTTTTAGTATAAGTGGAAGATTGTTGGATTGTATACTAAAAGTCTAGCTTTTTGTATGAACAATGTTATAACAATTTATTTGAAATGAGAATCATATGATCAAATGATTGCATCTTATAATTTATTTATATGAATGATGCAATAGTCCATTTACTTTATACTGTAGATAATATGTAGCACGATAACATGCGGAAGATCATATTATCGATTTCCTTATAAAGTATAAATAGATGCTCACAACCGAGATAGACGAGGACTCTCTATCGGAATGGTTATAGTGTGGTTTGGTATTAGCTTGTCTTGGCTATAGAATCACATTAGTGTACTTTTGTGTGTATTGAGCAAGACCACTTGAGATCGTTCGACTTATACTGACTTATAGGAGAACTTGATCTCAATTATTATGGATTTTCGTGCTCTTAATCCCTATACAATAACCTCAACACGTAAGGCAGTATGTATTTCTTTGATTCATCAATGGGTGAGATTTACATGTAATTAAATCAACAAACTCGATGAGTTGGGAAATAGTGTTGTCTCTATGGTGTGCTGTTGATTGTAGAAGGAATCCGTGTCCATTATAGGTTGATGATGTCCCCTTGAGTGGTACTACTTTCGGATGAGATATTAATTAATGGAGTTGTCAGTAACTTAATTAATTAATGGACATTGTATATCTTAAACATGGGGAGACTAACGGGCTCATAATAAGAAGGAGCCTATAACGTAATTATGGGATTAGAACGGTAGTGCAGTAATAATATTTTAGTGATATAAATTATTATTATTGGACTTAAGTATAAGCTTTGGGCTAAACTTGGATACTTAAGCCCAATGGAGGCCCAACTCTAATTTCCCCTCCCGGTCCTTGCTGTAGCCCATATATAAGTTATCTCAACTATCCGGAAACCCTAATCTATGAGATTAATCATGCCTAACACTGTGAGGAGGGTCAGGGAACAACAGATTGAGAAGATCTCGAGGATCGTTGCCCACATGATGTCGAGATTGAACTTGGGAATACAGCAGAAGACTGGAAAGTTGTTTGCTAGTGCTGTCTGCCACTTTCTATAATTTTTATAAAATAGTATAGATATCAGGACAGGACGTGTGATATACTGACAGAAAGCCGCAAAAGAGAGGATCGTTTTGGCTTATACATTACTCAAATCCGACATTAGATGTGAGAGTTATGCCCAAAACAGTGAGGTTGCGCAGGCTGCATGTTAGAAACGTATGGAACCCTAACGGGTAACGTTAACCAAATGATCAAACGCTAAAAATATTTCTATTGTCTACCGACCCATATATCATCGATAGATTACCTTATAAACTTGATAATGAGATCACATTTTATCGTGTCTATTTTTTAAAGGTCTCTCATTGCTATTTCTAGATCAGTCGGGTATGAGTTCTACAGTTTTTCTAAAGGTTCCCATTTGCTATTTCTATTTCAGTCGAATAGGAGTTCCACAGTAGGGTTGGTCGGTTGTTCGGTCTTGTGGTTAGTTTATAGTTCCAATGTCTACCGACCATATATCATCTACCGATTGTCCTGTAAACTTGATAATGAGATTACTTTTTATCGCATCTATTTTCCAAAGGTCCCCCTTTGCAATTTTTAGATCAGTCGGGTAGGAGTTATACAGTAGGGTCGGTTGGTTAACAAGATTATTTTTTATCGCGTCTATTTTCCAATGGTTCCCATTTGCTATTTCTAGATCAGTCGTGTAGGAGTTCCACAAAAGGGTTGATCGGTTGGTTAGTCAGGTGTTTGGTTAATAGTTCCAACATCTACGGACTATATATCATCGATAGTTCGCCTTATAAACTTGATAATGAGATTAATTTTAAGCCGTCTATTTTTCAAAGATCCCCCTTTGCTATTTTTAGATCAGTCCAGTTGGAGTTCCACAGTAGGGTCGATCGGTCAGGTGGTCAGTTAATAGTTCCAATATCTACCAACCTGGATATCATCGATCGATAGCCCTGTAAAATTTATAATGAGATTACTTTTTATCGCATCATTTTTCCAAGGTCCTCCTTTGATATTTCTAGATCAGCCGATTAGGAGTTCTATAGTAGGGTATTCCAGTTAACGAGATTAATTTTTATCGCGTCTATTTTCCAAAGGTCGATCTTTGCTATTACTAGATCGGTCAAGTAGGAGTTCCATAGTGGGGTAGGTCAGTTGGTCGGTCAGGTGGTCGGTTAATAGTTCCAACATCTACCGACCAACGTATCATCGACCGATCACCCTGTAACTTGATAATTAGATTAATTTTTAACTCATCTATTTTCCTAAGGTCTCTATTTGCTATTTTTAGAATCAATCGGGTAGGAGTTGCATAATAGGGTCCGTCGGTTGGTCCTTAAGGTATCGGTTAAAAGTTACAACGTCTACTGATCCATATATTATCGAACGATCGCCCTGTAAAATTCATAATTTGATTAATTTTTTACACGTCAAATTTTAAAAGGTCTTCCTCTGCTATTTCTATATCAGTCGGGTAGCAATTCTGGAGTAGGATTGGTCGGTCTGGTGGTCGGTTAATAGTTCCAATATCTATCGACCCACATATCATCGACCAATCGCACTGTAAACTTTATAATAATTTTACATTTTATCATGTCTAGTTTCTAAAGGTCCCCTTTTGCTATTTTCAAATCAGTCGGGTAAGAGTTCTACAGCAGGATTTGTCGCTTAATGAGATTACTTTTTATCGCACCTATTTTTCAAAGGTCCCTCATTTTTATTTCTAGACTAGCATGGTAGGTGTTTCACAGTAAGGTCGGTCGGTCGGTTGGTCAGGTGGTCGGTTAATAGTTCCATCATCTACCGATCCACAAATCATCGACCGATCATCATGTAAACTTGATAATAAGATTAATTTTTAACGCGTCTATTTTCTAATGGTCCCCCTTCTAAATTTTTAGATCAGTCAGGTAAAAGTTCCACAATAGGGTCGGTCAGGTGGTCGATTAATAATTTCAACATCTACCGATCCACATATCATAGATCGATCACCCTGTAAACTTGATAATGAGATTAACTTTTAACGCATCTATTTTCTAAATGTCTTCCTCTACTATTTTTATATAAGTCGGGTAGCAATTCTGCAGTAGCGCTGGTTGGTTGGTCGGTTAGTAGTTCCAATGTCTACCGACCCACATATCATCGACCGATCGCCCTCTAACTTGATAATAAGATTACATTTTATCGCGTCTATTTTTCCAAGGTCTCCCTTTGCTATATCTAGATCATTGGTTTAGGAGTTCTATAGTTTTTCCAAAGATCCCCTTTGCTATTTCTAGATCAGTCGGGTAGGAGTTCTATAGTAGGATTGATCGGTTGGTCGGTATGATAGTCGGTTAATAGTTCCAATATCTACCGACCTACATATAATCGATCGTTTGCACTGTAAACTTGATAATGAGATTTCTTTTTATCGTGTCTATTTTTCAAAGGTCCCCATTCGTGTTTTATCGATCAGTCGGGTAGTAGTTCTTAAGTAGGGTTGGTTGGTTGGTCGGTTTTGTGGTCGGTTAATAATTTCAACGTATATCGACACACATAATGTTGACCAATGGGCCTGTGAAATCTTGATAATGAGATTAACTTTTAACGTGTCTATTTTCCAAAGGTCCCCCTTTGCCATTTTTAGATCAGTCGCGTAGGAGTTCAACGGTAGAATTTGTTGGTTGGTCGGTCTTGTGGTCATTTAATAGTTCTAATATCTACCGACCCATATATCATCGATCGATTGCCTTGTAAACTTGATAATAAGATTAATTTTTAATGAGTCTAGTTTTCAGAGGTCCTTCTTTGCTATTTTTACATCAGTCGGGTAGTTGTTCTGTAGTAGGGTTAGTCGGTTGGTCGGCCTGGTGGTCGATTAATAGTTCTAATATCTATACATATCATCAACCAATCACACTGTAAACTTGATAATGAAATTACATTTTATCGTGTCTATTTTCCAAAGGTCTTTATTTTCTATTTCAAGATCAGTCGATTAGAAGTTCTACAGTTTTTCCAAAGGTTTCCCTTTGCTATTTTTAACGCGTCTATTTTCCAAAGGTCCCTTTTTGCTATTTCTGGATCAGTCAGGTAGTAGTTCTACAGTAGGGTTAGTCTGGTGGTCGGTTAATAGTTCCATTGTCTATCGATCCACATATCATCGATCAATTGCACTATTAACTTGATGATGAGATTACATTTTATAGCGTCTATTTTTCAAAGGTTCCTCTTTTTTATTTCTAGATCAGTTGGGTTTTTACAAATGTCCCCCTTTGTTATTTCTAGATCCGTCGGGTTAGAATTCCGCATAGGGTTGGTCGGTTGGTCGGTCTGGTGGTTGGTTAATAGTTCCAATGTCTACTGACCCACATATCATTGACATAGCTAAACAACCCTTATTGCAGCTGAATTTTTTTTCTTGATTCAAATACGTATGAAAAATGATAAAAATCCATCTCGATGTAGTTATTATTTAGGCTTAAATCCTGAAAATTAATAATGTTGTTTTGATCAATATGAGCAGTCGATGAATTAGAAAAACTGATATTTATAAAAAGGCTTCTTTCTTTTTGAGAGTGAATCCTTAAAAGGCATACCTTTTGACCATGTTAATAATCCTAAGAGATGCAAGGCTCCTTGGTTTCTTGCCTTCAATGTAGTTATTTATTCAAGAAAAATGAATTTAAAATAATTATGAAAGCATCTAAAGTGATTTTAAAAAAAATTCATGAAAAAGACAAAAGGTTATCATACTTGATTTTCCACTAAAATAAGTAGACAAATATACAAAACATAAGTTATTGCATTATCATATTAATAGAAGAATGAAACAATGCATTGAAGACAAGACAAAAATGTATTCCAATAATTTAAGTAAAACTAAAAAGCAAGTGGAAAATGGTTCAGCCCTGTAAAATATGTAAGGTAAAGATAACCCACAAACACATAAAGCTAATATATTATATAAATATAACTACATAGCAGGAGCTTTTCGCCACAATAAAAGATTCGATTTTTTCTCTAAACAATTCAGAAAATACTCACCCTCTTCACTAGATTTCATAATTTGTACCTGCTATTCAATTCATTTCAGCAAACAACTGCACTCAACTTAATAAATGAACTACAACAATTTCAATCAAACCATATATATTTTGGAGACAAGTATAATTAACTACATTGAACATATAAACAACCTATCCCCATCTAATTTTCCAAATGATTCAGCTTCTAAATGATAGCTTAATATAATTTGAAACATTAAACTCTTAAATAAAATGGTAGAAATTTATAGAACATCCTGTTTATAGTAGAATGTGACTATTGAAAATTTGATACCTTTTTTTCAAGTAATTTACACTCTAGTCTCTAGCCACTAATTAGTATAAATTGTGGATATCTATGTCAACAGCTCCTCTTTCAAAAGTTTTTATTTTTTCCTGCAAGTATGTTGATGTTTATGTTAGCTTAATATCCAACTAGAGTAAAAATTAGATAAATCCTCCATCAACTTGGAGATTATGTTTCTTAATTTACAAATTAATATTCTACCTGAGATGAGTGTTGCTGTACAAACTATGTATGACCTTGTCCAAATAAGTTCCATGTGCTAGCAACGATAGTTACACCCAGTTTAAAAGACATCTATGATAATCTAGCCAAATTCATGTATTATATCAGCATATTTGTTGTATCCTAAGATAAATAAACATATAATTTCTTCATTACATATTGTTCTATGCACTTGCTCCTTATCAACTACACTAGCTATTACAGGCGAGAGATAAATGATTGATCTTATCAAATCTTTTGCTTCATTCTCAGAATTGAAACTTGGCTTTAAGTTCTGTTTATTATAATTATTATGTATTTTTCTTTTACAATTAAAAAAGGAGTAATAGAAATACAAATTAGGTCATACCCTTAACTTGGTACCTCCAATGTTGTTTTTCTCTAGGTGCATTAAATTGTCATTAGAAGCTCATCAACATTGTAATGAAAATAAAAAGGAAAATAGAAGTGAACATGATATTAACATCAATTGAATCTTCCATTTCCTTTACAAAATCTAGAAGCCTCTCCATTTGACCATGATAGGATTCTCATCCGCCAAATCACGTAATAATTCAAATAACCTATACCATGAGAAATAATTGAGTCAATATTCAAGAAAAAGTCACTGTTCAATGAAACAAAGTCAATCACCTTTCAAAAAATATTAATAATTGACTCAACAAGAGAAGTTAAAATGCTAAGTCTGATCAGGAACAAATGGTAGAAAGTAGCACTAAAAGTTAGGACAAAGGAACACAATTATAGGCAATTAGCAAGACTATTATTAGAGAAAGTAAAATATTTTATAAGTTACAGAGGGACTGTTTATCCTTGATGACCCAACCAGACTAACACTTCCATCATATTTGTATTTAGCTGATGTTTAGTTGCTTTCTCAAAATGTGCAATTTTTAGCGGACACCATAGAACTACACTTGAGCCATCTGTTCCAAATCAACAATTTAAATTAGGATTAGGAAACATGATAATGTGAATAGAGCACTACTTAAAACTTATTATTGTAAGTATAAGTGGAACATCCTTTTCTGTTACTTTCCAACCAAATTATGAATTATGTACAAAAAACCAAACTCCCATCTATATTTAAGTCGCCCAACTTTCCCTTAATGAAGTTTTTTTCAAATTTTCAATTGTCTAGCTAAATTGCAATTAGATATGAAGATTGAAATGGATTTGAATTGACAAAAATTATCAAACAAGTAAAGGGACTGTTAAACGGTCAGTAAGAAGCAACAAAAATAGGAAACCAAAACACATCAACATAACAGGTAGTTCTTTATCTCTACATATCAGACCAAATACTTGTAGTCCAAATATTCAAGGTAAGATAAAAATTAAAAGTAACGAAGTTAGTTCAGTCATATTTACAAAATAATAAATAAATTCAACAGTTACGAAACTACTAGATTTCAGCAAGCAAGGTGGAGAAAGAGATAAGCACAATCTCAGAATCATATCGGCAAAACTTCTTATTGTTAAACTAGAGTAATGTGTATGCTTGTATTTACTGTTAGCTGAAACATAAATACTTTCTCAATAGTCAATAGTGTTATAATAAAAATGTAATCTAAATTAAAATGTTGTATTTCTCTCGAGCTAATTCAACTCATCTAAGATTGCCAACATACAAAAATACCAAAATATAGAAATAAATTACAACCAGAATTTATTCAAATCTATTCTCTAGATGAACTAACAGGGAATAGCAAAGATACAGAAGCCAATAAATTAAATTAGTATATGCCACAAATAAATCACAGATTTCAAATGCGTGGACAAAATAACATATATTAAACAGTAGAAACTCATTAGGCAAAAAATAATAAGCCTAGTGCATTACCTAAAACCAACCCTGTATCCACCAGTTCGATCTCGTTTGAAACAACGTATCCTTACTTAAAGACATTCTTCATCCAAGAAATGGAACAAAATTTTCATCCATTTTGGAAACTCTCAGATTCTTTTGTTCCACGATAATTGCTTGTCAAATATGAGAATTCTACCAATTTTTAAATATCAAATTAGTACAAATATTTATTAAATTCACACTCAAAGCGAAGAGAATAGGAGATATAGACAAGGAATAAAAGATTTACCTGAATGAAGAACCATTTGTGGAATTGTTATAATATGAGAGACATCCATTAAAGCGTCAGGGACACCTTTGGAGGGATGTCCATGAAAGTGCCAAGAGACGTCTTTGACTTCGGAATCGATTGATGTTCAGTGGAGATTGAATACATTTATGTACAAATACTCGAATAATTTCTCATCTCTCAGCGGCAAGCAGTTTATGGCCACTATCATCATCAATTTGAGAAATAAACGAGCAAATGAGCAATATAACCAGTATCAAATATAATTCAGGGAAAATTACTTCTACTGTGCCTGTTATCCCCAATAAATGACACCACATGAAGCTCATTATTCATGTAAGCTACAATTAGGTCTTGTTTGATTTTGGCAAAAATTTTGAAGTCTGGCGCTTTTCCTTTTCACTTTGTCGCTGATTCTGCTTTTCGTCCAATAATATTTAGTTGCTTCTTGGTTATTTTTACGAACTTATTAATATTATCATTTAGAAATATGATATTTCTTTCAAAATACTGAATATTGTGTTGTTGTGTTTAAATTTTTTGTATGCTTTTTATTCTAAATACGTTGCACTTCAATTGAGTTATTCTATGATAAATAGTTAAATGAATATTTAAAATTTAATTAATCACCATCTAAAAAAGAAATGAAAAAATAATATTTAAAAAAGAAATACTATTTAATAAGAAAAATTAATTGGGAGTAAATAAGAAAAATTAAAAATTTAATAATTAAAACAATCGTCATTAGCTTAGGAAACGACACGCAAGTAATAAAAAACTGCTATAGTAACTAGTACAAAGTCCACGTAACACGCGGGATATTCGAATATTATTATGGAATCAGCTATTCGTATATTCAAATTTACTAAACGTATTAAGAAAATAATTAAATTAAAATACTCCCTCCGTCCGCCACAATTGGTGCCATTTGCTTTTCGGCATGTGAATTAAGGAGTATTATTTATTTATTGTTTAGTGGGTAATTACATTAGTGGAGGTATGGGTCTCATTTTTTAGTTGTATTAGTGGGTGTGTGTGTGTGTCCCATATATTAAAAAAGAAAATAAGAACCTTGGGGGCGGACGCTCAAAATGGAAAAATGGGACTCTTTGGAGCAGACAGAGGGAGTATTCAAAATTAATAAGATATAAATATTTCAATAATTAAGATTTTATATTGTGTTCGGTTGTAGTACCCGAAAGATGTATTCGATTTCATATTGTGTTCGGTTGAAATACCCGAACAATATAGTGTATTTGATTGGAATATCTGAAAGATGTATTCGGTTGAGAAATTTAATGGTCCTTGAGGGATGGTGATAACACTTTCACTATGAATTGTTATCACTTTTATTATAAAATTTTATCAACTAATTTTCATTTATATTATAAATTGTTTATAAAATAATATTATCACTTTTCGTTAATTGAGTATCACTTTTTATTATAGAAATTATTACTTTTTATACTTATGACATAAGCCCTCACCTGAGACGGTCTTACACCCTAAACTTTTTGTCTGTGTATCTATATATACTCCTTCTGTCCCTTGAAACGTAACCATTCGCTTTTTGTACGTGGATTAATGAGTATAATAATTTAATGTATTTTGATGTGAGAGAAATAATATTTTAAAGTGTAGTGGGTAGTTGTATAAGTGTTGAATGTGGGGCCATGAGAGGTCACATCCATCTAAAATGGAAATAGATTCTTTGTAATGCGACGGACCAAAATGGCAAAATAGATACGTATCAAGGGGACAGAGGGAGTATATATAAATGGTGTACCCACGGTTATTGAGGTATTATCAGTACCCTTTCTAAACCCTAATGAGATTTTCACAACTATTTGTATCCGTCCCAAATCCCGTTTACAACTATCTATATCCGCCATATTAAGATTTGAATAAAATGAGTACTTGAAAATGTACATCTCATTACCATCCCTAACTATTAACGTTTAGAGACACTCTCTTGTGAGATGGATTATTTGGGAGACGAGTGTGAGACGGGTCGATCCATCACTAACGTATGTTTATTGTAGAAATAAAGTATGATTTTTTGTAGTTAAAGTATGTCAATAATAAATTATATTATAACACGCTGAAATCATACTTTAATGCGTAATCTAGCATACTTTAGAAAACATATTTTAACCATTAAACATACATTATCTAAATAATAGATATACTTTAACATGTCTCACAAACCGTCTCATGTAAATAGCGTCCCACAAGAGAATTTGTCTATCGTTAAATTAATAAATGCATATAACAATTATAAATTTTTGAATAATTAAGGATAAAATATTAAATATAATAAAATAAATAATTAACGATAAAAAAAATTATGAAAATTAATTAATATTAAATTCTCCTCAAATTCTCAAAGATATCCTACTCATCACCTCAAAATTAAATGTTAGAAAGTAAAATATCTCACATTCGCGTACAATATGCCAAGTGCTTAATTAAGTTTGAGAGATAAAATAATACCATAACAAACGAGTAAAAATAAATTAAGAAATAAAAAATAATAAGATAACAAGCAGTAAACGTTCCGAAGCGGTTATAACTCGTCACATCCTCTAAGGTCCTTCACAGCGTGGTTAAGGAAAATGAAGGCGCGGGTGATAGTTTTGAAAAAAATTTGAACGGGTTATTTTTTTAGATTTGAGGTTAGAATTCCCTTTCATTTCATGTGAAGAAGCCCTAGATTAGTGGAAATCCAAATTATAGTTCATGTGGCTGAACACCACCTATACCTAGTTGATTGTAGGGAGGATGCTTCACAAATTGATGAGTTCGATCGATTAAGATATTAGGGTATCAATTACCGTGTTTTTTCAATGCCAGATTATTATGCTGACTTTTAATTCAATCCTCTGTTTACTGCAAGATTGCTTTGAGAAATCGGCGGCTAAAAGACCGTCAGGCCCAGGGTATACTGCGTTTGAAGGCTCTGGTCGGAGTTTGCCCAGAACGATCAATAAAATATCGAACCCACCCAATTACTATTCAATTACCTTTTTATTTTATTTTATTATGTAATTAATTCATCAAAGTCATCAGTTTCTTATTATCCTTTTTGGTAAAACTTTACATAGTATGAGCATTTAACAACCTTGTGGAAATAGCTCATTTTCAACTAGGGTGCTTGTGGGATCTGAATTCCATATGCTGCTTTTGTATCATAGGAATTACCTTTAAGCCTGCTGACTATTTCAATTTATAGTAGATTTGTTAAGACTATCAATCTCAGGAATATCTGACAATTAGATAATTCATTATTTCCTTTAACTTGGCTTTCGCTTGATTATTTAATTTACATGACTGAAGAACATAAGAAAGCATATTCCCTAAGAACTTAGTGCATATTTCAATCATATTGAGTGTAGAGGAAAATCGTATGCTACATTGGTCTATTTTCTAATAATAAATTGTATGCAGCATAATTTTTGAGACTGTCATAGCCAAAATACCATATAATCACCAGAACATTACATAAATGAGAAAGTGAAGATCAGATTAAATTCAAATATTTTATTAGCATTTGCTTCTTCACCATGTAATCAAACTTAAATTTTGTGCTTCAAAGTTAAGTTTAGGTATCCCTTCTCTCTCACAATTAGTTTCATATTTTTTTCCTTCACTTTGCAATAGGATTCTTTCCACGTTTAGTCGGGATTTTTCCTCAAATCTGATAGGGAAGCACTTTTGAATATTTTTTGAATAAGGGTTCCTAAATATTTTTATCCAAGAATGTCCGTCTTGCTATATTATATTATATCAGGTTCTTGTTGCAGGGTAGGAGCTTGACCTCCTTAATTACAGCTTCTAACATTATCTTATCTTACAAGTGAATTATTTGCAGAAGAGGTAACCACACTTTGTTCCGTTGGACTTACTAATCATATTCATGTATTGTTTGTGTTATATAGTTGAGGTGCGACTCACATTTGTGTGATTAATAGAAATATGTTAGATTTATTATCTAAATATTATTGCTGCTATAATTTGAATGAATAAGTAATAAATTTGTTTGAGTGTCTTCGTTGTTTTTCATGTATCACACTACTGTGGTATGTCACAGAAAATAACAGAAATTTACAACAAAATCAGTAATAAATATGTTATTATAAGGCTTTTATATCCGTGTTTGAGTGTCTTCGCTATATTTGTGAGAAAATAACTAAAATTTACAACAGATATCAGTAATAAATATGTCATTATAAGGCTTTTATAGCTCTGATTGACTGCCTTTGCTATTTTTCAGGGATGTATCAAACATCTTACATTGTGAAAAAAAATCCAATGTATAATGTTGAAAATATGCATATCTAAAATCGCATGCAACTAATAATAATATATAGGTGTAACAAGTCATGCTCATAATTTCTATTATAATTCTTATTTTATACTCTTACGTTGTGAGGTTGGATCTTCGGGCACACGATGGTCTCTAGTAATTTGAATCATATTCTTATCTATTCTTGGAAGCTAAACTTAGTTGATTTGGTGTAAAAACTCATGGATTTACTTACAAATTTGTATAGTTTTTTATTTCCGTATGCCTTCTAGTCTACGTACATGAATTATATGATAAGTGAAGTATTTTAAATTCCTGCTAAATTGTCAATACCTTATTGGGAAATCCAAAAAATTGTTTATGCTGTAAGGCACTATTCATGCGCTCTATCTAGTGGATAAATGTGATTTTCGATTTAGACCATCTATCAAATAATTCATGAACCTCGGAGTACAACTTAAGAACAAATTCTCACTTAATCAAATAATTCAAAAAGCATGTTTCTAAGTTGTTATGCTGCTAGAGTTTTAGTGATTGAAAGTTATTCCTTAGCTATAAATTGTGAGTAAAATATTTATTTTTTAAAAAAGAGTGCTTCTTGTCTACCCCTATAGTTGGTATAATTTGTTTCGTGTCAATGATGAGTATGCCATATTTTAGGGAAAAAGGATAAGTGAACTACAAGACTACTAATACGAGTAAATATAATTCTCTTATTATTGAAATTGTTTAATTATTTATATTTATGTTTTGGCTTTTTAAGCTATTTTATGGCTAATTTGCGGCAGGAACAAGCTAGAGAGATTTTAGTGACTGAAGTAACAATGTACTTATAAATTCATAGAAAGAAAGAAGGATAAAATCTTATCAACTTGTTGAGGATGACACTGTAAACACAAGTGTTTAATATTTTTGTAAACATTGATGTAGAATTTATCTAATGTGTTATCAAAATTTGTTGAAGGAGGTTCTAATCCAAAGACATGGCACACTTATAGGCAGGTGTACTAAGAGGGTAAGGGGAGCACGTATTAAGGATGGTATGATTATTCCTAATAAGTTTCCATAATAAATTAACATTGAAATAATAAAAGACACTATCAACATAGTTTTTAACCTCTATCAACATGTTCTTCCACTTGATATGCTTGCGCGAATCATCCCTTCCCTCAAGGATCCATAAAATTATCAACACAATGGAGAATCTTTTGAAAATATTAATGATGTGGAGCCATTCTAGGTAATCGATTATGGATATATCAAATTGCAAATTTTAAAATTACTATTTTTACAGTTTACGACCTCTAATTTTTTTATATATGCTGCTGCAATTTACTTATAAATTTTTTTGTTTGGGGAGTTTACTTGTGGCTGCAATTTTTGTTCATTACTTAATTTATGTATGTTGAGTTGAAATTATAAGTGTTAAAGTTTCATGCTTGCTCATTTGTAAAGTATGTACCTACAGATATGACATCATAATGATATTGAATGACTTGTTGCCGCACTTATTATCGTTTAATGACTGTTACTGCATTAATCCTAAGTTTTTGAGTTACAGAATTTAGGTGTTGCTTTGTTTAACCTCAATTGTTGCTGCAAAGGCCATTTGGTATTTATGTGTTCAAGTTACAGAATTTTTGCTTTGATAAGAACTAGAGCTCATGCTAACAGATGGTATTATGTCATTGTTCATATCTAATTATGTGATTCGAAAAAATCATAGCTATTACTTGTGCTTGTCTAGGAAATTAAACACATAATTAGAAACTGAATTGTGCTATTTTTATACAAATTTTGAGCTTCAATTGTCTTTTGTTAATTATATTTTGTAACATGGCATGTAATACTTATGAATATGAATAGTTTCTGTTTTAACTGGAAATAATTTAAGTGAAAATATTTGAGATGATTCTCCCATACCTTTTATGAGTGTTGTTCTTATTTTCAGAGAAATGAAGACAAAGATAATGAAAACAAATCAGGAGGATGACTTTGACAACGGTGATGTTGATTATGAAATGAAAGTTCAAGATGGAGATTACTTATTAGGCTTTCTTTTATTTTTTTTTCTTTACGTTTTTGTCAACTTTAAAATTAAATTTAGGGATATATAAATACGTACTTCATCATAGCACATGAATTTAAATAATAGTGCATATTTACCTTGTTTTACAATTATTTAGACTTTAGTAATTTTTTATATTTAGTAGTGATACTTTTTAATAAATGTAGTAAATTAAGTTATTATAAATAATAATAATAATATAATTAAATTATTGTTATTAAATTATTAAATAATCAATATAATTATTAAATAATAATTTAATAAAATAATAATAAATATTTTATTATTATTAAATATTGCATAAATATCTAAAGTGTTAACATATGTGTTACATAATTGTCTTGCAAAAGTGTTACATGTTATGGTAAAAGTGATAAAATTATTATGTAATTAATGTTACAATATATTCAAAAAGTGTTAGCAAAACAATATAGTCAATGTTACATTATATTTAAAAGTGTTACCAAAATAATATAGTTAGTGTTACATTATATTTAAAAGTGTTAGGAAAACAATGTAATTAATGTTACATTATATTTAAAAGTGTTGACAAAATAATATTTGTTATGTTACGTGTTGACAAAATAATGTTTGTAATGTTACATTTACATTCAAAAATGTTAACTAAATAATGTTACCTTAAGATAAAAAATATTACATTAACTGTAAATGTAACATTTATTAAAGTGTTATAATAAAATGTTAAATTTGATATGAAGTGTTATCATAAGGAAAAAAAGTGTAACATTAGACTTTAGATAACAGGGACAACAACGACACCGAAAAAATTATTTATGATCTATAATAACATTTTTTAATTGTTAAGTAATATTTTTGAGGTGTTATGTAATGTCAGTTATCTTGAAATGACAGTAGGGTCGGTCGGTTGGTCAGTTAGGTAGTCGGTTAATAGTTCCAACGTCTACCGACCCACATATCATCGATCGATCGCCTGTAAACTTGATAATGAGATTAATTTTAATGCGTTTATTTCCTAAAGATCCCCATTTGCTATTTTTAGATAAGTCGTAGGAGTTCCACAATAGGGTCAGTCGGTTGATAGGTTAGGTGGTCGATTAATAGTTTCAACATCTACCGACCCACATATCATTGACCGATTGCACAGTAAACATAATAATGAGATTACTTTTTATCACGTCTATTTTTCAAAGGTCTCCCTTTGCTATTTCTAGATCAGTCGGGTAGGAGTTTTATAGTAGGATTGGTCGGTCTGGTGGTCGGTTAATAGTTCCAATGTCTACCGACCCACATACCATCGACCGATCGCCCTATAAACTTAATAATAAGATTACTTTTTATCATGTCTATTTTCCAAAGGTCCACCTTTGCTATTTCTAGATCAATCGAATAGGAGTTCTACATTGGAGTTTGTTGGTTAACGAGATTACTTTTTATCGCGTCTATTATCCAATGGTCCCCCTTTACTATTTGCAGATCAGTCGGGTAGTAGTTGCACAGTAAGGTCAGTCGGTTGGTAGGTCAGGTGGTCATTTAATAGTTCCAACAACTACCGACCCACATATCATTGACTATCGCTCTATATACTTGATAATGAGATTAATTTTAACACGTCTATTATCCAAAGGTCTCCATTTGCTATTTATTGATCAATCGGGTAGGAGTTCCATAATATGGTCGGTTGGTTAGTTAGTTAGGTGGTTGGTTATTAGTTCCAACCTCTACTGACCCGCATATCATCAATCGATCGCCCTGTAAACGTGATAATGGGATTTATTTTTAATGCGTCTATTTTTCAAAGGTCTCCGTTAGCTATTTCTAGATCAGTCGAGTAGGAGTTCCAAAGTACGGCCGGTCAATTAGTCGGTGAGGTGGTCGGTTAAAAGTTTCAACCTTTACCGACCTGCATATAATCGACCGATCGCCATGTAACGTAATAATGATATTAATTTTTAACGCGTCTATTTTCTAAAGGTCATCCTCTACTATTTCTAGAACAGTTGGGTGGAAATTCTATAGTAGAATTGGTCTAGTGGTCGGTTAGTAGTTCCAATATCTACCGTCCCCCATATCATCGACCGATCGCCCTATATATTTGACAATGAGATTGTATTTTATCGCGTTTATTTTTTAAAGGTCTCCCTTTGCTATTTCTATATCAGTCAAGTAGGAGTTTTATAATTTTTCTAAAGGTCCCCCTTTGTTATTTCTAGATTAATCGGGTTGGAGTTCCATAATAGGGTTAGTCGGTTGGTTGGTCTGGTGGTCGTTTAATAGTTCCAATATCAATCGACCCTCATATATTTGACCGATCACCTTGTAAACTTGATAGTGAGATTTCTTTTTATCAGGTCTATTTTCCAAAGGTCCCCCTTCGTTATTTCTCGATCAGTCGGGTAGGAGTTCTACAGTAGTGTTGTTTAATTGGTCGATTTGGTGGTCGGTTAATAGTTTCAATGTCTACCGACCAATATATCATCGATCGATCTCCCTGTAAACTTGATAATGCGATTACTTTTTATCACGTCTGTTTTTCAAAGGTCTCCCTTTGCTATTTCTAGATCAGTCGGGTAGGAGTTCTAGAGTAGGTTAGTCAGTTGGTCGGTCTGGTAGTCAGTCAAGTGTTCTAATGTCTATCGACTTACATATCATCGACCGATCACCCTGTAAACTTGATAATAAGATTACTTTTTTTCGCGTCTATTTTCCAAATGTCCTCCTTTACTATTTCTATATTAGTCGAATAAGAGTTCTATATTAGTGTTGGTCGGTTAATAGTTCCAACGTCTACCGACCCACATATTATCAACCAATCACCCTATATGCTTGATAATGGGATTATTTTTTAACGCATCTCTTTTCAAAAGTCTCCCTTTAGTATTTCTAGATCAGTTGGGTAGGAGTTCCACAGTTTGGTCGGTCGCTTGGTTAGTTAGGTGGTCGGTTAATAGTACCAATCTCTACCGACCCATATATCATCCACCGATTACCCTTTAAATGTGATAATGAGATTAATTTTTAACGCGTCTATTTTACAAAGGTCTTCCTCAACTGTATCTAGATCAGTTGGGTAGCAATTCTACAGTAGGGTTGGTCGTTTGGTCGGTCTAGTGATCGGTTAATAGTTCCAATTTCTACTGACCCACATATCATCAACCGATCGCCCTGTATACTTGATAATGAGATTATGTTTTATCGTATCTATTTTTTAAAGGTCTCCCTTTGTTTTTCGAGATCAGTCAGGTGGGAGTTTTACAATTTTTCCAAAGGTCCCCCTTTACTATTTTCAGATCAGTCGGGTAGGAGTTCCATTCTAGGGTTGGTCGGTATGGTTGCCGGTTAATATTCTAATATCTACCGACACACGTCATCGACCGATGGCCTTGTAGACTTGATAATTAGATTACTATTAATCACGTCTATTTTCCAAAGGTTCTCCTTTGCTATTTCTCGACCAGTCAAGTAGGAGTTCTACTATAGGGTGAGTTCGTAAGTTGGTCGATCTGGTGGTCGATTAATAGTTCTAATATCTATCGACCCACATATCATCGACCGATTGCCCTGTAAACTTAATAATGATATTACTTTTTATCGTGTTTTTTTTCAAAGATCCTCCTTTGCTATTTCTAGATCAGACGAATAGGAGTTCTACAGTTGGGTTGGTCAGTTAACGAGATTACTTTTTATCGCATCTATTTTTCAAATGTTTGACTTTGCTGTTCCTAGATCAGTCGGGTAGGTGTTCCATAGTAAGGTTAGTCGGTTGGTCTGTATGGTGGTCGGTTAATAGTTCCAACGTCTATCGACCCACATATCATCGAACGATCGCCCTATATACTTGATAATGAGATTAATTTTTAACGCGTCTACTTTCTGAAGGTATCCATTTGCTATTTCTAGATCTGTTGGGTAGGAGTTATAAAGTACGATCGGTCGGTTGGTCAGTCAGTTAGTCGGTTAATAGTTCCAACCTTTACCGACTTGCATATCATCTACCGATCGCCCTATACACGTGATAATGAGATTTATTTTTAATGCGTCTACTTTCCAATGGTCTCCCTATGCTATTTTTGGATCAGTCGTATAGCAATTCTATAGTAGGGTTTGTCAGTTTGGTGGTCGATTAATAGTACTAATATCTACCGACCAACATATCATCGACCGATCACCTTGTAAACTTGATAAAGAGATTATTTTTTATCACGTCTATTTTCCAAAGGACTCCCTTTGCTATTTTTCAATCAGTCGGGTAGGATATTTACAGAAGGGTTTGTCGGTTGGTCGATCTGGTGGTTAGTTAATAGTTCCAATGTCTACCGACCCACATTTCATCAACCGATCGCCCTGTAAACTTGACAATGAGATTACTTTTTATTGCATCTATTTTTCAAAGGTCCTCTTTTACTATTTCTAAATAAGTCGAATAGAAGTTCTATAGTATAGTTGGTCGGTTAACGAGATTACTTTTTATCGCATATATTTTCCAAAGGTCCCCTTTACTGTTAGATTAGTTGGGTAGGAGTTCCACAGTAAAGTAAATCGGTTGGTTAGTCAGGTGATCGTCAGTAGTTCTGACGTCTGTCGTCCCGCATATCATCGACCGATCGCCTAATATACTTGATAATGAGATTAATTTTTAACGCGTCTATTTTTTACAGGTATCCATTTGCTATTTCTAGATTAGTCGAGTAGGACTTTCATAGTACGGTCGGTCAGTTGGTTGGTGAGGTAGTCGGTTAAAAGTTCCAACCTCTACCGACCCGCATATCATCGATCGATCGCCTTGTAACGTAATAATGAGATTAGTTTTAATGCGACTATTTTCCAAATGTCTCCCTCTACTATTTCTAGATCAGTTGGGTAGCAATTCTACTGTAGAGTTGGTCGGTTGGGGTTCAGTGAATAGTTCCAATATCTATCGTCCCATATATCATCGATCGATCGCCCTATATACTTGATAATGAGATTATATTTTAACGCATTTATCTTTTAAATGTCTTCCTTTGCTATTTATAGATCAGTCGGGTAGGAGTTCTACAGTTTTCCAAAGGTCCCCCTTTGCTATTTCTAAATCAGTCGGGTAGGAGTTCCACAATAGGGTTAGTCAGTCTGGTGGTTGGTTAATAGTTCCAATGTCTACCGACCCACATAGATCAACTTGTAAACTTTATAATGAGATTACTTTTTATCATGTATATTTTCAAAAGGTCCCCCTTTGCTATTTATATATCAGTCGGGTAGGAGTTCTACAGTAGGGTATGTTGGTTGATCGGTCTGATGGTTGGTAACAGTTCCAATGCCTACCAACCCACATATATTCGACCGATCGCCCTGTAAATATGATAATGAGATTACTTTTTATCACGTCTACATTAATGTTGGTCGGTTAACAAGATTACTTTTTATCGCGTCTATTTTTCAAAGGTCCCCCTTTTCCGTTTCTAGATCAGTCGAGTAGGAGTTCCATAGTAAGGTCAGTCTGTTGGTCTGTCAGGTGATCGGTTTATAGTTCTAATGTTTACCGACACAAATATCATCGATCGATCGCCCTATATACTTGGTATTGAGATTATTTTATTGCCTATTTTCCGAAGGTCTCCCATTACTATTTCTACATCAGTCGGGTAGGAGTTCCATAGTACGGTCAGTCGGTTGGTCAGTCAGGTGGTTGGTTAATAGTTCCAACCTCTAGCGACCCATATATCATCGACCGATTATCCTGTAAACGTGATAATGAGATTAATTTTTAACGCATCTATTTTCCAAATATCTCCCTCAGCTATTTCTAGATCAGTCGGGTAGTAATTCTACAGTAGGGTTAGTCATTTGGTCAGTCTGGTGGTCGTTTAATAGTTCCAATTTCTACCAAACCAGATATCAACGACATATTACTTTATAAATGTGATAATGAGACTATATTTTATCACGTTTATTTTTTAAAGTTCTCCCTTTGCTGTTTCTAATCGTCGGGTTGGAGTTCCATAGTAAGGTCAGTCAGTTGGTCAGTCAGGTGGTCGATTTATAGTTCCAACATTTATCGTCCCCCAAATCATCGATCGATCGCCCTATATACTTGATGATGAGATTATTTTTAACGCATCTATTTTCCAAAGGTCTCTTTTTACTATTTTTAGATCAGTCGGGTAGGAGTTCCATAGTACGATCAGTCGATTGGTCAGTTTGGTGGTTGGTTAATAGTTCCAACCTCTAACGACACACATATCATCTATCGATCACCTTGTAAAGATGATAACGAGATTAATTTTTTTACGCATCTGTTTTCCATATGTTTCCCTCAGCTATTTCTAGATCAGTCGGGTAGTAATTCTACAGTAGGGTTGGTCATTTGGTTAGTCTGGTGGTCGGTTAATAATTCTAATTTCTATCGAACCACATATCATCGACCGATCACCCTATAAACTAGATAATGAGATTATATTTTATCGCGTCTATTTTTTAATGTTTTCTGTTTGCTATTTCTAAATCAGTAGGGTAGGAGTAACATAGTATGGTCAGTCAGTTGGTTGGTCAGGTGGTCGGTTTATAGTTCCAACATTTACAGACCCACATATCATCGATCGATCATCTATATACTTGATGATTAGATTATTTTTTAAAGCGTCAATTTTTCAAAGGTCTCCCTTTACTATTTCTAGATCAGTCGGGTAGGAGTTCCACAGTACGGTCGGTTGGTTTGTCAGTTATGTGGTCGGTTAATAGTTCCAATCTCTGTCAACCCACATGTCGTCAACCGATCGCCTTTAAACGTGATAATGAGATTATTTTTTAATGCGTTTATTTTCCAAAGGTCTCCCTCAGCTATTTCTTGATCAGTCGGGTAGCAATTCTATAGTAAGGTTGGTCGTTTGGTCGGTCTGGTGGTTGGTTAATTGTTCTAATTTCTACTGACCCACAAATCATCGACCGATTGCCATGTAAACTTGATAATAAGATTACATTTTATCGCGATAATTTTTCTAAGGTCTCCCTTTGCTATTTCTAAATCAGTCGGGTAGGAGTTATGCAGTTTTTCCAAAGGTCCCTCTTTGCTATTTACATATCAGTCGGGTAGGAGTTCCACAGTAGGATTGGTCGGTTGGTCGATCTGGTGGTTGGTTAATTGTTTCAATGTCTACCGACCCATATATCATCGACCGATTGCCTTGTAAACTTGATAGTAACATTACTTTTTATCACGTCTATTTTCCAAAGGCCCTCCCTTTGCTAATTCTAGATTAGTCGGGTAGGAATTCTACAGTAGAGTTGATTGGTTGGTCGGTCTATTGGTCGGGTAATAGTTTTAATGTCTACCGATCCACATATCATCAACCGATTGCCCTATAAACTTGATAATGAGATTACATTTTACCTCATCTTTTTCTTAAAGGTCTCCCTTTGCTATTTCTAGATCAGTTGGGTAGGAGTTCTATAGTTTTTCCAAAGGTCTCCCTTTGCTATTTCTAGATCAGTCGGGTAGGAGTTCCACAGTAGGCTTGGTCGATTGGTCGGTCCGTTTGTTGGTTAATAGTTCCAATGTCTACCGATCCTCATATTATCGATCGATCGCCTTGTAAACTTGATAGTGAGATTACTTTTTATCACTTCTATTTTCCAAAGGTCCCCCTTAGCTATTTCTCGATTAGTCGGTTAGGAGTTTTATAGTATGGTTGATCCTTTAGTTGACCTGGTGGTCAGTTAATAGTTCCAATTTCTATCGACGAACATATAATCGATCGATTGCCCTGTAAACTTGATAATGAGATTACTATTTATCGCGTTTGTTTTCCAAAGGTCACTCACCCATTTCTATTTCTAGATCTATCGGATAGAAGTTCAATAGTATGGTTGGTCGATCTGTTGGTCGATTAATAGTTTCAATATCTACCGACCCACATATCATCGATCGATCGCCTTGTAAACTTTATAATGATATTACTTTTTATCACGTATATTTTCCAAAAGTCCCCCTTTGCTATCAGTCGGGTAAGAGTTCAATAGTAGGGTTGGTTGGTTGGTCGGTCTAGTGGTCGGTTAACAGTTCCAATACCTACCGACCCACATATCATGGACAGATTGCCCTGTAAAATTGATAATGAGATTTCTTTTTTTCGTGTCTATTTTCAAAATATCCTCCTTTTTTTATTTCTAGATTAGTCGAATAAGAGTTCTACAATAGTGTTGGTCAGTTAACGAGATTACTTTTTATCGCATCTATTTTCCAAAGGTCCCCCTTTGCTATTTCCAGATCAATCGGGTAGGGGTTCCACCGTAAGGTCAATCTGTTGGTTGGTTAATAGTTTCAACATTTATCGACCCACATATCATCGACCGATCGCCCTATATATACTTGATGATGAGATTATTTTTTAACGCGTCTATTTTTCCAAGTTCTCCTTTTACTATTTCTAGATCAGTTGGGTAGGAGTTCCGCAGTACGGTCGGTCGATTTGTCAGTTAGGAGGTAGGTTTAGTATGAACAATGTTATAACAATTTATTTGTAATGAGAATCATATGATCAAATGATTGCATCTTATAATTTATTTATATGTTTGATGCAATAGTCCATTTACTTTATACTGTAGATAATATGTTGTGCGACAACATGCGGAAGATTATATTATCGGTTGTCTTATAAAGTATAAACAGATGCTCACAATCGAGATAGACGGGGATTCTCTATCAGGATGGTTGTAGTGTGGTTTGGTATTAGCTTGTCTTGGCTATAGAATCACATTAGTTGACTTGTGTGTATTGAGCAGGACCGCTTGAGATCGTTCGACTTGTACTGTCCATATAGGAGAACTTAATCTCAGTTGTTATGGATGTTCGTACTCTTAATCCCTATACAATAACCTCGATACGTAAGGCAATATTTATTTATTTGATTCATCAATGGGTGAGATTTACAATGTATTAAATCAACAAACTCGATGAGTTGGGAAGTAGTGCTGTCTCTATGGTGTGCTGTTGATTGTAGAAGGAATCCATGTCCGACATAGGTTGATAATGTCCCCTTGAGGAGCTAATAAAGTTTATCATGTAAATCTTGCAAGTGGATTAATTCTGGCATGATAATAAGGTGAGTGGTACTACTCTCGGATTAGATATTAATTAATTTGAGTTGTCAGTAACTTAATTAATTAATGGGCATTGTATATCTTAAACATAGGGAGATTTTTGGTCTCATAATAAGAGGGAGCCCAAAACATAATTTTGGGATTGGATGGGTAGTGCAGTAATAATATTTTAGTGGACTATATTATTATTATTGGATTTAATTATAAGCTTTGGGCTAATCTTGGTTAATTAAATCCAATTGAGGCCCAATCCAATTTCTCCTCCTGGTCCCTGTTGTAGCCCAATATATAAGTCTTCTCAGCTTTTTGGAACCCTAACAGAGCGCCACTTTTGACGTGTTGAGAGGGTAGGAGCAGATTGAGTGGATTCTGGAGATTGTTGCCCACACAACACCAGAATTGAATTGGGACATACAGCAGAAGATCAGAGGTGGTTCACTGCTGTTCATCCTCTACATCAACCCAGAAGAAAGGTAAACTTTTATTTTGCTTCTGCTATAATTGTTTACTTAGTTTCCTAATGGATCACGCTGAGCCAAACGATCCAATAGCCAACAATTGGTATCAGAGCGTTGGTTTCATGGTGAAACATGAGACGTTAGGTAAGGGTTTGAGCCATACGTGTGTTTATTATCGATAAGCAAGCATGTTTATTAGATTTTGTATATGTGTGAATTATCCTAAGTTCTTTTTCGGTGGGTTAAGCATGAATTAGGGTTGGTAAAGTAGTATTACACGTGATTTTCCTAATTGTGGATGAAAGAGGCGAGTGTTTGCTGCTGTTCTATCACACGTTGAACACACACACACGGCTAATCAAAGCAGCTGGTGAGAACTCTGTGATGCTGAACGGCGTGGATACATGTGACATTGCGCACGGTGCTGGGCCTTGATCGCTTGGTTGTAAAACATTGCCATTGGCGTGGGCTGCTGGAAGCAATGTCCGCACGCTGCTAGAAGCAAATGGCGCTCATCGCTGGATCTTTACCGCTGACTGGGCTGAACTGCGCTGCTGGATCGTTGTCAACGACGATGGCTAGACACGACGGCGGTTGTGCACGGCTGCTGGCTGTTGAATGAAGAAAGAGCGACGACCACACAGCGTTGGACAACATGAATATGATTGCAGGCCGGTGGGATAAGAGCCAGATGAACGACCTCAATGGCTGGTGAGTTACGACTCGGGACGAGGATCGCCTGTGTTACTCATCACGTGACCTGGAGGCGGCGGCGGGCGTTCGGGTGATAGCGGTACGTGGCTGGCAAGACAAAGCTGGGTTCTGGGCGGGTCACAAGTTGCTCTAGGTCAAGCCAGCGGAGGGTTGCGGTTGAGACAGAGACAGAGGCAGGTTAGGGCTGAGTCAGAAGCTACTTCTGTCGGGTCTGAGGTGCTTTTCGATCGGGTTAGTCTGCAAGATGCGTTTGATGATCGGAGAAGGCATTGCATCGACTGGAAGTGACTCTCAGTGGTGATCAAAAGCAAGTTCTGGACAGTGATGGAATTCAGACGTTGGTTGTCGCTGCAACTGAAACTTCTAGTCTTTTCGAGTGGTTCGTGGCGGTTTTAGATCGGGTCCTGCTGGCTGCAGATGGCATGGCATCACGGCGATGCAATACACGACGTCACCAGGCGGACCACGGTAGCTTTTGAGCGAGGTAGCGGTTTTCCAGGCAAGGTAGCAGCTTCCCAGTGTGATGTCGAGTGGAAGGCTGGGTGGCCTGTCCGGTGGTGTGCACAGCAAGATTTCTGACTTTCGAGCGTCTTGTGGATGGGAATAAGGGACAGATCGTGTATATGCATGTGGCGGCTGGCAAAATTAGGACAGTTTAATGGGCTCCCTCACTTATTTTTTGATTGGGCTGCTCAGTTTGTGATTGTGGGCTTGTTGGGCTCATTTAATTAATTGTGGGATTTGTTTTGGGTCAACCTTCCTTGTTGGGCCAAGTTTAATTATTGGGCTGAATTTCTTTTATTTGATTTGGGATGAGTATATGGGCCATGGACAATGGGCTTGATTAATTATTTAGTCTGCTGCTCATTTTGTGCTTATTTGTTGCTCTTGGGTCCATTTAATTGATCCACTAATTATGCTATTAATTCATATTATATAATTGATTTAATTGTTTTTATTTGACAATTAATTGGTATATATGTGGCATGTTCTATGTGATTTAATTTTTTAAATTAATTGAAATAGAAGCATGCTAAAATGTATATTTTATTTCTAAATATTATATGCATGTTAAAAACCCTCGGTGTTAAATAACTAAGTGGGAGAGGAGATTGGTAATTAATTCCCACGACCTCCATTATTGGTTTGTTAGCGATGTGAATAAACTTGCGCTTCGGCATTAGAGCCTTCCTCCCCATCGGATGAGTTTATTCATGGATTGCTGGAACAGACTTCATTAAATAATTATGTTTGTAATGTGATGCATATGAACTTGCGCGTTGACATAGACCTTCTTCCCTATCAATCGGATGAGTTTATATGCGGTTCACTGGTACAAAATTATAATTAATGACTATAGAAAGTTATCCGAGCGCGAGTGTACTTCTCTATCTATAAGGCACATAAGCTTGCACAATGAACTTAGGGTCAAATAATGGTGTACACTTAGGTGCAAATAATATGTATCCTCCCCATCGGAGTCACTGCTATTATTTGCATGGCTAAAGAGGAATCAACTATTAATTATTTTGTCATGAGGTTAGGTTGACAAATGAAATTAATGGATAAAACCTTCTCTTGTAAATGTTTGGGTTTGTAAACGTCCACACTATTGTGGCTTGTAGACTCACGGTGCTTGAGATGTCGGTGAATTTATATTTTATATTGTTTTTTAGGGAATCAATATAAATAGATAAATTCGAATATTTGATCGGTATATTTATTTGTGATTCTCTGAATTTCAAATGGTTTTATCTCACTTATTGTTACTGGAAGTAATTATATTTACTGGTCCAAAATTAGTTGATTAGAAAAGAATCCTGGTTTTTAATTTTACTACTTAAGAAAATAAAAATGTGTTCTCACAAAGGACGTCTCATGATGCCTATTAAAGTCTCTAGTGAAGAGATGAGAGGTTCATAGAAATATGATGGTCTCATGTAACTCTTCGATACTTGAGTAATTTAAAAGGCGCTAGTGTTGGATTGTATACTAAAAGTCTAGCTTTAGTATGAACAATGTTATAACAATATTCGAAATGAGAATCATTGATCAAATGATTGCATCTTATAATTTATTTTATATGCATGATGCAATAGTCCATTTACTTTATACTGTAGATAATATGTTGTGCGACAACACGCGGAAGATCATATTATCGGTTTCCTTATAAAGTATAAACAGATGCTCACAACTGAGATAGACGGGGACTCTCTATCGGTATGGTTGTAGTGTGGTTTGGTATTAGCTTGTCTTGGCTATAGAATCACATTAGTGCACTTGTGTGTATTGAGTAGGACCGCCTGAGATCGTTCGACTTATACTGACTTATAGAAGAACTTGATCTCTGTTATTATGGAAGTTCGTGCTCTTAATCCCTATACAATAACCTCGACACGTAGGGCAGTATGTATTTCTTTGATTCATCAATGGGTGAGATTTATAAGTATTAAATCAACAAACTCGGTGAGTTGGGAAGTAGTGCTGTATCTATGGTGTGCTGTTGATTGTAGAAGGAATCCATGTCCGTCATAGGTTGATGATGTCCCCTTGAGGAGCTCATAAGGTTTATCATGTAAATCTTGCAAGTGGATTAATTTCCGGCATGATAAAAAGGTTGAGTGGTACTACTCTCGGATGAGATATTAATTAATTTGAGTTGTCAGTAACTTAATTAATTAATGGACATTGAATATCTTAAACATGGGGAGACTATCAGACTTCTAATAAGAAGGAGCCCAGAACATAATTTGGGATTGGACGGGTAGTGCAATAATAATATTTTAGTGGACTATATTATTATTATTGGATTTAATTAAAAGCTTTGGGCTAAGCTTGGTTAATTAAATTCAATTGAGGCCCAGCCCAATTTCTCCTCCTGGTCCCTGCTGTAGCCCAATATATATAGTCATCTCAGCTTCTGGAAACCTAAGTAACTGCGCCTCTTTTGACAGTTAGGGAAAGAAGCAGATTGGGAGAATCCTGCAGATTGTTGCCCACACAACAGCAGGATTCGACTTGGGACATACAGCAGAAGATTGAGAGGTGGTTCACTGCTGTTCATCCTCTACATCGACCCAGAAGTACGGTAAACATTGATTTTCGCTTCCGCTTATTGTTTGCCTGTTTACTAACGATCACGTTTGAGCCACAAGATCCAATTGCCCAACAGCTAGGTCATGATAGAATTTGTTGAATGAATTGGAAATACATGGAATAGAAGTTGAAGAGGAAACCTAAGTCAATTTTACTCTCCATAATTGCCTAGATGTTTCGAGTAAGTTCCACCTGAATTACGAGAGGCTGTATATGGTGGGAATTTTCTGACAAAAATTGTGGCAAAGGAAAGCCATTTTCATCATAATGTGAACAAGTTTAATATCTTATTCACTAGTTGTTTAAACGTGATTAGTGATGGCATCTACTGAAACGAAGTGTGTAGATACTAGAATCACTAAATGTTTATCACCAAGTAAGGATAAGATTGTTATGACATGGATAAAACTACGAAGGTAATGGTTATTGTAGTGGGAGTTGTTTATTTATTTTATGATAAGAATAAACGATTGATTATGAGAAATTGTCTTTCGTACATTTTCATAGAAAGAATTTGATTTCGGTTTCTATGCATTAACGGATGCATACTTCATTTCATTTAAATGACATGGTCATAATGATGAGGAATGGGGCTATAATCTGTTATAGTACATTAGTGGATAATATGTAAACTCTTAAATCATGTAAATCCCACAGATGCAACAAATAGTAATTAATAATGCATCTTCTAATATTAGTAAGAGAAAGGAACCTTTGGAGATGAACTAAACATACATTTGGCGTCTAAGACTAGTTCATTTTACTTGAGTAGGATTCAAAAGTTGATAGCCGATGGACCGTTAGGTTTATCTAAAGTGGAAACTATCGGACTTGCGAGTCTTGCTTGGAAGTAAAAATGATTAACTGCCTTTTCAAGGTTAAGGGGTATAGAGCCAAAGATATATATGTTGGAATTGGTTAATTCTGATTCAAGCAGTCCAAATATTATCTAGGCAAGAGGTGGTTACTAATATTCATCAATCGATGATTATTCTTGAAATGGATATATTTGTTTGATACACTGCATGTCTATGTTCTTTGATTAATTCAAAAATTGCAAGGTTGGTACAGTCAAGCGTCATGGAAAATATATGAAATCATTACGATTTAATCGTGATGGTGAATACCTCTTAGGATAGTTAGGAGCTATTAATCAGAAGTTGAGATTAAATCTCAAGTTGTCTACACCTGGCACTAAATCTCAAGTTGTCTACACCGGGCATGCCCCAGCTGAATGGTGTGGTGGATAGAAGGTGTAAGACTCTTATGGTAATGATTAGATAGATGAAGAATTATTTGGAATAATTAAATTTATTTTATGGATATGCCCTAGATACAGTAATTCTTAAAACGTTTGTCTATTTGTGGGACATCCTAGAAAATGGAGGGTGATTTATTTAGTCCAAAAGATCGAAGGGTGATTGTTAACACAAACACTAGATTTTTGGAAAAGGACTATGTAATAAATCACAAACCCATGTATAAGTTGTTCTAAAGGAAGTGAGAGGGAAAACACTAAGTATTAGTACCAAGTGTACAAGAGGATATACCACAAGGTAAACTACATCGCGTGTCCGTCTGATACACAATTGCGTGTAGTACTTTGTCATAGTGGGAGGGTTGTTTGACAACCCGTAAAATATATATTTTGGAGAGTCGTGAGTCTTGGTCCCTAGTAAACATGGTATTGTCCCACGGATACGACGTAGCACTACAAGATGAAAATGTGGAATCTTAGTAAGTTGCAATGAATGTTGAAATAGGATCTATGGATTCTAAATTATATCTGGGAGCTTGTATGACCGCTAAATAGTGTAAAAGCCATTGGAAGTGGTCATAAAAAATAAAAGAGGATCATACGGTAAGGTGAAAACCTTGGAAGCAAAGCTTGTTGCGAAAAGGTGTACTCAGAAAGAAATGGTTCGATTATGAGGAAACATGTTCGCTAGTAGCTATGCTTATGTTGATCCGGATTCTTTTATTTATAGCTAATCATATTGATTGTGAGGAATAGCAAATAGATGTCAAGACAGCTTTACTGAATGGAAGTTTTGAGAAAATCATCTATGAGAAGCAATCAGAGTAATTCATTGCAAAGAGCTAAGAGCATTTTGATAGTAAACTTAAAAGTGTCCATCGATGGATTAAAGCAAGCTTCAAGATCATGACACATCTGTTTTGATGAGGAAATCTATAGATATGGATTCATTCAATGCGCGGCTGTGTCTTGTGTATTGTAAAGAGTGACGGAAATGTGGTGGTGTTTCTTGTACTATACGTAGATAGTATCTTACTCATTAGAGACAATGAGATCGTATTGTTGGGTGTATGGGTATGGTTAAGGAAGCGGTAGAGATGAAGGACTTAAGAAAAGCAAAATATATCCTTTTGATCACGGTAATACGGATCACAAGAAAGGATGTTATGCTTATCTCAATCTTCATGAAAAGATACGATCCCTACTTATTTTTACATGTTACTTTATCTAAGGAAATGTGTCTTGAGACACAAAAGAAGATAAAGGAGATGAAATTGGTTCCTTATGCTTTGGCGAATAAGGAAGCTTAATCTAAGGAATGCTATGAACGAGGTTGGATATCTATTTTGCTGAACGCACGAACAGAGGGTATCAACGTAACCCTGAACAAGAATGATGAACTGTGGTAAGACATATATGAAGTGCCTGAGAAGGACTGAAAATTATATGTACACTTACCGAACAGATTCACTGCTTCTTGTGGGTTACATAGATTCGAACTTTTCATATCAGATATGGACGACAGTAAATCCACCTCAAATGTTATGTGTTTAATCTTAGCAAGTAGAGTCATAATGTGGAGGAGTTTTATATAAAAATATATTCCGGACTCCATCATGGAAAGATGATAAATTGGAGTCTATGAGGCAGCCAAAGTATCTGTACGACTCTAGAGACTTCATGATGGACTTTGAAGTGTTTCTAAGTTTGCCCAAGGTTATCAAAATTTATATTGATGATATTAGTGCAGTTGCAAACTTGAAGAAATCACAAGTCCATAAGGGAATTAAACACATGGAGCGCGAGTACGACCTATTACGAGAAATCGTATGATGAAGGAAAGGTTGATGTCACCTAGGTTGCATCAGATGATGACCTAGTAAATCCATTTACAAGGACCTTAAGGCGAGAGCTTTTAATGGTGGTGTAGTGGGAGTGGGAATCAGATGTATGCCAGAAGACATGACATCATAGTCTTTTAGTATAAGTAGGAGATTGTTGGATTGTATACTAAAAGTTTAGCTTTAGTATGAACAATGTTATAACAATTTATTTGTAATGAGAATCATATGATCAAATGATTGCATCTTATAATTTATTTATATGTTTGATGCAATAGTCCATTTACTTTATAATGTAGATAATATGTTGTGCGACAACACGCGGAAGATCATATTATTGGTTTCCTTATAAAGTATAAATAGATGCTCACAATCGAGATAGACAGGGACTCTCTATCGGGATGGTTGTAGTGTGGTTTGGTATTAGCTTGTCTTGGCTATAGAATCACATTAGTTCACTTGTGTGTATTGAGCAGGACCGCTTGAGATCGTTCGACTTGTACTGTCTATATAGGAGAACTTGATCTCAGTTATTATGGATGTTCGTACTCTTAATCCCTATACAATAACCTCGACACGTAAGGCAGTATATATTTCTTTGATTCATTAATGGATGAGATTTACAATGTATTAAATCAACAAACTCTGTGAGTTGGGAAGTAGTGCCATCTCTATGGTGTGTTGTTGATTGTAGAAGGAATCCATGTCCGACATAGGTTGATAATGTCCCCTTGAGGAGCTCATAAAGTTTATCATGTAAATCTTGCATGTGCATTACTTCTGGCATGATAATAAGGTTGAGTGGTACTACTCTCGGATGAGATATTAATTAATTTGAGTTGTCAGTAACTTAATTAATTAATGGGCATTGTATATCTTAAACATGGGGAGATTTTTGGGCTCATAATAAGAAGGAGCCCAAAACATAATTTTGGGATTGGATCGGTAGTGCAGTAATAATATTTTAGTGGACTATATTATTATTATTGGATTTAATTATAAGCTTTGGGCTAAGCTTGGTTAATTAAATCCAATTGAGGCCTAATCCAATTTCTCCTCCTGGTCCCTATTGTAGTCCAATATATAAGTCTTCTCAGCTTCCTGGAACCCTAACAGAGCGCCACTTTTGACGTGTTGAGAGGGTAGGAGCAGATTGAGTGGATTTGGAGATTGTTGCCCACACAACACCAGAATTGACATGGGACATACAACAGAAGATTAGAGGTGGTTCACTGCTGTTCATCCTCTACATCAACCCAGAAGAAAGGTAAATTTTTATTTTGCTTCCGCTGTAATTGTTTACTTGGTTTCCTAATGGATCACGCTGAGCCAAACGATCCAATAGCCAACAATATCATTGACCGATCGCCATGTAAACATGATAATGAGATTACATTTTATCATGTCTATTTTCCAAAAGTCCCTCTTTACTATTTCTAGATCAGTCGGGTAGGAGTTCTACAGTAAGGTTCGTCGGTTCATTGGTCTAGTGGTCGGTTAATAGTCCCAATTTCTAGAGACCCACATATCATTGACTGATCGCCATGTAATCTTGATAATTAGATTAATTTTTATAGCATCCATTTTCTAAATGTCCTCCTTGCCATTTCTATATCAGTCGAATAAGAGTTCTACAGTAGTGTTGGTCAGTTAACAAGATTAGTTTTTATCGCGTCTATTTTCCAAAGGCCACCCTTTCCTGTTTCTAAATCAGTCGGGTAGGAGTTTCACAGTAAGTTCAGTCGGTTGGTTGGTCAGGTGGTCGATTAATAGTTCCAACATCTACCGACCCACATATCATCAATTGATCGCCCCATATACTTGATAATGAGATTACTTTTTAACGCGTTTGTTTTCCAAAGGTCTCCCTTTACTATTTCTAAATCATTCAGGTAAGAGTTCCACAATATCATTATGAAGGAAATGAGAATCATGATGAAGGAAATGACCATAATAATGTAGGAAATTATCATCAAGATGAAGGAAATATGCATCATGATGAAGGAAATGCGCATCATGATGTGGGAAATAAGTATCATGATGAAGGAAATGAGCATCATGGTGAGGGAAACGATCATCAAGATGATGTAAATGAGAAAAATGCATCGTGACGTATGAAATGAGCATCATGATGAAGGAAAATGTACATCATAATGAAAGAAATGAGCATCATGATGTAGGAAATGAGAATCATGATGAAGAAACAAGTATCATGATGATGGAAAGGAGAATCATGATGAAGGAAATAAGCATCTCGATGAAGAACTTATGCATCATGATGATTGAAATATGCATCATGATGTAGGAAATGAGCATAATGACGTTGGAATTAATCTTCATGATGAAGGAAATGAGCATCATGATGTAGAAAATGATCATCATGATATAGAAAATGATCATCATGATAAAGGAAATGCACATAATGATGAATGAAATGAGCATCATGATGAAGGATTTATGCATCATAATGATGGAAATGAGAATCATTATAAATAAAATTTGCATAATGATTAAGGAAATGAGCATCATGATGTTTGAAATGAACATAATAATGAAGGAAATATGTAGCATGATGTAGGAAATAAGCATCATGATTAAGAAAATATCCATCATGATGAATGAAATGACCATCATGATGAAGGAAATAAGCATCATGATGAAGGAAATGAGCAACATGATGAAGGAAATAAACATCGTGATGTAGGAAAGAGAATCATGATGAAGGAAATACGAATCATGATGATGGAAATGAGCATCAAGATGATTGAATGCATCACGATGAAGGAAATGAGTATCATGATGAATGAAATATGCACATGATGAAGGAAATAAGCTTCATGATGTAGGAAATGAGCATCATTATGATGGACATATGCATCTCTATGATGGAAATGAGCATCATGATGAAGAATTTATGCATCATAATGTTGGAAATTAGAATCATGATGAAGAAAATAAGCATCATGACGAAGGAGATACGCCTCATGTAGAAGGAAATGAGCATCACAATTTAGAAATGAACATCAAGATAAAGAAATGATCATCATGATGATGGAAATGAGCATTATGATGATAAAGGAAATATGCATCATGATGAAGAAATGGAAATATGCATCATGATGAACGAAATGAGCATATTGATGTAGGAAATTAGCATTATGATGTAGGAAATGTGTATCATGATGAAGAAAGTATGCATCACTTTTTTTCTGATGTAATAAAGTAAATATGATGTAGGAAATGAGCATTATGATGAAGGAAATGTGCATAATGATGTCAGAAATGATCATCAAGATGAAGGAAATGAGTATCGTTATGAAGGAAATATGCATCATCACGAAGGAAATGACTATCATGATAAAGGAAATATGCATCAGGATGAAGGAAATGAGCATCATGATGAAGGAAATGAGCATCATGAAGATGGAGATATGCATCGTGATTTAGGAAATGAGCATCATGTTGAAGGAAACATGCATCATGATGATGGAAATGCGTCTTGATGAAGGATTTCAACATCATGATGAAGGAAATAAGCATCATGATATGAGATTTATGCATTATGATTTTAAAAATAAACATCATGACGAAGGAAATATGTATCACGATGAATATGTATCATGATAAGGGAAATCAGCATCATGATGATGTTTGCATCGTGATGTAGTAAATAAGTATCATGTTGAAGGAAATATGCATCATGATGATTGAAATGAGTTTCATGATGTAGGAAGTAACCATAATGATGAAGGAAACATTTATCATGATGTAGGAAATAAGCATCATTATAAAGGAAATATGCATCATGATGAATGAAATAAGCATCAAGATGTAGGAAATGACCATAATGATGTCGGAATCAATCATCATGATGAAGAAATGAGCATCAAGATGTAGGAAATGAGTATCATGATAAAGGAAATACACATAATGATGAACGAAATTAGCATCATGATGAAGTATTTGTGCATCATGATGATGGAAATGAGAATCATTATGAAGAAAAATTGCTTCATGATGAAGGAAATGATCAACATGATGTTGGAAATAAGCATAATAATGAAGGAAATATGCAGCATGATGTAGGAAATGAGCATCATGATGAAGGAAATAAGCATCATGATGAATGAAATGAGCATCATGAAGTAGGAAATGAGCATCAAGATGAAGGAAATATGCATTATGATGAACGAAATTAGCGTCATGATTATGGAAATTTGCATCCTGATGAAGAAAACATGCATCATGATTAGGGAAATGAGCATATTGATGTAGGAATTGAGCATCACGATGAAGGAAATATCATCATGATGATGGAAATTAGCATTATGATGAAGGAAATATTTATCATGTTGTAGGAAATGAGAAACATAATGAAGGAAATATGTATCATGATGAATGAAATGAGCATCATGATTAAAAAAATGACCATAATGACATAGGAAATGAGCATCATGATGTAGGAAATGAGCATCATGATGAAAGAAATACACATCATAATGAAGTATATTAGTATCATGATGATGTAAATGAGCATCATGATGAAGGAAATATGCATCATGACTAAGGAAAAGAGCATCATGATGAAGGAAAAGAGCATCATGATGATGGAAATATGCAAAGTGATGCTGGAAATGAGCATTATGATGAAGGAAAATATGCATCATGATAAATGAAGTGAGCAGCATGATGAAGGAAACATGCATTATGATGATGGAAATGAGCATCATGATGATAGAAATATACATCGTGATATAGGAAATGAGCATTATGTGGAATGAAAATATGCATCATGATGATGGAAATAAGCATCATGTTGATGGAAATACGCATCATGATGAAGGAAATGAGCATTATGATGATGGAAATGAGCATCATTATGAAAAAAAATTGCGTTATGATGAAGGAAACGATCATCATGATATTGAAAATGAGGATCATAATGATGGAAATGAGCATCATGATGAAGAAAATATGCATCATGATGAAGGAAAAGAGCATAATGATGAAGGAAATAACCATCAAGATGAAGGAAATGATCATCATGATGATGGAAATGAGTAGCATGATGAAGGAAATGTGTATAATGATATAGGATATGAACATAATGATGAAGAAAATATGCATCGTGATGAATGAAGTGAGCATAATGATTAAGGAAATGACCATAAAGATGTATGAAATGATCATCATGATGAAGGAAATATACATAATGATCAAGGTAATGAGCATCATGATGAAAGAAATATGCATCGTAATGAAGGAAATGAGAATCATGATATAGGAAATGGACATTGAGATGAAGGAAACAAACATCACGATGAAGGAAATAAGCATCATGATATAGGAAATGGGCATTGAGATGAAGGAAACATGCGTCATGATATAGGAAATGAGCATCATGATGACAGGAATAAGCATCACGATGAAGTATTTTTTGCATCATGATGATGGAAATGAGCATCACGATGAAGGAAATGAGCAATATGATGAAGAAAATAAGCATCATAATGTAGGAAAGAGAATAATTATGAAGGAAATATGCATAATGATGATGGAAATGAGCATCAGGATGATGGAACTTATCATCATGATGAAGGAAATGAGTATCATGTTGAAGTATATATGCATCATGATGAAGGTAATGAGCATCATGATAAAGGACATACGCATCATGATAAAGGAAATGAGCATCATAACTAAGAAAATGAGCATCATGATGAATGATTTATGCGTCATAATGATGGAAATGAGAATCATGATAAAATAAATGAGCATCATGATAAAGAAAATGAGAATTATGATATATAAGTATCATGATGAAGGAAATACGCATCATGATGAAGGAAATGAGCATCACGATGGTGAAAATGAGCATCATGATGAAGTAAATGAGCATCATGATGATGGAAATGAGCATCACGATGTAGGGAATGTGAATATGATGTTGATAAATAGCATCATCATTATGATGAAATGAGCATCACGATGAAGAAATGAGCATCATGATAAAAGAAATGAGCATCATGATAAAGGAAATATGCATCATGATGTAGTAAATAAGCATCATGATGAAGGAAATAAGCATCATGATGAACGAAATGAGAATCATGATGTAGGAAATGAGCATCATAATGAAGGAAATGACCATAATGATGTAAGAAATGATCATAATAATGAAGGAAATGAACATTATGATGAAGGAAACGTGCATCACGACGAAGGAAAAAGCATCACGATGTAAGAAATGCGTATCATGATGCAGAAAATATGCATCATGACGAAGGAAATGAGCATCATGAAGAAAGAAATGATCATCATGATGATGGAAATAAGCAACATGATGATGGAAATATGCATCATGATGTAAAAAATTAGCATCATGATGAAGGAAATATGCATCATGAAGAATGAAGTAAGCATTATGATGTAGGAAATGTGCATCATGATTAAGAAAACATGCATCATGATATAGGAAATGAGCGTCACGATGAAGGAAATATGCATTATGATGAGAGAAACATGCATCACGATGAAAGAAATGTGCATCATTATGTAGAAAAAAGCATTGTAACGAAATGACCATAATGAGCATCATGATGAAGGAAATGTGCATCATGATGAAGGAAATGAGCATCATGATGATGGAAATATGCATCGTGATGTACGAAATGAGCATCATGATGAGGGAAATATACATCATGATGAAGGAAATGAGCATCATGATGTAGGAAATGAGCATCATGATGAAGGAAATAAGCATCATGATGAATGAAATGAGCATCATGAAGTAGGAAATGAGCATCATGATGAAGGAAATATGCATCATGATGAAGGAAATTAGCATCAGATGATGGAAATTTGCATGCTGATGAAGAAAACATGCATAATGATTAGGGAAATGAGCATATTAATGGAGGAATTGAGCATCACGATGAAGGAAATATCATCATGATGATGGAAATTAGCATCATGATGAAGGAAATATTTATCATGTTGTAGGAAATGAGTAATATAATGATGGAAATATGCATCATGATGGATGAAATGAGCATCATGATTAAGAAAATGACCATAATGACATAGGAAATGATCATCACGATGAAGGAAATGAGCATCATGATGTGGGAAATGAGCATCATGAAGAAGGAAATTAGCATCATGATGAAGTATATTAGTATCATGATGATGGAAATGAGCATCATGATGAAGGAAATAAGCATCATGATGAAAGATTTTTGCATCATGATAATGGAAATAAGCATCATGATGTAGGAAATGAGCAACATGATGAAGAAAATATGCATCCTGAATATGAAAATTAGCATCGTGATGATGTCTGATTCGTAATGTAGGAAATAAGCATCATGATGAAGGAAATATGTATCGTGACGAATGAAATGAGTTTTATGATGTAGTAAATAATCATCTTGATGAAGAAAACATGTATCATGATGTAGGAAAAAAGCATCATGATGAAGGAAATGACCATAATAACGTCGAAATTGATCATCTTGATGAAGGAAATGAGCATCAAGATTTAGGAAATGACTATCATGATAACGGAAATATGCATAAAAATGAACTAAATGAGCATCATGATGAAGGATTTATGCATCGTGATGATGGAAATTAGTATTATAAAGAAAATTTGCATAATGATGAAAGAAATGATCATCATGATGTTGGAAATGAGCATAATAATAAAAGAAAATATGCAACATAATGTAGAAAATGAGCATCATGATGAAGGAAATGTGCATCACGATAGTGAAAATGAGCATCATGATAAAAGAAATGAGCATCATGATTATGGAAATAAGAATAAGAATCATGATATTGGTAAAGAGAATCATGATATTGGTAAAGAGCATCATCATAAAGGAAATATGCATCATGATGAAGAAATAAGAATCATGATGAAGGAAATTAGCATCATGATAAAAGAAATGAGCATCATTATGAAGGAAATATGCACCATGATGTAGGAAATGATCATCATGATGAAGGAAATATGTATAATGATGAAATAAATGAGCATCATGATGTTGGAAATTAGCATTATGATAATGGAAACATGCATCATGATGAAGGACATGAGCATAATAATATAGGGAATGAGCATTATTATGATGGAACTACGCATCATTGTGATGGAAATGAGCATCATGATTAATAAAATATGCATCATGATGAAGAAAATGAGCATCATGATGAGGGGAATGATCATCAAGATGACGGAAATGAGCAACATGATGATGGAAATATGCATCATGATGTAGAAAATGAGCATCATGATAAAGGAAATATGCATTATAAGGAATGAAGTAAGCATCATGATGAAGGAAATACACATTATGATGAAAGGAACATGAAACACGATGAAGGTAGTGAGCATCATAATTTTGGAAAAATGCATTATGATGAAGGAAATATGCATAATGATGAAGGAAATGAGCTTCATGATGAAGGAAATGATCATCATGATGTTGGAAATAAGATAATGATGAAGGAAATACGCACCATGATGTAGGAAATGAGCATCATGATGAAGGAAATATGCATCATGATGAATGAAATGAGCATCAAGATGTAGGAAATTAGCATCATGATGAAGGAAATACACATAATGATGAACGAAAATAGCATCTTTATGATGGAAATGAGCATCATAATGAAGAAAACATGCATCATGATGATGTTAGTATCGTGATGTAGGAAATAGCATCATGTTGATGGAAATATGCATCATGATGACGGAAATGAGCATATTGATGTCAAAAATGAGCATTACGATGAAGGAAATATGCATCAGGATGAAGGAAATGACATAATAATTAAGTAAATGAGCATAAGTATGAAGGAAACAATCATCATGATGATGGAAATGAGAAACATGAAGAAAGAAATATGTATAATGATGTAGGAAATGAGCATCATGTTAAAGGAAATATACATCATGATGAATAAAAAGAGCATAATGATTAAGCGAATAACCACAATAACGTAGGAAATGATCATGATGAAGGAAATGAGAATAATGATGAATGAAATGAGCATCATGATGTAGGAAATGAGCATTATAATGAAGGAAACATGCATCGTGATGTAGGAAATGAGCATCATGATGTAGGAAACATGCATCGTGATGTAGGAAATGAGCATATGATGAAGGAAATAAGTATCTTGATGAAGGATTTATGCATCATGATGATGGAAATAAGCATCATGATATTGAAAATGAGCATCATGATGAAGAAAATAAGCTTCATGATGAAGGATTTTTGCATCATGATGATATAAATGAGCATCATGATGAAGGAAATAAGCATCATGATGAAGAAAATATGTATCATGATGAAGGAAATGAACAACATGATTAAGGAAATAAGCATCATGATGTAGGAAAGAGTATCATGATGAAGTAAATATGCATCGTGATGAAGAAAATGAGCATAATGATGTAGGAAATGGGCATCATAACGAAGGACATATGCATCTAGATTAAGGAAATGAGCATAATGATGAAGGAATTATGCATCATAACGATGGAAATGAGCATCATGAAGATAGAAATGAACATCATTATGAAGAAAATGAGAATTATGATATAGGAAATAAGCATCATGGTGAAGGAAATACGCATCATGATGAAGGAAATGAGCATCACGATAGTGAAAATGAGCTTAATGATGAAGTAAATGATCATCATGATGATGGAATTGAGCATCATCATGTAGGGAATTAGAATCTTGATGTAAATAAGAGCATCGTTATAAAGAAAATATGCATCTTGATGAAGAAATAAGCATCATGATGAAGGAAATGATCATCATGATAAAAGAAATGAGAATCATTATGAAGGAAATATGCATCACGATGTAGGAAATGAGCATCATGATAAAGGAAATATGTATCATGATGAACGAATTGAGCATCAAGATGTCGGAAATTAGCATTATGATGATGGAAACATGCATCATGATGAAGGACATGAGCATGATAATGTAGGAAATGAGCATTATTATGATGGAACAACGTATCATGGTGAAGGAAATTATGTAGGAAATTAACATGATGATGAAGGAAATATTCATCATGATTAAAGAAATGAGCACAATGATGTAGAAAATGTGTATAATGAGGAAAATGAGCAACATGATGATGGAAATATGCATCATGATATAGGAAATGAGCATCATGATAAAGGAAATATGCATTATATGGAATAAAGTAAGCATCATGATGTAGGAAATACGCATTATTATGAAAGAAACATGCAACATGATGAAGGAAATGAGCATCATAAGCATCATGATGTAGGAAATGAGCATCATGATGAAGAAAATATGCATCATGAATATGGAAATTCGCATCATGATGATGTCTGATTCGTGATGTGGGAAATACGCATCAAGATGAAGGAAATATGCATCGTGATGAATGAAATAAGCATCATGATGAAAGATTTATGACCATCATCATGAAGGAAATGAGCATCATAATGAAGGATATGACCATAATGATGTAGGAAATGAACATCAAGATGAAGGAAATAAGCATCATGATAAAGGAAATATGCATCATGACGAAGGAATGAGCATCGTGATAAAGGAAATATGCATCACGATTAAGGAAATGAGCATCATGATGAAGGAAATGACCATCATGATGATAGAAATGTACATGGTATGTAGGAAATGAGCATCATGATGAAGGGAAATATGCATCATTATGAAGGAAATAAGCATCATGATGTAGGAAATGAGACTCATGATGAAGGAAACAAGCATCATGATGGAGGAAATAAGCATCATGATGAAAGATTTATGCATCATGATAATGGAAATAAGCATCATGATGTAGGAAATGAGCATCATGATGAAGAAAATATGCATCATGAATATGGAAATTAGCATCGTGATGATGTCTAATTCTTGATGTAGGAAATAAGCATCAAGATGAAGGAAATATGCATCGTGATGAATGAAATGAGTTTCGTGATGTAAAAAATAAGCATCTTGATGAAGGAAACATGGATCATGATGTAGGAAAAAAGCATCATGATGAAAGAAATGACCATAATGATGTCGAAATTGATCATAATGATAAAGGAAATGAGCATCAAGATGTAGGAAATGAGTATCATGATAACAGAAATATGCATAAAGATGAACTAAATGAGATTCATGATGAAGGATTTATGAATCGTGGTGATGGAAATTAGTATCATTATAAAGAAAATTTGCATAATGCTGAAAGAAATGATCATCATGATGTTGGAAATGAGCATAATAATGAAGGAAATATGCAACATGATGTAGGAAATGAACATCATGATGAATGAAACGAGCATCATTATGTTTGAAATGAGCATCAAGATTAAGAAAATGAGCATCAGGATAGTGAAAATGAGCATCATAATAAAAGAAATGAGCATCATGATAATGATAAAGTGCATAATCAAAAAGGAAATATGCATCATGATGAAGAAATAAGAATCATGATGAAGTAAATTAGCATCATGATAAAAGAAATGAGCATCATTATGAAGGAAATATGCACCATGATGTAGGAAATAAGCATCATGATGAAGGAATTATGTATCATGATGAACGAAATAAGCATCATGATGTAGGAAATTAGCATTATGATAATGGAAGCATGCATCATGATGAAGGACATGAGCATAATAATATTGGAAATTATGATGGAACTACGTATCACGGTGAAGGAAATGAGCATCATGATGAAGAAAATAAACGTAATGATGTAGGAAATTGACATCATGATAAAGAAAATATGCATCAAAATGAACGAAATGAGCATAATGGTGTAGGAAATGTGTATCATGATTTATAAAATATTCATCATGATGAAGGAAATGAGCATCATGATGAGGGGAATGATCATCAAGATGACAGAAAAATGATATTGGAAATGAGCATCAAGATAAAGGAAATATGCATAATAAGGAATGAAGTAAGCATCATGATGAAGGAAATACACATTATGATGAAAGGAACATGAAATACGATGAAGGTAGTGAGCATCATAATGTAGGAAAAAAGCATTATGATGAAGGAAATACCCATAATAATGTAGGAAATGAGCATCATAATAAAGGAAATGACCATAATGATGTAGGAAATGATCATCAAGATGAAGGAAAAATCATTATGATAAACAAAATATGCATCATTATGAAGGAAATGAGCATAATGATGAAGTAAAAAAGCATCACGATGAAGGAAATAATCATCGTGATGAATGAAAAGAGCATAATGATTAAGGGGGAATGACCATAATGACGTTGGAAATTATCATCATGATGAGGGAAATGAGCATAATGATGAAGGAAATGAGCATCATAATGTAGGAAATGAGCATCATGATGATGGAAACATGCATCGTGATGTAGGTAATGAGCATTATGATGAAGGAAATAAGTATCATGATGAAGGATTTATGCAATATGATGATGGAAATAAGCATCATGATGAAGGAAATGAGTATCATGATGAAGAAAATAAGCATCATGATGAAGAATTTTAGCATCATGATGATGGAAATGAGCGTCATGATGAAAAAAATAAGCATCATGATGAAGAAAATATACATCATGATGAAGGAAATGAGCAACATGATTAAGGAAATAAGCATCATAATGTAGGAAAGAGAATCATTATGAATGAAATATACATCATGATGATGGAAATGAGCATCAGGATGACGGAAATGAGCATCATGATGAATGGAATGAGTACCATGATGAAATTAACTAGATAATATTAAAAACAAGGTCCAAAAGTGTACAATAAAGACCGAATAGATGCATTACAAATGGGAGCAGGCGAGGGATCCTGCTATCCGACTGACCTGGAAATAGGCGAGGGATCCTGTTACCCGACCAAACAGACCCACCCTTACATGAGGTCTAAAACTAGGACAGCCAGATACATGGCTGTAAATAAAACCTATGGGTGAGCTGACCACCCCCAGACGGCCTCGGTAAAAAACTCTATATGAAAAAATCCAGTAGAAAAATCTCATATAGAGGAAAAGAGCATGGTCCAAAGGATGTCATAATATTCACCATCTACCCTAGACCTAAAGGAGATCTTGAAGCCCAAATCAAACCACTGCAGATTCCAATCACTTCTGAAAAAGGGATCCAAAATCCTACCATCTAGCCAACGACTAGGCAAACGCATCCATATTTCGTAACAAAGGATAAGAGAATCCTGAAAATCACCATAACAACAGTACGTTTGAATTCTAAAAAAATATGAATAAGAAATAAAAGTACAAGGAGAGGAGCCACATGGCAATCCAGACGATGTCGCCTCTAGAGAAAAAATCCCTTCACATCTCATCGTCTGGTAAGAGGTCTTCGAAAACGGTAGTAAGTGAAGTTTATATGCTCCAATAGATGCCTCTAAAGAATAGGAGGAGTTGTAAGATGCCAGACAAAGGGCCCAATAAGATCTGAGATAGCATCAGTTGCAGCATTCCCTTCTCTATCAAACTAAAAAATAATATAAAGAGAAAAAACCAAAAGTGTACAAGTGGAAACCGAAAAGACGCATTACAAATGAGACAGGCAAGGGATCCTGCTACCCGAAAGACCTGGGAACAGGCAAGGGATCCTGTTACCCGACCAGACAGACTCACACTAACATGAGTTCTAAACCTGAACAGCCGAATACATGGCTGAAAAATCCTATGCGTGAGATGACCATCCTCCGGACGGCCTCGGTAAAAACCTCTATATAGAAAAACCCAGTGGGAAAATCCATATAGAGGAAAAGAGCACCTTCCAGAGAATGTTCATAATACTCACCATCTAACCTAGACCTAAAGGAGGACAAGGTGCCAAAGTCCAGTGAGTCACTCCAATTATGCCATTCACTGCGCACCAAAATGAACAACATCAAAGTCTCAAAATGGAAATTGAGCATAAAAGACAAAAGGGAATAAATCACCTGGCACACCCGGCGGCTTCGCCACTGGAGAGACTAAATCTCCTTCACATTTAACCGCACGGGTGAGAAACCAGAGTAACCCAGTAATGCAGAAATGCCAACTATTCATTTAATTCTGTAGTGTTCAAAATTCATATCCGCAAACATAAGGCGGAGAATAGCAGGTGGAGCGTAATCATGCCAAAGAAAATCCCCCCAATATCAGCTAAGCGATCACCACAGCATTCCCATCACGATAGATGTGAAAGACTCTAAAATTCATCTGGCAAATCATCACCATATAGCTACGCCAACGGGAGAGGAGCCTCCAGGGCAGTTCTGGGGATGAAGAAGAGAGAGCATAAACTACATAAGTGGAGTCAGATTCCAACCAAAGAGAGTGCCATCCTCTATCATATGCCAGTTCAATAGCCGTTAAAGTAGTAATGAGCTCAGCCTCAAACGCAAAACCATGGCCTAATCCGCTAGAGAAGCCACCCATGTAAAACCCCCTGCACTTACGGAAACCCCAGCACTAGAGATAGTTCTAGGAGCACCACTAGCATATCCATCTATATTCACTTCACCCATTCAGGTTGAGTTGGGACCCACCTTAAGGCAATAATAGAAGGCGCCTTACGGGGCCTCCCCTTGACTCCATGATAATGAAGAGTAACTAAATCATCAGTAGAATTCCTCATCACTCCCACATCAATTTGATTTATGTCTCGAATCAGAGCAAGCAATGATGCAGAAATAGCGTTTGGACGAACCATTTTATCCTCTCTGTCTACATCCATATTCTCAGTATATCCATCAGCCATGAAAGAATTACGTTGGTCCCAGATAATCCAAATGTAAGTCATGATTGTTAGATGCCAAACAGATAGAATCTGATCACTACCCTGCATAGACATGGCCTGGAATAGGAATTGCATAAAAGTTTACTTCAAAATAATTCGATGGCCAAAAGAGAAACCATCCAGGAGTCATCAGAGAACAACCATAAAAATTGAACATCCCAGCATAATATGGTCCAAGCTATCCTCAGCTGATCTGCAAAAAACCACGCTCCTTAAAAGCGTCCCATGTCATAATAACAACCCGAATAGCCTTCCAAGTAGTGAGGGAACGCCTCGAAGGGATAAACCGACTCCAAATTCACTTTCCCCAACTAGGAATAGGAAATTTCTAATGAAGATGAGTATAAGCTAGGCTAGAAGAAATCCCCCCAGGAATGGTCTTCGTCCAACACCTGCGATCACTAATGACAGGAGAAATGCTAATAGCCAAGATAGAGTTCACAACATCCGGGAAAGTGTGATCAAAGTCCTCTGTAATATGCTAAGTACCATCAAAGAAATAAGCTGAAATCTTCTGAGTATAGTGGTGCCTATACTCAACAGGTATACCAATAATATCAGCAATGGACTGACCAATCCAATTATCCAACCATAAATGAACCGAAGATCCGTTACCTACTACCCAAACTCATCATCAATAAAATGATGTATGTGAGGAAGGAAACCCCCTCTGAGAGAAGAAACCCATCGTTGATTATGAGGCTGCCCCTACTGAAGCCATCTAGAATGCAAAAAATCCAAGGGAGTTTCACCGTCCAGAACATCCCAAGCAAGTTTCATAAGAAAGGATTCATTAGCAATACACAAAGAGCGTACACCAAGGCCTTCTTATTCAGTAGGAGTGAAAACTTTACTCCAGCTCACACTGAAGTAATGCCTCCTAGTAGCATCCCCTGACCAGATGAAATTCCTCATAGCCGTCTCAATTTTCTTGAGCTGATCACGAGGCCATCAATAAATCATCATAGTATGAATAGTAGAAGAGACAATCACAGAATTAATCAGATAGACACGACCAGACATTGAAAGACTGGAACCCTTCCATCTGTTAAACTTGGAAAGGATGGTGTCAACAACACCCTGAAAATAAACAGCCTTCGGAATTCCTAAGAATACTGGAACCCCCAAATAACGAAAAGGATAAGAACCATCTCGAAAGCCAAGTACCTGTCTAACATGCCTTTTAACGAAGTACTTCGTGTGCTTTCCAAAGAAAGCAGAAGACTTGGCTGGATTGCAAACCTGACTGGAAAGCTCACCGTATTCATCCAATACTCTTTTAACAGCAGAAATAGATCTAGTGTTACCTTTACAGAAGATAAGAATATCATCAGCATAAAACAGGTATGGAGGAAAGAAGAACTCCCTACCTCCATTTCTGCCACCAATAGCCCTATGAATTCTTCCGGTGTCCATAAATCTTAAAATCCAAAGACCCAAAATCTCCTCCGCCAAATAGAAAAGAAGAGGAGAAAGGGGATCACCCTGTCTAACTCCTCGACCACAACTAAAATATCTAGCAGGGACTCCATTAACTAGGACAGAAATCCTAGCAGAAGAGAAAATACTTCTGAGAAGTAGAACAAACCTTTCAGAGAAACCCATACAAGTAACAGCCTCCACCAAAAAATCCCATCTGATAGTGTCGAAAGCCTTTTTAATATCAATTTTAAGTGCCACACTACCTTCAGAAGAAACATCAAGCGCATAAATCCCTTTGAAGCAAGGGCAATACAGGGATGCATACATCTGCCTGGAATGAAACCAAACTGAAACTGCCCAAATGCGAGTGAAGAATAGGACCCAATCTAGAGGCAATGATTTTAGTGAGAATTTTAAAGAAAAAGTTGCACATACTAATCGGACGGAAATCCTCAACTCTGTTAGCACCTTCAATCTTTGGAATTAATGTCACAAAGTTAGCATTAACTCCATCAGGAATAGAGCCTTCCTCAAAAAAATATCTCACAGCTCTACACACATCCAAGTCAATAACATGCCAAAGCTTCTGGAAAAATTCCCTACTAAACCATCCGGCCTAGGAGAACTGTCAGGCGAAAGATCAAAAATAGCAATCCGAATCTCATCATCAGTAGGAACTCTGACAAGATCCAAATTTTCAGCTGCCGTCATGAAGTTATGAATGAAACCCATATCTGAGAAAACAGGCTGATCAACAGGCGAACTAAATAGCTGTGTATAATAGTCTACAATGTGCTAAGAGATAGCCTGAACATCATGACTCAAGTCAATACCAACATAAAGCATAGAGATGTCAGCATTAAATTTCCGAAGTTTGTGAGCCTTATGGAAAAATTTAGTGTTACGATCACCATCACTAAGCCAAGAAGTTCTGTTCTTCTGAGAGAGAAATTGAGCTTTCTTTTGAAGTTCTAACTCCAAACGCATATGAGCATCGACCTCCTCAAGAAATAAATCTTTGGTGTCTCCTTCATTATCAATGCGACTCTGATTGTTTTGAAGCTCAATAAGAGCTTCGTCAACTCCAGCCCATACATTGTCAAAATAAGAATTATTCCATGCCTTGATATCAAGTTTCAATCTATGAAGCTTCCAACAAAAATAAGATATAGGATCAGGAGCCCACATAGTTTTAGTCCATGAAGATGAGACTAAGATGTAAAAACCTGTATCAAGAAGCCACATTCGCTGATAACAAAAAGGCCTTCTAAATGAACCACCACCAGAACTGGCCGAGAGAAGGATTGGATTATGATCAGAGTGATGTCTAGGGAGAACCTTAAGATAAATAACTTCCCAAGAATCTAAGAAATTCACAGAAACCAATGCTCGATCAATTAAGCTCTAAAAGGTCTTCTAGAAGATCTAGAAAACCAAGTATACTTAGACCCAGACAAATCAACATCATGCAGATCACTAACAACAAGGAATTCTCTGAACTCAGTAGATCCCAAAGCAGAATAACGAGAGGGTGCACTCCTCTCATGATCACCAAGAGTTGAGTTAAAATCACCCAAAATTATCATGCTATCATATGCATCCAAGCCAAAATATCACTCCATAGATCTCGACGACCCACACACGTGTTACTCGCGTGCACCACACCTAAACGATAGTAAGAACGGTTATACATATAATCAACAATAATAATCTGATCAGAGGTAAACACCACATTGACATTACTGACAGAAAAATCACGACACAGCAGCCAAATATTAGGTTTATTTCCCATACGATGATTATGTGCCACAAAGGTAAGTCCCAAAGACAGCAGAAAGTGTGTGTAAACATTTTCAGAACTAAACTTAGGTTCAGCAATGGCAAGCCAGTCGGGTTGATGGAGCTGACATAAGGCTTTTAAAGTGGCAAGAGAAGAGGAATTACCAATCCCGTTAACATTCCAGAAGAGAAATTCATTTATGGCGGTCTTTGTTACCATGCTTCAGCGGTAAGGAATAATCAAAAGTACCCCATTCACGAGTGGTAGAATGCATAGCATGAGCATCATGAGTAACTGAAGGGTCGATATAAGTAAGCATTTCTTGCTGTGATTTGTATTGCATGGCAGGGCCTCTACCCCTACCACGACCTCCTCCGGTCCCACGACCTCCACGGAGAGATTGCGAGTTTCTTAAAAGGCCCTCAAAGAACTAATCAGATTTTCCCATGAAAACCCCTGGGTCACTGAAGCCCTCATGACGAAGCAAATCCACCATAATCTCAATGGAATCCTCGTCAGCGTTCAAAACATCAAATCTGTTGCTCAATGGTGTTTCCATATGATCATTAGACTCTTCAGGAACCTCCTGTTGGAGAGAGGCCCCCGAAGTTCCCTCATGAGCATCACTCTTCCCACCAATCTGACACTCACCACCATCATGATCAGGAATATAAATATGATCAACAATATGATCTCTCTCTAAAGGTTCTGATTGGTGATCGAATGTCTCTGGGTACTGCTCAACCGGCTTATTATTCACTGGAGTCCAACGAGTTGTATTCTTTCTGGGTTGCTGTTGCCCTCCCTTTTTTGGACGTGGAGGAGCATGCTTTCTATTTTTATTACATTCCTTATTACCATGCCCCATAGTATAACAACGAGTACAATACTGTGAAAAATTCTCATAACCAATGGAGGTGTGGAAAGAGTAGTCCTCCGCTTGAATAGTAACATTCTGTGGTAGTTTCTCCTAGACATCAAGCTCAACCAAAACACGTGCAAAGTGGCCCATTGAACCATTCAAAGCTCTCTTATCAACCCTAATGGGCTTACAAACTCCAGAAGCAATTGCACGAATAATAGCTTCACTCCAAAATTCAAATGGTAGCTCATATATACGAACCCAAACCTGTGTGATAGTGGATTTGATACGGTATGGATTGAAGAACGGAATCCATTTCTGAATTCTAATACAACCCAGTTTAAGATCAAATATTTTCTCATCCAAAATACATTCCTTAACAGCATGTTCATGGATTAATATGTTGTAATATCCACGCCCAAGCGGCACCACAAAAATATCATTCACTTCAAAAATAGCTTTAAGACGAGCGACAATATCCGGGAATGAGAGGGGCTTTTGTCCATGTTCGTATGTAATCCTACCAATCACAAATTTAGAGCATAATGTAATACGATCTTTGAGCAAACTAGCATCAACAGAAACTGAAACAGTGTCACCTGAACGCTCCGGCGGCCTCTCCATCGGAGATGGAACTCCTCACATAGAGCCACTCGGAACAAACGGATAGGGGAATCATAACCTTGAATGGGCTGCTCATGAACATGTTGCTTCCCATCATGTCGGGAGGGAGAACCTTCAGCAGAAAACTCAACACGATTGGAGGCTATCTCTCGAGACACGTGTCAGATCGGCATCCTGGAGGTATTATTAGCAGAGGGATTTTTGACAGATTGTTGTAGAACATCGCGAGCATCAGCGTCGAGAGGAATTCTGGCGGAGTGCTACGGAGCTTCACAAGTAAAAGGAATAGAACGCAAATCCTTATCCACATCAGCAGCCTTGAAATTCGCTACCCGGGTCGGAGGAAGAGAGTGCATGTCCTGGGAATTCATGTCCACGTCTGAACGGGAAAATTTAGTAAAATCAGCAGAAGGATCCTTGGCCACATCAGCAGCCATGAAAGTAGGACTCTCGGTCAGAAGATGATAAAACTTGTCCAAGGAAAGATAGAGGTTTCTGCCCACGTTCATAAGTAATTCTGTATGCTCCGGCGATGTCGGGCCATGAGCAGTAGAAACTGCCAGTGGTGGGGGGTAATCCAGTGATTTTCCCGGCCATTGACCTGGTTCAGAGGGTGGGTCGCTATTGGTCTGAGTTGGAGCATCTTCGGCATGCTGTAAAACATGGTGGGGTGATGTTGTCATCACACGAGGAGAGCCCAAAGGGTGAGAACGAGCTAGGGGCGATTGGTTCATCCCGGTTGGTTGAGCGTCACCATCGTGGGTGAAGGAGACGCCATGAGCAGGCTGATTATCAAGTTCAGCAGGGGGCGTGACATAGGAGTGCTCATGGTTGAACTTGATGTAGTCGACAATCCTTGGGTATTTCTGGCATAGATCAGCGAAAGATGGAGCAGAAGTGTTATGTGGTTGAGGGGCCGGGTTGACTAGGGTTGGTAGGGTTGATAGCAGCTCTGTTTGGCAAAGAAAAGGCTGTTGTAGTCCTTTGTACTCTGAAATAGCAGGTTCTGCTATATGAAATAGGGTGGTAGGGCATCTTTCAGTAGGAGCATTAAATGCTCCCTGAAAAGTCACGTTCACTCCATTTTTGGCAAGTAGAAGGTCGGCAATGTACTGTTACTTTGGCAGACAGCCTGGTTCTTGGTCAGAGAGTCGTTTCTGATGGATAGAGACACCGCTGGGCAGTCGAGAGTTCTTTGGCAGGACGGATTCAGAACTATAGACTTCGAAGGTTGGACAGAAGAAGCACTTGGGCAGACAGCTTGCCTCTTGGTCGGAGAGTTGTTTCCGGCGGAAAGAGATGCCGCTGGGCAGTCAGGAGTACTTTGGTAGGGCAGATTCGGAGCTGTAGACTTCGGATTCTGAAAAGAAGAAGCAACGAGGTTTCTTTTCGTTCCTTGAGATGTTGAAGGGCAGGACCTCAGGCTGCTGGCCAAAAAACGTACCAGCGTCCCTAAGCCCCTAACCATATCTCCAAAGGGGTCAACTGCAGGCTGAGCAGAAACTTAGAGAGTGGAGGAAAGAACTTTCTAGAGAGAGAAATGAGTGCATCTTTAAATGTGAGTGACTCTGAACTGCATCTGAGGAATCACATCCTTAACAGACCTCCACTGCTGAAGAAATTTCCAAGGAATATCAGGATTGTTAGAAGAAAGAGCATGGACCACATATGTAGAGTCTGTCTCCAACCATACAGAACGCCATCCTCTATCGTAAGCCAACTCAATCCCAAAAGGGCAGTGTGAAGCTCAGCCTCAAAAGCAAACCCATGGTCAAACCCACAAGTGAAACTTCCCAAATGGTCACCATTTCCATCTCTATAAACACCAGCCTCTGCAATGGTACCAGGCGCACCATCAGCGTGGCCATCAGTGTTCACCTTAACCTACCCATCTAACAAGAATAATATTAGGGGCTTTCCTTGGATTTCCTCGAACTCCGAAATAGTGCAGAGTGTTAAGGTCATCAACTAAATTATGCACTGGCCCAATAGCAAAATAATTAATCTCACGAGCCATGGCCATAATCGAGGAAGTAATATTGGAAGCACGAGCAATCTTATAAACAACCTCCCCATCCTCCGTAGTAGAGTAACCATCAGCCATAAAATTATTACGAACAGTCCAAATCAACCAAACATAGGTAACAATCATATATCTCCATAAGGATATGATCTGTGAGCTCCCCTGAATAGTGATAGAGTGCAAAAAAAGTACTAAAAATCCATTAGTACGTGGCACCCTATCCCCAAAATGAAACCCATCTAATATATGCTGAAGGACAACTGAAGAAATTGGACAGGTAACAAAAAGATGATCCATAGATTTAGAATCACATCTACACAAATAACACTTGGAAGGGCCACGAAAACCTCTCCAAAAACACTCCCCAAAGAGTAAGAATACCCCTTATAGCTTTCCAAATAATCAAGGAATGCCTAGAAGGTATAAAAGAACCCCATATCCATGAGCCCCAACTCACAGCAAGATACGAAGTTCTCAAATGAGCGTAAGCCAACTTAAAAGTGACTTTACCACGAGAAAAATGATTCCAACACCTCTGATCCGATTGATTTGGGGAAACCCTGATCCTGATGATATCAAGGAATATATGAGGAAAAGCATGAGCAAAATCTTCAATGAAGTGCCATTTCCCATTATAGTAGTATTCAGATATCTTCTGATCAATACCGTGTCTAATATCAACAGGAATATTAACCTGATCAGCATTAGGAATGCCCAAACAATTATCCAACTAAAATCTGACAGAGGAATCATGACCAATAACCCAAGTTTCATTCTGATGCAAACTACGAATGTGAGGAAGTCATCCTCTTCTCAAAGATGATAAAAGACGATGCTGGAAAGCAATGCCTCGTCGAAACCATCTATGTCGAAAGATATACAAAGGAGTGTCTTCACACAAAATATCCCAAGAAAGCTTCATCAGATATGCCTCATTAGCAATTCTGAGAGAGCGAATACCTAACCCACCTTCCTCCAAGGGGGAACAAACCTGCTTCCAATTCAAACAAAAATAGCTACACTGGGATGGGTTCCCAGTCCACCTGAAAAAGGAAATATGAAGCATGATAAAGGAAATATGCATAACGATGAAAGAAATGAGCATCATGATGAAGAATTTATGCATCATGGTAATGGAAATGAGTATCATTATTAAGAAAATTTGGATAATGATGAAGGAAATGATCATCATGATATTGGAATTGAGCATAATGAAGAAGGAAATATGAAGCATGATGTAGGAAATGAGTATCATGATGAAGAAAATATCCATCATGATGAATGAAATGAGCATCATGATGTTTGAAATGATCATCATGATGAAGGAAATATGCATCATAATGAAAAAAATTAGCGTCATGATGAATGAAATGAGCATCATGATTAAGGAAATTAGTATAACGATGTAGGAATTGAGCATCATAATGAAGGAAATGATCATCATGTTGAAGGAAATATGCATAATGATGAATGAAATGACCATTATGACTAAGGAAATGACCATAATGACGTAGGAAATGATCACCATGATGAGGGAAATATACATCATGATGAAGTATATGAGTATCTTGAAGAAGGAAATGTGCATCATGATGAAGGAAATATGCATCATAATGAAGGAAATAAGCATCACCATGTAGGAAATGAGCGTTATGATTAAGGAAATAGGCATCATGATGAATGAAATGAGCATCATGATAAAGGAATTGACTATAATGACATCGGAATTAATCATTATGATGAAGGAAATGAGCATCATGATGTAGGAAATACGCATATTGATGAACAAAATGAGCATCATGATGAAGAATACATCCATCATGATGGTAAAATGAGCATCATCATGAAGAAATTTGCATTATGATGATGGAAATGAGCATAATGATGAAGGAAATATGCATCATGATGTAGAAAATTAGCATCATGATATAGAAAATGAACATCATTATTTGAATGAAATGAGCATTATTTTGTAGGAAATGAGTATCATGATGAAGGAAATACGCATCATGATAAAGTATATTAGCATCATGATGATGATGACATGCATCATGTTGAAGGAAATGATCATAATGACGTAGGAAATGAGCATCACAATAAAGGAAATGATCATCATGATGAATGAAATATGTATGATTTTGTAGGAAATGAGCATCATGATGACGGGAATATGCATTAAAATGAATGAAATGAGCATCATGATTAAGAATGATCATAATGACGTAGGAAATGATCATCTTGATGAAGGAAAAGAGTATCATGATGAAGGAAATATGCATTAAGAAGAAAGAAATGAGCATCATGATTATGAAATGACCATAATAATGTAGGAAATGATCATCTTGGTGAAGGAAATATATGTCATGATGAAGGAAATAAGCATTATGATGAAGGAAATGAGCATCATGATAAAGGAAATATGAATCATGATAAAGGAAATGAGCATCATGATGAAGGAATTGGGCATCGTGATGAAGGAAATATGCATTGTGATGAATGAAACATACATCATGATGAAGGAAATAAACATCATAGTGTAGGAAATAAGCAACATGATGAAGGCAATACAGATAATGATGAAGGAAATTAGCATCATGGTGAAGGAAATGACCATAATGGTGAAGGAAATGATCATCATGATGAAGGAAATTAGCATTATGATGAAGGAAATGAGCATCATGAAGTTGGAAATAGGAATCATGATATAGTATATGAGCATCACGCTGAAGGAAATGAGTATCATTATGATGGAAATATTTATCGTGACGTAGGAAATGTGCATCATGATGAAGGAAAATATGCATCACGATAAAGGAAATGAGCATCATGATGTAGAAACTGAGCATCATGTTGAATGAAACATGCATCAAGATGACGAAAATGCGCATCAGGATGAAGGATTTATGTATCATTATGAAGGAAATAAGCATCATGATGATGGAAATATAAATCATGAGAAAGAAATGAGCATATTGATGTAGAAAATGAGCATCACGATGAAGGAAATATCATCATGATGAAGGAAATTAGCATCATGATGAATGAAATGAGCATCATGATAAAAGAGATGACCATAATGACATAGGAAATGATCATCACGATGAAGGAAATATACATCATGATGAAGGAAATGAGCATCATGATATAGGAAATGAGCATCATTATGAAGAAAATATTCATCATGGTGAAGGAAATGAGAATCATCATGTAGGAAATGAGCATCCTGATGAAGGAAGTACCCTTCATAATGATAGAAATTAGCATCATGATGAAGGAAATATGCATCATTATGAAGGAAATGAACATCATGATTTAGAAAATGAGCATCATAATTAAGGAAGTTCGCATCATGATGATGTATATTAGCATCATGACGTTAGAAATTAACATCATGAGGAAAAAGACATGAAGGAAATGAGCGCAATGTTGTAGCAATTGAGCATTACGATGAAAGAAATGATCTTCATGATGATGGAAATGAGCATCATGATGAAGGAAATATGTATAAAAATTTCGGAAATGAGCATCATGATGATGGAAATATTCATCAAGATGAATAAAATGAGCATCATGATGAAGAAATGACCATAATGACGTAGGAAAAGATTATCTAGATGAAGGAAATATGCATCATGGTGAAGGAAATGAGCATCATGATGAAGGAAATGGGCATAATGATGAAGGAAATATGAATAATGATGTAGGAGATTATCATCATGATGTAGGAAATGAACATCATTATGAAGGAAATGAGCATCATGATGAAGGATTTATGCATCATGATGAAGGAAATAAGCATCATGATGATGTAAATGAGCATTACGATGAGGGAAACATGCATCAAGATGAAGGAAATAAGCATAATAGTGTAGGAAATGAGCATTATTATGATGGAAATACGCATCATGATGAAGGTAATGAGCACTGATGAAGGAAATTACCATAATGATGTAGGGAATTATCATCACGATGAAGGAAATATGCATCATGATGAAGGAAATGGGCATTATTATGTAGGAAATGAGTATCATGTTGAAGAAAGTATGCATTATGATGAAGGAAATGAGCATCATGGTGAGGGAAATTATCACCAAGATGTTGGAAATGAGCATCATGATGATTGAAATATGCACCAAGATGTTGGAAATGAGCATTATGATGAAGGAAATGTGCATCATAATGAATGAAGCACTTTGATGAAGGAATTTTGCATTACGATGTAGAAAATGTGCATCATTATGTAGGAAATATGCAAAATGACAAAGGAATGAGCATCGTGATAATGAAAATATACATCATAATGAAGGTAACGAGCATCATGATGATGGAAATATGCACTATAATGTAGGAAATGAGCATCATGATGAAGGGAAATATGCATCATGATGAAGGAAATGAGCTTCATGATGTAGGAAATGAGACACATGATGAAGGAAGCAAGCATCATGGTGATGGAAGTGACCATCATGATGAAGGAAATAAGCATCATGATGAAGGATTTATGCATCATGATAATGGAAATAAGCATAATGATGTATAAAATGAGCATCATGATAAAGAAAATACGCATCCTGATGATGGAAATTAGCATCATGATGATGTTTGTATCGTGATGTAGGAAATAAGCATCACGATGAATGAAATTAGATTCATGATGTAGGAAATGAGCATCATAATGAAGGAAACGTGCATCTTGATGATGGAAGTTAGCATCATGAAGACGGAAATATGCATCGTGATGCAGGAAATAGCATCATGATAAAGGAAATGAACATCATGATGATGGAAATATGCATCGTGATGTAGGAAATGAGCATCATGATGAAGGAAAATATACATCATGATAAAGGAAATGAGCACCATGATGTAGGAAGTGAGCATCATGACGAAGGAAATAATGCATCATGATGAATGGAATGAGTTTCACGATGTAGGAAATGAGCATCACAAAGAAGGAAACATGCATTATGATGTAGGAAATGAGCATCATGATGAAGAAAATGACCATAATGACGTCGGAATCAATCATCACGATGAAGGAAATGAGCATCATGATAATGGAAATACGCATAATAATGAACGAAATGAGCATCATTATAAAGAAATTTTGTATCATGATGAAGGAACTGATCATCATGATAATGGAATTAAGCATAATGAATAAGAAAATATACAACATGATATAGGAAATGAGTATCATGATGAAGGAAATGAGCATCATGATAAAAGAAATGAGAAATCTTGATAAAAAAAATATTTATCATGGTGTAGAAAATGAGCATCATGATAAAGGAAATGTGCATCATGATGAATGAAATGATCATCATGATGTAGGAAATTAGCATTATGATGATGTAAACATGCGTCATGATGAAGGAAATGAGAAAAATAATGTATGCAATGAGCATCATTATGATGGAACTACACATCATGGTGAAGGAAATGAGCATCATGATGAAGAAAATGACCATAATGATGTAGGAAATTAACATCTTGATGTATGAAATATGCATCATGATGAAGGAAATGAGCATCATAAGGTAGGAAATGCGTATCATTATGAAGAAAATATGCAATATAATGAAAGAAATGAACATCATGATGAGGGAAATGATCATCATGATGATGAAAATGAGCAACATGATCGCGGAAATAAGAATCATGATAAAGGAAATATGCATTATGACGAAGGAATGAGCATCGTGATAAAGGAAATATGCATCGTGATGAAAGAAATGAACATCATGATGAAGAAAATAATCATCATGATGATGTAAATATGTATCGTGAGGTAGGAAATGAGCATCATGATGAAGGAAAATATGTATCATGATAAAGGAAATGAGCATTATGACGTAGGAAATGAATATCGTGATGAAGGAAACAAGCGTCATGATGATGGAAATGAGCACCATGATGAAGGAAATAAGCATCTTGATGAAGGATTAATGCATCATGATGATAGAAATAAGCATCATGATGTGGGAAATGAGCATCATGATAAAAGATATGAGCATCATCATGAAGGAAATATGCATCATGATGTAGGAAATGAGCATCATGATGAAGGAAATATGTATCATGATGAACGAAATGAGCATCATGATGAAGGACATGAGCATAATAATGTAGGAAATGAGCATTATTATGATGGAACAACGCATCATGGTGAAGGAAATAAGCATCATGATGAAGGAAATGAACATAATGATGTAGGAAATATGCATCATGATGAGGGAAATGAGCATAATGATGTACAAATGTGTATAATGATGAAGAACATATGCATCATGAGGAAGGAAATGAGCATCATGATGAGGGGAATGATCATCAAGATGACGGAAATGAGTAACATGATGATGGAAATATGGGTCATGATGTAGGAAATGTGCATCATGATGAAGGAAATGCGAATTATGATGAATCATGCAATATGATAAAGGAAATGAGCATCATAATGTGGAAAATATCATTATGATGAAGAAAATACGTATAATGATGCAGGAAATGAGCATCATAATGAAGAAAATGACCATAATGATGTGGGAAATGATCATCAAGATGAAGGAAATATGCATAATGACGAAAGAATGAGCATCGTGATAAAGGAAATATGTATCATGATGAAGGAAATGAGCATCATGATGAAGGGAAATATGCATTATGATGAAGGAAATGAGCTTCATGATTTAGGAAATGAGACTCATGATGAAGATAATAAGCATCATGATGATGGAAATGAGCATTACGATGATGGAAACATGCATCATGATGCCCATGAGCATAATAGTATAGGAAATGAGCATTATCATGATGGAAATATGCATCATAATGAAGGAAATGAACAACGATGAAGGAAATGACCATAATGATGTAAGAAATTATCATCATGATGAAGGAAATATGCATCATGATGAAGGAAATGAACATCATTATGCAGGAAATGAGTATCATGTTGAAGAAAGTATGCATCAAAATGAAGGAAATGAGCATCATGGTAAGGGAAAAGATCACCAAGATGATGGAAATGAGCATCATGATGATTGAAATATGAATCATGATGTTGGAAATGAGCATTATGATGAAGGAAATGTGCATTATGATGAATGAAGTAAGCACTCTGATGAAGGAATTGTGCATTACGATGTAGAAAATGTGCATCATTATGTAGGAAATGAGCATCATGATGAAGGAAATTTGCATTACGTTGAAAAAATATGCATCATGATGAAGAAAATGAGCATCATAATGTAGGAAATAAGTTTCATGATGTAGGAAATACGTATTATGATGAAGGAAATGACCATAATGATGTAGGAAATGATCATCAAGATGAAGGAAATGTGCATCATGCGGAAGGAAATGTGCATCATGACGAAGGAAATGAGCATCAAGAAGAAGGAAATAAGCATCATTACTTAGAAATAGAATTATGAATAAGGAAATATGCATCATGATGATGAAAATGAGCATCAGGATGTAGGAAATGGACATAATGACATCGGAATAGATCATCATGAGGAAAGAAATGAGCGTCATGGTTTAGGAAATTAGCTTCATGATTTAGGAAGTGAGAGCATCATGATGATGGAAATTAGCATCATGATGAGGGAAATGAGTATCATGATGAATGAAATATGCATCATGATGAAGGAAATGAGCATCATAATGTACGGCATGAGCATCATGACGAATGACATCTTGATGAAGGAAATGAGCGACGTGATGAAACAAATGAGCATCATGATAGAGGAAATACGCATCATGAAGAAGGAAATTAGCATCACGATTGTGAAAATGAGCATCATGATGATGGAAATGAACATCATGATGTAGGGAATGAGCATCACGATGTAGATAAAGAGCATCATTATAAAGGAAATATAAATCATGATGAAGAAATGAGCATCATGATAAAGGAAATGAGCATCATGATGAAGGAAATATGCATTATGACGTAGGAAATGAGTATAATGATGAAGTAATTATGCATCATGATGTAGGAAATTAGCATTACGATGATGAAAATACACATCTTGATGAATGAAATGAGCATCGATGAAGGAAATGACCATAATGATGTAGGAAATTATTATCATGAAGAAGAAAATATGCATCATCATAAGGAAATGAGCATCAAGATGTAGGAAATGCGTATCATGATGAAGAAAGTATGCATCATGATGAAGGAAATGAGCATCATGGTGATGGAAATGATCATAAAGATGATGGAAATGAGCAACATGATGATGGAAATATGCATCATGATGTAGGAAATGTGAATAATGATGAATGAAGTATGCATTCTGATGAAGGAATTGTCCATCATGATGTAAGAATTGGGCATCATGACGAAGGAAATATGCATTATGATGAAAGAAACGTGCATCATGATGAAGGGAATTAGCATCATTATGTAGGAAATAGGTATCATGATGAAGGAAATATGTAATATGATGAAAGAAATTAGCATCATAATGAAGTAAATGACCATAATGATGTAGGATATGATCATCAAGATGAACAAAATGAGCATCATGATGAAGGAAATGTGCATCACATCGAAGGAAATGAGCATCGTGATAAAGAAAATATACATCATGATGAAGGAAATGTGCATCATGAATATGGAAATATGCATTGTGACGTAGGAAATAGCATCATGATGAAGAAAATAAGCATCAGGATGATGGAAATATGCATCGTGATGTAGGAAATAAGCTTCATTATCAAGGAAAATATGCATTATAATAAAGGATATGAGCATCATGATGTAGTTAATGAGCATCATGATGAATGAAATAAGTTTCACGATGTTGGTAATGAGCATCAGAAAGAAGGAAACATGCACCATGATGTGGGAAATACGCATCATGATGAAGGAAATATATATCATGATGAATTAAATGAGCATTGAGATGAAGGAAATGACCATAATGACGTCGGAATCAATCATCCTGACAAAGGAAATGAGTATCATGATAAAGAAAATACGCATAATAATGAACGAAATGAGTATCATGCTGAAGTATTTGTGAATCATGATGATGGAAATGACCATCATTATAAAGAAAATTTGTATCATGACGAAGGAACTTATCATCATGATGATGGAAATAAGCATTATGAATAAGAAAATATGCAGCATGATATAGGAAATGAGCATCATAATGAAGAAAATGAGCATCATGATAAAAGAGATGATAATCTTGATAAAGGAAATATTTATCATGATCTAGGAAATGAGCGTAATGATAAAGGAAATATGCATCATGATGAACAAAATGAACATCATGACGTACGAAATTAGCATTGTGATGATGGAAATATGCATCATGATGAAGGGAATGAGCATAATAATGTATGTAATGAGAATCATTATGATGGAACTACGCATCATGGTGAAGGAAATGAGTATCATGATGAAGGAAATGACCATAATGATGTAGGAAATTAATATCATGATGTAGGAAATATGCATCATGATGAAGGAAATGAGCATCATAAGGTAGGAAATGCGTATCATGAAGAAGAAAATATGCAATATAATGAAAGAAATGAGCATCATGATGAGGGAAATAATCATCAAGATGATAGAAATGAGCAACATGATCATGGAAATATGCATCATGATGTAGGAAATAAGCATCATGATGAAGGAAATATGCATCATGAGAAATGAAGTAAGCATTATGATGTAGGAAATATGTATCATGATGTAGAAAACATGCATCATTATGTAGGAAATGAGCATCATGATGAAGGTAATATGCAAAAAGATGAAAGAAACATGCATCATGACGAAGGAAATGAGCATCATAATGTAATAAAAAAGCAAAATGATGAAGGAAATGAGAATCATAATGAAGGAAATGACCATAATGATGAAGGAAATGATCAACATGATGAAGGAAATATGCATCATGATAAAGGAAATATGTATAATGATGAAGGAATGAGCATCGTGATAAAGGAAATATGCATCACGTTGAAAGAAATGAGCATCATGATGAAGAAAATAGGCATCATGATGATGTAAATATGTATCATGATGTAAGAAATGAGCATCATGATGAAGGAAATATGTATCATGATGAACGAAATGAGCATCATGATGAAGGAAATGAGCATAATAATGTAGGAAATGAGCATTAATATGATGGAACAACGCATCATGGTGAAGGAAATGAGCATCATGATGAAGGAAATGAACATAATGATGTAGGAAATATGTATCATGATGAAGGAAATGAGCATAATGATGTAGGAAATGTGTATCATGATGAAAAAATATGCATCATGATGAAGGAAATGAGCATCATGATGAGGGGAATGATCATCAAGATGACGGAAATGAGTAACATGATGATGGAAATATGCATCATGATAAAGGAAATATGCATAATAAGGAATGAAGTAAGCATCATGATGAAGGAAATAAACATTATGATGAAAGAAACACGTATTATGATGAAGGAAATGAACATCATAATGTAGGAAAGAAGCATTATTATTAAGGAAATACGCATAATGATGCAGGAAATGAGCATAATAATGAAGGAAATTACCATAATGATGTAGAAAATGATCATCAAGATGAAGGAAATATGCATATGGACGAAGGAATGAGCATCATGATAAAGGAAATATGCATCATGATGAAGGAAATGAGCATGATGATAAAGATAATGAGCATCATGATGATGGAAATATGCATCATGATGTAGGAAATGAGCATCATGATGAAGGGAAATATGCATCATGATGAAGGGAATGAGCTTCATGATGTAGGAAATGAGACTCATAATGAAGGAAACAAGCATCATGATGATGGAAGTGACCATCATTATGAAGGAAATAAGCATCATGATGAAGGATATATGCGTCATGATAATGGAAATAAGCATAATGATGTAGAAAATGAGCATCATGATAAAGAAAATACGTATCATGATTATGGAAATTAGCATCATGATGATATTTATATCGTAATGTAGGAAATAAGCATCATGATGAATTAAATTAGATTCATGATGTAGGAAATGAACATTGTGATGAAGGAAACGTGCATCTTGATGAAGGAAATTAGCATCATGAAGATGGAAATATGCATCGTGATATAGAAAATAGAATCATGATGAAGGAAATGAGCATCATGATGATTGAAATATGCATCATAATGATGGAAATGAGCATCATGATGAATGAAATGAGTTTCACGATGTAGGAAATGAGCATCACAAAGAAGGAAACATACATCATGAAGTAGGAAATGAGCATCATGGAAGGAAATATGCAACATGATGAATTAAACGAGAATTGAGAAGAAGGAAATGACCATAATGACGTCAAAATCAATCATCACGATGAAGGAAATGGGCATCATGATGTAGGAAATGAGTATCATGATAAAGGAAATACGCATAATAATGAATGAAATTAGCATCATTATAAAGTAAATTTGTATCATGATGAAGGAACTGATCATCATGATAATGTAATTAAGCACAATGAATAAGAAAAAGAAATGATGAATCTTGTTAAAGGAAATATTTATCATGGTGTAGGAAATAAGCATGATAAAGGAAATGTGCATAATAATGAACGAAATGAGCTTCATGATGTAGGAAATTAGCATTATGATGATGGAAACACGCATCATGATGAAGGGAATGCGCAAAATAATGTATGAAATGAGCATCATTATGATGGAACTACGCAATATGGTGAAGGAAATGAGCATCATGATGAAGGAAATGACCATAATGATGTAGGAAATATGCATCATGATGAAAGGAAATAATCATAATGATGTAGGAAAATATGCATCATAATGATGGAAATGAGCATCATGATGAATGAAATGAGTTTCACGATATAGGAAATGGTCATCAAAAAGAATGAAACATGAATCATGATGTAGGAAATGAGCATCATGATGAAGGGAAATATGCATCATGATGAAAGAAATGAGCATCATGATGAAGGAAATAATCATCATGATGATGAAATTATGTATAGTGATGTAGGAAATGAGCATCATGATGAAGGAAAATATGAATCATGATAAAGGAAAAGAGCATCAAGATAAAAGATATGAGCATCATCATGAAGGAAATATGCATCATCATGTAGGAAATATGTATCATGATGAACGAAATGAGCATCATTATGAAGGAAATTAACATTATGATGATGGAAACATGCATCATGATGAAGGACATGAGCATAATAATGTAGGAAATGAGTATTATTATGATGGAACAACGCATCATGGTGAAGGAAATGAACATCATGAAGAAGGAAATGAACATAATGATATAGGAAATATGCATCATGATGAAAGAAATGAGTAAAATGATGTAGAAATGTGTATCATGATGAAGAAAATATGCATCATAAGGTAGGAAATGATCATCATGACAAGGGGAATGATCATCAAGATGACAGAAATGAGTAACATGATGATGGAAATATGTGTCATGATGTATGAAATGAGCATCATGACAAAGGAAGTGTGTATAATAAGGAATGAAGTAAGCATCGTGATGAAGGAAATGCGCATTATGATGAAACATGCAATATGATGAAGGAAATGAGCATCATAATGTAGGAAAAAAGCATTATGATGAATGAAATACGCATAATGATGCAGGAAATGAGCATCATAATGAAGGAAATGACCATAATGATGTGGGAAATGATCATCAAGATGAAGTAAATAAGCATCATGATGAAGGAAATATGCATAATGACGAAGGAATGAGCATCGTGATAAAGGAAATATGCATCTTTATGAAGTAATGCGCATCATGATGATGGAAATATGCATCGTGATGTAGGAAATGAGCATCATGATGAGGGAAGTATGCATTATGATGAAGGAAATGAGCTTCATGATGTAGGAAATAAGACTCATGATGAAGGAAACAAGCATCATGATGATGGAAGTGAGTATCAAGATGAAGGAAATAAGCATCATGATAATGGAAATAAGCATAATGATGTTGGAAATGAGCATCATGATGATGAAAATATGCGTCATGTTGATGAAAATTAGCATCATGATGATGTTTGTATCGTGATGTAGGAAATAAGCATCATGATGAATGAAATGAGTTTCATGATGTAGGAAATGAGCATCATGATGAAGGAAATTACCATAATGATGTCGTAATTGATCATCTTGATAAAGGAAATGAGCATCAAGATGTATGAAATAAGTACCATGATAAAGGATGTATGCATAACGATGAAAGAAATGAGCACCATGATGAAGAATTTATGCATCATGGTGATCGAAAAGAGTATCATTATAAGGAAAATTTGGATAATGTTGAAGAAAATGATCATCATGATGTTGGAAATGAGCGAAATATCCATCATGATGAATGAAATGAGCATCATGATGTTTGAAATGAGCTTCATGATGAAGGAAATATGCATCATGATGGAGGAAATTAGCATCATGATGAATGAAATTAGCATCATGATGAATGAAGTGAGCATAATAATGTAGGAATTGAGCATCACAATGAAGGAAATGATCATCACGTTGATGGAAATATGCATAATGATGAATGAAATGAGCATCATGACTGAGGAAATGACCATAATGACGTAGGATATGATCATCATGATGAAGGAAATATACATCATGATGGGTGATATGAGTATCTTGAAGAAGGAAATATGCATCATCATGTAGGAAATGAGCATCATGATTAAGGAAATATGCATCATGATGAAGAAAATGACCATAATGACTTCGGAATTAATAAAATCATGATGAAAGAAATGAGCATCATGATGTTGGAAAGGAGTATCATGTAAATAGATAATATTAAAAACGAGAGCCAAAAGTGTACAATGAAGACCTGAAAAGACGCATTACAAATGGGAGCAGGCAAGGGATCCTGATACCCAACTGACCTGGGAACAGGCGAGGGATCCTATTACCAGACCAAACAGACCCACCCTAACATGAGGTCTAAACCAGTACAGCCGAATACATGGCTGAAAAAACCTATAGATGAGCTGACCACCCCCCGGACGGCCTCGATAAAAACCTCTATATGGAAAAACCCAGTGGGAAAAACCCATATAGTGGAAAAGAGCACCTTCCAAAGGATGTCATAATACTCACCATCTACCGTAGACCTAAAGGAGGTCTTGAAGCTCAAATCAAGCCACTGAAGCATGCAACTGCTCCCAACATTCCAGCCACTTTCTGAAAAAGGGATCCAAAATCTTGCCATCTAGCCCACAACTAGGCAAATACATCCATATTTCGTAACAAAAGATAATAGGATCCTAAAAATCGCCATAGCAACAATATGTTTGAAATCTGAAGAAATCAGAATAAGAGGTAAAAGTACAAGGAGAAGAGCCACCTGTCAATCCAGACGATGTCGCCTCCAGAGAACAAACCCCTTCACATCTCATCGTCTAGCAAGAGGTCATCGAAAACTGTAGTAAGTGGAGTTCAAGTCCTCCAACAAATGCCTCTGAAGAATAAGAGGAGTTGTAAGATGCCAGACAAAGGGCCCACCAACATCTGAGATAGCATCAGCTGCAGCATTTCCTTCTCTATAAATGTGAGTGAATCTGAACTGCATCAAAGGAACCACATCCTTAACAGACCTCCACTGCTGAAGAAATTTCCAAGGAATATCTAGATTGTCAGAAGAAAGAGTATGAACCACATATGGAGAGTCTGTTTCCAACCAAACAGAACTCCAACCCCCTATCATAAGCCAACTCAATGGCCAAAAGAGCGGTGTGAAGCTCAGCCTCAAAAGCAAACCCCTGATCAAACCCACAAGTGAAACTTCCCAAATGGGCACCATTTCCATCTCTATAAACCCCATCACCTGCAATGGTACTAGGTGCGCCATCGGCATGGCCATCAGTGTTCACCTTAACCCACCCATGGGAAGGGGGCACCCATCTAACAGGAATAATATTAGGGGCTTTCCTTGGATTTCTTGAACTCCAAAATAATGCAGAGTGTTAAGGTCATCAATTGAATTGAACATTGACCCAATAGCAAAATTATTAATCTCACGAGCTGTGACCATAATCGAGGCAGTAATGTTAGAAGCACGAACAATTTTATCAACCAACTCCCCATCCTCCGTAGTAGAGTAACCATCAGCCATAAAATTGTTACGAACAGTCCAAATCAACCAAACATAGGTAACAGATTATATATCTCCATAGGGATATGATCTGTGAGCTCCCCTGAATTATGATAGAGTGCAAATAGAATACTAGAAATCCATTAGTACGTGGCACCCTATCCCCAAAATGAAACTCATCCAATATATGCTGAAGGACAATTGAAGAATCCAGTTAGGTAACTAAAAGATGATCCATAGATTCAAAATCACATCTACAAAAATAACACCCGGAAGGACCATGAATACCCCTCTCCAAAAACACATCCCTAAGAGTAAGAATACCCCTTATATCTTTCCAAATAATCAAGGAATGCCTAGGAGGTATAAAAGAACCCCATATCCATGAGCCACAACTCACAACAGGATACGAAGTTCTCAAGTGAGCATAGGAAAATTTAGAAGTGACTTTACCATGAGAAGAATGATTCCAACATCTCTGATCCAATTGATTTTGGTAAACCCTGATCCTGATTATAGCAAGGAATATATGAGGAAAAGTATAAGCAAAATCTTCAGTGAAGTGCCATTTCCCATTATAGTAGTAGTCATATATCTTCTGATCAAAACAGTGTCTAATATCAATAGGGATATTAACCTGATCAGCAATAGGAATTTTCCCAACCAATTATCCAACCAAAATCAGACAGAAGAATCATGACCAATAATCCAAGTTTCATTCTGTTGCAGACTACGAATGTGAGGAAGACATCCTTTTCTCAAAGAGGATGGAACACGATGATGGAAAATAATACCTTGTCTAAACTATCTATGTTGAAAGATATATAAAGACGTGTCTTCACACAAAATATCCCAAGAAAGCTTCATCAGATACGCCTCATTAGCAATTCTGAGAGAGCGGAAACCTAACCCATCTTCCTCCAAATGGGAACAAACTTGCTTCTAATTCAAACAAAAATAGCTACGTTGGGATGGGTTCCCAGTCCACATGAAATTCCTAACAGCTCTTTCAATGCGATTCAACTCAGTCCTAGGCCATCTATAAACCATCATAATATGCACAGCAGCCGGAATAATGACAGAATTCACAAGACAAACTCTACCAGACATGGAAAGACTCTTCCCTTTCCATCTACCAAACTTATTAACAATAGCATCAGTAGCAGCATGAAAGTGAGCAACCCTAGGAGACCCTATAAAGATAGGGACACCTAAGTAACGAAAAGGATAGGAACCATCCTGCATCCCAAGTTTCGTCCTAACCTGATGCTTAATATAATGTTTGGTGTGCTTACCATAATAAGCCTTCGACTTGTTAGGATTGAACACTTGCCCAGATAACTCACCATAATTGTTCAAAGCATCCCTAACAGCTGTTATGTACTCAATATTTCCTCTACAGAAAATAAGAATGTCATCTGCATAGAATAGATAAGGAGGGAGAAAACAAGATCTCCCAATAGCAACACGATGAAGATGCCTGTTATACACAAAATGCCACAACCAAAGACCAAGGGCTTCCTCAGCTAGACAAAAAAAAAGGGGAGATAGGGGGTCCCCCTATCGTACTCCTCTCCCACAGCCAAAATAACCATGAGGAGAACCGTTAATAAGTACATAAATTTGGCAGAGACAAAAATACCCTTAAGCAAAATCATAAACTCATCAGAGAAACCCGTACGGCCAAGGCATTCAACAAGAAAGTCCCACCTTAAAGTATCAAAAGCTTTCATGATGTCAATCTTGAGTGCTACACTACCCAAAGTAGAAATATCCAGACTATTAAAAGACTCAGATGCAGTGGCAATACAATGATGTATACTACGACCCGGCACAAACCCATATTGATGCACACCAAGATGATTTATAAGGATCGGACCCAAACGCGTAGTAAGAATTTAGTGAGCACTTTAAAGAAATAGTTACACATATTAATAGGCCGCTAATCCTCCACACGATTAGCACCCTCATGCTTCGCTATCAAGGTAACAAAATTAACATTAACCCCATCAAGAATAAAACCCGTATTAAAGAAGTATCTGACAGCAATGCACAATTCTTCATGAAAAATATGCCAAACAGCCTGAAAGAATGGACCGCCAAAACTATCAGGGCCTGGAGAACTATCTGAAGAAAGATAAAAAACTGCAGTTTTAATTTCCACATCATCAGGAGCAAGAGTCAGAGCAGCATTATCATCCACAGACACAAACTGACGAACGAAACCCATCAAACCCCAATCCAATACATCAGTAGGCATACTGAAAAGATCCCTGTAATAGTCCACAACGTGCTGAGAAAAAGTAGGAATATCGTGTGAGATTTCATCCCCAACCATCATAGTACTAATGTGTGTTCTAGTCTTCTTGACTCTATCAGCTCTTTGGAAAAAAGCCGTATTACGATCACCATCCTTCAACCAGCTATTTTTATTCTTTTGAGAATAAAAGATTTACTTTTGTTTAAGTTCTCTTCCAAAAGCATATGAGCATCAACCTCCTCACAAAAAAAGCATCATAGTCCCCATACTGATCAATACGTTTCTGAATATCCTGCAAATTATTCATGGTTGTCTCCACTCAGTATGTCACCAAAAGACTCTTTATTCCACACCTTTATCTCAAGTTTAAGCCTCCTAAGCTTCTAACAAAAATGAGAGATGGGATTAGGAGCAACCATTCCTTTTCCCCATGAATTAGCAACCAGAATAAAAAAAATCCATATCAGATAGTCATATTTTCTGAAATCTAAAAGGGCGATGGACATGCCCAACAGTGCTATCGAAGGACAACAGAATAGGATTGTGATCCGAACTGTGTCTAGGAAGCACCAACAGATTAATTTTCTCCCAAATATCAATCACACTATCAGAAATAAGTGCATGATCAATTCTAGAAGCACGAAGAGAATGATTCACAAATCGTCTAAACCAAATATATTTAGAGCCCCCTAGCTCTAAATCATGCAAACCATTTTCCCCCTGAAATTCCCTAAAATCAGCAGAACCCATACTCGAAGAACTAGAAGGAGTTTTTTTTCATGATCCCCCAGAGTACAATTAAAATTACCCAAAATAATCATATTCGGACTAATGTATGATATTATGTCAAACCACAAATTTCTACGATCCAAATATCCACTAGCAGCATGAACCAATTCCAGACGGTAAAGAGCACGATTAAATATAAAATCAACAATAATAATCTGCTCAGACATGAAAATAACCACAACATTCGATACTAAATGATCACGATAGAAAACCCAAATATTCGGATGCCTAATACCTCTATCATTATGAGCCACAAAATGATAACCCAAATGGAAAATAAATTTTTTCGTCCGCTAACTTTCATTCATTTTGAAATTAGTCCATTAACTTTTTTAATTTTGAAATTAGTCCGTTAATTTTATAACAATTTTGAAATTAGTCCATTAACTTCATAAAATTCAACATTTTGGTCCTTTGACCTGCTATGGCAGGTCATTTGAATATTTTCACCCAATTAATCTATATCATATTTTTATTTAACCAATTTTATCTCACTTTTTATTTTTCACTTCCGTATACCAAACAAATAATATTAATCTCATTACTAAAGTGGAGCAAATTTGACTAAATATTGATACTTCCTCCGTCCGCTCGAAAGAGGATATTTTTTCTATTTTGGTCGTATTTTCCAAAGAGGATAACTTCCTTTTTTACACACATGAGATCCACACACCCACTAATATAATTAAAATATGGGATCCACACTCCCACTAATACAACTACCCACCACACATTAAATAACAATACTTCTTAATCAACGTGCACAAAAGCAAAATGCCCTCTTTCGGGCGGACGGAGAGAGTATAATATAAATTTTTAGTGGAGACTATTTTTTTATAATAGTATATATATATATATATATATATATATATATATATATATATATATATATATATATATATATATATATATATTATTTTTGTTTTTTAGAATAACCTGCTAATGACCTGTTGAAACTGACGATTTTGTTGAACTTGGTAAACATGATGGACGATTTTTAAAATTTTCAAATATAATGGACGATTTTCAAAAAGTGAAAAACTTATGGACTAAATTCAAAATTGGGCAAAGTTAGCGGACAAAAAAATCTATTTTCCCTGCCAATTATTAGACAAGGAAGCAGAAGGTCGAACCTTAGGCTCAGTAAGGGCAAGCCAGACGGGTTGATGCCTATAACAAAATATTTTTAGAGCCGATAAGGAGCTCCCCACACCATGAATATTCCAAAAGAGGCAATTCATTAAGTACACCCTGTAGAGCCGTGCTTCGGCGGTTTAGATGGGTCCTCTACTTGTCCCCACTTTTGATGGGCTATATGATGCATATTCTGAGAATGTCTACTAGTCTTAGGGTCAATAAATTCATGATTATCATCAAACGAATTACGAGCATCAAACGGAGTAGGAGGGTGCAGAAGATTGCTGCCATGCTCATCGATTGCACCCCCAATCTGTCCAACACGACGAATAGCATCATCAAGGAATGCCGAGACATCCATACATTCATGCTGCTGATCTTGAAGAGCATCAAAACGGTTTGCAAGCTGCAGTCTGTCGTTTACCGATTGGGCTGCTGGTTCATGTTCTTCATCTTCAAGGCAACCTGTTTCAAGTATCTCCTGATCCATGCGCTGAAGATATGAAGTCCCAATCTGATCATCGTGTTGAATATTCTGAACAACCTGATCATGAGCATCACTCTGAATCTGATTCGTAGGCTGCTGAACATTTCTAATAGGAGTCCACCTCTCGATCGGAATAGGTGGCACGCCCTTTCTCTTCTTCCTCAAGTTAGCTGGTGCATCATTCCTCTTCATATTTACTGCTAGAGCATCAGTCTTCGCTGCTGCTTTCTTTCCCTTACGACACTCCTTATTAGAGTGTCCAATTATATAACACCTTGTATAATAACTTGGCACATTCTCATAAGTTATATATGTTGAAAAAGAATGATCTGAAGTGTTTATAGTAATACTAGTTGGTAGCTCTTCCAAAACATCGATTTCAACAAGGACACGTGCAAAATGACCAAGAGAGCCATCTAATGCTCTAGCATCAACCTTCACAGGCTTACCAATCCCTGAAGCAATGGAATGGAGAATAGGGCTGCTCCAAAACTCATATGGCAATTCATAGATATGAATCCACACATTAGCAATTGAAGACTTTATTTTGTAAGGGTTGAAGAAAGGTACCCACTTCTTCAATCTGATCAAACCCTAACAAAGGTCAAAAGACTGCTCTTTCAGAACTTTCTGACATATGGCAGCATCATGAACATGTATATTGAAATACCCTCTGCCATGGGGTGCCATGAAGATGTCCTTTGTCATCTAAAGCTTCGTCAATTGGCCAAGTAAATCCTGATGTGAAAGGGGACGCTGCCCACGAGAATGAACGACCCTACCAATCAAGAAATTGGAGCATAATGATAAACAATCATGAAGGAGAGAATCATCAACCGTAATTGAAACGGAGTCACCTGAGTGTTCCGGCGGCTTCGCAACCGAGCTTGGGAGCCCTTTGTTTAATGCCGCAAGGAACAAACGTAAGGGAGAGATGTCGCCTTTATCAGCCGGAGAAGGCATTGAAGGGAGATCAGAATCTCGTGTGGTAGCATTGGCCGTAGTGAAACAGAGGGGATTGATGGAAGAAGTTCCACGCTGCATAGGAGGGATCAATCGCCGCTGCTGAACTTGATACAAGAGAATCGCTGCATCCGAGAGAACCGCTGCAGATTTCGAGCGAGCATCAGTATTTTTCGATCAGTTCTGTGGATGATCTGGTCGGGTGGTCACAGTAGATTTCAATCGAGGCTCAACATAATCCGATCAAGTCGCTGCAGGCGATGTGGATTTTGCGGAGACCGCTGCACAGAGACGATCAGAAGGATGGGAAGTGATCGGATGAACAACAGGCATTGTAGGAGTCATCAAGATAATACGATCAGCACAATCAGGCAGTGTAAAATCTGATTTAGGGTTTGTGTTCCGTTGTGTGCGATCAGCGATCGGAGTGGGTTGCAGGAGGTATTGGCGAAGCCAAGGATTCTCATCACACAAAGTGGAGAGGGCAACCTTGAATTCCTCCGATGACATATCCAGTGGCAGGCCGCTGGCTGATGGTGGAGGGGTGGAGGCCGACATGAGAGATAGGGTTAGGAAGCAAGAGAAAAAAATTTTAGAGACAGAATTTTTTCAAAATTCTTTTTTCCTTCAAATTAGTTATTAGACATGAGAATTATGAGCTTCATGATATAAGAAATAAGCATCTTGATGAGGAAAATAAGCATCGTGATGAGGGAAATAAGTATCACGATTGTGAAAATGAGCATCATGATGATTGGAATGAGCATCACGATGTAGATAAAGAGCATCGTTTTAAGGGAAATATGAATCATGATGAAGAAATGAGCATCATGATGAAGAAACCATGCATAATAATGAAGGAAACGAGCATCATGATAAAGGGAATAAGCATCATGATGAAGGAAAAATGCACTATGATGTAGGAAATGAGTATCTTGATGAAGGAATTATGCATCATGATGAACCAAATCAGCATCATGATGTAGGAAATTAGCGCTAGGATGATGGAAACATGCATCATGATGAAGGAAATTAGCATAATAGTGTAGGAAATGAGCATTATTATGATGGAAATACGCATCATGATGAAGGAAATGAGCAGCGATAAAGGAAATGACCATAATGATGTAGAAAATTGTGAAAGAAGGATTGTTGAATCTTTCTTCTAAAGTCGAATTACCCAAATGCGAACATTATCTTGCAGGCAAAATTACTAGAAAACCTTTTGGTAAAGCTATTATGTCTTAATCTCCATTAGAAGTAATCCATTCTGATATATGTGGTCCTGTAAATGTGAAAGCACGACATGAAGCTCACTATTTCATTATGTTCATTGATGATTATTCAGTCTATTTGATATCTCATAAGTCCGAAGCATTGGATTATTTTAGACGATACTTGAGTAAAGTTGAAGACGTAATATCTATCAGAACAATTCAAGAAATTTTTTATGAAAAGGGAATAATCCAACAATTAATTATTCCTTATACACCTCAATAAAATGGTGTTGCTAAAAGAAGGAATAGGACTTTGTTGGAGATGGTGAGATCCATGATGGCACAAGCTAATCTACTGATATTTTTTTGGGGAGATGCGTTGCTTACGACAACTTATGTGCTTAATTGTGTAATTTCCAAATCATTGCTTCGACTCTATATGGACTATGGACGGGTAACCTGACTTGAGTAACCTAAGAACTTGGGGATCAGTTGCTTAAGTACATGATTCATCGAGTCAGTATGGAAAGTTAGGTCCTACGACATAAAGTGGATCTTCATGATATCTTACGTACATTCTAAAGGTTATGTATTCATAGGAGATCATAATAGGAGCTTAACTGAGACATAATCATGTAATGCTCATTTTCTGGAAACTAAATTTTCTAGTAGAGGGGAAAGCATCAGGGATGCTGAACCTATTTTTGAGATAGTAGAAAACCAATACCTACAAGATCCAAGTGGGAGTAGTAGTTTAATTGATGGTATGGATCTTGATAGATATTTGGTGATTGGGGATCAGACAATTCCCAATGAGAGCATTTTGTCTATAGAAGACCATCAAACGTCTATCTCGGAAAAGTTCTAGGAATCATGTGCCCAAAAGGCATTATGATATTGAAGAAGAAGCCTTCTTTGTTTCACCAGAAAATGGAGATGTTTCTCCTGTTGATAAGGAAGATCCCAGAAATGTCAAAGAAGCTCTGACTTGTCCATCAAAGGAGAAATGGAAGAAAGTGATAAAAGAGGAGAAGTCTATGAAGTCAAATCAGGTTTGGGAACTTGTAGATCTTCCGAAGGGGCGAAAGGCAATTGGGAATAAATGGATTCTCAAAATCAAAAGAAAGGTTGATGGCTTAATAGAGAGGTATAAAGCTCATCTGGTGGAAAAATATTATACTCAACAAGAGGGTATTGACTATGAATAAACTTTTTCACATGTGATGAGGTTTGCCTCGATTCGTCTAATGTTAGCTATTGTGGCTAGTGTGGATTTAGAGTTACACTAAATGGATGTTAAGACCGCATTTCTCAATGGAGAACTAGAAGAAGAAATTTACATGCAACAGCCTGTAGGATTTATTCTTCGAGGTCAAGAGGATAAAGTTTGTAGATTGAAGAAGTCGATCTACAGACTCAAACGATCCTCTAGACAATGGTATTTGAGATTTCACACTATGATCATCTTATATAACTTCGTTATGATAAATGAAGACCATTGTATTTACATTAAACTGTCCAATTGATGTTTTGTGATTCTATTCTTGTATGTGGATGACATACTACTAGCGGGTAATAGCTGAAAACATAAAAAGATGGTTATCTTCGAATTTCGAAATGAAAGATATGGGTGAAGTAGAGTACATACTTGGTGTGAAGATTCATAGGGATCGTTCAAAGAAATTATTGAGTTTGTCTAAAGAGACTTACATCAAGAAACTTTTAGAAAGGTTCAAAATAGAAGATCCATAGGGGTCGTTCAAAGAAATTATTGAGTTTGTCTCAAGAGACTTACATTAAGAAACTTTTAGAAAGGTTCAAAATGGACACCGGCAAACATATGGATACTCTCATTGTGAAAGGCGAAAATTGAGTAAGCAAATGTGTCCCAAGACTCAAGATTAAAAGAATGAAATGGCTAGAGTACCATATGCCAATGTGATTGATTGCAAGTATTCTCTGTGTTATCATGGGAATAACAGTACACTGAATGGGTATACAGATGTTGACTGGAGTGGTGATTTAGATAAACATAAATCAACTCCAGATTATGTCTTCTTGCTCAACAATGGAGCAATCTCCTAGTGTAGCAAGAAACAGACTTGCATAGCACTGTCCACTATGGAAACAGAGTTTGTAGCATGTGCGTCTGTAGTTCAAGAGCCTATTTGGTTGAGAAGATTCATGAAACATTTGGAAGTCTCAAACACTCTAGTGGGAGCTATTTTAATTAATTGTGATAATCAGGCGATTATTGCTGACACAAAAGACCTCAAATATCATAGAAAGACCAAACATATTGACACGAAGTTCAACTTTGTTAGAGATATTGTAAACAAGAAGAAGGTGATAATTAGTTACATTTCCACTCGTTTGATGTTAGTAGACTTTTTACCAAACCAATTCCCAAAGATGTATGCATAGAACATATAAAGGGATTGGGTTTGCATAGGATTTAAAATGATGTATTGAATATGTATATGTATGTTAATGGAATAGTTAATGGCTTAACTATACATATATGTTTTATAAATTATATGTGATGGTTCATATATAATAGTATGTCGGCAAGTTATGATTGCTCTCTCATACAAGCAATCACCTCTGGCTTAGTAGGAGATCAGAGATGAGATTACAATTATTAATGTAATCAAGATAGATTTCGCCATGAATCGAATCCAACTTGTTGTAAAGCTAAATCGACGGAGATCTGTACATTGGAGAGAGGATATCCGGGTTAAGTGTATGGGACACACTTGAACTTTGATTTATACGATATCTAAATTAAATGAAATACGACATATCCTTTCTTGGAAGGAAGTTAAAGACATTGTGACATGTGTTTTGGAAAAACGACATGTGCTAAGTTGACCCCAATAGGATTGAGAAAATTATCCCTATTTTCTTAAAAGTACGAGTCCTTATCTATTGGTTACCCTTATGTTTTTCTGCTGTATTCTAAGTCTTCACTTTGGTGTTGCTACTTTAGCATGTTACCAAAAGAGCTATGGTTAATAACGGCGATGCGGTACATGTCTAGGAAAGCAGCTACATTGGGAGACTGTAGATACTTAGTGAGATGGAAAGAACATCTTAATTTAACATATACTATTGTGATTCATGGACTAGTCAATCAAGCAGGGTCTTGATTATGAATACATAGTTTTTGCAAAATGGTTGAATATGCTCTTACAAAATTAAGGGATTGAAAAGAGATATGTCAACTTATGTTAAATATTCAAGAGTTCTGGGGTATAGCGAGCTTTTTGAGTTTCATTGATAAACTGGTTTAATTGCTATATATCTCTTACAAGTGTATAGCGATTAAAACTCATATCTCGTGGGTCACATGATGTATTAATATGTGCGAGAATATGATTCATGAAGAAAATGAGTCAGGCGACTTTTGACTTCATATGTGAGTAGGACATGTAAATTATAATTAATATTAAATAATTATATTCCACATATGAAAGTGGATAAGAGAGAGAGAAAGGTAGTTATGAAGCGGCAGTTCTTAACTCCCATCATTTGGGAATATATAATATTGGGCCATGCAGTTTTCAAAGACGCTAAACATTGAGACACACTGAAGCGTTACAGAACGCAGAAGCAGAACACAAAACGCTGAGAAGCGTGGTTTCTCTCTCTTGGGGTTTTTTATCTCCTTATTCACATGAAAATCCAGTTTACATATTCTCCAGACTAATACCATATTGTGAAAACATATCTTTCAATCCCGTATTGAACAATTGATCCAGAGATCACAGTTAAACGTTAGTACCAATCGGTTTGTACATTTTTCTTTCGCTGCAACTTAACCCTACGGAGAAAGGTAAGTTTTCTCTCTAGGCATGATTAAGGTTAGTGCTTTTGTGAACGTGAGTTTTTCCAACATTCCTCAGTGAGTAAAAATATATAATCCTCAACATTTAAAACAATGTCCATGATTCGTTTCCACTCAACATAATTAGTGCCAGTAAGTTTATGTTCTTTAAGTATTACAAAAAGTGAGTTGAGTGCCATTTGAAAATCATAAGAATCATAAATAAATAAACAGATCAAATATTTTGAATTTATCAATTTATATTGATTCCCTCAAAAACAATATAAAATAAAATTCACCATCATCTCAAGCACCGTGAGTTTGCATGCTACGATAGTGTGGACCTATACAAACCCGAACATTTACAAGAGCAGGTTTTACCCATTAATTTCATTTGTCAACCTAACTTTATGACAAAATAATTAATAGTCGGTTTCACTTTAGCCATGAAAATAACAGCAGTGACTCCGATGGGGAGGATACTTATCATTTACACCTAAGTGTACACTATTATTTGATCTCAAGTCTGCGGCCCTAGCTTGTGTGCCTTACAGATGGAAAAGTACACATACGCTCGGATAACTTCCTACAATCATCATAAAGAAGTTCGTACCAGTGATCCGTGAATAAACTCATATGATTGGGAGAAAGGTCTATGCCAACACGCAAGTTTATTAACATCACATACGAACCAATAATGGAGGCCGCAGGAATTAATTACTAATCTCCTCTCCCACTTAGTTATTTAAACACCGAGGGTTTTTAACATGTAGTATTTAATAATAAAATATACATCCTAGCATGCTTCTATTTTAAGTAATTTAAAAAAAAAATTAAATCACATAGAACATGCTCACATATATAACAATAATCGTCAAATAAAACAATTAATACAGTTATATATCATGAAATAAACACGGAAAATATTGAATTACGAAAACAAGCCTGGCTGGCCCATAGGCTACAATTGCACAATTCGTCCAACCCATTAGCACGAATAAAACCCGTCAACACTGCCCAAGAATTCGCGTGCTTGCACGACACCATTCTACCATCCGTGCCATCAACGCACATTGTTGCTTGTAGCATTGCCCCGGCACGACTTGTCCCGGCCATCTTCAGGCCAGTCGTGCCAGCAACACTCGCCTTTCATGCACTCCAACATCATGAGATCATGCCGCTGCTGTTGGTGGTTCTCCCAGCCGTGTATTGCTCTCCCAGCTTGAATCATGCCGGCAATGTCATCAGGTCATCCCACGACTGGGCTGTCGATGGCACATGTTGCCCGCTAGAAATGGTCAAATTTTGGCAGACCCGATCAGCCAGAGGAGAGACCCGATCAGGTCACCATGGAGACCCGATCGACCAGAGGACAGACCCACCTGGAACTTTCTTCTGATGCACTCAGAACGCAGATGCTAAACATCAGAAGCCTTCCATCAGCCGTCATCAGGTACTCCATTGCAGAATTGCCTCAGACCAGATCGGGTATACTAAGACCCGACCGACAATAGCTTCAGATTCGACCGAAACCACTAAGGACTCACTCGGAAGTGGCTGAGACCCGCTTAAAACCTATAGTAGACTCGCCCAGAAGCTTTATTTGACTAGCCCGGGAACATCGCTGTATATGTCCGATGCCGCTCACAACATGCAGTCGATCTCCATGGTGGGTTGTAACCAGTCGACGTCGTGCAGCCACAGGTCACCAACCACACCAGGGCTGGCCATCGCTGGCCGTGGATATTCATCCATCAGTCCCGCCATTGTGCCCCGACAAACTCCCGTTGCTGTGTCACTATCCGTCGCTCACAACTGTGGTCGTCGTTCACTTGTCGCACGACAGCAATCCAGCAGTGCCCACATCGACCGTGGGCTTGGCAGTAGCAAACAAGCCCATCAGCGCTTTCAGCCCACCAGCCATCATGTGTCGCCGATCACACATAGGGTTTCACAGGTGTTGCTTACGTCATGTAGCCATCGAACAACAAACAAGAATACACATCGCACAAGCAATTGAACACGTAGGGTTTCACCGATCATACTTTCACATATATCAAACTCTAACCCTAATTCTCATGCTATTCCAAATGATAATTAAATCACGTATAGCATATAAACCTAGGCTAACGTGTCACGCTTCACCACAAAACTGAAGCTCTGATGCCAATTATTGGCTTTCGATCATTTTGTTAGCGTGAATTGTTAGGGTTCCATGCAAACTTAAATTGCAGAAGTAATTATTTTCAAAGTTCGCATTACCTTTCACCAGGGTATATTGTTGAAGAACAGCTGCAGAAAACAACCTCTTGATCTTCTGTTGTATTCCCAAGTCCAATCCTGAAATCGTGTGGGCGACGATCTTCAGGATCTTCTCAATCTGCTCCTAACCCTCTATTCACGTCAAAATAGGCACAAGTATTAGGGTTCCAGGAAGCTGAGATGACTTATATATGGGCTACAGCAGGGACCAGGAGGAGAAATTACAGTTGGGCCTCCATTAAGCTTAAGTATCCAATTTTAGCCTAAAACTTATACTTAAGTCCAATAACAATAATATAGTCCACAAAAATATTATTACTGCACTACCGTTCTAATCCCATAATTATGTTATGGGCTCCTTTTTATTATAAGCCCCACAGTCTCCCATGTTCAAGATATACAATACCCATTAATTAATTAAGTTACTGAGAACTCAAATTAATTAATATCTCATCCAAGTGTAATACCACTCAACCTCATTATCATGCCGGAATTAATTCACTTACAAGATTTACATGATAATCCTTATAAGCTCCTCATGGGGAATCATTAACCTAAATAGCTCACGAATTCCTTTTATAATCAACAGCACACTATAGAGACAGTACTACTTCCCAACTCACTGAGTTTGTAGATTTAATACATGTAAATCTCACCCATTGATGAATCAAATAAATACATACTGCCTTATGTGTCGATGTTATTGTATAGAGATTTAAAGCACGAACATCCATAATAACTGAGATCAAGTTCTCCTAAATAGACAGTACAAGTCGAACGATCTCAAGCGGTCATGCTCAATACACACAAAGTGCACTAATATGATTCTATAGTCAAGACAAACTAATACTAAAATAGATAATATTAAAAATGAGAACCAGCAGTGTACAATGAAGACCGAAAAGACGTATTACAAGTGGGAGTAGGCAAGGGATCCTGTTACTCGATCAAACAGAACCACCCTAACAAGAGGTCTAAACCTGTACAACCGGATACATGGCTGTAAAAATCCTATGGATGAGCTGATTACCCCCCCGATGGCCTTGGTAAAAACCTCTATATGGAAAAATCCAATGGGAAAAACCTATATAGAGGAAAAGAGCATCTTCCAAAGGATATCATAATACTCAACATCTACCCTAGACCTAAAGGAGGCCTTGAAGCACAAAACAAGCCACTGAAGCATACAAACACTCCCAATGTTCTAGCCACTTCTGAAAAAGGGATCTAAAATCATGCCATCTAGCCCACGACTAGGCAAACGCATCCATATTTTGTAACAATAGATAAGAGAATCCTGACAATCTAGACGATGTCGCCTCCAGAGAGAAAATCCCTTCACATCTCATCGTCTGGCAAGAGATCATCGAAAATGATAGTGAGTGAAGTTCATATCCTCCAACAGATGCCTCTGAAGAATAGTAGGAGTTGTAAGAGCCAGACAAAGGGCCCACCAACATCTGAGATAGCATCAACTGCAACATTCCCTTCTCTATAAATGTGAATGACTCTGAACTGCATCAAAGAAACCACATCCTTAACAGACCTCCACTGCTGAAGAAATTTCCAAGGAATATCTGGATTGTCAGAAGAAAGAGCATGGACCACATAAGTAGAGTCTATCTCTAACCATACGGAATGCAATCCTCTATCATAAGCCAACCCAATGGCCAAAAGAGCGGTGTGAGGCTTCAAAGGCAAACCCATGATCAAACCCACAAGTGAAACTTCCCAAATGGTCACCATTTCCATTTCTATAAAATCCATCCCCTGCAATGGTACCAAGCGCGCCATCAGCATGGCCATCAGTGTTCACCTTAACCCACCCATGGGTAGGGGGCACCCATCTAACAGGAATAATATTATGGGCTTTCCTTGGATTTCTTCGAACTCCAAAATAATGCAGAGTGTTAAGTTCATCTACTAAATTGTGCACTGGCCAACAGCAAAATTATTAATCTCACGAGCCATGGCCATAATCGAGGTAGTAATGTTAGAAGCACGAGCAATCTTATCAACCAACTCCCCATCCTCCTAGCAGAGTAACCATCAGCCATAAAATTATTACGAACAGTCCAAATCAACCAAACATAGGTAACAATCATATATCTCCATAAGGATATGATCTGTGAGCTCCCTTGAATAGTGATAGAGTGCAAAAATGTACTAGAAATCTATTAGTGCGTGGCACCCTATACCCAAAATAAAATCCATCCAAAATATGCTGAAGGACAACTGAAGATACCGGATAGGTAACAAAAAGATGATCCATAGATTCAGAATCACATCTACACAAATAACACCTGGAATGGCCATGAAAACCCCTCTCCAAAAACACATCCCAAAGAGTATGTATACCCTTTATAGCTTTCCAAATAATCGTGGAACGCCTAGGAGGTATAGAAGAACCCCATATCCATGAGCCCCAACTCACAGTAAGTGCACTTCTTTTTCGAAGAGAAAACAATGTTGAAGCTGATACGAAGTTCTCAAATAAGCGTAAGCCAACATAGAAGTGACTTTTCCACTAGAAGAGTGATTCCAACACCTCTGATCCGATTGATTTTGGGAAACCCTGATCCAGATGATAGCAAGGAATATATGAGGAAAAGTATGAGCAAAATCTTCAGTGAAGTGCCATTTCCCATTATAGTAGTAGTCAGATATCTTCTGATCAAAATAATGTCTAATATCAACAGAAATATTAACCTGATCATCAATAGGAATGCCCAACCAATTATCCAACCAAAATCTGACAGTGGAATCATGACCAATAGCCCAAGTTTTATTCTGCTGCAAACTACGAATGTGAGGAAGACATCCTCTTCTCAAAAAGGATGAAATACGATACTGGAGAGCAATGCCTTGTCGAAACCATCTATGTCGAAAGATATACAAAGGCGTGTCTTCACACAAAATATCCCAAGAAAGCTTTATCAGATATGCCTCATTAGCAATTCTGAGAGAACAGATACCTAACTCACCTTCCTCCAAGGGGGAACAAACCTGCTTCCAATTCAAATAAAAATAGCTATGCTGGGATGGGTTCCCAGTCCACATGAAATTCCTAACAGCTCTTTCAATGCGATTCAACCCAGTCCTAGGCCATCTATAAACCATCATGATATGCACAACAGCCAAAATAAAGACAGAATTCACAAGACAAACTCTACCAGCCATGGAAAGACTCTCCCTTTTCCATCAACCAAACTTATTAATAATAGCATCAGTAGCAGCCTAAAAGTGAGCAATCCTAGGAGACCCTATAAAGATAGGGACACCTAGCTAACGAAAAAGATAGGAACCATCTTGCATCCCAAGTTCCGTCCTAACCTGATACTTAATATAATGTTTGGTGTGCTTACCATAATAAGCCTTTGACTTGTTAGGATTGAACACTTGCCCAGATAACTCACCATAATTGTTCAAAGCATCCCTAACAGCTGTTATAGACCCAATATTAATTCTACAGAAAATAAGAATGTCATCTGCATAGAAGAGATAAGGAGGGAGAAAACAAGATCTCCCAATAGCAACACAATGAAGACGCATGTTATCCACAAAATGCCACAACCAAAGACCAAGGACTTTCTCAGCTAGATAAAAGATGAGGGGAGATAAGGGGTCCCCCTGTCGAACTCCTCTCCCACAGCCAAAATAACCATGAGGAGAACTATTAATAAGCACATAGATTTTAGTTGAGGCAAATATACACTTAAGCAATATCAGAAACTGATCAGAGAAACCCATATGGCCAAGGCATTCAACAAGAAAATCCCACCTTAAAGTATCAAAAGCTTTCCTAATGTCAATCTTAAAAGCAATACTACCCAAAGTAGAAACATCCAGACTATTAAAAGACTCAGATGCAGTGGCAATACAATGATGTATACTACGACCAGGCACAAACCCATATTGATGCACACCAAGATGATTTTTAAGGATCGGGCCCAAATACGTTGCAAGAATTTTAGTGTGCACTTTAAAGAAATAGTTACATATATTAATAGGCCAATAATCCTCCACACGATTAACACCCTCATGCTTAGCTATCAAGGTAACAAAATTAGCATTAGCCCCATCAGGAATAAAACCAGTGTTAAAAAAAATACCTGATAGCAATGCAAAAATCTTCATAATAATATGCAAAACAGCCTAAAAGAATGAACCGCCAAAACCATCAGGACCTAGAGAACTATCTGGAGAAAGATCAAAAACTGCAGCTCTAATTTCCAAATCATCAGGCTCAAGAATCAGAGCAGCATTATCATCCACAGACACAAACTGACGAATGAAGCCCGTCAAACCCCAATCCAGAACATCAGTAGGTGTACTTAAAAGGTCTATGTAATAGTCCACAACATACTAAGAAATAGCAGAGATATCGTGAGAGACTTCATCCCCAACCATCATAGTACTAATGTGTGTTCTAGTCTTCTTGACTCTATGAGCTCTATGGAAAAAAGTCATGTTACGATCACCATCCTTCAACCAGCTGCTTCTATTCTTTTGAGAATAAAAGATTTGCTTCTGTTTGAGTTTCTCTTCCAAAAGGATATGAGCATCTACCTCCTCACAAAACAAATCATCAGAATCCACATACTGATCAATATGTTTCTGAATATCTTGCAAATTATTCATTGCTGCCTCGACCCCACTCAGAATGTCACTAAAAGACTCTTTATTCCACACCTTTATCTCAAGTTTAAGTCTCCTAAGCTTCCAACAAAAGTAAGAGATGGGATTAGGAGCAACAATCCCTTTCCCCACGAAGTATATCAGAGAGCCACATTTTTTTAAATCTAAAAGGACGATGGACATGCCCAACAGTGCTATCGAAGGACAACAGGATAGGATTGTGATCCGAACTATGTCTAGAAAGCGCCAACAGATCAATTTTATCCCAAATATCAATTACACCATTAGAAATAAGTGCACGATCAATTCTAGAAGCACGAAGAGAATGATTCACAGATCGTCTAAACCAAGTATATTTAGAGCCCCCTAGCTCTAAATCATTCAAACTACTTTCCCCCAGGAATTCCCTAAAATCAGCAGAACCCAAACTCGAACAACTAGAGGGGGTGTTTCTTTCATGATCCCCCAACATACAATTAAAATCTCCCAAAATAATTATATTCGGACTGATGAAAGATATGATGTCAAACCACAAATTTCTACAATCTTTAGCAGTATGAACCAATCCCAATCGGTAAAGAGCATGATTAAATATGAAATCAACAATAATAATATGCTCAGACATGAAAATAATCACAACATACGAAACAAGATGATCATGACAAAAGATCCAAATATTCGGACGCTTGTTACCTCTATCATTATGAGCCAAATTGTCACGCCCCAACCCGCAGGCGGAACGCGACAACCGCCACGTTAACCATAAATTTCGTGAAATGTGTGCACTCCACTCCACAAAGTTTATAGAAAACGTAAGGCTTGCTATCAAGTACCTGTAGAATTGAACAACTGATAACTACGGGTACAACCCAAGGACATCATTACATAAAGTATCAACAAGGATTTACAAAGGTATAAAATACCACGATATAACTTAGTTTGAAGAAAATATACATGAGCGATATAACATCGCGAAAGTACAAAAAGAACATCAAGGGGGATCACAAAATATAAAATATACAATCTCGCGAATGGATCCGTCAATTTACATAAAAGAGAAGGTACCCAAAACCCCGATCGAATGATGAGCAAACGATAGGCAAACCTCCAACCAAAACGATATCAACAGCCTGAAAAGGAAGGAAATGATGGGGGTGAGCAAAACCACTAGCTCAGTGAGGTGATAAGCCGGTCACCCCAACCCTTATACGAAGCATGTACTCCCGTTCGTAGTTCACAACATAAAATCCAATATTTTGTTCCACATCAATTATTATGTTTACATAATATACAACTTAACAAAAATACAACCTATGAATGCATTTACAAATACACAATTAGATCAAACAAGATGTTATCACATAAAAGACGCGTGGGTAGCCAATATCCTACTCAAACTGATCTCTCCGTTGAGAGTCAGTCCGAGCCCGTCACCGTTACTCTAGATAAAATGCACATTAATGTTCTTACTCAATGCACACCAAGTGCTAAAATTCACAATAAAATATCGATGTAATCCCTGAAATGATCAAACATATAAACATATATGACATGCATGTCCCACACTGGTGACGTTGACTGAGCCTATAATAGACTGATTCATCTAACGATCACCTTCCAAAGTATCAGTATTTGGCAAATGGACAGGTGACCCGTTAGATCTAACTCACCCGGGTTTGCCAAGCCACGGGCGACTCGATTGTCACTCTAACTCACCCGAACCGCGACAATTCGGGCTACTTAATCAATGTCGCTCCAACTCACCCGAACCGTGACCAATTCAGGCTACTTAACCTTGGTACCAGGTATACATATGCATCATGAGATAAATAACAATTCAAGTCATAGTCTTAATTGGCACACAAGTCACAAGAATAACCAGAAATCAATCTGCAAATAATTCGCAATAAAGGCTATCAGATATCGAGCCGGCAAGGCTCTTCAACATAAGTTAAAATCAACAATACCCATATGAAATAATATAAGATAATCAATGGACCAACTTAGGCCAATCAGGCTCTAACTAGAACAATCGAGCCAATCATACTCTTTACCACATAACACATTACCAAAATAATTTTGTTATCAATTAACTAAAAATAAAATGAATGCAAATTTAATGAGGGTCCACACTTCCCACAAGAGAAGGCGTTCCCGAATTATCAACTCAAAAGGAAGTGATTAACTCTCTCCGGAATCTGAAGTAGGCCCTTTGCCCTTCGTCGATGGTTCTTTACCTAGAAAGGAGATGAGCAATTAAAGACAAATCAAATATAACTAACTATTAGCAGTAACATCGTCTTTCATTGTCAAAATAAATCTTAATCGAGCTTGAGCGAGTCGATATTAAATAAGAACAGCCCGTATCTCCTCAACATCATCTCCCAATCTCACATAACCCGTTTCAGATCATTTCTTAAACAAAACGATAGGAAATAAATTTGAATTCGACATAAATATTCTGAAATTTTCCAGCTAGCGGCAGTTTACAAGAAAAATCATAACTAATTGTAGAAAAATCGAATTGAGGAGTTTCAAGTGGCTATAGAAAGCTAACACGTTCAGCTACATACAGAAATTGAGTTTGTAAATTTCAGAGATCAATAGCTATGTCGAAAGTAGTTCGAACAGTAGCTACGAATTTCCTCATATAAGGAAGAAAACCCAACAAAATCACAAAATCTTGGAGAAAGGAAGCTTAATTAACCTATTACTTACCTCAAAACAACTTAGAAACCACCTAGGATGAGGGTTGTAAGGGATAATTTGATCAACAAGGGTTTCTCCTCTTCACTCTCTTCTTTCCCCTCTTTTGTTCTTCTCACTTTTCTTCTCCCGTACTCTTCTTTCTTTCTTTTCTTTTTTTTTTATATGTGTTGAGGCTATTAGAATGGGCTGGGCTTATTTCCATGTTATGCCATTTAAGTGGGCTGGACTTGGGCCAAATAAATAAATAAATAGGTTTTGGGCTCTAAAAACAAATCTAGGTCAACTTGAGCCAAAAATAAATAAATAGGTTTTGGGCTTTCTAAAAAAAATAATCTAGTTAGGCTAAGATATTATAAAGTATCCCCTCCTCTAAAAAGTTTCGTCCTCGAAACGTAAACGTACCTAGAGATGAAAAGAGATGTGGATGTTGTTGACGCATGACTAACTCTGGTTCCCACGTTTCTTCTTCAATTCGATCACTTCTCCATAGAACTCTCACCATAGGAATGGATTTATTACGAAGCATTTTCTCTCGGCGATCTACAATTTGAACAGGTTGTACTTCGTACGATAGATTCTCCTTTAATACAACTGGGGGATATTCAAGCACGTGCGAAGGATCTGGTTCATATTTTCTAAGCATAGAGACATGGAAGACATCGTGAATCTTTGACAATTCAGATGGTAGCTCAAGTCGATATGCGACACGACCAATCCTTTGCACGATCGTAAACGGGCCAATATACCTTGGACTTAACTTTCCTCGACGGCGGAATCGTAACACGCCCTTCCACGGAGAAACTTTTAGAAAAACTTTATCTCCTTCATTAAACTCCAAATCGCGCCTCCTATTATCTGCGTAGCTTTTTTGTCGATCTTGCACTGCCTTAAGTCTGTCTCGAATAAGTTGTATTTTTTCCTTCGCATCTTCGATAAGCTCTACTTGTTCGATTTGTCTCTCACCAACCTCATCCCAAAAGAGCGGTGTTCGACACTTTCGGCCATACAGAGCTTCGTACGGGGGCATTCCAATGCTTGAATGATAACTGTTGTTATAAGCGAACTCCACCAAAGTCACGTACTTATCCCAACTACCTCCTAAATTCAACACCACTGCACGTAACATGTCTTCTAGTGTCTGTATAGTTCTCTCTGACTGTCCATCAGTCTGTGGATGAAACGAGGTACTGAATAGTAATTTTGTACCTAGCGCTTTCTGCAGACTAGGCCAAAAACGGGAAGTGAATCTTGGATCACGATCAGATATGATTGACACTGGTACTCCGTGCAATCTCACGATCTCATCGACATATAACTTGGCAAGTTTCTCTAAAGATTCATTGGTATGCACTGGAAGGAAATGTGCCGATTTCGTCAGACGATCGACAATGACCCAGATTGAGTCATGACCCTTTTGGGTTCGAGGTAAACCGGAAACAAAATCCATCATGATGTTCTCCCATTTCCACTCAGGAATAGGTAGTGGTTGAAGCATGCCGGCTGGTTTTTGGTGTTCCGCTTTAATCTGTTCGCATGATAAGCACTTTGATACAAATTCAGCAATGTCCCGTTTCATACCTGGCCACCAATAATGCTCCCAAAGTGTTCTGTACATTTTGGTACTACCAGGATGCATAGCATAGGCTGAAGAATGGGCTTCCTCAAGAATAGCTCTACGATCATCAAGTTCTGATGGAACACAAACACGATTTTTAAAAGTAAGGAGTCCGTCATCCCGAATTTGAAATTCTGGTTCTTTTCCTTGATTTAGCTTCACCATCTTTTGTTGTAAATGAACATCGTGTGATTGTCTTTCTCGAATTTGCTCGAACAAGGCAGGTCTAACCTCAAATTTGGCAATTAAGGCGTAATCATTAGACTTTTCACAATCGAGCGAAATGTGTAAAGATTTAAATTGCTCCAACATAGGAAGATAAAAAGATTGAATCGAAGCAAGTGAGGTAGAAGACTTTCTACTCAGAGTATCTGCAACAACGTTCGCCTTGCCAGGGTGATAATCAATGACTAAGTCATAGTCACTAATCAACTCCATCCATCGTCTTTGCCTGAGGTTGAGCTCCTTTTGCGTGGTGATATACTTTAAGCTCTTGTGATCAGTGAAAACTCGACAAGTTGCACCATACAGATAGTGTCTCCAGATCTTCAATGCAAAGACAATTGCAGCCAACTCTAAATCGTGTGTAGGATAATTTTCTTCGTTCTTCTTCAATTGCCTTGAAGCGTAGGCAATAACCTTTCCTTCTTGCATGAGAACACATCCTAATCCTTGTCTCGAGGCGTCGCTATAAATGGTAAATTCTCCAATCGCTGGGTCTGGCAAAGCAAGAATAGGAGCTGAAACAAGTCGTCTTTTCAATTCTTGAAAGGCTTCCTCGCATTCTTCACTCCATTCAAATTTTACCCCTTTCCGAGTCAATTTAGTTAAAGATAAAGCCAACAACGAAAAGTCTTTGACAAACCGTCGATAATATCCAGCTAATCCCAGAAAACTACGAATCTCTGTCACGTTCTTTGGATGCTCCCAATCTAGTATAGCTTGAATCTTCACTGGATCGACGTAGATTCCTTCCTTGCATAGGTGATCGAGTACTAGGGCCGCTTGAGGCTTCAGGCACTCTGGTAGCTGCAGATCGAGTATCTCTGGGTGTAGAATATGTTAGTCTACCACGAGGCTGACCAGAACTCTGACTACTCGCTCCCATAAGTTGAGGACAAGAACTTCGCATATGGCCCGGCTGTCGACACTGAAAACATACTTGAGGAGCCTTACAAGGGCCGTCATGATACTTTAAGCAATTCTGGCACTTGCGATTTTCACCAACTGATCCCGAGACATTGCTCCCGCCTCTACTAAACTGCTCCCGAGGTTGAGGAAAACTAATAGACACTGAACTTGGTGCGCCACGCGAAGATCCCACACCCCTATACACCTTCGATGCATTTCCTGGAAATGCGCTCCCTTGCCTTTTCTTTTGAGATCGTTCTGCAAGCTTATATCTCGCCTGAACTAAACTTTCTACCCTCAGGGCTTCTTCTACAAGCTCGTCAAGACTTTCGTACTTGTCTCCGGACTTGATGCGATCTCGAATATTTAGATTAAGACCATCTTCAAATCTCTTGCATAAGTCTCTCGTCGTATATGACTCAGGAGCGAATTCTCGCAATTCCAGAAATTTGTTTTCATACTCCACAACCGACATAGTGCCTTGAAAGAGGTTGAAGAACTCCTTTCTCTTCTGATCCTTGATGTACTGAGAGAAGTATCGATCTTTGAATCGTTCCACAAAGATAGCCCACGTAATAGTAACCGAAGATGTCTCTTTTAGATTCTGCCACCATCGTCGTGCGTCTGGGCCTAACAGCTTGGTCGCAATGACCACACGATAACATTCTGCAATCATCAAAGTGTCAAAGGTCTCTGTAATCTCCTTTAACCATGCCCCCGCTTTAGAAGCATCTCTTGTACCGTCAAATTTTGAAGTCCCCATGTTTTCAACTGCTTTCACCAAATCAGGTATAAAAAGTGCACCTCGAGAAGTAGTACCTACTAAAGCCATTTCTGGAGTAGAAACTGGTACATGAGATGTAGGTTGAATTGGTTCATTAGCGCGAAGAACATCCTCAGTGACAGTTGTAGTGGTAGGAGCCGTCGTAGGTGGTGGAACACCATGTACTCGAATGTGATCATAATACAACTGGTACTGCTCTGGGGTCATCATGTGCTCAACACGCAACTGGGCCCGTGGTTGCTCTACCTGGGTAACCGGCACCCTATGATCAGAATTGATAGGGTCCGTAAATGTCGGATGAACGGCATGATCAGAAGAAACATGTCCTCGAGGTCCACGAGGAACAGAAGAGAGTAGAGGACTCGGAGGATCAAGAGGAACGTGTCCTCGACCTCAACCTCGGCGACGAACTGGAGGTGCCATAATGACTGAAAGAAAGAAGGGAAAGAAAATGCAAGGTCAACATTAAGGTAATACGATACCTTAAGATGACATAGAAATAAAATTGGATCCATTAGCTCGACTCAAAAAGAATGAGAATCATATAACCAGGCTCTGATACCAAGAAAGTTGTCACGCCCCAACCCGCAGGCGGAACGCGACAACCGCCACGTTAACCATAAATTTCGTGAAATGGGTGCACTCCACTCCACAAAGTTTATAGAAAACGTAAGGCTTGCTATCAAGTACCTGTAGAATTGAACAACTGATAACTACGGGTACAACCCAAGGACATCATTACATAAAGTATCAACAAGGATTTACAAAGGTACAAAATACCACGATGTAACTTAGTTTGAAGAAAATATACATGAGCGATATAACATCGCGAAAGTACAAAAAGAACATCAAGGGGGATCACAAAATATAAAATATACAATCTCGCCAATGGATCCGTCAATTTACATAAAAGAGAAGGTACCCAAAACCCCGATCGAATGATGAGCAAACGATAGGCAAACCTCCAACCAAAACGATATCAACAGCCTGAAAAGGAAGGAAATGATGGGGGTGAGCAAAACCACTAGCTCAGTGAGGTGATAAGCCGGTCACCCCAACCCTTATACGAAGCATGTACTCCCGTTCGTAGTTCACAACATAAAATCCAATATTTTGTTCCACATCAATTATTATGTTTACATAATATACAACTTAACAAAAATACAACCTATGAATGCATTTACAAATACACAATTAGTTCAAACAAGATGTTATCACATAAAAGACGCGTGGGTAGCCAATATCCTACTCAAACTGATCTCTCCGTTGAGAGTCAGTCCGAGCCCGTCACCGTTACTCTAGATAAAATGCACATTAATGTTCTTACTCAATGCACACCAAGTGCTAAAATTCACAATAAAATATCGATGTAATCCCTGAAATGATCAAACATATAAACATATATGACATGCATGTCCCACACTGGTGACGTTGACTGAGCCTATAATAGACTGATTCATCTAACGATCACCTTCCAAAGTATCAGTATTTGGCAAATGGACAGGTGACCCGTTAGATCTAACTCACCCGGGTTTGCCAAGCCACGGGCGACTCGATTGTCACTCTAACTCACCCGAACCGCGACAATTCGGGCTACTTAATCAATGTCGCTCCAACTCACCCGAACCGTGACCAATTCAGGCTACTTAACCTTGGTACCAGGTATACATATGCATCATGAGATAAATAACAATTCAAGTCATAGTCTTAATTGGCACACAAGTCACAAGAATAACCAGAAATCAATCTGCAAATAATTCGCAATAAAGGCTATCAGATATCGAGCCGGCAAGGCTCTTCAACATAAGTTAAAATCAACAATACCCATATGAAATAATATAAGATAATCAATGGACCAACTTAGGCCAATCAGGCTCTAACTAGAACAATCGAGCCAATCATACTCTTTACCACATAACACATTACCAAAATAATTTTGTTATCAATTAACTAAAAATAAAATGAATGCAAATTTAATGAGGGTCCACACTTCCCACAAGAGAAGGCGTTCCCGAATTATCAACTCAAAAGGAAGTGATTAACTCTCTCCGGAATCTGAAGTAGGCCCTTTGCCCTTCGTCGATGGTTCTTTACCTAGAAAGGAGATGAGCAATTAAAGACAAATCAAATATAACTAACTATTAGCAGTAACATCGTCTTTCATTGTCAAAATAAATCTTAATCGAGCTTGAGCGAGTCGATATTAAATAAGAACAGCCCGTATCTCCTCAACATCATCTCCCAATCTCACATAACCCGTTTCAGATCATTTCTTAAACAAAACGATAGGAAATAAATTTGAATTCGACATAAATATTCTGAAATTTTCCAGCTAGCGGCAGTTTACAAGAAAAATCATAACTAATTGTAGAAAAATCGAATTGAGGAGTTTCAAGTGGCTATAGAAAGCTAACACGTTCAGCTACATACAGAAATTGAGTTTGTAAATTTCAGAGATCAATAGCTATGTCGAAAGTAGTTCGAACAGTAGCTACGAATTTCCTCGTATAAGGAAGAAAACCCAACAAAATCACAAAATCTTGGAGAAAGGAAGCTTAATTAACCTATTACTTACCTCAAAACAACTTAGAAACCACCTAGGATGAGGGTTGTAAGGGATAATTTGATCAACAAGGGTTTCTCCTCTTCACTCTCTTCTTTCCCCTCTTTTGTTCTTCTCACTTTTCTTCTCCGGTACTCTTCTTTCTTTCTTTTCTTTTTTTTTATATGTGTTGAGGCTATTAGAATGGGCTGGGCTTATTTCCATGTTATGCCATTTAAGTGGGCTGGACTTGGGCCAAATAAATAAATAAATAGGTTTTGGGCTCTAAAAACAAATCTAGGTCAACTTGGGCCAAAAATAAATAAATAGGTTTTGGGCTTTCTAAAAAAAATAATCTAGTTAGGCTAAGATATTATACAAATATTCAAGACAAACTAATACCAAATCACACTATAACCATTCGGATAGATAGTCCTCGTCGATCTCGGTTGTCAGTATATGTTTATACTTTATAAGAAAACCGATAATATAATCATCCGCGTATTGTAGCACAAAATATTATCTATTGTATAAAGTAAATGGACTTTTGCACAAACATTTAAATAAATTATAATATGCAAAACTTTTGATCATATGGTTCTTATTTCAAATAAATTGTTAAAATATTATTTCATATAAAAGACAGACTTTTAGTATACAATCTAACAGGTATAACGAAACACTACAAGATAGAAATGTGGTATCTTAGCAAGTTGTAATGATTTCGGAAATAGAATCTATGAATTCTAAATTAGATCTTGGTGCTTGTAGAATCGCAAAATGGTGTGAAAGCCATTGAAAGTGGCTCTATGAAATAAAAGAGGATAGGACGGTAAGGTGATACTTTGAAATAAGGCTTGTTGAGTAAAGGTACATTCAGAAAGAAGGGTGAGTTCGAGTATGAGGAAACCTTTTTTGCCGGTAGCTAAGTTTAAATCGATCCGAATTCTTTTATTTTGTTGCTGCTCATATTAAATTATGAGGTATAGTAAATAGATGTCAAGACAGCTTTCCTGATTGGATGTCTTGAGGAAAACATCTATGTGAAGCAACTAGAGTGATTCATTGAAAAGGGCTAAGAGCATTTTGAGTATAAGCTTTAAACTCAAAGTACATCTATTCGAATGTGGTAATCCAGTCAAATGGATTTATTCAATGGGCAGATGTGTCTTGTATATTGAAAAGAGTGACGAAAATATGGTGGTATGTCTTGTACTATACGTAGATGATATATCGTTCATTGGAGACAATGAAAGAGTATTATTGGGCGTATGGGTATAGTTGATAAAGCGGTATGAAATGAAGGAATTAAGATGAGAAAAATATATCCTTGCGATCATGGTGATCACAAGATAGGATGTTATGCTTATCACAAGTTTCAAGGAATGATACAATCCTTGCTTGGTTTAGCATGTGACTTTATCTAAGGAAATTGTGTCTTATAACTCAAAAGAAGATAAAGGAGATGAAGGCGGTTCCTTATGCTTCGGCAAATAAGGAAGCTTATTCTAAGAAATGTTATGCACGAGAATGGATATCTGTTTGGCTGATGGCATGATCAGTGGGTATCAAGGTAACCCGAAATAAGAATGTTAAACTGTTGTAAGACATACAGTTATGTACCTGAAAAGGACCAGAAATTATATGTGGCCTTACCGGACAAATTCATTGTTTCTTGTGGGTTACATAGATTCAGATTTTTCAAATCAGATAGGGACTGCAGTAAATCCACCTCAAAGGTTATGTGTTTTATTTTAGGAAGATGAGTCATAATATGTAAGAGTATTATATAGAAATATATTTCGGTCTCCACTATGTAAAAATGATAAATTGGAGCCTCTGAGGTAGCCTAAGTGTCTGTATGACTCTAAAAACTTAATGATAGACTTGGATGTGTTTTCTGAGTTTGCCCAAGATTATCACAATTTATTGTGATAATAATGGTGCAGTTGCAAACTTGAAGAAATCACGAGTCCAAAAGGCAATTAAACACATTAAGAGCAAGTACCACCTTATATGAGAAATTGTATGATAAGGGGAAGGTTGTTGTCGCCAATATTGCATCGGATGATAACCTAGTAAATCCTTTTAGAAGGACCTTAAGGCGAAAGCTTTCGATGGTTGTGTAGTGGGTGTGGTAATCAGATGTATAGCTGTGGACATGACAGCATAGTCTTTTAGTATAAGTGGGAGATTATTGGATTGATCAAATGATTGCGTCTTATGATTTATTTATATGTCCGATGCAATAGTCCACTTACTTTATGTTGTAGATAATATGTTGTACGATAATACACGGAAGATCATATTATCAGTTTCCTTATAAAGTATAAACAGATGCTCACAACTGAAATAGACAAGGACTCTCTATTGGGATGGTTGTAGTGTGATTTGGTATTAGTTTGTCTTTACTATAGAATCACATTAGTGCACTTTGTGTGTATTGAGTAGGACCGCTTGAGATCGTTCAACTTAGTATACTGACTATAGGAGAACTTGATCTCAGTTATTATGGATGTTCAACCTCAACACATAAGGCAGTATGTAATTCTTTTATTCATCAATAGGTGAGATTTACATGTAATAAATTCAACAAACTTGGCGAGTTGGGAAGTAGTGTTGTCTCTATGGTATGCTGTTGACTGTAGAAGGAATCTGTGTCCGCCATAGGTTGATGATGTCCCCTTGAGTAGCTCATAAGGATTATAATGTAAATCCTGCAGGTGGATTTATTTCGGCATGATAATGAGGTTGAGTGGTACTACTCTTGGATGAGATATTAATTGATGGAGTTGTCAGTAACTTAATTAATTAATTGGCATTGTATATCTTAAACATGGGGAGACTAACGGGCTCATAATAAGAAGGAGCCCATAACATAATTATGGGATTAGAACTAGCAGTAATAATATTTTAGTGGTATATATTATTATTATTGGACTTAAGTATAAGTTTTGGGCTAAACTTGGATACTTAAGCCCAATGGAGGCCCACTACACCAAAAATGCTGATAGACATCGATTTTTAACCGATGTCTATTTCACCATGCAGCCGATGTTGAAGCCCCTGACGTTGAAAGTGAGCTCTGATAGACTTCAGTTTTTAGCCGATGTCTTTTCCCTTGTATAAACATCGGTTGCATCCATTGACATCTGTTATCCACCGATGTCTTTCAAAGAAAAGACATCGGCTTACACCTATAAGACATCACTTTTCAACTGTTGTCTTTTCAAGAATAGACATCGGATGGGACCAAAGGACATGATATCTATTATATTTTATTTTTATTTACTTTAATTTTATATATCATTTATATTATTATTAAAATAAAATTAAACACAATCATTACTATATAACTCAAAACATACGAATATTTTACAATAATTTTAAAATTTTAATTTAAAATACAAAGAAAATTATCCTTCAAATCTAAAAATATAAAAATATCCTAACTATTTAAATCCAAACTTTAATTTTACATTAATTAAACCTAAATTTATAAACAAAAATCTCATGATCGAGTGATGTCCAACTTATTGTTTCGAATCCACTCTATCTTCTTGCCTTGCATTATATAATATCTTTATCTTTTTTACGTCTCACTGCAATTACCTGAGATAGAATATAAGATTAGCACTTAATAATAAGAATTAAAGATATTTATTAGAAAAAAAGTTAATATGACTTAAAGATATTGGAATAGAACAAAGATTTTAACATACTTAAAATTTACATGTATATCATAAGAAGAACGAAATAAAACGAGAAAGCTATGTATTTTTTAAGACTTCTAGGAAATAGCTAATTCATTTCTCTTATTTGTGGAGATTTACTTATTCATATACTTTCACGAGATCACAACTAAACGCTAAACTATACTCCCCCTCTCCCCCTCCACCATAGTAAAAATATTAAAACAATAATAATAAAGCAAATAAAAATCAAAAGAGATTTAAGTACTTCAACTGCACATAAAAAAGACCAATGAATATTTTTTTTCTTCTTTCATGACAAAATAGAAAAAAAATTATACTAAGAGGGTTCACTTGATAAGTGTAATTATACCATTTCTATGCATAATTTGTCAATAAACTAAATATATTTTATTTGTAGGTTTAAAGAAATCAAAAGAAAAATAAAATCAAAATGAAAAACTCACTCAACCATAATAGCCAGTTCTACAAAAATGATTGAACTGGCCTTGCAACTATCTCAGCAGCAGCTCCCCCGTGTATGAAGAGGTTCATTGAGGTGCTCATATCCTAGTTTCCTTCCTCATCATATCCTCATTCAAATCAAACAATAAAAGCATATTACAATTAGTATGACCATACTTACAGTAAGTTGCAACTGATTTAGGAAGATTACACACATATAAATCTCAAGTGATAAGGAAGGAGACAAACCTACGTCTAAGAGAGGATTCCTTTTCCAATAGAGTAGCAGCTATGCAGGTACCATCTTATTCTATAATAGCAAGAGATTTGGATATTTCGGCTAAAATTGGAAAATGAGATTAAAAACCACTTTTGTCTAAAATATAAAAGAACTTTATATACATATAATGCATTATTAAGCAGCAAATAAATGAGCAGTATTAGATGTAGTTAGAATCAAGATTTACATTTACATCAAAGAGACATGTGAGTATTGTATTCCATAATTAGTATTAAGTACAAATGGAATACTTCCAAACTATAACCATAAGTTGGATTAATTCTTAGAGAAAAGTATAAAATCATCATTTTTCTCATCTAGAAATTGCAAGAATTTTGAAAGATAATTATATGAGTATTGTTCTCAACAAAACTTAGCTTAGCCTAAGTTGGAGGAAGTGATAAGCTGTGTAGAAGCAATTCACCTTATCTCAGATGAGCATACGCATAACAAGAATGTCTGATATGAAAACTTTATGGTAGATTTTGGCAATCACAATATAATCAGCCGCCCCAACCTTTTTGATATAAGAGTAACAGATATGGAGAAAATGGAAAAAGAGACGATTAACAAAGAAATTAGGAAGAGAAGTTAATCAACAAACTTCTACATGGAAATGTATCATAAAATAAGTACTGATCATAACAGGAAGAGCTTAGTTAGCTATGAGTTCTGGTTTGTCGGAGGAATATCAAGTTCAGTAGCACCATCATAGAACGCATAGAGCTCATCAAAAATAGTTGCGGCTGAGAAGTCTGCCCCCTCTTGGAAAGTAGTACTCCAGAACTTCAATTACTTGGAGACAAGTGTCATATCGTGCATATCACCACATTAATAGTATGTCTATCACATCAAGCGGTGACACCATTGCATTCCCTTTGAAAACTAGTATCATAAGATTATTTTATTAATCAACTTCTAACTGTTTTATTATACACCAGCAGTTTAAGTATCATAGTACATCCCACATGCAAACTAGTAACCAATCATGTCATCAAGTTACATGTAGACAATAGCAATACACCATACACACCTCATGACTTACTTATTAGGAGTCAATGAAAAATTAAACTTGATTTTACTAATCTAGTGTTAGTGACATCTTCATCTATCTATGACTGCACAAATTTCAATCACAACATATCCACATCCATCTTGACACAACAACTGCATAATCAATATCTAGTGAAGTGGCTTAGAAATTGATAAGTTGCAAAGGTAATTCAAACCAGCAAAGTGTGAAACTATTCTTAGTTATTGTATTAGCAAGTAATCTTGCAAGGCATTTCTGGAAAGGATAATTACTCAATCGTCTTTAAGTTATAGATAGTACTTTGATAGTCCTTATCAGGGATAATTATTACTAAATCATTAGAATAGTATACACCTTTAATCAAATAAAATCCCACTCTGCAGCAGCAGATCAGCACCCCCCTGTAGGCCTTCAATGCTCCTCTCATTATTTGCACATAAATTCTACAGATATGAAATGAAAGGCATAATACTCAGCCTAATCAGAAGAGAAAATAGAGGAAAGGCAATTACTTATAGAAGAAGATGAGGTGTGCTGGCTTCTATCATATGCCACTGTTGCATAGTCCACATAAACCCCTCCTTAGTTGACTTGATAAACATAGGAAAGGCAATTACTTATAGAATGTGAAAATTATGGGCATCATGTTCAAATGGGGTGATTGTAGCACAAAGAAGTATTATGGTGAAAGATAAAATGCTAGACAAATGAACTAACTTGAGCCATTAAGCCTTATCAGCATATCTTTCAATAAAATCAAATGTGTATGACTAAGTTAGCATACCACATAACAGCACGAGTAAGAGAGAGAATTTTATTCATAAACTACGTATTTTAATCATCATTTTGTTTTGCGTCTTATCACAAAGCAGATCATATAATGCTTTTAAAACTTAACTAACAGATACTGAAAATGATGAGAAAGCATGATTTACTAGAGCAAGTACCAGAAATTTTGACTCTTTGAGAAACTAACACCGTATTTCTAAAAAATAGGTATCTATCACATTTTCTAAATAATTGGAAATTGATCACATCTTCTAGAAAAAATGTAAATACATTGTTTTTTTATGACCTGGTTGCTTTGTCAATTCTTGCTGACTTTCCTAGTAAGGGTTTGCCAAAACTATGGTTGATGTTACTTAAAGCAGCTAGAGGTTCAAAATTAATTTTCACCACTACATCCATTCCTTGTAAAATTATTGAAATTAAATTAATGAAGTATACAACATAGGTGGAATATCAATCGTAGAAAAGTTCCATTCAAGTTATTACAAAGCCACACTAAAGCTCATAAAATCAAAGAAAACACCCCTCTGCACATAAGAGTTAGCAAGACATAAAAAACAATATTGGTGGCATTAGGAATCAAACTCACCATAAGCAATACCTAAAGCAACATCTGATAAGTTTTCTATTCTCGATTTTTATGTATTTTGAGGATTGAATGCCTTTCACTCTTCCCACATGTATGAGCATCTTAATTGTCGGATTCATAAATTTGCTGAACAAATCTCAAATCATCGAGTTTATAGGTAGTTATGCACTTTAAGCCCATTGAAGCCACCAATTTTTTGGATGTCAAGCACCTGATATTGACATATATTAGTTACTTAAATAACAAAACAATGATCTAGTAAAATTCCAAAGATACAAAAATGTGAAGGAAATCTTTCAAATAATTAAAATAACTAAGAAGTTGTTGTATACAAAATTACTTAAAGTATTATACAAAATCGTAGATTTATCCCCTTGATGCTCCTTATTTGGATTTATTAGTATTTTTACAACTTCATGTTGCTAATTATCAACTATTTACAAGAGTTGACAGCAGATGGATCAAATAAAGGAATAGAATTACTAACCCAAGTTATACAATTAGCATATGCATTGCAATCCACCTTACTGTGAACAAAAATTCACCTCATTAAAAGAATATACAAATCGCACACTACTTTTTATTGGATATCTATATGAAGATGTACAACTATTCCTCAACATCAACAGTGTGATTCATAGAACACCAAAGAAACAAAAAAGTGAAATAATACGAATTACAAACAAATAGAAAGAATAATACCCGATTCAACCGGAGAAGATGTCGCTCTCGCGTATAGCCGTCAAACTTCAAATTTCATACGCCAAAAATGAAGTAAACGAGAAAGAAGAATCTCAGATTGAATTAAAATAAACAAACACAAATCTCAATTTTCTGAGATAGAAGATACAGAGGGAAAATTGCAAATGTAGAAAGTAAAGAATGAGCAGGAAGGTAAATTTTAGGTTATAAAATGGGGCTGTTTTACTAATACTACAAATAAAGGATCCGAAATTACCAATCAATAAGACATAGGAGAAAGGAAGCTGCGAGTTTCGACTTCATCTTGTCAAAGTTTGCGCAGAACTTCCGTCGTGAGTGAGACAAAGGGGAATATTTCCAGATATTGAATATGAAAGATAGCGGAGTGGCCGCTCGCAACTTTAAACTCAAAATTTTGCCTAAGGACAGCGAGCGTGTCGGCGATGGTGGCATAGTTGGAGAAAGCGCAGAACGGCGATTTTTCCAAGCGATGGCAATATCATCGCAACACCTAATGAGAAAATTCTCCTCCAACTTGATGGTGGTGAGCGTGTCGGGATGGTGGCAGAGAAGAGCGGAGCAGCGGCCATTTCATTGCTCAATTAGGGGGAAAGGGCTTCAAAAATTTTGGAAATTATGTGTTACTGTAGGATGAAGGATTTTGCTTACAAAACACTATTTAAGAATAGAAATGATGATTTTTTAGTTTAATTTTTCAAATTAAAATAATATATTTTATATAAATGACATCACAGAATAGACATAGGCTTGAAGAACCGATGTCTAATAGAGCATTAACATCAGCTAAAAAGACATCGGTTTTGAAAACCGATGTCTATTAGCATCTTTTTTAAAGAGTTGAGAATAAACATCGCTTGAAAGACATCAGTGAATAAAAATCAATGTCTATCAGCGAATTTTCAATAAAAATCGATGTCTATCAGCATACTTTTATATTGAAAGACTTCAATTCCAGAAAAGACATCAGTTTTTCACCAAAAGACATCACATTTTACAAGGAATCGATGTTTATTCGGTGATGTCTATCAACATTTTTGGTGTAGTGGCCCAACCCTAATTTCATCTCCTGGTCCCAGCTGTAGTCCATATTTAAGTCATCTCAGCTGTTTGAAAACCCTAATTAATTATTCATGCCAAACCATGAGTAGAGAGAGAGAAACAGATTGAGTAGATCTTCAGGATCGACGTCCACACAACATTAAGATTGGACTTGGGAATATAGCAGAAGATCGAAAGGTTGTTTGCTGCTGCTATTTGTCACCTTCTACAATTTTTCTAAAATCATGTAGAAATCAGAACTGAACGTGTGATACACCGTTAGAAAGCCACAGAAGAGAGAATTGTTTTAGCATGTAGATCACTTGAATCGAAGATTGGATGAGGAAGTTATGCTCAAAACCGTCAGGCTACGCAGGCTGCGGGCGAGAATATTTCTTCTTCAACATACCTTGGTGAAAGGTAATACATTTTTATGTTTTCTTGCTTCCGCTAATTATAGAATCGTATGGAACCCTAACGGTTCACGTTAACCAAATAATTGAATGCCAATAACTGGTATCAGATCGAGGCTTTGTGGTGAAGCATGACATGTTATGCTAGGGTTTATGTGGCATATGTGTGATTAGGGTTTTTAGAACTTGATTCTTGATTGACACCTTAACTAAATACGGCACACATATTACACCATCAACAACGATCATTAAACAAATGTACATTATGGAACGACGATGACCGAGCCTGGCCAACGGCGGGAATTGCAATGTTAGGTGGCAATGTTGGATGGCAGGAACGTGATGATTGTGACTGATTAGTTGTCGGACCTTCTGCTTCTTTCTGAGCGTGAACGCAAGCAACTAGGTTGAACGACATTCGATGGCTATGTGATGGTAATGAACGTTCTTGTCAGGAATCGGCTATTAACCATCTTAGCAGGAAACCACGCTGGAACGACAACAAACAACTGCCTTTGATCGATGTGAAGTGGCGTGTGGTGCAAGCCTAACACGCAACACGAGGCACAATCACCAGCATGCACCATCGGATGAACATTAATCATCGATGGCATATAATTCTGTCGGTGTTCATTGGGCCGGCAAAAGCAGAAAACTATGATTGGTGGCATTACTGGTGCAATATACGGGCAGAACGGTGCTGATGATGATTGCAGGGCATGTGACTACATCGCTAGTGGTCAAATGTTGGCGTTACAGACCAGTATTCCGGCGGGTTTGACGCAGTTCCGAGCAAGTTTTGCATCTTCCAAGCGAGTCAAAAGATGGATTCAGGTGACTCTGATGGGACTTCCGAGCGATTTGACGTGATGGCCATATTGAGTCTTTGTTGTTCCAGGCGAGTCGCATAGCTTTTCCTAGCGAGTCAGGGCAGCTTTCGAATGAGTCTGTCGAGTGTTCAAAGCAAGTCTACCGTGTGCTATTGGGTGCATCGTCGATGTTGGTATGTTGACATGGAGCTTGGAGCATGGTTTAATGCACGTGTCGTGCGTGTAGGCTGGCGTTGGCATGCTGAGCATGCAGGTGGCTGGGCAATTTGCGCGCGACTAACGAACGGGCTACTTGGTCTGGGAGTATGCTGCTGGGCGCATTAGATAATTACCGAATGGACCGCCGAGCATGCAGGCTGGCGTTACGCCCATTGGGGATCACTGAGGCCAGACATGCGTGCACGATGCTGGGCGGGCTGGCATGCTTGCACACACGCTGTGGAGCTCATGCTGGGCACGAGTGGTGCATACAGCCAGGCTACTTGGTGTGCACTATACGCATAGGCAGGTACGAGTGATGCTGTGATGTGGCACGACCCATGCAGAAAATGGCATGTTTCGTGCCGGGCAACTTCCATACAGAGGTGTTGCGCGCCTGGGGCTGAGCAGCTTGCCGGGTATGTCAAAGCTTGCACGATGATGGGAAAATCTGAAGAAAATTCATGAAGGCTGGCTTTAGATCCCCGTCTGTGTTGCCCACATTTGTGCTTGGTGGCAAACAATCGAATTCGCCGATATATAACTTTGTATAATTGATTTAATTATCTAATTATTGTTATATATATGCATGTTCTCCATGATTTACTGTCTTATTTGCTGTAATAGGAGTATTCTAGGTTGCGTATTTTATTCTCTAATATTATATGCATGTAAAACCCCTCAGTGTTAAATAACTAAGTGGGAGAGAAAATTGGTAAATAATTCCCGCGGCCTCCATTATTAGTTTGTAAGTGATGTGAGTAGACTTGCGTGTTGGTAATAAGCCTCCCTCCATAACGGATGAGTTTATTCACGGATCACTGATGCAGACTTCATTAAATAATTATTGTTTGTAATGTGATGCACATGAACTTGCGTGTTGGCATAGACCTTCCTCCCTAACGAATGAGTTTATTGCGGTTCACTGGTACAAACTTATTTTTTGATGATTAAACGAAGTTATCCGAGTGCATGTGTACTTCTCCAATGTAAGGCACATAAGCTTGGGCCGCGGATTTGGGATCAAATAATGGTATACACTTAGGTGTGAATAATTAGTGTCCTCCCCAACGGAGTCACTGCTATTATTTGCATGGCCAAAGAGGAACCCACTATTAATTATTTTGTCATGAAGTTAGGTTGACGAATGAAATTAACGGGTAAAACCTTCTCTTGTAAATGTTTGGGTTTATATACATCCACATTAACATGGTGTGCAGACTCACAGTGCTTGAGATGTCGGTGAATTTTATTTTTATGTTATTTTGAAAGATTAATATAAATGAAAAAATACAAAGATTTGATCAGTGTATTTATTTATGATCCTCTGAATTTTCAAATGGTTTTATCTTGCTTATTGTTTACTAAAAGAAACATATTTACTGGTCCAAAACTAGATAATTTAAAAGAATATTGTTTCGATTCTTACTAATTAGTAAAATATAAATATATTCTCACTAAGGATATCCCATGATGACTATTAAAGTCTCTAGTGGACAGGTGAGAGGTTTATAGAAACATGATGGTCTCATGTGACTCTTCAGATACTTGAGTAAGTTAGAAAGGCTAGAGGTCATGGATAACTTGATGAATGAATTGGAAATACTTGCAGTAGAAATTGAAGTGGAAACCTAAATCAATTTATTCTCCATAATTTTTCTGGATGTTTTGAGCAAGTTCTACCTGAAATACGAGAAGTTGTATATGGTAGGGAACTTCACATGTGGCGATGGAAAGCTATTTTCATCAAGGTATGAGCAAGGTTAGTATCTCATTCACTAGTTGTTGAAGCATTATTAGTCATGACATCTACTGATACGTTGTGTGCAAATACCGAAATCTCTAAAAGCCTGCAATTAAGTGATGATGAGAATATTATATACATGGGTAATACTATGAATGTAGTGGCTATTTCAGTTGGAGTCGTTTATTTATCATTTGATAGGAATAAATATTTGATTATGTGAAATTGTCTTTACGTACGTTTTCATATAAAGAATTTCATGTTTATCTCACGGATGCAACAGATAGTAATTAGTAACACGTTTTCTGAATATAATGAAAGAAAGACTCTTATAAAAAGGTTAGATGGATGATGAGTTTTTTAGAATCATTAAATTCATTTTATGGATCCTAGAAATAGTATTTCGTATGAATGTTTATCTATTTGTGGGATATCCAAGATAAATGAAGGGAGATTTATTTAGTCCAAAAGATCGAAGGGTGTTTGTTAACACAAATACTAGACTTTTGGAAAAAATACTATGTAATAAATCACAAACCTATGTGTAAATTGTTCTAAAGGAAGTGAGAGGAAAGACACAAAGTATAGTACCAATTGTACAAGTATATACCACAAGAAAATTGTATCGCGTGATACATCTGATACACAATTGCATGTAGCGCTTTGTTGTAGTGGGAGGATTGTTTTACAACCTGAAAGATTTATATTTTGGGAGAGACGTGAGACTTAATCCCGAGTAAACTTGAAATCGGCTCATGGGTACAATGAAGCACTACAAGATAGAAATGTGGTATCTTAGCAAGTTGCAATGATTTCTAAAGTAGAATCTATGGATTCTAAATTAGATCTGGTTGCTTGTGGAACCGCAAAATGGTGTGAAAGCCATTGAAAGTGGCTCTATGAAATAAAAGAAGATAGGACGGTAAGGCAAATAGATGATATTAAAAAAGAAAAAAGTAAAAGAGTACAGAGATAAAAAAAATTGAAAGTATGATCCAAAAGTGATCATTGAAGAGCTAAACAAATGGCTTTAAAAAGAGGACCAAAATAGTTGGTCTCGTAAAAGAAAACTATTAAACCTACTCATATAATTTTATCTATGTAAAATAGGGGCTGTAAAATAAAAAGAGAACCAAAATAGTTGGTCTCGTAAAAGAAACCTATTAGCCCTACTCATCTAATTTAATCTACGTAATATGTAACGTAGCGACTATAGAAGGTGGCAGCAGGGGCTCGTTCACATCAAATGCAATCAAATCACAGAGCCCAAGAGATAAACCATAAACAAATCTGCTAAGCAGATAACACACAAAACCCAAATATCAGTAGATGAGCAAACAATTTTAATATGAATCAATGAAAACCAGTGATGTCTCATCCAGGACATAGAGAACTGCTAAAAGCAGTATACAATATTGAAACCAAATACATCCCTAGAGAGATTTCCTCAACACAATCAAATGCATCTTTCAATGCGCCAGAAATAAGCATACTCTAAAAAAAAATTAGTCAATGCCCATCAAACAAATTAAGTTGCATCATCAAATCAAATCAAATCATGAATTAACTAAAAATTCCCAGAAGCTATGAAGGGAAAATCCGGCGCACATATTGAGAAATCCTCTGCCGGAGAGATAGGAGATCCTTGACAAAATTAATTCTATAAAAATAGTAGCGTCGGATTGTGAAATGGCAGCAACTATAGAATAGCAGGACACCAGGTTTGTAAGTTGCGCATGATGGAGGCAGAACTGCTCCTGGCAGAGGGGGACCCCTGGTCGGGGGAAGAGCCAAAATTAAAAGTTGCTATATAATTGCTATAGTAAAGATAGTGGCAGAGTATCCCATGGAAGAGATTGAGGAGACCGCGACACTGTATTATTGTAGCGCACAGCCGCCGGATTGAACAACAGTGGTGGCGGAAAAAGGCAGCGCCTCTGAAAATCATATGGTGGTAAAAGTGAAATGCACTTCAGAAGTCATCGTGGATTGAAAGGCTGAACAGCCACAAAACACCAAATCCTCAAGGGAAAGGCCGGAGGAAATTGCACAAAGCGATGGCAAGCATCAGGCATAGCCAAAATGACAGCCACAAAACTGGGTGAGACACAGTCTCCGACGGCTGATTTCACATGGGTAGCCGCTAAATTGGAATTGGGGAATCGGCGTAGACAAAGTGAAAAGGATCGTGATCAGACGATGGCAGCGAGAAGCAGACCAACAAAGAATCAAACTGCGACAGGAAAGAAGGCTGCCTAAAGCATAATCATCGCTGGAAATCAGTGGGCAAAGTCAGCCGAGCTTGACTTCCCTAGGAAGGGAAGAATGGGACCGCCTTTGAAACATCAAAATTGAAAGGAGAAGAATGACTCGGATCAATCCCAAAGCAAATATCTGTAGTGACACATAGGGGACGACCCGATTAATGTAAAATCTAGCAATAGTTGGCATCCAAGTACGGTGGAATTAGGGCAAAATTTTAGGGGGAGGGGGAGAAAAATGAGAGAGACAGCACACCTTCGAAACAGGGCTTGTTGCGTAAAGTACACTCAGAAAGAAGGGTGAGTTCGAGTATGAGAAAATCTTTTTTGCCAGTAGCTAAGTTTAAGTAGATACGGATTCTTTTATTTTATTGCTGCTCTTATTATATTATGAGGTATAACAAATAGATGTCAAGACAGCTTTCCTGATTGGATTGGAAGTCTTGAGGAAAACATATATGTGAAATAACCAGAGTGATTCATTGAAAATGGCTAAGAGCATTTTGTATATAAGTTTTAATCTCAAAGTACATCTGTTTGAATGAGGTAATCCTGTCAAATGGATTTATTTAATGGGCGGATGCTCTTGTGTATTGAAAAGAGTGATGGAAACGTGGTGGTATGTCTTGTACTGTATGTAGATGATATATTGCTCATTGGAGACAATGAAAGAGTATTGTCAAGCGTATGGGTATGGTTTATAAATCGGCACGAAATGAAGGACTTAAGATAAGAAAAATATATCCTTGCGATCATGGTGATCACAAGATAGGATGTTATGCTTATCACAAGTTTCAAGGAATGATACAATCCTTGCTTGTTTTAGCATGTGACTTTATCTAAGAAAATTGTGTCTTATGACACAAAAGAAGATAAAGGAGATGAAGGCAGTTCCTTATGCTTCGGCGAAAAAGGAAACTTAATCTAAGAAATTCTATGCACGAGAATGGATAACTATTTTGTCGATGGCATGATCAGGGGTATCAAGGTAACCAAAAACAAGAATGTTAAATTCTGGTAAGAATATACTTATGTACTAGAAAAGTACCAGAAATTATATCTGGCCTTACCAGATAGATTCATTGCTTCTTGTGGGTTACATAGATTCGGATTTTTCAAATCAGATAGGGAGGGCAGTAAATCCACCTCAAATGTTATGTATTTAATTTTAAGAAGTTGAGTCAAAATATAGAGGAGTGTTATATAGAAATTTATTTTAGTCTCCACTATGGAAAAGCCTCTGAGGCAGCCAAAGTATCTGTATGACTCTAGAAACTTCACGATACACTTGGATGTGTTTTCTGAATTTGCCCAAGGTTATCACAATTATTGTGATAATAATGGTGCAGTTACAAACTTGAAGGAATCACGAGTCCAAAAGGCAATTAAACACATTAAGAGCAAGTACCACCTTATACGAGAAATCGATGATGAGGAAAATGTTGTTGTCGCCAAGATTGCATCAGATGATAACCTAGTAAATCCTTTTACAAGGACCTTAAGACGAAAGCATTCGATGGTCGTGTAATGGGTGTGGTAATCAGATGTATGGCAGTAGACATGATATCATAGTCTTTTAGTATAAGCGGGAGATTGTTGGATTGATCAAATGATTGCATCTTATAATTTATTTATATGTCCAATGCAATAGTCCACTAACTTTATAGTGTACATAATATGTTGTGCAACAACACGCGGAAGATCATATTATCGATTTTCTTATAAAGTATAAACAGATGCTCACAGATGAGGTAGACAAGGACTCTCTATCGGGATGATTGTAGTGTGATTTGGTATTAGATTATCTTGACTATAGGATCACATTAGTGCACTTTGTGTATATTGAGCAGGACCGCTTGAGATCGTTCGTCTTATACTGATTATATAGGAGAACTTGATCACAGTTATTATGGATGTTAGTGCTCTTGATCCCTATACAATAACCTCAACACGTAAGGCATTATGTATTTCTTTGATTCATCAATGGATGAGATTAACATGTAATTAAATCAACAAACTCGGTGAGTTGGGAAGTAGTGTTGTCTCTATAGTGTGTTGTTGATTATATAAGGAATCCGTGTCCGCTATAAGGTTGATGATGTCCCCTTGAGGAGCTCATAAGGATTATCATGAAAACCCAGCAGGTGGATTTATTCTCGCATGATAATGAAATTGAGTGGTACTACTCTTGGATGAGATATTAATTAATAGAGTTGTCAGTAACTTAATTAATTAATGTGCATTGTATATCTTAAATATAGGGAGACTAAAGGGCTTATAATAAGAAGGAGCCTGTAACGTAATTGTGGGATTAGAACGGTAGTGCGGTAATAATATTTTAGTGCTATATATTATTATTATTGTACTTTAGTATAAGGTTTAGGCTTAACTTGGATACTTAAGCCCAATGGAGGCCAAACTCTAATTTCTCCTCCTGATCCCTTCTATAGCCCATATATAAGTCATCTTAGCTGTTCGAAAACTCTAATTAATTATTCACGCCTAACCATGACTAGGAAGAGAGAACAACAGATTGAGAAGATCTTGAGGATTATCGCCCACACGACGTCAAGATTGGACTTGGGAATACAGTAAAAGATCGGAAGGTTATTGCTGCTTCTGTTCATCAACTTCCATGATTTTTCTAAAAGTGTATTGAACTCAGAATTGGACGTGTGAAACACCTTTAGAAAGCCACGGAAGAGAGGATCATTTTGGAGTGTAGATCACTTTAATCGAAGATCGGATGAGGAAGTTAATTCCAAAACCGTGAGGCTGCACAGGCTGCAGGCGATAATCTTTCTTCTTCAACATACCCTGGCGAAAGGTAATACGTTTCTATGTTTTCTTACTTCCTCTAATTATAATGTCTTATAGAATCCTAACGGTTCATGTTAACCAAATGATCGAACGTCAACAATTACATCGAACATATAAATAAATTATAAGACGCAATCATTTGATCAATGATTCCAATTTTAAATATTGTTAAAACATTGTTCATACTAAAGCTAGACTTTTAGTATACAATCCAACAATCGTCGATTGATTGCCTTGTAAACTTGTAATAAGATTAATCTTTAACGCGTATATTTTCCAAAGGTCCCCCTTTGCTATTTTTAGATCAGTCCGGTTGGAGTTCCACAGTAGAGTCGGTTGGTTGGTCGATCAGGCGGTCGGTTAATAGTTCCAACGTCTACCAACCCACATATCATCGATTGATTATCCTGTATTATTTCTATTCAGTCGAGTAGCAATCCTACAGTAGGGTTGGTCAGTTGTTGGTCTTGTGGCCAGTTAATAGTTCCAATGTCTACCGACCTATATATCATCGATCGCTCGCCATGTAAACTTGATAATAAGATTACATTTTATCGCGTCTATTCTTCAGAGGTCTTCTTTTGCTATTTCTAGATCAGTTGTGCAATAGTTCTATAGTTTTTCCAAGGTTTTCCTTTACTATTTCTAGATCAGTCGGGTAGGAGTTTTATAGTAGGTTGGTTGGTCGGTCGGTCAGGTGGTCGGTTAATAGTTCAAATGTCTACCGAACCACATATCATCGATTGATCACTCTATAAACTTGATAATTAGTTTACTTTCTAAAGGTCCCCCTTTGCTATTTCTAGATCTATCGAATAAGAGTTCTACAGTAGGGTTGGTCGGTTAACGTGATTACTTTTTATCACGTCTATTTTCTAAAGCTCCCCCTTAGCTATTTCTATATCAGTCGGATAGGAATTCCATAATAAGGTTGGTAAGGTGGTCGGTTAATAGTTTTAATGTCTTCCAACCCATATATCATAGGCTGATCACCGTGTAAACTTGATAATGAGATTAATTTTTAACACGTCTATTTTTAAAAGGCCCCTCTTTGCTATTTTTAGATCAGTCGGGTAGGAATTCCACAGTAGGGTCGGTCAGGTGGTTAGTTAATAGTTCTAACGTCTACCGACCCATATATCATCGATCGAAAACCCTATAAATTTGATAATGAGATTAATTTTTAATGCATCTATTTTCCAAAGATCTCCCTGTTGGCGCTCGATCGTTTGGTTAACGTGACCCGTTAGGGTTCCATGTATTTCTAACAAGCAGCGGAAGCAAGTAAACATGAAACGCATTACCTTTCACCAAGGGTTGATGTAGAGGTTGAATTCTCGCTGGGAGATTGCGCAGTCCCACGAGAATAGCCATAAGTTCCTCTTCTGATGTCGGAATTGAGTGGTCTTTGCGTTCAGACGATCCTCTCTTCGACGGCTTTCCATCAGTATATAATACATCAAAATCGAAGAACTGTACAATTTTATATAAATTTTGGAACATGACGAACTGCAGCAGCAAATGACCTTCCGGTCTTCTGCTGTATGTCCCAAGTCCGATCTCGACGTCGTGTGGGCGACGATCTACGAGACCTACTCAATCTGCTGTTCACTCTCTCTCTCGTATGTTAGGCACAGAGTTAGGTTTAGAACAAACTGAGGTGACTTATATACATGGGCTACAGCAGGGACCAGGAGGAGAAATTGGGTTGGGCCTCCATTGGGCTTAAGTATCCAAGCTTAGCCCAAAGTTTATGCTTAAGTCCAATAATAATAATATATTCCACTAAAATATTATTACTGCACTACCGTACCAATCCCAAAATTACCTTTTGGGCTCCTTCTTATTATGAGCCCGTTAGTCTCCCCATGTTTAAGATATACAATGTCCATTAATTAATTTAAGTTACTGACAACTCAATTAATTAATAACTCATCCAAGAGTAGTACCACTCAACCTCATTATCATGCCGGAATAAATTTCACCTGCAGGGTTTACATGATAATCCTTATGAGCTCCTCAAGGGGACATCATCAACCTATGACGGACACGGATTCCTTCTACAATCAACAGCACACCATAGAGACAGCACTACTTCCCAACTCATCGAGTTTGTTGATTTAATTACATGTAAATCTCACCCATTGATGAATCAAAGAAATACATACTGCCCTACGTGTCGAGGTTATTGTATAGGGATTAAGAGCACGAACTTCCATAATAACTGAGATCAAGTTCTCCTATAAGTCAGTATAAGTCGAACGATCTCAAGCGGTCCTGCTCAATACACACAAGTGCAATAATGTGATTCTATAGCCAAGACAAGCTAATACCAAACCACACTACAACCATCCCGATAGAGAGTCCCCGTCTATCTCAGTTGTGAGCATCTGTTTATACTTTATAAGGAAACCGATAATATGATCTTCCGCGTGTTGTCGCACAACATATTATCTACAATATAAAGTAAGTGGACTATTGCATCGAACATATAAATAAATTATAAGATGCAATCATTTGATCATATGATTCTCATTTCAATTTAATTGTTATAATATTGTTCATACAAAAAGCTAGACTTTTAGTATACAATCCAACAATCTCCCACTTATACTAAAAGACTATGCTGTCATGTCTTCTGCCATACATCTGATTCCCACTCCCACTACAGGACCATTAAAAGCTCTCGCCTGAATGTCCTTGTAAATGGATTTACTAGGTCATCATCCGATGCAATCTAGGCAACAACAACCTTCCCCTCATCATACGATTTCTCGTAACAGGTGGTACTTGCGCTCCATGTGTTTAATTGCCTTATGGACTTGTGATTCCTTCAAGTTTGCAACTGCACCAATATCATCAATATAAATTGTGATAACCTTGGGCAAACTTAGAATCACATCAAAGTCCATCATGAAGTTTCTAGAGTCATACAGATACATTGGTTGCCTCATAGGCTCCAATTTATCATCTTTCCATATGGAGTCCGAAGTCTGAAATACATTTCTATATAACACTCCTCCACATTATGACTCAACTTCCTAAAATTAAACACATAACCTTGAGGTGGATTTACTGCCGTCCAATCTGACTAAAAAATCTGAATCTACGTAATCCACAAGAAGCAATGAATCTGTCCAGTAAGCTTACATATAATTTCCAGTCCTTCTCAGGCACTTCATATATGTCTTACCACAGCTCATCATTCTTGTTCCAGGTTACGTTGATACCCACTGTTCATGCATTTAGCAAAACAGATATCCATACTCATGTATAGCATTCCTTAGATTAGGCTTCCTCATTTACCGAAGCATAAGGAACTGCTTTCATCTCCTTTATCTTCCTTTTGTGTCTCAAGACACATTTCCTTAGATAAAGTCACATGCTAAAACGAGTAAGGATTGTATCATTTCATGAAGCTTGAGATAAGCATAACATCCTTTCTTGTGATCCGTATTACCGTGATCAAAAGGATATTTTTGCTCCTCTTAAGTCCTTCATCTTATACCGCTTTATTAACCATACCCCATACGCCCGATAATACTCTTTCATTGTCTCCAATGAGCAAGATAATATCTATGTATAGTACAAGTAATACCACCACGTTTCCATCACTCTTTTCAATACACAAGACACATCCGCGCATTGAATAAATCCATATCTTTGGATTTCCTCATCAAAACGGATGTTTCATGATCTTGAAGCTTGCTTTAGTCCATCGATGGACACTTTTAAGCTTCCTATCACAATGCTCTTAGCCCTTTGCAATGAATCACTCTGGTTGCTTCACATAGATGTTTTCCTCAAGACTTCCAATCAGGAAAGCTGTCTTGACATCTATTTGCTATCCCTCATATTCCATATGAGTAGCAACATATAAAAGAATCCGGATCAATATAGGCACTGCTACTGGCGAACAGGTTTTCTCATAATCGAACCCTTTCTTTCTGAGTATACCTTTTCCCAACAAGCTTTACTTCCAAGGTTTTCACCTTACCGTATGATCCTCTTTTATTTTGTATGACCACTTCCAATGGTTTTCACACCATCCGTGGTTCTACAATCATCCAGATCTTATTTAGAATCTATTGATTCTATTTAAACATTCATTGCATCTTACTAAGATTCTGCATTTCTATCTTGTAGTGCTTCGTCGTTTCTGTAGGTCCATTCCATGTTTACTAGGGATCAAGTCTCACGACACTCCCAAAACACGTATCTTACAGGTTGTCGAACAACCAACCACTACGACAAGACACTACAAGCAATTGTGTATCAGACGTGACAAGCGTTGCAGTTTACCTTGTGGTATATCCTCTTGTACACCTGGTACTAATACTTTGTGTTTTCCTCTCACTTTCTTTAGAACAACTTATACATAGGTATTTGATTTATTACATAGTCCTTTTTCCAAAAAATCTAGTGTTTGTGTTAACAATCACTCTTCGATCTTTTGAACTAAATAAATCATCCTTCATTTTTCTAGGATATCCCACAAACAGATAAACATTCTTACGAATTACTGTTCCTAGGGCATATCCATAAAATGAATTTAATAATTCCAAATAATTCATCATCTATCTAATCACTACCATAAGAGTGCTATTCCTTCTATTCGTCACACCATTAAGGTGGGAAATTCATTTCCGAAGGTACCTTTCTCTTAATAGATTAGAAGACTCATTATTAATTACTATTTGTCGCATCCAGGGAATAAACATGATTTAAGAGTGTACAAATTGTTCACCAACGTACCATAACAGATTACAACTCTATCATTCATTTTAATGACCATGTCATTTAAATGAAATGGAGTATCCATCTATTAATGCATAGAAACCGAAATCAAATTCTTTCTATGAAAATGTACGTAAAGACAATTTCATAAAATCAAACGTTTATTCATATCGTAAGATAAATAAACAACTCCCACTGCAATAGTCACTACTCTTGTAGTTTTACCCATGTCATAACAATCTTATCCTCACTTAGTAATAAACATTTAGTGATTCTAGTATCTACACACTTCGTGTCAGTAAATGCCATCACTAATCATGTTTTAAACAACTAGTGAATAAGATATAAAACTTGTTCACATTATGATGAAAATGGCTTTCCTTTGCCACATGTTTTGCCAGAAGTTTTCCACCATATACATCCTATTGTAATTCAGGTGGAACTTACTCAAAAACATCTAGGCAATTCACAAAGAATTAAATTGATCTAGGTTTCCCTTCAATTTATACTCCATGCTTTCCCAATTCATTCATCAAATTAAATCATGATCTTCTGCCTTTTAACTTACTCAAGTATCCGAAGAGTTACATGAGACCATCATATTTCTATGAACCTCTCATCTCTTCACTAGAGACTTTAATAGGCATCATGAGACGTCCATTGTGAGAACACACATGTATTTTCTTAAGCAGTAAAATTCAAAACCAAGATTCTTTTCTAATCATCTAATTTTGGACCAGTAAATATAATTTCTTTTAGTCAACAATAAGCGAGATAAAACCATTTGAAATTACAGAGAATCATAAATAAATACACCGATCAAATCTTCGAATTTTATCCTTTTATATTGATTCCCTCAAAATAATATAAAATTAAAATTCACCGACATCTCAAGCACCGTGAGTCTGCAAGCCACGATAGTGTGGACGTTTACAAACCCGAACATTTACAAGAGAAGGTTTTACCCATTAATTTCATTTGTCAACCTAACCTCATGACAAAATAATTAATAGTCGGTTCCTCTTTAGCCATGCAAATAAAAGCAGTGACTCCGATGGGGAGGATACTTATTATTCACATCTAAGTATACACCATTATTTGACCCCAAGTCCGCGGCTCAAGCTTATGTGCCTTACAGATGGAGAAGTACACACGCGCTCGGATAACTTCCTACAGTCATCAATTATAAGTCTGTACAGTGATCCGCACATGAACTCATCCGATAGGGAGGAAGGTCTAAGCCAACGCGCAAGTTCATGCGCATCACATTACAAACATAATTTTAAAGAAGCCTGTTCCAGCAATATCCATGAATAAACTCATCCGATGGGGAGGAAGGCTCTAATGCCGACGCGCAAGTTTATTCACATTGCTAACAAACCAATAATGGAGGCCGCGGAATTAATTACCAATCCCCTCTCCCACTTAGTTATTTAAAACTGAGGGTTTTTACATGCATATAATATTCATAAAATAAAATACGCAATTCTAGCATGCTCCTATCACAGCACATGAGGCAGTAAATCCCAGAGAGTCATGCATACATATATAACAATAATTAATAATTAAATCAATCATTAACAGTTATATATCAGCGAATTCGATTGTTCGCCATCAGGCACGAATATCAGCAAAGACTTCCACACTATCAAAATTTTGAAATTTTCAGATTGTCCAATTTTCGAAACCATCGATATCGACCGTCGATGTCGTCCAGATTATCAAAATCATCGATATCGATTAGATTATCAAATATTCGAAAAATATCAAGATTATCAACATTCCAAAACTATCGATATCGATCGTCGATATCGTCTAGATTATCGAAATCATCGATATCGACGAGCAACCATATACAACAATAATAGATAATTAAATCAATTATGTCAGTTATATATTAGGAATTAATTCAACATCCATATATAACAATAATAGACAATTAATTATAGCAGTTATATATTAGGAATTAATTCGACATCCATATATGACAATAATAGATTATTAAATCAATTATAGCAGTCATATATTAGGAATTAATTCGACATCCATATATAACAATAATATACAATCTATTATGGCAGTTATATATTAGGAATTAGTTTTCCTAAAATTGGATGTCTTATCCAACACTCTAGCAATACATGCATATAATATACCAAATATAATACGCAATCTAGCATGCTTCTATATAAGACAATAAATCATAGAGATCAGGCATCCATATATATATAACAATAATAGACAATTAAATCAATTATAACAGTTATATATATTAGGAATAAAAACGCCTCTAAATTTTAATGTCTTGTCCGACACTCCTACTGTGGAATCGATGCCTTACGCAACAAGCAGGATTGCTTGTGCCCCAAGACGTCCATCGCCATATCCCACCGCCAATCGTGTCAGGGAGCGCTACAAGTGCCTTGACGAGCGCCCCTCGCCCGGACTGTCGCTCGTCCAAGGGCCTACTTGCATGAAACCAAGTTCAGCCCAACGCGCAACACCAAACTACACCAACTGTCGTTCGTAGTTTGAAACTGCAAAAGTCTCAGAATCCAATCTACACCGTCCAGAATCTATTACTGTAAGTCCTGAACATGCTGTCCAAATTACAGGTTGATCCAACGGTTATTTTGTGAGAAACGGCTCTTTTCCCCCGACTGCGCAAAACAGAATCGCCCAAATATCTGCTTCTGTTTTCAGCGTAATCCCAGCAAGAAAAAGCTCCAAATTCGATCTTCACCGTTCAGAATGTACATCCATAAGGTCAGAACGTGCTGACCAAATTACAGCTCGATCTCACGGTTAGTTTGTGAGAAAAGTCTCTTTTCCCTCGACTGCGCAAAACAGAATCGCCCAAAAATCTGCTTCTGTTTTCAGCGTAATCCTAGCACTAAAAAGCTCCAAATTCGATCTCCACCGTTCAGAATGTACATCCACAAGATCTGAACGTGCTGACCAAATTACAGCTCAATCCGACCGTTGAAACTCCGGTTATTACCTCTGCAATATCACTGCGCTGGATTTTCTCTCAAAAACGTGATTCAATTTTTGCCCTCTCTTTCTTCCTTGCATGTGAAATTGACGAACAGTTTTCGTCGAATCCTCTCACACACAACCATGGACGAATAGATATGATACAGGATATATATCACATAGGGATATTCATGGTTTGCGCAATAAAACCAAAACCCTAAACATGTGATCCTAATTCCGAAAAATTAATCACATAAACTCTATCCTAACGTGTCACGCTTCACCACGAAACCGAAGCTCTGATACCAATTGTTGGCGCTCGATCGTTTGGTTAACGTGACCCGTTAGGGTTCCATGTATTTCTAACAAGCAGCGGAAGCAAGTAAACATGAAACGCATTACCTTTCACCAAGGGTTGATGTAGAGGTTGAATTCTCGCTGGCAGACTGCGCAGTCCCACGAGAATAGCCATAAGTTCCTCTTCTGATGTCGGAATTGAGTGGTCTTTGCGTTCAGACGATCCTCTCTTCGACGGCTTTCTATCAGTATATAATACATCAAAATCGAAGAACTGTACGATTTTATATAAATTTTGGAACATGACGAACTGCAGCAGCAAATGACCTTCCGGTCTTCTGCTGTATGTCCCAAGTCCGATCTCGACGTCGTGTGGGCGACGATCTACGAGACCTACTCAATCTGCTGTTCACTCTCTCTCTCGTATGTTAGGCACAGAGTTAGGTTTAGAACAAACTGAGGTGACTTATATACATGGGCTACAGCAGGGACCAGGAGGAGAAATTGGGTTGGGCCTCCATTGGGCTTAAGTATCCAAGCTTAGCCCAAAGTTTATGCTTAAGTCCAATAATAATAATATATTCCACTAAAATATTATTACTGCACTACCGTACCAATCCCAAAATTACGTTTTGGGCTCCTTCTTATTATGAGCCCGTTAGTCTCCCCATGTTTAAGATATACAATGTCCATTAATTAATTTAAGTTACTGACAACTCAATTAATTAATATCTCATCCAAGAGTAGTACCACTCAACCTCATTATCATGCCGGAATAAATTTCACCTGCAGGGTTTACATGATAATCCTTATGAGCTCCTCAAGGGGACATCATCAACCTATGACGGACACGGATTCCTTCTACAATCAACAGCACACCATAGAGACAGCACTACTTCCCAACTCATCGAGTTTGTTGATTTAATTACATGTAAATCTCACCCATTGATGAATCAAAGAAATACATACTGCCCTACGTGTCGAGGTTATTGTATAGGGATTAAGAGCACGAACTTCCATAATAACTGAGATCAAGTTCTCCTATAAGTCAGTATAAGTCGAACGATCTCAAGCGGTCCTGCTCAATACACACAAGTGCAATAATGTGATTCTATAGCCAAGACAAGCTAATACCAAACCACACTACAACCATCCCGATAGAGAGTCCCCGTCTATCTCAGTTGTGAGCATCTGTTTATACTTTATAAGGAAACCGATAATATGATCTTCCGCGTGTTGTCGCACAACATATTATCTACAATATAAAGTAAGTGGACTATTGCATCGAACATATAAATAAATTATAAGATGCAATCATTTGATCATATGATTCTCATTTCAAATTAATTGTTATAATATTGTTCATACAAAAAGCTAGACTTTTAGTATACAATCCAACACTCCCTCTTCTAATTCTATATCAGTCGGTTAGGAATTTTACAATAATGTTGGTCAATTGGTCGGTCTGGTAGTTGGTTAATAGTTTCAATGTCTACCGACTCACATATCATCGACCGATTGCCCTGTAAACTTGATGATGAGATCACATTTTATCACGTCTATTTTTCAAAGGTCTCCCTTTGCAAATTCTAGATCAATCGGGTAGGAGTTCTATAGTTTTTCCAAATATCCTCGTTCTATTTCTAGATCAGTCGGGTAAGAGTTTCACAGTAGGGTTGGTCGATTTTGTAATCGATTTTGTAAACAAGATAATGAGATTACTTCTTATCGCATCTATTTTTCAAAGGTCCCCCTTTGCTATTTCTAAATCTGTCGGGTAGGAGTTCTATAGTAGGTTGGTCGGTTAACGAGATTACTTTTTGTCGCGTCTATTTTTTAAATGTTCCCATTTTCAATTTCTTGATTAGTCAGGTAGGAGTTCCACAGTAGGGTCGATCAGTTGGTTGGTCAGGTGGTCGGTTAATAGTTCTAACGTGTACGTCCCACATATCATCGATCGATCGTCCTATAAAATTGATAATGAGATTAATTTTTAACGTGTCTATTTTCTAAAGGATCTTCTTTGCTATTTTTAGATTAGTCGGGTAGGAGTTCCACAATAAGACAGATCGGTTAGTTGGTCAGGTGCTCGGTTAATAGTTCCAACATCTACCGACCAACACATCATCGATCGATTGCCCTGTAAACTTGATAATGAGATTAATTTTCAACGCGTTTATTTTTCAAATGTCTTCCTCTGCTATTTCTATATCAGTCGGATAGTAGTTCTACAGTGGTGTTGGTCGGTTGGTTTTTCTGATGGTCGGTTAATGGTTCTAATGTTTACCGACCCATATATCATCGATCGATTGCCCTGTAAACTTGATAATGAAATTAAATTTTATTGCTTCTATTTTTCACATGTCTCCCTATACTATTTCTAGATCCGTCAGTAAAGAATTCTACAATTTTTTCAAAGGTCCCCCTTCTCTATTTCTAGATCATTCGGGTAGAAGTTCTATAGAAAGGTTGGTCGATTAACGAGATTATTTTTTATTGCATCTATTTTCCAAAGGTCCCCTTTTGCTATTTCTAGATCAGTCGGCTAGGAGTTCCACAGTAGGGTTGGTCGGTTAACGAGATTACTTTTTATCACGTTTATTTTCCAAAGTTCCCCATTTGTTATTTCTAGATAAGTTGGGTAGGAGTTCTATAGTATGGTTGGTCGATTAACGAGAATACTTTTTAATGCATCTATTTTCCAAAGGTCTCTCTTTGCTATTTCTAGATCAGCCATGTGGGAGTTCCACAGTAAGATCGGTAGGTTGGTCGATCAGGTGGTCTGTTAATAGTTAAAACCATTGTTCTTAAAATCAGACCGAACAGACCAGTTGAACCGGTTCAATCGAGAATTGAGCCGATAACTGTTCCGAAAGCACATCCATAACCACTTTTGCGGTTAAACCAGAAAAAACTGGTAGAATTAGGAGAATGAGATAACCAGAAACCACCGGTTCTGTTTACTAAATAAAAATTAAAACATTGAGATAAGCTGTTTTGTATGCCTGTATTATCTCATTGAAAAAATTCAAAATTGAAACCTCGTCAATCTCAACATTTAGAAATTATTAAGTTTTTAAACTCAACTTATTATTGCAAACTGCAATCTGAGAGTATGAGAAACAATAAAAAATAAAAATGAAAAGGTTGCTCAAATACGTCAAGCGATCGAACCTCAACCATTGGATCCCCATAAAATTTTAGACCATCGTGCCATACAAAAATTTATGGCTCTGGTAAGGGAGAAAGAGTGTAAGAGAACTTTGCTAAGTGAGAGAGAAAATGAGAAATTGATAGCGCTGTAGAGAGAGAGAAATAAAAAGAGCCACATACTGCTGATTATGGAAGACAACCCTACTTCTATTTCTTTTAATACTCTTAATTGGATTGGGCCTACAAAATAAAAGTGTCTGGGTTTGGGCAGTGGGGTTTGGGCTTTGAGTTTTGGGTTATTCATGTTTATATAAAAAACTTATTTATTATATTATATTTTAATAATAGTTTTAAAATATAATTAAAAATTATAAAATTTTATTTTTCGGTTGAACCATCTGGTAGAACCAGTCGACTGGTTGAACCTTAAAATGTTGCATTCACCGGTTTGCCCTCCGGTCTAGTTTTCTAATTACTGGTTCAAACGTTAACCGACCCAAATATCATCGACCGATCGCCCTTGTAAACTTGAGAATGAGATTAATTTTTAACGTGTCTATTTTCAAAAGGTCTCTCTCTCCTATTTCTAGATCAATCAGCTAGCAATTCTATAATAAGGTTGGTCGGTTGGTCGGTATGGTGGTTGGTTAACAGTTCCAATGTCTACTGACTCACATATCATCTACCGATCACCCTGTAAACTTGATAACTAGATCACATTTTATCGCGTCTATTTCTCAAAGTTCTCCCTTTGTTATTTGAAGATCAGTTAGGTAGGAGTTCTACAGTTATTCCCAAGGTCCCCATTTCTATTTCTAAATCAGTTGGGTAGGAGTTCCACAGTAGGGTTGGTCGATTGGTCGGTCGGTGGTCAGTGAATAATATGTCTACCAACCAACATATGATCGATGGATCGCCCTGTAAACTTAATAATGAGATTACTTTTTATCGTATCTATTTTAAAAAGGTCCCCCATTGCTATTTCTAGATCAGTCAGGTAGGAAATATACAGTAGGATTTGACGATTAACAAGATTACTTTTTATCGCGTATATTTTCCAAAGGTCCATCTTTGCTATTTTTAGATCAGTCCGGTAAAAGTTCCAAAGTAGGGTCGGTTGGTTGGTCGATCAGGTGGTAGGTTAATTGTTTCAATGTCTACCGACCCATATATCATCGATCGATCACCCTGTAAACTTGATAATGAGATTAATTTTTAACTCGTCTATTTTTCAAAGGTCTACCTTTGCTATTTCTATATCTTTCGGGAAGAAATTCTATAGTAGGGTTGGTCGGTTGGTCGGTCTAGTGGTCAGTTAATAGTTTCAATGTCTATCGATATACATATCATCCATTGATCGCCTTGAAAACATGTTAATGAGATCATATTTTAACGCGTCTATTTTTAAATAGTCTTCTTTTGCTATTTCTAGATTAGTCGAGTAGGAGTTCTATAGTTTTTCCAAAAGTCCTCGCTTGCTATTTCTGGATCAGTCAGGTAGGAGTTCCATAGTAGGGTTGGCCGATTAGTCGGTCTGGTGGTCGGTGAATATTTCCAATGTCTACCGACCCACACATATCATAAACTAATCACCTGTAAACTTGATATTGAGATTACTTTTTATCGCTTCTATTTTCCAAAGGTCTCCCTTTGCTATCTCTAGATCAGTCGTGTAGGAGTTTTATAGTAGAGTTTGTTGGTTAACGAGATTACTTTTTACCGCATCTATTTTCAAAAGATCTTCCTTTGCTATTTAAAGATCAGTGGGGTAGGAGTTCCATAGTAGGGGTAGTCTGTTGGTCGGTCAGGTGGTGTGTTAATAATTATATCATCTACTGAAGCACATATCATCGACCGATCGCCCTGTAAATTTGATAACGAGATTAATTTTAAACGCGTCTATTTTCCAAATGTCCCACTTTGCTATTGTTAGATCAGTCCAGCAAGATTTCCTCAGTAGGGTCGGTTAGGTGTAGGTTAATAGTTCCAATGTCAACCGACCAACATATCATCGACAAATCACCTTGTAACTTGATAATGAGATTAATTTTTAATGCATCTATTTTTCAAAGGTCTCCCACTTCTATATCTATATCAGTCAGGTAGTTATTCTACAGTAGGGTTGGTTAGTCTGATGGTTGGTTAATAATTCCAATATTTACCGACACACATATCATCGACAGATCACCCTATAACTTGATAATGATATCATATTCTAATGTTTATATTTTTCAAAGGTCTCCATTCGCTATTTCTAGATCAGTCGGGTAGGAGTTCTACAGTTTTTCTAAAGGTCTCCATTTGATATTTCTATTTCAGTCGAATTGGAGTTCCACAGTAGGGTTGGAAGGTTGTTCGGTCTTGTGGTTGGTTTATAGTTTTAATATCTACCGACCATATATCATCGACCGATTGCCCTGCAAACTTGATAATGAGATTACTTTTTATCGCGATTATTTTTCTAAGGTCCCCCTTTGCTATTTCTAGATCAGTCGAGTAGGAGTTATATAGTAGAGTCGGTCGGTTAATGAGATAACTTTTTATCTCGTCTATTTTCCAATGGTTCCCATTTGTTATTTCTAGATCAGTCATGTAGGAGTTCAGCAGTAAGGTCGGTCGGTTGGTTGGTGAGGTGATCGATTAATAGTTTCAACATCTACCGAACCACATATCATCGATCGACCACCCTGTAACTTTATAATGAGATTAATTTTAAGCCGTTTATTTTTCAAAGGTCCCCCTTTGCTATTTTTAGATCAGTCCGGTAGGAGTTGCATAGTAGGGTCGGTCGATCAGGCAGTCAGTTAATAGTTCCAATGTCTACCAACCAACATATCATCGATCGATTGCCCTTAAACTTGATAATGAGATTACTTTTTATCACGTCATTTTCCCAAGGTCCCCTTTGCTATTTCTAAATCAGCCGGGTAGGAGTTCTATAGTAGGGTTTTCCAGTTAACGAGATTAATTTTTATCGCGTCTATTTTCCAAAGGTCTCCCTTTGTTATTTATAGATCAGTCAGGTCGGAGTTCCATAGTAGGGTCTGTCAGTTGGTTGGTCAGATGGTCGATTAATAGTTCCAACATCTACCCACCCACATATCATCGACGATCGCCCTGTAACTTGATAATGAGATTAATTTTTAACTCATTTATTTTTCTAAGGTCTCTCTTTGTTATTTTTAGAATCAATCGGGTGGGAGTCCACAGTAGGGCCGTCGGTTAAAAATTTCAATGTCTACCGACCCACATACCATCGAATGATTGCCCTGTAAACTTGATAATTAGATTAATTTTTAACGCGTCAAAGTTCCAAAGGTCTTTCTCTGCTATTTCTATTTCATTCGGTAGTAATTTTGCAGTAGGGTTGGTTGGTCTGGTGGTCGGTTAATAGTTCCAATGTCTAACGACCCACATATCATCAACCAATCGCACTGTAAAATTTATAATGAGATTACATTTTAACGCGTCTAGTTTCCAAAGGTCCTCCTTTGCTATTTTCAAATCAGTCGGGTAAGAGTTCTATAGTAGGGTTTGTCGGTTAATGAGATTATTTTTTATCGCACCAATTTTTTGAAGGTCCCCAATTTCTATTTCTAGATCAGTCAGGTTGGTGTTTCACAGTAAGGTCGGTCGGTCGGTTTGTCAGGTGGTTGATTAATAGTTCCATCGTCTATCGACCCACATATCATCGACCGATTGCCATGTAAATTTGATAATGAGATTAATTTTTAACGCGTCTATTTTCAAAGGTCCCCCTTCTAAATTTTTATATCAGTCAGGTAAGAGTTCCACAGTAGGGTAGGTCAAGTGGTCGGTTAATAATTCCAACGTCTACTGACCCACATATTATAGATCGATCGCCCTGTAAACTTGATAATGAGATTAACTTTTAACGTGTCTATTTTTTAAATATCTCCATGTACTATTTCTATATAAGTCGAGTAGCAATTCTGCAGTAAGGCTGGTCAGTTTATCGGTCTGGTGGTTGGTTAGTAGTTCTAATGTCTACTGATCCACATATCATCAATCGATCGACCTGTAACTTGATAATAAAATTACATTTTATCGCGTCTATTTTTTCAAGGTGTTCCTTTACTATATCTAGATCAGTCATTTTGGAATTCAACAGTTTTTTCAATGATCCTCCTTTGCTATTTCTAGATCAGTCGGGTAGAAGTTCTACAGTAGGATTGATCGGTTGGTCAGTTTGGTGATCGATTAATAGTTTCAATATCTACCGACCCACATATCATCGATCGATCGCCCTATAAACTTGATAATGAGATTACTTTTTATCGCGTCTATTTTCCAAAGGTCCCCCTTTGTGTATTATCGATTAGTTGGGTAGGAGTTCTTAAGTATGGTTGGTCTGTTAGTCGGTTTTGTGGTCGGTTAATAATTACAACGTATACCGATACACATAACATTGATTGATGGCCCTGTGAAATCTTGATAATGAGATTAACTTTTAACATGTCTATTTTCCAAAAGTCCCCCTTTGCCCTTTTTAGATCATTCGGGTAGGAGTTCAATGGTAGGATTGGTCGCTTGGTTGGTCTGGTGGTCGTTTAATAGTTCCAATATCTACCGACCCATATTTCATCAACTGATCTTATTGTAAACTTGATAGTGAGATTAATTTTTAACGCGTCTATTTTCTAGAGGTTCCTCTTTGCTATTTTTAGATCAGTCTGATAGCAATTCTATAGTAGGGTTAGTTAGTTGGTCGGTCTGGTGGTCGGTTAATAGTTTTAATATCTATCAATCCATATATCATCAACCAATCGCACCGTAAACTTGATAATAAAATTATATTTTATATTGTCTATTTTGCAAAGGTCTTTATTTTCTATTTCAAGATTAGTCGGGTAAAAGTTCTACAGTTTTTCCAAAAGTCCCCCTTTGCTATTTGTAGATCACTAGGGTAGGAGTTCTACAGAAGGGTTGGTCGGTTAACGAGATTATATTTTATCGCGTTTATTCTCCAAAGGCCCCCTTTGCTATTTCCAGATCAATTAGGTAGGAGTTCCATACTAGGGTCGGTCGGTTGGTCGGTCAGATGGTTGGTAAAAAGTTTAAACATCTACTGACCCACATATCTTTGAACGATCACCTTGTAAACTTGATAATTAAATTAATTTTTTACGCGTCAATTTTCCTAAGATCTCCCTCTGCTATTTCTATATCAATCGGGTAGCAATTCTGCAATAGGATTTATCGATCTGATTGTCGATTAATAGTTCCAATGTCTATCAATCGAGAAATCATCTACCAATCGTACTGTAAGCTTTATAATGAGATTACATTTTATCGCGTCTATTTTCCAAAGGTTGCCCTTTGTTATTTTCAGATCAGTCAGGTAGGAGTTCTATAGTAGGGTTTGTCGGTTAATGAGATTACTTTTTATCACGCCTATTTTTCAAAGGTCTCTCATTTCTATTTCTAGATCAGTCGGATAGGTATTTCACAGTAGGGTCGGTCGATCAGTTGGTCAGGTTGTCAGTTAATAGCTCCATCATCTACCGATCCACATATCATCTACCAATCGCCATGTAAACTTGATAATGAGATTAATTTTTAACACGCCTATTTTCCAAAGGCCCGCTTCTTAATTTTTAGATCAGTCAGGTAAGAGTTCCATAGTAGGGTCGGTCAGGTGGTCGGTTAATAATTCCAACGTCTACCAACCCACATATTATTGACCGATCGCACTGTAAACTTGATAATGAGATTAACTTTTAACGCGTCTATTTTCTAAATTCTCCTTCTACTATTTCTATTTGAGTCGGGTAGCAATTCTACAATAGGGGTGGTCGATTGGTACGTCTGATAGCCGGTTAATAGTTCTAATGTCTACTAACCCATATATTATCGACCAATCGCCCTGTAACTTGATAATAAGATTATATTTTATCGCGTTTATTTTTCAAAGGTCCCTTTGCATATCTAGATCAGTCGGGTAGGAGTTCTACAGTTTTTCTAAAGTTCCCCATTTGATATTTCTATTTCAGTCGAATAGGAGTTCCACAGTAGGGTAGGAGTTCCATAGTAGGATTGATCGGTTGGTTGGTCTGGTGGTCGGTTAATAGTTTCAATGTCTACCGACCCACATATCATCGATCGATCGCCCTGTAAACTTGATAATGAGATTACTTTTTATCTAGCCTATTTTCTAGTGGTCCCTCTTTGCATTTTATTGATCAGTCGTGTCGAAGTTCTTAAGTAGGTTCGGTCGGTTGGTCGGTTTGGTGATCGGTTAATAATTCCAACATCTACCTACACACATAATGTTGACCGATGCCCTATGAAATCTTGATAATGAGATTAACTTTTAACGTGTCTATTTTCCAAAGGTCCCCCTTTGCTATTTCTAGATCGATTAGGTAGGAGTTCCATGGTAAGGTTGGTCGGTTGGTCGATCTGGTTGTCGTTTAATAGTTTTAATGTCTACCAACCCACATATCATAGACCGATCACCTTGTAAACTTGAAAATGAGATTAATTTTTAACGTGTCTATTTTGTATAGGTTCTTCTTTGCTATTTCTAGATTAGTCGGGTAGCATTTCTACAGTATGGTTAGTCGGTTGGTCAGTCTGGTAGTCGGTTAATAGTTCCAATGTCTATCAACCCGCGTACCATCAACCAATCATACTGTAAACTTGATAATGAAATTAAATTTTATCACGTCTATTTTTCAAAGGTCTTTATTTGCTATTTCTAAATCAGTCGGATAGAAGTTCTACAGTTTTTCCAAAGGACCCCCTTTGCTATTTCTAGATCACTCGGGTAGGAGTTCTATAGTAAGGTTATTCGATTAATGAGATTATATTTTATCGCGTCTATTTTTCAAAGGTCCTCCTTTGCTATTTCCAGATCAGTTGGGTTGAAATTCTACAGTAAGGTCGGCCGGTCGGTCGGTCAGGTGATAGGTTAATAGTTCCAACGTCTACCGTCCCATATATCATCGACCAATCGCCCTGTAAACTCGATAATGAGATTAATTTTTAACGCGTCTATTTTCCAAATCTCCCTCTTTACTATTTCTAGATCAGTCAGGTTGTAGTTCTACAGTAGAATTAGTCGGTTGGTCGGTATGGTGGTCGATTAATAGTTTCAATGTCTATCGACCAACATATCATCGACCAATCACACTGTAAACTTGACAATGAGATTACATTTTATTGCATCTATTTTCCAAAGGTCCCCCTTTGCTATTTTTAAATCAGTCGGGTAGGAGTTCCACAATAAGGTCGGTCGGTTGCTCGGTCAGGTGATTGGTTAATAGTTCTAACGTCTACCGTCCCACATATCATCAATCGATCACCCTGTAAACTTGATAATGAGATTAATTTTTAATGCGTCTATTTTCTAAAGGTCCCTTTTTGCTATTTCTGGATTAGTCGGGTAGTAGTTCTATAGTAGGGTTAGTTTAGTGGTCGGTTAATAGTTTCATTATCTATTGACCCACATATCATCGATCAATCACACTATAAACTTGATAATTAGATTACATTTTTTCACGTCTATTTATCAAAGGTCCCCCTTTACTATTTCTAGATCAGTCGAGTTTTCACAAATGTCTCCGTTTGCTATTTCTAGATCCGTTGAGTTAGAGTTCCGCATAGGGTTGGTCGGTCTGGTGGTTGATTAATAGTTACAATATCTACTGATCCACATATTATCAACCAATCGCACTGTAAACTTGATAATGAAATTACATTTTATCACGTCTATTTTTCAAAGGTCTTTATTTGCTATTTCTAAATCAGTCGGGTAGAAGTTCTACAGTTTTTCCAAAGGTCCCCCTTTGCTATTTCTAGATTGCTCGGGTAGGAGTTCTACAGTAGGGTTGGTCAGTTAATGATATTATATTTTATCGCGTCTATTTTCCAAAGGTCCCCCTTTGCTATTTCCAGATCAGTTGGGTTGAAGTTCTATAGTAGGGTCGGTCTGACGATCGGTCAGGTGATTGGTTAATAGTTTCGACGTCTATCGTCCCACATATCATCGATCGATCGCCCTATAAACTCGATAATGAGATTCATTTTCAACGTGTCTATTTTCCAAACATCCCTCTTTGCTATTTCTTGATCAGTCAGGTTGTAGTTCTACAACAGGATTAGTCGGTTGGTCGGTATGGTGGTCGATTAATAGTTTCAATATCTATCGACCAACATATTATCGACCAATCATACTATAAACTTGATAATGAGATTACATTTTATCACATCTATTTTCCAAAGGTCCCCCTTTGCTACTTCTAAATCAGTTGGGTAGGAGTTCCACAATATGGTCCGTCTATTGGTCGGTCAGGTGGTTGGTTAATAGTTCTAACGTCCACCGTCCCACATATCATCGACCGTTTACCCTGTAAACTTGATAATGAGATTAATTTTTAAAGCGTCTATTTTCCAAAGGTCCCTTTTTGCTATTTCTGTATCAGTCGAGTAGTAGTTCTACAGTAAGGTTAGTCTTGTGGTCGATTAATAGTTTCATTGTCTATCGACCCACATATCATCGATCAATCACACTATAAACTTGATAATGAGATTACATTTTATCACGTCTATTTTCCAAAGGTCCCCCTTTACTATTTCTAGATCAGTCGGGTTTTTACAAATGTCCCCGTTTGCTATTTCTAGATCCGTCGAGTTAGAGTTTCACATATGGTTGGTCGGTTGGATGGTTGGTGGTTGGTTAATAGTTCCAATGTCTACTGACCCACATATCATCGACACAGCTAAACAACTCATATTGTGGCTGAATTTTTTTTCTTGATCCAAATACATATGAAAAATGATAAAAACCCATCTCGATGTAGTTATTATTTGGGTTTAAATCCTGAAAATTAATAATATTGTTTTGATCAATATGAGCAGTCGATGAATTAGAAAAACTAATATTTATAAAAGGACTTCTTTCTTTTTGAGAGTGAATCCTTAAAAGGCATACCTTTTAACCATGTTAATGATCCTAAGAGATGCAAGGCCCCTTGGTTTCTTAACTTCAATGTAGTTATTTATTATAGAAAAATGCATTTAAAAATAATTATGAATGCATCTAAAGTGATTTTAAAAAAATCCATGAAAAGATAAAAGGTTATCATACTTGATTTTTCACTATAATAAGCCGGCAAATATACAAAACATAAGTTATTGCAACATCATATTAATCGAAGAATGAAACAATGCATTGAAGATAAGACGAAAATGTGTTCCAATAATGTAAGTAAAACTAAAAAGCAAGTGGAAAATGGTTCACCCCTGTAAAATATGTAAGGTAAAGAAAACCCACAAAAAAAAAAAAAAAAAAAAAAAATATATATATATATATATATATATATATATATATATATATATATATATATATATATTATACAAACATAACTTCATAGTAGTAGCTTTTCGCCACAACAAAAGATTCGATTTTCTCTCTAAACAATTCAGAAAATACTCACCCTCTTCACTAGATTTCATAATTTATACCTGCTGTTTAATTCATTTCAGCGAACAACTACACTCAACTTAATAAATGAACTACAACAATTTCAATCAAATCATACACATTTTGGAGATAAGTACAATTAACTGTATTGAACACACAAACAACCCATTCCCATCTAATTTTCCAAATGATTCAGCTTCTAAATGATAGCTTAATATAATTTGAAGTATTAAACTCTTAAATAAAATGGTAGAAATTTATAAAATAGGTTGTTTATAGTAGAATGTGACTATTGAAAATTTGATACCTTTTTTTTGAGTAATTTACACTCTAGTCTCTAGCCACTAATTAGTATAAATTGTGGATATATACATCAACAACTCCTCTTTCAAAAGTTTTATTTTTATTTTTCCTACAAGTATGTTGATGTTTATGTTAGCTTAATATCCAACTAGAGTAAAAATTAGATAAATCCTCCATCAACTTGGAGATTATGTTTCTTAATTTACAAATTATATTCTACCTGAGATGAGTGTTGCTGTACAAACTCTGTATGACCTTGTCCAAATAAGTTCCATGTGCTGGCAACGATAGCTACACCCGATTTAAAAGACATCTATGATAATCTTGTCAAATTCATGTATTATATCAGCATATTTGTTGTCTCCTAAGATAAATAAACATATTATTTCTTCATTACATATTGTTCTATGCACTTTCTCCTTATCAACTACACTAGCTATTACAGGCGAGAGATAAATCATTTATATTATCAAATCTTTTGCTTCATTCTCAGAATTGAAACTTGGCTTTAAGTCCTATTTATTATAATTATTGCTCCCTCCATCTCGTTTCAATGTTTACGTTTATTTTTTGCACGTTGATTAAGGAGTATAATATTTTAATAGATAGTGAGTGGAAAAATATAATATTTAATGTAAAATTGGTAGGTGTATTAGTGTTGGATGATATATTAGTTGTTTTAGGTGGGTCACATATTCCACAAAGAAAAATGTAAATATTGAAATGAGACGCGCAAAATAGAAATGTAAACATTAAAACAGGACGGAGGAAGTATGTATTTTCCTTTTACCATTAAAAAAAGAGTAATAGAAATACAAATTAGGTCCTACTCTTAACTTGGTACCTCCAATGTTGTTTTTCTCTATGTGCATTAAATTGTCATTAGAAGCTCATCAGCATTTTAATGAAAATAAATAGGAAAATAGAAGTAAACCTGATATTAACATCAATTGAATCTTCCATTTCCTTTACAGAATCTAGAAGCCTCTCCATTTGACCATGATAGGATTCTCATCAGCCAAATCACGTAATAATTCAAATAACATATACCATGAGAAATAATTACGTCAATATTCAAGAAAAAATCACTGTACAATGAAACAAAGTCAGTCACCTTTCAAAAAATATTAATAATTGACTCAACAATAAAAGTTAAAATGCTAAGTCTGATCAGGAACAAATGGTAGAAAGTAGCACTAAAAGTTAGGACAAAGGAACACAATTATAGGCATTTAGCAAGACTATAATTAGAGAAAGTAAAATGTTTTATAAGTTCCAGAGGAACTGTTTATCCATGATGACCCAGCCAGACTAACACTTCCATTATATTTGTAGTTAGCTAATGTTTAGTTGCTTTCTCAAAATGTGCAATTTTTAGCGGACACCATTGAACTACACTTGAGTCATTTGTTCCAAATCAACAATTTAAATTAGGATTAGGGAACATAATAATGTGAATAACACTACTTAAAACTTATTATTGTAAGTATAAGTGGAACATCCTTTTCTGTTACTTTCCAACCAAATTATGAATTAGGTACAAAAAACCAAACTTTCATATATATTTAAGTCGCTCAGCTTTACCTTAATAAAGATTTGTTCAAATTTTCAATTGTCTAGCTAAATTGCAATTAGATATGAAAATTGAAATGGAATTGAATCGACAAAAAATTATCAAACAAGTAAAGGGATGGTTGAACGGTTAGTAAGAAGCAACAAAAAAGGAAATCAAAACACAGTAACATAACAGGTAGTTCTTTATCTCTAGATATTAGACCAAATACTTGCAGTCCAAATATTCAAGGTAAGTTAAAAACTAAAAGTAATGAAGTTAGTTCAGTCACATTTACAAAATAATAAAAAAATTTAACATTTACGAAACTACTAGATTTCAACGAGCAGAGTGGAGAAAGAGATAAACACAATCTCAGAATCATACTGACAAAACTTCTTGTTGTTAAACTAAAGTAAAGTGCATGCTTGTATTTACTGTTGGCTGAAACATAAATACTTTCTCAATTGTCAATAGTGTTATAATAAAAATATAATCTAAATTAAAATATTGTATTACTCTCGAGCTAATCCAACTCATCTAAGATTGCCAACATACAAAAATATCAAAATATAGAAATGAATTACAACCAGAATTTATTCAAATCTATTCTCTAAATGAACTAACAGGGAATAACAAAGATACAGAAGCCAATAAATTAATTATTATATGCCTCAAATGAATCACATATTTCAAATGCGTGGACAAAATAACATATATTAAATAGAAGAAACTCATTAGGCGAAAAATAATAAGCCTAGTGCATTACCTAAAACCAAACCTGAATCCACCAGTTCGATCTTGCTTGAAACAACGTATCCTTACTTAAAGACATTCTTCATCCATGAAATGGAACAAAAGTTTCATCCATTTTGGAAACTCTCAGATTCTTTTGTTCCACGATAATTGCTAGTCCAATATGGGAATTCTAACAATTTTTAAATGTCAAATTAGTAGAATTTATTTGTTAAATTCACACTCAAAGCAAAGAGAATAGGAGATACAGACAAGGAATAAAAGATTTACCTGAATGAAGAACCATTTGGTGGAATTGTTATAATGTGAGAAACTTCCCTTAAGTGTCGAGGACACTTTTGGAGGGATGTCCATGAAAGCGCCAAGAGACGTCCTTGACTTCGGAATCGATTGATGTTCAGTGGAGATTGAATATATTTGTGTACAAATACTCAAATAATTTCTCATCTCTCAGCAGCGAGCAGTTTATGGCCACTATCATCATCAATTTGAGAAATAAACGAGCAAATGAGCAATATAACCAGTATCAAATATAATTTAGGGAAAAATACTTCTACTGTGCATATTACCCCCAACAAATGACACCACATGAAGCTCATTATTCATGTAAGCTACAATTAGGTCTTGTTTGATTTTGGCGGAAATTTTCAAGTTTGGCGCATTTCCTTTTCACTTTGCCGCTGATTTTGCTTTTCGTCCAATAATATTTAGTTGCTTCTTGGTTATTTTTTCGAACTTATTAATATTATCATTTAAAAATATGATATTTCTTTCAAAATACTGAATATTGTGTTGTTGTGCTTAAAATTTTTTGTATGCTTTTTATTCTAAATACGTTGCACATCAATTGAGTTATTCTATGATAAATAGTTAAATAAATATTTGAAATTTAATTAATCACCATCTCAAAAAGAAATAGAAACATAATATTTAAAAAAGAAATACTATTTAATAAGAAAAATTAATTAGGAGTAAATAAGAAAAATTAAAAAATTTAAAAAATGAATAATTAAAACAATCGTCATTAACTTAGGACACGACACGTAAATAATAAAAAAAACTCTGTTATAGTAACTAGTACGAAGCCCGCGTAACACGCAGAATATTCGAATTTTTTTAAGGAATCAGCTATTCGTATATTTAAATTTACTAAACGTATTAAACAAATAATTAAATTAAAATACTCCCTCCATCCGTCACAATGGATGCCATTTGCTTTCTGGCACGTGGATTAAGGAGTATTATTAATTATTGTGTAGTGGATAATTGCATTAGTGGAGGTATGGGTCCCATTTTTTAGTTGTATTAGTGGGTGTGTGGGTCTCATTTTTTAGTTGTATTAGTGGGTGTGTGGGTCCCATATATGTAAAAAAGGAAATGAGACCCTTGGGATGGACGCCCAAAATGGAAAAATAGGACTCATTGGAGCAGACGGAGGGAGTATTCAAAATTAATAATATATAAATATTTTAATAATTAAGATTTTATATTGTGTTCGGTTGTAGTACCCGAAAGATGTATTCGATTTCATATTGTGTTCGATTATAATACCCGAACGATATGGTGTATTTGGTTGGACTATTCGAAAGATGTATTCGGTTGAGAAATTTAATGGTCCTCGAAAGATGTATTCACTTTTATTATAAAATTTTATCGATTAATTTTCATTTATATTATAAATTATTCATAAAATAATATTATCACTTTTTGTTAATTGAGTATCACTTTCTATTATAGAAATGATTTCTTTTTATACTTAAGACATAAGCCCTCACCTGAGACGGTCTTACACTATAAAATTTGTGTGTGTGTGTATACTCCTTCCGTTCCCTTGAAACGTAACCGTTTATTTTTTGCACGTGGATTAAGGAGTATAATAATTTAATGTATTTTGAGGTGAGAGAAATAATATTTTAAAGTGTAGTGGCTAGTTGTATAAGTGTTGAGTGTGGGGCCATGAGAGGTCACATCAATCTAAAAATGAAAATTGATTCTTTGTAATGGAACAGACCAAAATGGTAAAATGGATACATATCAAGGGGACAGAGGGAGTATATATAATTGGTGTACCTGCGGGTATTGAGGTATTATCAGTACCCATTCCAAACCCTAATGAGATTTTCACAACTATCTGTATCCATCCTAAATCCGTTCACAACTATCCATACCCGCCCTATTAAGATTTGGATAGAACGAGTACTTGAAAATGCCCATGTCATTACCATCCCTGACTATTATCGTTTAATAATAAAATTAATAAATGCATATAACAATTATAAATTTTTGTATAATTAAGGATAAAATATTTAATATAATAAAATAAATATAAAATAAATAATTAACGATAAAAAAATATGAAAATTAATTAATATTAAATTAAAAATTATTTTTTTTCATGAAATTCCTTATTTAGGATTTCATAATTAACTAAATTTTTTAAACTTAAAAATTCTAAGGATAAATAGATGAAATATATTAAATAATTTCTTATTACTTCTAAAAATATTTTATTTATTAATATATTTTTTTAAAGAATATTTTAAAATATACAATTTTTTATTAAACTTAAGAATCTATTTCTCCAATCATATATTATTGGAAATATGATTTCAAATTAAAGATCATGAAAAGACAATTAATTTGATATAATTTTTATATAAATCTGATTTAAAAATAAAAAGTTAAAAACACTTAAAGTTTTAGGTAAATTTTAAATAAAATAAAGAAAAATAAAATATTTTGATTGATTGTTTAAAATAAAGTAACTATATTATCTTCTCTTCTGAGCAAGTTTAACATCAAAAAATAAAAAAAAATCTATAAAAATGACACATCATGCCAAAATTGTTTCCATGATGCCACCTAATAAATGTAAAACCCTCCTTTAGTTTATATACCTCCTTTAATTTATATATATATATATATATATATATATATATATATATATATATATATATATATATATATATATATATATATATATATATATATATATATATATATATATATATATATATATTAAATATTTAATAAAATATATTATTATTATTATTTTACTATTGTTAAAATTACCCCCTAAATATATATAATCATGAGATGTTGTGCAAGTGAGATGTATTGTAAGATGCACAATCCAAATTTATTATTTTATTCACTATTTAAGTATGATTTTTAGATTAAAAAAAATTATTCTAAGATAGTTAAAGTATATAGTAATTTATTAAAATTTGATATTTAATTTATTAATATATATTTTTATTTATTAATTTACATTGTTAAACATTAATATTAAAAAATTTTGGGCAGTCATGTGTGAGACTATCTCATGGTAAGACCATTTTATACTTTCGTAATTAGTTATTACTTTTTATTAAAAATTTAATACTTCTTTTTTTTAATATTATCACTTTTTATTTATACTATAAATTATTCATGAAACAGTTCACTAAACTATTATAATACTTCGCCAATTAAGTATTACATTTACATTAAAATATTATAACTTTTTATTCGTTTCATGAAAATTATTTAGTAAAACAGTCGCACACAAGTGTTTGCTAAATTCTGAACTTTTAAATATTTTAACATTAAAATTTAAGAATTTAAATTTGTAGAAAAATGATATAACCTTTTTTTCAAAAATATACACATGGATGTGAAATCACTATAAATATTTATCACTATGTAAATTTTAAAATAAAAGTAAAGAATTGTTTGAGGATAAACGGAAAAATTCGTATTCTAAAAGTTATATCAAATTGGAATTGCTCTTATATGTTGGTTAGACATGTGATGAAGTACAATATAATTTGTTAATTAAAATGTACTCCATCGTTACATTTAAATAACTACATCATTTAAAGATTAAAGAATATAAAATTTTAATCTGTAGTGAGTTGGTAAAAATATAATATTTTAATATACAATACATAATTCTACCAATATTGTATATAGACCCCATAAAAATATAATAATTATTTTATGTGGATCTTATTCTCAAAAGGAAAATGTAACTCTTTTAGTGAGACGCTTTAATTAGTAAAAGATAATAATTCCCTTTTATTTATAATCATATTTGTGACAATAAAAATAAAAATTGGTAAATAATCATATTTGTAAAAATAAAAATAAAGATTGAATTTGTGTCCATGGACAAGTACATAAGAGTATTATGAATTTATTTGATCTGATCTAATCACTTTAGGTCCGTCAATAATTAAATAAAAAAAATATCATCAGAAAAAGAAAATTGATAATAAAAAAATTTCTTATTATCAAATTCACAAAGATATGCTACTCATCACCTCAAAATTAAATGTTAGAAAGTAAAATATCTCACATTCGCGTACAATATGCTAAGTACTTAATTAAGTTTAAGAGATAAAATAATACCATAACAAACAAGTAAAAATAAATTAAGAAATAAAAATAATAAGATAACAAGCAGTAAACGTATTCTGAAGCGGCTATAACTCGTCACATCCTCCATAGTCCTTCATCAGCGTGGTTAAGGAAAATAAAGGCGCGGGTGATAGTTTCGAAAAAATTTTGAACGGGTTATTTTTTTTAGATTTGAGGTTTGAATTCCCTTTCATTTCATGTGAAGAAGCCCTAGATTATTGAAAATCCAAATTATAGCTCATGTGGCTGAACACCACCTATACCTAATTGATTATAGGGGGAGAAAAATAAAAGAGGGAAATAAAAGAGCCAAATTTTCGCTCTTTTAATGAGAGGCATCTCCCCCTAATATATCAACGAGAGGATTTTATGATTTTAATGAGAGGATTATTAATTCCCTCATTAACATTTATGTAAATTATTTCATAAATATAAAAAATGGTCTTTAATGACACGTTACATAAATTTCAGGCCAATTCTTATATGACTTGGGTAATGTATAACCCAAACATATAAGAGTCGTTAGATATAAGTATTACGGTTAGATGAAAAAAATACTTTTTTAAAATTGATTTTCTATCCAAGTAGTCGGTAATAATTCATATCCCTTTATCACATACACATAAGAGGTGGTTAACTTGATCATACGTGACCCAATTAAAAAGTATTATATTTGTTAAATAGAATTTTTACTTTATAATCATTTTATATATTTTATTTTATAATTTATTATCGTACGTTTATATCTTTTTTGACAAGCATCTTTTACATTTAAGAAAAATAATAAAAATTAAAATTAAGAATTCAAATATTAAAAGTACGTAAGCAAATTCTACGGACAAAAATTTCATATAATAATAGTATAATTTAAAATACTAATCAATTATTACAAAATAAATTTAATATTAAAAATATTATTTTAAATAAATATATTATTATGACCGATTAAAAAATAAAGTAATACTAAATAAAAAAATAAGAAAAGTATTAATTACCACGGTAAACAACAATATTGTTCATTCGCATAAAATTAGGATACACAATAAGATAATGAATAAAAATAAATAAATAGGCGATGTGGCAATGATTAAAAAATCATATAAAACCGACGATAACCGGTAATAATTTGGATAATAGGTGACATATGTCACCTAAGTAATTCCCTAAATTTCATAAATATAAAAAAATAGTCTTTAATGACAAGTTTTTGCTCCTGTCATAAATTTTTTTTATTATTGACCCATTTTCTTGTAGTGATAAGTAAATGATATAAACAAATATTTTGTGCTAAATGATATACACTTTAATTAATAAGAATATAATTTTTAATTGAAAAGATTATTTGAAATATGAATAATATAAATAAATATTTTAATTCGGAAATACTCCCTCCGTCGCCCAAAGTACTTCACGTATTGTTGTGCGCGGAGTTTAAGAAATTTTTTTTTATTTTATGTATAAAGTAAGAAAGAGAAGAAGTATTTAAATTAATTTAATGAAAAAAGTGTGTAAAGTTATTGGAATTTGTGAAAAATTTAGTATTATGTTGGAATGTGTGTAAAAAGTTGGTATTGTTATAGTGTACTTTTTACCATTCTTAGTAAAAGCAAAGTGTGAAATACTTTGTGGGACGGATGAAAAAGGAAAGTGTGAAATACTTTGGGGGACGAAGGGAGTATATATTTTAATAAGAAAATCAAGGGTATACATTTTTTATATTAAAGAGTATATCATTTAAGAGTTAATATTGGGTGCAGGGTGCAAGGGTGCACTCATATGTGTATAACTTGATTAGGTCTTGCGTGAGACCGTCCGACGTGAGATCATTGTTCACTTTCGTTATAAAATTTATCACTTTTTATTTATACTATAAATTATTCATGAAATAGCATTATCACTTTTCATTAATTTATTATCACTTTTCTTTATATAAGTTATCACTTTCTGTCCCACGTGAGACGGTCTTGCGTGAGACCGTCCCACGTGAGATCATTTTTCACTTTCGTTATAAAATGTTATTACTTTTATTTATACTATAAATTGTTCATGAAATAGCATTATCACTTTTCATTAATTTATTATCACTTTCCTTTATAAAAGTTATCATTTTATGTCCGTCTCACATAAGACTTTATGTGAGACAGTCTTATACAAATCTTTGTCGTATAACTTTTTATTCTATTTTGTATACTACACGTTATTTTATTTTGGATTAATTATACTAAAAGTCCTAACCTTTTTTCGAATTTCAAATTAGTCCAAACTTTTTAATATTTACGAATAAAATATCGAACTTTAGGCCAATTTACAAATTAAGTTACCGGCAGCAAGAGACTACCCGGATCGTGACACGCCACAAAAAATAAAAAATTAAATAAAAATTCTAGATGGTCAGCTTTAAAACATATCTTCTTCTTCTACAAGTCCCGGCAGATGTGCTTGGAAAGAGCAACTCACTCCTCAATCCTCCTTTGGTTCTTCTTTTACTCTTCATCTCCGCCGTCGCGCAACCACCACCTTCCTCGCCACCTCCGCCTCAATCCTTATTCAACGCTGCCGAGACTCTAGCCAGTTCAGGATTCACTTCTATGTCCCTAACCCTCCAACTCAACGCTCCCACGGTCCCCATCTCCTCCACCTCCCTCACTATATTCTCGCGCTGGACTCCGCATTTTCCTCTACCGGCCAGCCCTCACTCACCCTCCTCCTCCTCCATTTTGTCTCCTCTCTCTCTTTTCCCGGCATCACTCCTCTCCTTCCCCTTCTCCACCACAATTCCATCTCTCTCCCCCTCCAAGCACCTCACTGTAACCTCCACCCAACCAGGAAAAATATCCATAAACACGTCGCAGTCTCCGAAATCCCCATCTTCGACGACGGCTTCGTCATTGTCTACATAATCGACAATTTCTTGGATTTGAACTTCGCTCTTTCAGCGGCGAATTCGACGAGGAATTTCCCTATATCTGAAATCCAGTGCCTGAAATTGGAACCGATCTCTCATTTTAGAGAGGCTTCCGGAGTGTTGAAGTCGAGAGGACACTCGATCATGGCCGCATTTCTGGAGCTGCAGCTTTTGGGATTTTTCCAACACCAGCTATTCACAGAGAAGCTTGGAATCTATGTGGTATTGTGATTGTAGGTTCATCATATCAGATTTGATTTGATGAATTGTGATGGACTGATGGTAGATTGAATATTATTAATTTCTGATATTAAAAAAAAAAAAGTAAAACAAGACGAGGACGTTTATATGCACGTGGAAGACAACATGGACAAAAGAGTGACACGTCAGCCACCAGGTAAGCCTCCAGCTACCAGGTGGCTAAATTTGCAAAATGGATTTAAGGTGGAGAACTTATTTGTAAATATTGAAAAGTTTGGATTATTTAGAATTCGCGAAAAATTAGGATTTTTGGTGTAATTAATCCTTTTATTTTTTATTTACATGTTTCTTAATAATTATATACTTTTTTCACAAGCTATAGAGTCTGATAAGGATGAGGATACTGAAAAATAGGATGAGCCGATACCTGACTTTGAAGAATTCGAGCCATTATTTGATTTCGAAGAGGATGATTCATTTTCTATTGAAGAAGATGATGAGCTATATGAGAATGAAATGGACTATGATAGTGATTAAATAAATTAGATCCAAACATTTTTTAATATTGTTAATTTTTCTTTTATTAATATATGGAAATTTGAAAATTAGATAATTTCACTTGAAATTTTAAGTATTAGTATTAGTTTATCATTATTACTAACATATTTTTATTTAATTTTCATAATATAAAATTTTTATATGTTTATTATTTTTTCTTATTTAAAAAATTAATTCTACTTAATAGTTCGTACTTTAATTCAAAATTTTTAACATTTCACTATATTTATCCTATATTTTAATTATTTTATTATTATTAAGGAATACAAAGTCTTTTATTAGCGGCGTTTATATTTGTGAGATAGGTTGATTTATTAAAGTATGATAAATAAATTATAAAGTAAATATATTATTAAATTGTTATTTTCTCAACTATTAATTTAAGGGAATCTCTATTGTGAGATGTATTTTTGTGAGACGTGTCGATCTATTATTAAAGTATGCTTATTATATAGGGAAATATACTTATTTGTAGCTAAAGCATTTCAATAATAAATCATATTATAATACCAAAAATCATAATTTAATGCATCATTCATCGTACATTAGAAAAACATATTTTAAAAATTATTAAATATATTTTATCTATATAATAAAAATATTTTAACATGTCTTACAAATCGTTTCACATTAGTAACATATCTTTATTGGTCAATACCCACACTATTTACCAGCTAATTTACTTATTTAAGTTAGTTTTTGATTTTGCGTTTGTAATTGTATGAAGTGAAATAGGAGGTGATGGCTACTATCTTAATTATTGTTATTTATTTTATTTTATTTTTTCTTCTTTTAAAATTTTATAGTACTATATATATTTTTAAATTTGTAATTATATTTGAAAAAATATTACTCTCCTATCTCATAAAAAAAAGTTCTCATTTACTATTTTTGTTCATCGTATTATTTAAACCTAAATAAAATAAGAAAATAGCAGATTAACTATAAATACAATTTATACACTTTAAATTAAAAAATTCACACATTTTCAATTATAATATAATTTACTTTATAATTACCAATTACATAAACATAACAAACTATGAAATAAAAAAGAATTTAAAAAAAAAAAATTCGTATCTACAATAACTGTGAGAGTAAGTTTGGTGTAAACCACATTCACGTATATACACTATTTTTTTTAACAAATTACTCTATATTAAATAAAAAAATTATTTTATAAGAGTTATATTTTTTATTCAGAAAACTAATAATTCATCTTTTTAAATAACAATTTTTAATATACTAAAAAGTAATAAAAGGATTAGGGTGCAATAAATTGAAATGTGTAATATTTTTTATTTAGAAAAAATATAATTTATTTCTCTAAATAGTACTCCCTCCATCCCAACTTCAACTTCACACTTTCCTTTTTGTCCGTCCCAAATTCAACTTCACACTTCCATAAAAGGAAAAAACAACAAACTAATATCCCTCTAACATACTTTAATTTCAAATTTGTCATCACATTTTTAACACACGTAACATACTTTATCATTTATTTATTACCCAAAAATACCATATTACTCTCAAAAGTAAATCAAAAAGTGAATTTTCTTAAATTCCGTATTTACAATAAACGTGAACTTGAATTTGAGACGTAGGGAGTAATTTTTTATGTACCAAATTTTTCTAAAAAATTGTTTTAGACTTAATTTTACAGTTTAATATTAATAAATTATATTAAAAATGTGTAATAATTTTGAAATTAAAATGTATAGTTGTGTTGTTGGATTATTTTTATTTCCTTATTTTGAGGTAAATTTATTTATGAGATGAATAAATAGTTAATGTGATTTTTTCTTTTAAGTGGAATGAGTAATATTTTTTAAAGATAATAATTAATTCTAAAAAGAATATAGTACTAATGAAAATTTAAAACTAACGTGGAAGATCAAGAACTTGATTAGTGGAAGTATATGTCAATATGTTATTAGGCTTGATTATTTAGCACCTATTTACTTTATAACAAAGACTCTAGGCATTCCTCTACGCATCCTTTATTTGGTTGTTAGGTTTAAGAAAGTCTAGATTTAAAGTTAGAATTCGCTCTAGGTTTTTATTAAATGTTCTACTAGGGTTAAGTCTTGCTATAATACATTACCTTTAGCATTTATATATTATAAACTTGTTTATTATATTATTTTTATTTTATCATTTTTCCACTGCAGCCTTTTGTGTGCTGGTATATAATTGTGTTTCCCGCTCTTGGTAGAGAGTACTTCGTTGTGTTGGTTTTGCTTGCTAGTGGTGGGTTTTATGCAGCTATTTATCCCTAGTTAAATGAGTTAAAATCATTTTTCGTCCCATAACAATATGAAATTTTTGATTCTGTCCCAAAAAAAATATCATTTTCAATTTAGTCCCATAACTTTCTATATTGGCCAATTTTGGTCCCAAAATCACCGGAATTCAGCACGTGCACCTCACGTGACCCCTCAATTTGGGGCTTTCCGGCGATTTGGGACCAAAATCGGCCAATATTGGGAGTTACGGGACTAAATTGAAAATGATATCTTTTTTGGGACAAAATCAAAAATATATATTGTTATGGGACCAAAAGTGATTTTAACTCCATTTAATTTTTTATTTAAATTCTTAGCACAATTTATATATATATATATATATATATATATATATATATATATATATATATATTATGACGACTTGATTTTTAGTTTAGGTCTTAAAATAAGACCTAATTTTATAAGTGTTTCAAATTAAGATATAAATTTAGTTTCTTTTCTCAAATTAAGGCCTGATTTTTTATATTTGTTATTTTTTATCATTTTAAGACTTACCATGAAATTTATATTTTCATTTCAAGTCATACAAAAAAAATTTAAAAATATTATTATACACCTTCAAATCAAATCATAAAATTAAATATGTTATTTTTATTAATATCTTATATTAATTTATAAAATATATTCAATTCGGAAAAAAATAAAATTACGACAAGCCTTAATTTGAGAAAAAAGGTAAAATTGAGCCTTGAAATGAGACATTTCTTAAATGAAAATTAAAATTGAGACCTAACTTAAAAATTGGATCCTTACATGAAAATTTTCATATATATATATATATATATATATATATATATATATATATATATATATATATATATATATATATATATATATATATATATAAACTATTCTTTATCTAGATTTTTAGTATTTAAAAAGTATTCATCTCATATAATATAATCTAAATAATAATATAATATAAAAATTATGTTCTCATAGTACAAAATTCATCTCTCATATTAATTTAAGTTTTAATCCTCAATTTCATATCTTGACATGGTCTCATAGGGTATATATCCTATATAATTTAATTTTATATATTAAAAAATGATAAAACATCAAAGGTAATAGAATAAATAGAAACTACTAATATTTTATAAAAAAAATCGAAGGTAGTATATTTTTAGGGTTCAACTATTAAATTAAAATCATTTTTCGTCCCATAACAATATGAAATTTTTGATTCTATCCCAAAAAAGATATCATTTTCAATTTAGTCCCATAACTTTCTATATTGGCCAATTTTGGTCCCAAATCGCCGGAAAGCCCCAAATTGAGGGGTCACGTGAGGTGCACGTGCTGAATTCCGGTGATTTTGGGACCAAAATTGGCCAATATAGAAAGTTATGAGACTAAATTGAAAATGATATTTTTTTTAGGACATAATCAAAAATTTTATATTGTTATGGGACGAAAAATGATTTTAACTCTAGTTAAATTTTGTTTGGTTTGGTTTTGTTTTTCTTAGCTGTAGGGTAGGTGATTTTCTATAAAGTTGTTTTATCCTCCTTTTGGTTTACTGTGATTGCTCGTTAGTTGCTGGTACTTTGGCCCTTTGGAAATGTTATCCTAGTTCACTGGAATATCTGCTTCGTAGTTTAGTTGCTGGTACGTGCTGGAATTAATATGCATAATTTTGGTTTTTTTTTTCTAGCCAATTTTCCTGGTAGTTTTGTTGAACCTATTTTGAGGAATTGATCTAGTGGTGCTTGAGATTTCATTAACACTGCAAAACTTCAAGCCCAAGATCCAAACCCTTTTAAGCCCAACTTCTAAAGCCCAATAAGAAAACTCCTACGCAGCGTGAAATAGAGAGGATAGGAGATCTGATTTATTTTCTTTTAAGATTGCAGAATATCTCCAAATCCTGTCTTCATATTATCACTCCACAAAATTAGGACAAGATTTCATCTATCAATCTTTTCTATTCTTTGCTTCGCTGCATACGTTATTACTCCCACGTTATATTTTTCCTCCTATTCTTTCCACAGCAATAGCAGCGACGCAAATCATCTCTCTCAAGGTAAAAACCTCTTCTCACTTTTCCTCCAAGAACAGATCGTTCTCTTTACGATTCCAGCCATACACTCAATTCTTTTCCTTCTTAATCAACCAAGACCCTGTTCTTTTCTTTCCATTCAAAAGGAAATATTTTCAGAAATCGTTTCAAAAACTTAATCACGTTTCTGTCCTATAACTTGCAGAATTTAGTTCTTACCAAGATTTAGAAATACGTTTTTGATCGTTCTCCTTTTTCAATTGCTGAGTATAGGCTGCGAGGGTAGGACGAGTTGAAAGCAATCGAAGGTTTCGTGTTGCTAGATCAAGTGTTTAAGGTGGGATTTAATTATGTGTTATTTATTTATTTAAAACCCTACATGATGTGATTATACATGAACATGCTATGTTATCCATGAATTATTAAGTACAAATCAAGGGTATTGAATCGCGATGCTTGCCAACATGGGTATTGAACCGAAAGGTGCTTACCAACATGGGTATTGAACCGAAAGGTGCTTACCAACATGATATTATATTTCAAGATACAAGTGTAAGAATTTCAATTTCACTCGTAATAGTGTTTGAATGATGAGTGGTGCATAATTTTATTTCACTGAGCTTGTGGTTGCTCACCCCTCCAATTACCCCCTTTTCAGGTTAGCGTGGCGGTAGCGTACGAACGGGGACGTGTGGGCAAGAGGAGACTCAATAAAATTTTAAATAAAAAAGTAATGCGTACACTGCATACTTATAAATTTTTATTCGAAAGTATTTCGTATATTGGAGTTCTTGGTATACTATGTTGACATGGGTTTTGAGTCGATTTTGTGTAGTGGAATCTTACGATCGTCGGGGTTGTTGCGATAAATTAATGTCATGTGTTTTTTTTGATTTGTCGCATTACATTTGTACATTGAGTGTTGTGTGTGAGTGTCTTATAGACTGTATATTTTCCATGTTTAATCAGAATGCATGTCCACCAATCACTTTTTAAAACATTAATTCCTGATGCTTTAATTTTGTGAGGGGAAACATACTGTGGTTTAGAGCTATGTTTTCAAAATTTATAAAGTGGCAATATTTTATTTTCTAAATTAGAGATAGTGGAAGTCCAATTCTTTTCCAATTTCTTGATTGGGTAGAAATTGGTTTTGTTGCAACTCATTATAAATTAATATTTAGAAGCCAGTTTTTGTTTATGACTATTAAAAAGGTTCAATGTTTCAGAATTATGGAGTCTTTATTAAAAATACGGTCATAAGTTTCCTTTCTATCTCATTAGCCCAATCTGTTAGTTATTTGCTTAAAGTCGTATTTTCATTAATTATTTTTATAAATTTGCAAGTGTTAAGTTTTATTTTAGAAATTTGACAAGTCATGTATGTTTTATATGTTATAAATTTGAAATAAACTTGGGTCCCTTTTTCTTCAAAGGCTTTTGCTAAATACTCTATTTAAAATAAAGTTGCAAGAACTTATGGGACTTGTCCCCTATTTTAAATCTTTAATCTTTGATGCTCATTCTTTAATTTATGCAATAATTAACGTATTTTTTTTATCATGCCCTATTTAATGCTCTATTTATGAAATAAAACGGGAATTTCTCTATTTTGAAAATTGGGGTGTGACAGATTGGTATCAGAGCAGGTATGCGATTCTGCATACTTGTTCAAAAAAAAATTTATTTTTATTCTATCTTCCGCATGATGCATATGTAAATGATTCATTTGCTATGAAAATATACATGTACAATTTTAAATAATTAAGTCTCTTGCTACGCATCCACCGAGTACGACGCCCACGCCAAACAAGGTATGAAAGATTTAAAATTTGCAATTATGTTTACATGTGAAATTATGTGCAAGTTAGGTTTTATTATTCCATGTGAATAAATTTATGAATTACTATGCAAGATAGTTTGTTCTTACATGATAAGTGGAACTGTGTTATGGTAGATGAACAATTTAGCTAGACAACAAGCTTACAGAAATTATCAGCGCGATCCGCGCCATGATTTGGCAACACACATTGCTATAATGCTGCAAGAATGGAGAGAAGTTCGAGGTTATGGAGACGGAATTACTAACTATTGGGCTTGTATGAAACTGATTAACACTCTACCCCTGGCATGGAGGGAGACCGCCTATCCCATTTTCACGGCCGGGCTGCGACATAATATGACTCAAGAGGTTCCACGAACAAGCTATCCTGTGTTCACTGCTCAGTTGTTCGAGAGGGTGGTCCGCTTCCAACCACCACCTCCTGGACACATCGTAGATGCTCAGGAGAATGCTTTGACCGATGGATTATATGGAATTCCTGATGAAGAAGAACCTGAAGAAGACCCTGAAGAGGATCCTGAGGAGAATGTTGAATAAATTCATGCCAGCAATTAATTTAGCTTCAGTATTATTTATCAATAACCTCACGATGGGACATTTGACTTTTACTTTTAGTATTTGACATCTATGATATTCATTTTGAGACGATTCTCTATTTACGACACGAATGGAATCATTATTATTATTATTAGTTTCCCTTCTAATTAAGTGCTTCCATCATTTAATTGTTTTGTAGACATGTTATGACATGCCTTATTATTATGATTACTGATCATCATCCTGAGCTAGTATTAAATACTTTGTATTGATGATTGAAGGATGCCTCCGAGAAGAGCGCCTCAGGTTAACAACGTTCAGGTCAACGACAACCAAGCAAACAATAACCAAGCAAATGAGAATCAGGTGAATAACAATCCGCAACCAGCAGTGAATGAAGAAGCTTATGCCAGGGTGATGCAGCAGTTCCGGTCCTACACGCCGCCTATCTTCAAGGGACGTGAGGGACCTGAGTATGTGGAAGAGTGGTTGAGATCACTCGAAAAGACTTTCCGCTCCATGAGGTGCAACGATCGTTTCCGCGTCTACTGTGCGCAATACCAATTCGCAGAAGATGCAGATCATTGGTGGGATTCATACTGGAGGATGAGACCTGATGAGGACCCTGAAGCTATCACATGGGAGGCATTTAAGAGGATAGTGCTGGAGAACTACTATCCGCGGACCCACCGAGCTAAAGTAGAGCGCGAGTTCTACGATTTCAAGCAAGGAATTCAGACAGTGGTGGAATACGAGCGACGATTCAATCAAATGAGTCGGGCAGCACCACAGCTAGTAGATACTGAAGAGAAACGAGCTCAAAAGTTGGTGGACGGCCTGCGCCAAGACATACAGGATGCTATGGCTTCTCTGCCTGAGATGGGATATGCTGATACGTTTCAGAGGGCTCAAAAGATAGAAGCTTGTTTTGAGAGGGGACGTGCTAATCGTAGGTCGATGGAGAACTCAGGCAAAAGAAAGTGGGAGACCTCCAGCTCTGGAAGGAACAACAACAACAAACAGCCAATGGCCAACACTAATCCGCCCCCAAATGCTCAGAACGCAAAACCGCTTTGCCCAAAATGTGAGAAGAGACATGATGGTGAATGCCTTAGAGGTCAGGGAAGATGCTTCAGATGCCACGAGTTCGGACATAGAATTCAAGATTGCACCAAACCACGTAACTATGTGCCGGATCGAAGGGGACCGCCTGCAAGAGGAAATCAAAGGCAAGCTACCGGAGGTCAAGGAAGAGTCTTCGCCATGAACCAGAATGAAGAGGATAAGGAACAAGGAGTCACTACAGGTACTTTATCAGTGGGTAACTCCCGAGCTTTTACATTGTTTGATACGGGTGCATCACATTCTTTCATATCTGCTAAGTATTGTCGTAAGATTTGTTGCGAACTAATCAAGAGTGACGAGCCTCTTGAGATTAGTCTGCCTTCGGGAGAAAAGATTCTCACGCATTTATTAGTGGATAGCCTCGACGTATACATTGAAGGAATCAACTTTAGCGCCAAACCCTACGTTATGGACATGCATGGGTTCGATTTGATACTAGGAATGGACTGGCTTACACGCCATCAAGCCATCTTCAGGTGCAAGGAGCGAGAAGTGATCCTAACGGTACCAGAATCCAAGGAAGAAATCGTCCACAAGATCAAAAGTGGTGTGATACCCCGAGTTTTGTCTGCTGCGAAAGCAGCAAAGATGCTTAAGAAGAAGTCGTGTCAAGGATACTTAGTGAACATTGTGGACTCTAAGATCTCGGAAGTCTCACCCAGTAACATACCAGTAGTGCGAGACTTTCTAGATGTTTTTCCGGAGGAATTGCCAGGGATACCACCGAACCGCCAAGTAGAATTTTCGATAGACCTACTTCCTGGATCAGCACCAGTTTCCAAGGCCCCTTACAGAATGGCACCCATGGAACTACAAGAGCTGAAGATTCAACTACAAGAGCTTCTGAACTTGGGATTTATTCGCCCAAGCGTATCACCATGGGGAGCACCGGTTCTATTTGTCAAGAAGAAGGACGGTTCGATGAGAATGTGTATTGATTACCGCGAGCTCAATCCACTGACAGTGAAGAACAAATATCCCTTACCGAGAATCGAAGACCTATTTGATCAACTTGAAGGAGCTAGTACCTTTTCCAAGATTGACTTGAGATCTGGATACCACCAGTTGAGGGTGAAGGAGACAGATATTTCTAAGACGGCTTTTAGGACTCGGTATGGACATTACGAGTTCGTTGTAATGCCATTTGGCTTAAGTAATGCACCTGCTGTGTTCATGGACCTAATGAATCGAGTTTTCCACCAGTATCTCGATCAGTTTGTCATAGTCTTCATTGATGACATTCTGGTCTACTCGAAGGACGAAACACAACATGAGGAACACTTGAGATTAGTATTTGAAACACTTCGCAAGGAGAAGCTGTACGCAAAGTTTAAGAAATGTGAATTTTGGTTGAACCAAGTCGCCTTTCTTGGACACGTGGTGACATCGCAAGGAATCGAGGTGGATCCATCGAAGATTGAAGCTGTGAATCAATGGAGGACGCCATCAAATGTACAAGAAATTCGAAGTTTCTTAGGACTAGCGGGCTATTACCGGAGGTTTATAGAAGGATTTTCAAAGATAGCTGGTCCTTTGACGCGCTTGACTCGAAAAGGCGAAAAGTTTGTTTGGTCTGAGAAGTGTGAAGAGAGTTTCCAAAAATTGAAGCATGACTTGACCACAGCACCAGTCTTGACGATACCTAATCCAAACGAAGAATTCACAGTCTACAGCGATGCATCAAAACAAGGACTTGGATGTGTTTTGATGCAACATGGGAAGGTTATTGCATACGCTTCCAGACAGTTGAGGCCGCATGAGGTGAACTACCCTACGCATGATTTGGAGTTGGCAGCAGTAGTGCATGCCTTGAAGATTTGGCGACACTACCTTTATGGGGGAAGATGTGTGATCTTCACGGACCACAAGAGTCTGAAATACCTTTTCACTCAAAAGGAGCTCAACATGAGACAGCGAAGATGGTTAGAATTGGTGAATGACTACGATTGCTCCATTGAGTACCATCCAGGTAAGGCTAACGTGGTAGCTGATGCATTGAGCCGAAAAACTAAAATGGAGCTTAGTAGTTTACATACCAAGCATGAGGAGTTGATCAAGGAATTCACCAAGATGCAAATCGAGTTGGTGACATCACCCCCCGGCACAAGAGCGATCATGGCGTCGTTAGATATTCTACCAAGTTTGAAAATGGAGATAAAGGGAGCTCAAGAACAAGATCACTTTTTGCAAGGAATGAGGAAGAATGCACAAGGAGGCGAATACAATGGCTTCAAGGTGGATGACGAGGGAGTGTTGACTCTAAACGGAAGAATATGTGTTCCAATGGTTGAAGAATTAAGAGAGAAGATTTTAGGAGAGGCACATGGAGCTCCATACACCGCTCATCCGGGAGGAACAAAGATGTATCAAGATTTGAAAGAGAGGTTTTGGTGGAGAAGTATGAAGCGAGATATTGGATATTTCGTTGAAAGATGTTTAACTTGCCAACAAGTTAAGATTGAACACCAGCGACCAGCCGGAAAGCTTAAACCACTCGAGATTCCCGAGTGGAAATGGGAGCAAATTGCCATGGATTTCGTTGTGGGACTACCAAGATCGTCAAAGGGAAACCACGCCATTTGGGTCATTGTTGATCGATTGACTAAATCGGCGCATTTTCTACCGGTGAAGATGACATTCAAGATGGAGCAGTTCGCTCAGTTATATGTTCAAGAAATAGTAAAGCTTCATGGTGTCCCAATTTCAATAGTGTCCGATAGAGATGCGCGCTTTACTTCAAGATTTTGGGAAAGTTTGCATAAGGCCATGGGAACAAGATTAAATTTCAGCACCGCCTATCATCCGCAAACCGATGGGCAATCCGAAAGAACAATCCAAATTTTAGAAGATATGTTAAGAGCATGCACACTCGATTTTGATGATGCATGGGAAAAGTTTCTACCTCTGGCCGAGTTTGCCTACAACAATAGTTATCAAGCGACCATCAAGATGGCCCCTATGAAGCGCTTTATGGAAGGAAGTGTAGATCACCATTATATTGGGACGATGTTGGTGAGAAGGTTGTCCTAGGCCCCAAAATGATAGAAGAAGCAGTGGACAAGATTAGAGTCATTCGAGAAAGAATTAAGTCTGCTCAAGATAGACAAAAGTCTTATGCTGATCAAAGAAGGAGAGATCTACAGTTTGAAATCGGAGAACATGTCTTCTTAAAGGTTGCACCCACGAAGGGTGTTATACGATTCGGGAGAAAGGGAAAGCTTAAGCCTCGTTTTGTCGGGCCATTTGAAATTCTTGCAAGAATTGGAGAACTAGCTTATCGCTTGGCTTTGCCGCCCGAATTGTCTACAGTTCATAATGTCTTTCATGTGTCAATGCTAAGGAAGTATATTCATGATCCAAGTCATGTGGTGAACTTCTCAACACTCAAGATTAGCAAGGACCTAACATACGAAGAAGAACCTGAGGCAGTCTTAGAAAGGAAGACCGTAAGAGCTCGAAATCATGACGTGCCATTCATTAGAGTGCAATGGAGCCAGCACACTCAAAATGAGGCTACATGGGAACGAGAGGATGAAATACAAGCCAAATACCCCTCTTTCGTCACGGGTAAGATTTATGTCTTTACGATTAGAATTTCGAGGACGAAATTATTTATTAGTAGGGAGGGATGTAACACTCCAAAACTTCAAGCCCAAGATCCAAACCCTTTTAAGCCCAACTTCTAAAGCCCAATAAGAAAACTCCTACGCAGCGTGAAATAGAGAGGATATGAGATCTGATTTATTTTCTTTTAAGATTGCAGAATATCTCCAAATCCTGTCTTCATATTATCACTCCACAAAATTAGGACAAGATTTTATCTATCAATCTTTTCTATTCTTTGCTTCGCTGCATACGTTATTACTCCCACGTTATATTTTTCCTCCTATTCTTTCCACAGCAATAGCAGCGACGCAAATCATCTCTCTCAAGGTAAAAACCTCTTCTCACTTTTCCTCCAAGAACAGATCGTTCTCTTTACGATTCCAGCCATACACTCAATTCTTTTCCTTCTTAATCAACCAAGACCCTGTTCTTTTCTTTCCATTCAAAAGGAAATATTTTCAGAAACCGTTTCAAAAACTTAATCACGTTTCTGTCCTATAACTTGCAGAATTTAGTTCTTACCAAGATTTAGAAATACGTTTTTGATCGTTCTCCTTTTTTAATTGCTGAGTATAGGCTGCGAGGGTAGGACGAGTTGAAAGCAATCGAAGGTTTCGTGTTGCTAGATCAAGTGTTTAAGGTGGGATTTAATTATGTGTTATTTATTTATTTAAAACCCTACATGATGTGATTATACATGAACATGCTATGTTATCCATGAATTATTAAGTACAAATCAAGGGTATTGAATCGCGATGCTTGCCAACATGGGTATTGAACCGAAAGGTGCTTACCAACATGGGTATTGAACCGAAAGGTGCTTACCAACATGATATTATATTTCAAGATACAAGTGTAAGAATTTCAATTTCACTCGTAATAGTGTTTGAATGATGAGTGGTGCATAATTTTATTTCACTGAGCTTGTGGTTGCTCACCCCTCCAATTACCCTCTTTTCAGGTTAGCGTGGCGGTAGCGTACGAACGGGGGCGTGTGGGCAAGAGGAGACTCAATAAAATTTTAAATAAAAAAGTAATGCGTACACTGCATACTTATAAATTTTTATTCGAAAGTATTTTGTATATTGGAGTTCTTGGTATACTATGTTGACATGGGTTTTGAGTCGATTTTGTGTAGTGGAATCTTACGATCGTCGGGGTTGTTGCGATAAATTAATGTCATGTGTTTTTTTTGATTTGTCGCATTACATTTGTACATTGAGTGTTGTGTGTGAGTGTCTTATAGACTGTATATTTTCCATGTTTAATCAGAATGCATGTCCACCAATCACCTTTTAAAACATTAATTCCTGATGCTTTAATTTTGTGAGGGGAAACATAATGTGGTTTAGAGCTATGTTTTCAAAATTTATAAAGTGGCAATATTTTGTTTTCTAAATTAGAGATAGTGGAAGTCCAATTCTTTTCCAATTTCTTGATTGGGGAGAAATTGATTTTGTTGCAACTCATTATAAATTAATATTTAGAAGCCAGTTTTTGTTTATGACTATTAAAAAGGTTCAATGTTTCAGAATTATGTAGTCTTTATTAAAAATACGGTCATAAGTTTCCTTTCTATCTCATTAGCCCAATCTGTTAGTTATTTGCTTAAAGTCGTATTTTCATTAATTATTTTTATAAATTTGCAAGTGTTAAGTTTTATTTTAGAAATTTGACAAGTCATGTATGTTTTATATGTTATAAATTTGAAATAAACTTGGGTCCCTTTTTCTTCAAAGGCTTTTGCTAAATACTCTATTTAAAATAAAGTTGCAAGAACTTATGGGACTTGTCCCCTATTTTAAATCTTTAATCTTTGATACTCATTCTTTAATTTATGCAATAATTAACGTATTTTTTTTATCATGCCCTATTTAATGCTCTATTTATGAAATAAAACGGGAATTTCTCTATTTTGAAAATTGGGGTGTGACAGATGCCATCCGTGTAGATGTCAAAGATCGAGAACCTGGAGCATGGTTGGAGTTTTAATTCCTGAAACTATCATATCTATACTCTTTTACAATTTGAAATATCTGCAATTACTTCTAGTATATCAAGTATTCTTATTCAATAATATAGGTTTCTAGAATTGAATGACATGTTTTGTTTGTCTAGATTTTGAGTCTTAATTTGCTTTTCACTGACTCTTAGTATGCTTCTTTGAGTGTTAGAAATTTATTTGTCCCTTGTTTTGATATCAAAATTTTTCTTGCTAGTATTGCTTGCTATTCAAAACCTAGAATTAGTGGAAGCTACATTCAGGACTTCCTCTCAAATACAGTAGTGGAAATATCTGATTCCCGTTAAAAATATTAAATCAGAAACTCGGTGATTCTCTCATTCATCAATCTTTGCTGGGACCATTTAAAATATCATGAATTTAAACATAGATGCACATCTTATTTTCTTTTGAGGTATCAATCTCCACTGTAGATATTATTCACTGCTTGTCTTAAGGGTAGTAGAAATGATCGTATTGTACTCATGACTGTAGCAGTGCATAGAGTTTAGCCTTTAGATTAATATAATATAATATAATTTGAGATATGCCTTGATACCTTATTAAAAATTAATTGCTAGAGAAAATAGGTTGATATTTAGATTTTTTTATCCATTTCTTGCGGGTTGACTTCAAGAGACAGGGAACTTGGGTGTATGATGTAAAAAGTTCACTTTGGCAATTGTTTTGGTGTCGTGATCTTACTATTAACCTTTGTTTAGTTGCCTCTCGGGGTTTTTGTTGACAGCACACCTTGTACAGAGGATAAAGGACATATAAATGACAGCATCTCTGATGTTATGCTGCAGCTAAAGGAACCACGATCTAGCTTTCATGATCAGGATTATGTTGAAATGATTAAGGAGTTTCAGCGTTCTGTTAAAATGGTATGATATTATATAAATTCTTTCAATTTCCCGGCCTTTCAACGTTTCCCAATAAGTAAATGATAATTACTTTTTGATTCTGGAATCTAGTTATTTATTTTTACGTTTTCTGGTGCTGGTTGCACATTTTTTATATATAGGTGCCATGATGGGAGGTATGGGCTGTCATGTTAATGCAGCTTATCTATAAAAGTTCTCTCTTGTATAAGCTTTTATGAACCTCCATATTTTGTTGGTCTGGGATTAGTGCATATCCTTCCTAGAAAATTCTTTACTTGCATATTGGATGTGGGTAATTAAGCTTGAAGTTTCCTTACTCTAATTAATGGCATTACCTATGAGGTTAATGTTCGGTATTAAGAAATCCAATGGTAAGAAAGAACGGTAGTTTTAGCTTTTTTTCCAGGACACTTATATGTATACTTGACATTATATGAAAGCATGCACACCAACATTCTAGTTTCTCTAATTTAGTTTCAGCCACGTTTGCGTTAGTGCTATTCAAGGTCTCATTCATCCATTGAATTGTCAGGTGAGGAGGATGATGAGACCTGGTTGTTCGCCAGAAATGCAGAATGTGGTTTTGAGCTCAATGTCGTCACTTGTTGAGACACTTTCTGTAATATCTTCCAAACAACATATGCAGGCATCCCTATGAAGGGTGAATTTATAACTGTGGATAAAAGACTATGTGGCCTCGTCTCTTCTCGTACTCAAATTTTGAGATGGTTTATCATTTCCAAGTGTAAATGCTTACCAGATCCAAGTACAAAATTGGAACATTAATGCAGGATATGGATGGGAAGATAAAGGAGAACGACTCCCATACCAGATGGATTATGCGCTATTCAGAAAAATCCAATCACATAAACATGTATTGTTGTAAATATCTAGTAAGATTTCTGATCAATAGCAACAACACATTTATGCACTAGATCTAGATCTAATTATGTTTAAAATGATATATTATCGTTCCGTCCCCTTGGGATATCCATTAAATTTGGAACCATACTTACACATATAGAAGATTAATTGGTATGGGAAATTGAGGGAGGGTTAATTGCATTAAAATATACAAACGTTTCCTTTTTTCTCAATTTAATCACGAATTTTTTTTTAATTAGAAAAGTACATGATGTTTTATTTATTTTTCAATTTAATCACGAACTTTCATTTTATCAATTAAATACATGAGTTTTTTTGTATTTTCTCAATTTAATCACAAACTTTTTCTATTTTCAATTAAATACATGGAATTATTATACTCCCTCCGTCCCGGGTATTTTTACCCGTTTGTACGGGCACGGAGATTAAGACGTTTTATTTTTTTAATATATAATGTAAGAGAAAGTAGGGATAAATTAGTAATTTAAAAAGAAAAAGTAAATAAAGTTATTGGGAATGATGAATAAAGTGTAAAAAAGTAATTAAAGTTGTTGGGATTGTAAAAAGTAGGTAATAAAATATTATGTATTTTTGCCAAAAATGGAATGGGTAAAAATACGTGGGACACCCCAAAATGGAAAGTGTGTAAAAATACGTGGGACGGAGGGAGTATTAATAAATAAATAAAATATGACTAATTTGACTAATACGAATAAGTACACATTAACTATCTAAAATATAATAAATAAATTACAAAAATTATGAAACAACTCATTTATAAATATGATTTATCCACGCAATTTTCATTATTAATATAAATATAATTATATAAGTTAATTATATTTAAATGAATTGTTTTACGTAATCACAAAATTTTAAAAAATACTATAATTCATCTGAAAATATTATTTAACCACGAATTGTTCTAGAAGTATATATGTAATATAATTATATACTCTAAATTAATAAATGTACGTAAATTTATTAATATTATTTAATCATCAATTTTAGTATGACAGTATTAAAAATTTATAATTAAAACAATTCTTCTATAAATATTATTTAATCCCAAATTGTTTTATAATAAATATATATATGTAATATACGAATATTTTTTATTTTTTAATTTTTAATAGATAATTTTTTATTATATTTTAAATATTTAATGTGAATTGACTTTTATTAATTGAGTTAGTCATACGAATATTTTTCTATTAATATAAAGAATCGAAAATTGTAAAATATAAAAAATCATTTATTTAGCTTTTAAAAAAAATGTTAGTGAATAAATTAAAAAAAAGTTTTGTATTTAATTGATAAAAAGAAAGTCTGTGATTAAATTGAAACAAAAGGAAAGGGTTATGTATTTTTTTAATAAAAAAAGTGTTCGTGATTAAATTGAGAAAATGAGAAAAGGTCACGTATTTAATTGCAATTAATTCATTGAAAAATGATGCATTACATGAATCCATTAATAATTATTGATAATTATTAACAAATGAATCCATTAATAATTAACAATAAATTGAAAAATAATTAATATTTACCATCACATTTATATTCATTACTATATAGCAACAAAAAAATTAATTAGTAAATTGTTAACACACAAAAAAATATTGATAATTATTAACGGAATATAAATTCATTAATAAATACTTACATACTGCAAATATTTTAGTAATTACTAATATAAATTTGCTGCTAATATTTACCATCACATTTGTATTCATTACTAAATAGCAACAAAAAAATTAATTAGTAAATGGTTAACACAGAAAAAAATATTGGTAATTATTAACGGAATATAAATTCATTAATAAAAATACTTACATACTTCAAATATATTAATAATTACTAATATAAACTTTTGTTGCTAATGTCACGTATTATTTCCCAATATAATACTAACAACCTACTTCAGCCAATAATTTTTGTAAATAATTTGTTGGTAGAGTGTTGTAAAAAATGGCGCTAAATTTACAAACAAATTTTCTCCATTACAAAATTTTTGTTATTAATCTATTGGTGAATCCGTTGTGCATCCTTAAATATGATTTTGGTTACTAATCCGTAATTATTTTGTATGTAATTACCCACAGATATCATCCGTTAATAAAATTCGTTAATAAAATGGTGTTTTCTTGTAGTGTTTCCTTTTTCATGATGTATATTTTCATCGTCATGATGTTAATTTCCTTCATCATGATGCTCATTTATTTCATCATGATGCATATTTCCTTCAACATGATGCACATTTCCTTCATCATGATGCATATCTCTTTCGACATGATGCTCTTTCCTACATCATGATGAATATTTCCTTCATCATGATGATCATTTCCTTCGTCATGGTACTCATTTCCTTCGTCATGGTACTCATTCATCATGATTCATACTTTCTTCATCATTATTCTCCTTTCTTTCATCATGATGCACATTTCCATCGTCATGATACATAAATCTATCATCATGATGCTCATATCCTTCATCATATGCATGTTTCCTTCATCATAATGCATATTTCCTACATCATTATACTCATTTCCTTCATTATGATGCATATTTCCTTCAACATGATGCTCATTTTCATCATAATGATGATTATTTCCTTCATCATGATGCATTTTCCTTCATCACTATGCTCATTTATATCATCATGATGCATAAATCTATCATCATGATTCATGTTTCCTTCATCATGATGCTTATTCCCTGCATCATTATGCTCATTTCCTTCATTATGATGCATATTGTCTTCAACATGATGCTCATTTCCATCATAATGATGCTTATTTCCTTTATCATGATATTCATTTCCTTCATCATGACTTATTACATCAGAGTTCCTACTGATGAAAAGGTTAGGGTCGCTGTTTTTGATCTCTCGCCTGTCAGTTCTCCAGGACCTGATGGGTTTAGTGAGGCGTTCTTTTAGAAACTCTTGCATGTTATTGACATGGATGTGTGCCGAGTTATGAAATATTTTTCTGAGGAGGGATCTATTCCGGATGGTGTTAATGCTAATTTTCTTACGTTAATCCAGAAGGTAGATGGTGCTAATAGAGTGGTAGACTTCTGCTCGATTAATATGTGCAATTTCTTCTTTAAAATTCTCACTAAAATCATTGCTTCTAGATTGGGCCCTATTCTATACTTGCATTTGGGCAGGTTCTAGTTTGGTTTCATTCCCGGCAGACGTATACATCATTGTATTGCTCTTGCCTCTGAGGGATTTAATGCGCTTGATGTTTCTTCTCATGGCAATATGGCTCTTAAAATTGACATTAAAAAGTTTTTTGACACTATCAGGTGGGATTTTTTAGTGGAGGCTGTTACTCGTAGGGGCTTCTCTGAAAGATTTGTTCTTCTTCTCAGAAGTATTTTCTCATCTGTTAGGATCTCTATCCTAGTTAATGGAATGTCTGCTGGTTATTTTGGTTGTGGTCGTGGGGTTAGGCAGGGTGACCCCCTTTCTCCTCTTCTTTTCTATTTGGCAGAAGAAGTCTTGGGCCTTTGGATTTTGAGATTGGTGGACACTAGACGGACTCATAGGACCATTGGTGGAAAATTAGGTGGTCGGGAATTTTACATCCTTTCTTACTTATTTTATGTCGATGATATTCTTATTTTCTGTAAAGGAAACTATGGGTCTATTTCTGTCTTTAAAAGAGTTTTAGATGGATATGGTGAACTTTCTGAATAGGTTTGCAATCCTGCTAAGTCTTCTGCTCTCTATGGAAGGATTCTAATCACTTTGTTAAGAGACATGTTAAACATGTGCTTGATTTTCGGGATGGTACTTATCCTTTTCGTTACTTGGGGGTGCCAATTTTTTTGGGTGCTGCTGATGTTATTTTTAATAAGTTTAACAGATGGAAGGATTCCAGTCTTTCAATGTCTGACCGTGTTTTCCTTGTCAATTCGGTTATTGTCTCCTCCGCTGTTCATACAATGATGATCTATAGATGGCCTCATGATCAGCTTAAGAGGATTGAGATGGCAATGAGATATTTCATTTGGTCAGGAGATGCTACTAGGAGACATTATTTCAGTGTGAGTTGGAGTAAGGTCTGTAATCCTATTGATGAAGGGGGTTTAGGTGTGCGCTCTTTGCATATTACTAATGAATCTTTCCTTATGAAGCTTTCTTGGGATGTGTTGGATGTGGATACCCCTTTCGATTTTTTACATTATAGATGGCTTCGGCAAGGGCAGCCACATAATCATCAGCTGCGTTCTTCTCTTAGAGGGGGCTGCCTTCCCCATATTCGTCGGATTGTTGAGGATGAAATTTAGATTGTGGGTAATGGGTCTTCGATTCGTTTCTAGTTAGATAATTGGATTAGACAGCCTATTGCTGATATTATTGGTATACCTACTTAGTACAGACATCATTTTACTCAGAAGATTTCGGCTTATTTCTTTGACGGGACTTGGCATATTACTGAGGAGTTTGATTACACTTTTCCAGATATTGGAGACTCTATCTGGGCTATTAGCATAGCTTCTACCATCAGTGATCGCAGGTGCTGGACTAAGACTATTCGTGGGGGGATTTTCTCTAGTTTGCCTTATACTCACCTCCGTCAAAAGTTTCCTGCTCCTAGTTGGAGAAAGTGGATTTGGAGTCGTTTTATTCCTCCTAGACCTCCCCTCACCACTTGGAAGGCTATTCGGGGTGTTCTTATGACATGGGATACTTTTACGGATCATGGTTTCTTGGGCCCTTCTCGGTGTTATCTTTCTAGGTCAGCTGAAGACAGTTTCGATCATATTATGCTTGGATGTTCTTCCCTGTATCTTGGATGGTTTTCATTTTGGTAATCGTATCATTCTGGAACAAACATTTTTGCAATTTATCTTGCAAGCTATATCTATGCAGGGTAGTGATCAAGTTATGTCTGTTTGGCATTTGGCTATAGTATCTTACGTTTGGATTATTTGGAACCAACGTAATTCCTTTTTGGTTGTGGTTATGTAGAGGATATGGATGGAGAGATAGTGGACAAGATGGTTAGACCAGACCCTATTTCTGCATCATTATTTGCTCTGATTCGTGAGATTAACCAACTTGATGTTGGTGTGATGCGGAATTCTACTGAGGATCTTACTACTCTTTATTATTTTTGAGTCAGGGGGAGGCCATGTAAAGCGCCTTCTATTACTCCTCCAACCTGGTTAGGTGAAGGTGAATACGGATGGATATGCTAGTGCTGCTCGAGGTATTATTGCTGGTGCTAGGTTTTTCGTAATTACAGAGGGTTCACATAGGTGGCTTCTCTAGCGGATTTGGCCATGGCTTTGCTTTTGAAGCAGAACTTATTATTGCTTTAACGGCTATTGAGTTTGCACATGATAAGAGGATGGAACTCTATTTGGTTGGAGTCTGACTTGACTTATGTGGTTTATGCCCTTTCTTCTCCATCTCTGGAGTTGCCTTGGAGACTTCTTTCTTGATGGTAAAGAAGCATAGAGATTACTCGGATGATGAATTTTCAAGTCTCTCACATCTATCGTGTGGGGAATGCTGTGGCTGATCGTCTAGCTGATATTGGAGGGGACTTTGTTTGGCATGTTTATGCACCTCCTGATATTCTCCGTCTTATATTTGCGGATATAAACTTTGAACACTAGAGGATTAAATTAATTTTTGGAATTGTTGCCTGCTGGGTCACTCTGGTTTCTCACCTGTGCGGTTGTATGCGAAGGAGATTCTGTCTCTCCAGTGGCGATACCGTGGGGTGTGCCAGGTGATATATTTCCTTTTGGTCTTTGTGTACATCATTTCCATTTTTAATCTTTGATACTTTTTGTATTGATTCGCAGTGATTGGAATAATTGGAGTGTTTGGATGTTGCAGTGGATTGATTTGAGCGCCAGGGCTCTCTTTAGATCTAGGTTAGATGGTGAGTTTTGTAAAATTCTTTGGAAGGTGCTCTTTTCCTCTATATGGGTTTTTCCTACTGGATTTTTCCATATAGAGGTTTCTACCGAGGCCGTCTGGGGTGCTCAGCTCATGTTAGGGTAGGTCTGTTTGGTCGGGTAACAGGATTCCTTTCCTGTTCCCATGTTGGTTGGGTAGCAGGATCCCTCGCCTGCTCCCATTTGTATTGTATTTTTTTGATCTCCATTGTACACTTTTGGTTTACTTGATTTATTATATTATTTAGTTTGCTCATTTTCTTCATCATGATGCTCCTTTCATTGATCACGATGTATATTTCATTCCTCATGATGCTCATTTCCATCATCTTATTAATCATTTCCATTATCATGATACTCAATTCCTATATCATGATGCATATTTCCTTCATCATGATGCTCATTTCCATCATCATGATTCTTATTTCCTTCATCATTATGCTCATTTCCTACATCATGATGCTAATTTCCTTCATCATGATGCATATTTCCTATATTTTTATGGTCATTTCTTTCATTATGATGCATATTTCCTTCACATCATGATGCTCATTTCCTACATCATGAGGCTCATTTCATTGATCATGATGCTTGTTCCTTCATCGTGATTCTCATTTCCATTATTATGATGGATGCATAAGTCTATCATCATGATTCATATTTTCTTCATCATGATACATGTTTCCCTCATCATGATGCCTATTTCCTACATCATGATGCTCATTTCCTTCATCATGAGACATATTTCCTTCTTTGTGATGCTCATTTCCTAGACCATGATGCTCATTTAATTCATAATGATGCTCATTTCATTAATCTTGATAAATATTTTCTTCATGGTGATTCTTATTTCCTTCATTATGATGCGTATTTCCTTCATCACGATGCTCTTTTCCTTCATCATGAATTATATTTACTTCATAATGATGCTCATTTCCTTCATTATAATGCTCAATTATTTCAATGTGATGCATATTTCCTTCATCATGACGCGTTGTTTCCTACATCATGATGTATATTTCCTTTATTATGATGCTCGTTTCCTTCATCATGATGCATATTTTCTTAATCATGATACTCATTCCTTCATCATGATGCTCATTTCCTTCGTCATGATGCGTATTTCCTTCATCCTGATGCCTATTTCCTTTATCATGATGATCGTTTCTTACATCATTAATCACATTTCCTTTATCATGATGCATATTACCTTTATAATGATGCTCATTTCAATCATCTTAATGATCGTTTCCTATCATGATAATCTTTTTCTTCATCTTGATGCATATTTCCTTCAACATGATTATGATTTTCATCATCATGATGCTCATTTCTTTCATCATGATGCATATTTCCTTCATCATGATTATTTCTTATATCATTATAGTCATTATCTTCATCATGAAGATCATTTCCATCATCTTAATGATCGTTCCTTCATCGTGATGCTCATTTTCTTAATCATGATAAATATTTTCTTTATCATGATTCTTATTTCCATCATCATAATGCTCATTTCTTTCACCATGATGATCATTTCCTCCATCATGATGCATATTTCCTTAATCTTAAAGCTCATTTCCATCATCTTGATAATCATTTTTTCATCATGATATTCATTTCCTTCATCATGATGCATATTTCCTTCATCATTATTCTTATTTCCATCATTAGGATGCATATTTCCATCATCATGATGCTCATTAACTACATTATGATGCATATTTTCTTAATCATGACGCTCTTTCCTACATCATAATGCATATTTCCTTTATCATGATGCATATTTCTTTAATCATGATGCTCATTTCCTACACAATAATGCATATTTTCTTCATCATGATGCTCACGTTAATCATCTTGATAATCTTTTTCTTCATCGTCATACTCATTTCCTTTATCATGATGCACATTACCTTCATCATGATGCTTATTTCCTTCATCATGATACTTATTTCCTTCATCATGATACTTATTTCCATCATCATGATGCTCGTTTCCTTCATTATGATGCTCATTTCCTTCATTATGATGCATATTTTGTTCATCATGACGATCTTCCTACATCATGATGCATATTTCCTTCGTCTCGATGCTGAATGACTTCATCATGATCTAATTCTTCATCATGATGCTCATTTCCATCATCATGATACGTATTTCATACGTCATGATGCTCATTTCCTACAACGCGATGCTGATTTCCTTCATTATGGTGCATATTTACTTCGTCATGTTGATCATTTCCTTCATCATGAGGCATATTTCATTCATAATGATGTTTCTTTCCATTATCTTCATAATCATTTCCTCCATTATGATGCTCATTTTCATCATCTTAATGTTCGTTTCCATCATCATGATGCTCATTTCATTAATCATGATGCATATTTCCTTCATCATGATCATTTCTTATATCATTATAGTCATTATCTTCATCATGAAGATCATTTCCATCATCTTAATGATCGTTCTTTCATCGTGATGCTCATTTTCTTAATCATGATAAATATTTTCTTTATCATGATTCTTATTTCCATCATCATAATGCTCATTTCTTTCACCATGATGATCATTTCCTCCATCATGATGCATATTTCCTTAATCTTAATGCTCATTTCCATCATCTTGATAATCATTTCCTTCATCATGATATTCATTTCCTTCATCATGATGCATATTTCCTTCATCATTATGCTTATTTCCATCATTAGGATGCATATTTCCATCATCATGATGCTCATTAACTACATTATGATGCATATTTTCTTAATCATGACGCTCTTTCCTACATCATAATGCATATTTCCTTTATCATGATGCATATTTCTTTAATCATGATGCTCATTTCCTACACAATAATGCATATTTTCTTCATCATGATGCTCACGTTAATCATCTTGATAATCTTTTTCTTCATCATCATACTCATTTCCTTTATCATGATGCACATTACCTTCATCATGATGCTTATTTCCTTCATCATGATACTTATTTCCTTCATCATGATACTTATTTCCATCATCATGATGCTCGTTTCCTTCATTATGATGCTCATTTCCTTCATTATGATGCATATTTTGTTCATCATGACGATCTTCCTACATCATGATGCTATTTCCTTCGTCTCGATGCTGAATGACTTCATTATGATCTAATTCTTCATCATGATGCTCATTTCCATCATCATGATACGTATTTCATACGTCATGATGCTCATTTCCTACAACGCGATGCTGATTTCCTTCATTATGGTGCATATTTACTTCGTCATGTTGATCATTTCTTTCATCATGAGGCATATTTCATTCATAATGATGTTTATTTCCATTATCTTCATAATCATTTCCTCCATTATGATGCTTATTTTCATCATTTTAATGTTCGTTTCCATCATCATGATGCTCTTTTCATTAATCATGATGCATATTTCCTTTATCATAATGCTCATTTCCTAAATTATGATGCAAATTTCCTTCATCACGATGCTCATTTTTCCATCATCTTAATGAACATTTCGTTTATCATGATGCATATTTCATCCATCATGATGCTCATTTCCATCATCGTGATGTTTATTTACTTCATCATGATGCATATTTCCTTCATCATGATGCATATTTCCTTCATCATGAAGCTCATTTCCTTCATCACGATGCATATTTCCTTCATTATGAGGCTCATTTCCTTTATCATGATGCATGTTTCCTTCATCATGATGCATATTTCCTTCATTATGAGGCTCATTTCCTTTATCATGATGCATATTTCCTTCATCATGATGCACATTTCCTTTATTATGATGCATATTTCCTTCTACATGATGCTCATTTCCATCATAATGATGCTTATTTCCTTCATCATGACGCTCATTTTCTTCATCATGATGCTCATTTCAATGATCATGATGTATATTTCCTTCATCATGATGCTCATTTCCTACATCATGATGCATATTTCCTAAATCACGATGCCCATTTCCAAAATCTTATTAATGGTTTCCTTCATCATGATACTCAATTCCTTTATCATGATGCATATTTCCTTCATCGTGATGCTCATTTCCATCATCATGATTCTTATTTCCTTCATCATGATGCATATTTCCTTCATCATGATGCTCATTTCCTACATCACGATACTAATTTCCTTCATCATATTGCATATTTCCTACATCTTTATGGTTATTTCTTTCATCATGATGCATATATCCTTCAAAATGATGCTCATTTCCTACATTATGAGGCTCATTTCCTTGATCATGATACTCATTTCCTTCATCATGATGCTCATTTCCATATCATGATGCATATTTACTTCATAATGAAACATGTTTCCTTCATCATGATGCCTATTTCCTTCATCATGATGCTCATTTCCTTCGTCACGATACGTATTTCCTTCATCATGATACTCATTTCGTACATCATGATGCACATTTAATTCAAAATGATGCTCGTTACATTAATCATGATAAATATTTCCTTCATCATGATTCTCATTTCCTTCATTATTGACGCGTATTTCCTTAATCACGATGCTCATTTCCTTTATCATGATGTATATTTACTTCGTAATGATGCTCATTTCCTTCATTATGATACATATTTCCTTCATCATGACGTTCTTTCCTATGATGCATATTTTCTTCATCATGATGCTCATTCCCTTCATCACGATGCTTATTTTCATCATCATGATGCTCATTTACTTTGTCATATGCTTATTTCCTTCATCATGATACCTATTTCCTTCATCTTGATGATCATTTTCTACATCATTATGGTCATTTCCTTCTTCATGATGCTCATTTTCTTCATCATGATGCATATTACCTTCATGATGATGCTTATTCCATCATCTTAATGATCGTTTCCATTATCATGATGCTTATTTCCTTCATGTTGATGCATATTTTCATCGTCATGATTTTTATTTCCATCATCACGATGCTTATTTCCTTCATCTTGATGCATATTTCCTTCATCATGATTATGATTTCCATCATCATGACGCTCATTTTCTTCATCATGATGCATATTTCCATTGGTTATAACCTTTGTAAACAGTTCAAAATATTATTTACATTAAACCCGATCTGTTCTAACCTAAATTCATTATTTTTTAAAGTAATTTTTATTAATTTTTTTTCATATTTAGGAATAATAAATATATATAAAAACTTTCCACATTAAATTCGATCGGTTCTAACCTTGTAAAGTTCATTCTTTTAAAAAATAATTTTATTAATTTTTTTCATGTTTAAGAATAATAAATACATACAAAAATTTTCACAATAAACAAGATTAGTTCTAACTTTGTAAAGTTCATTATTTTTTAAAGTAATTTTTATTAAATTTTTTATTTTTAAAAATAATAAATAAAGAATGTCTATAGAAATGAGAAAATGAGCAATGTAATGAACAAAAAGTGCACCTAAATTAGAAAACGAGCATCAAAATGAAGAAAATGAGCATCGAAAATGAAGGAAATGTGCATTGAAATGGGAAAGTGAACATCGAAGCCAATGAAATGGTAATCAAAATGAGAAAATGAGCATCAAATGTAGGAAATAAGTATCAAAATGAAGGAAATGAACATCGAAATGAAGAAAACGTGCATTGAAATGATGAGATTAGCATCGAAATGAAGGAAATGTACATCGAAATTTGAAAATGAGCGTCGAAATGAAGTAAACCTCATCAAAAATGAGTAATGAGCACTAAAAATTAGGAGACGTGCATCGAAATGAGCATTAAAATGAAGGAAACGTGCATTTGAAATGAGAAAATGAGCATCGAAATGAAGAAATTGTTGATCGAGACAAGAAAATGGAAATGAGCAATTCCTTCATTGTTCTATGCACAATTCCTTCATTTCGATGCTCATTTTCTAATTTTAGTGTATTTTTCCTTCATTTCATTGCTCATTTTCTCATTTCAATACACATTCTATATTTATTATTTTTTAAAATTAAAAAATTAATAAAAATTACTCTTAAAAAATAATGAACTTTACAAAGTTAGAATGGATTGGGTTTAAGTGGAAAATTTTTATATGTATTTATTATTTTAAATATGAAAAAGAATTAACAAAAATTATTTTTAAAAAAATGAACTTTACAAGATTAGAACCGATCAGATTTAACGTGAAAAAATTTTAAATGAATTTATTATTCCTAAATATAAAAAAAATAATAAAAATTACTTTAAAAAAACAATGAACTTACAAGGTTAGAACTGATCAGGTTTAATATGGAAAAATTTTATATGTATTTATTATTATCAAATATGAAAAAATATTAAAAATTATTTTTAAAAACAAAGAACTTTACAAGGTTAGAACCGATCGGTTTTAATATCGAAAATTTTTATTTGTTATTCTTAAATATGAAAAAAATTAATAAAAATTACTTTAAAAAATAATAAACTTTACAAGTTCAGAACTGATCGGGTTTAGTGGGGAAAATTTTTATATGTATTTTATTATTTTTAAATATGAAAAAAAATTAATAAAAATTACTTAAAAATCATGAACTTTACAATATTAAAACCGATTGAATTTAATGTGAAAATTTTTTATATGTGATTATTATTCTTAATTATGAAAGAAATTCATAAATTACTACAAAAACTTATACTTAAGTCCAATAATAATAATATATACCACTAAAATATTATTACCGCACTACCGTTCTAATACCATAATTATGTTATGGGCTTATTCTTTTTATGAGCCCATTAGTCTCCCCATGTTTAAGATATGCTATGCCCATTAACTAATTAAGTTACTGACAACTTCATTAATTAATATCTCATCCAAGAGTAGCACCACTCAACCTTATTATCATGTCGGAATAAATCCACCTGCAGGGTTTACATGATAATCCTTATGAGCTCCTCAAGGAGACATCATCAACTTATAGCGGACACAGATTCCTTCTATAATCAACAGCACACCATAGAGACAGCACTACTTCCCAACTCATCGAGTTTGTTGATTTAATTACATGTTAATCTCACCCATTGATGAATCAAAGAAATACATACTGTCTTACGTGTCGAGGTTATTGTATAGAGATCAAGAACACGAATATCCATAATAAATGTGATCAAGTTCTCCTATATAATCAGTATAAGTTGAATGATCTCAAGCTGTCCTGCTCAATATACACAAAGTGCACTAATGTGATTCTATAATCAAGACAATCTAATACCAAATCACACTACAATAATCCCAATAGAGAGTCTCCATCTATCTCGGTTGTGAACAACTGTTTATATTTTATAAGGAATCAATAATATGATCTTCCGCGTGTTGTCGCACAACATATTATCTACACTATAAAGTTAGCGAACTATTGCATCGGATATATAAATAAATTATAAGACGCAATTATTTGATAAATCCAACAATCTCCCACTTATACTAAAAGACTATGTCTACCGATCCACAAATTATCAACCGATCGCCTTGTAAACTTGATAGTGAGATTACTTTTTATCACGTCTATTTTTCAAAGGTCCCCCTTAGCTATTTCTTGATTAGTCGGGTAGGAGTTCTACAGTATAGTTGATCATTTGGTTGACCTGGTGGTCAGTTAATAGTTCTAATTTCTACAGACGAACATATCATCGACCGATCGCCATGTAAACTTGATAATGAGATTATTTTTATCGAGTTTATTTTCTAAAGGTCACTCACCCATTGCTATTTTAGATCTATTGGGTAGGAGTTCAATAGTAGGGTTGGTAGGTCTATTGGTCGGTTAATAGTTTCAATGTCTACCGACCCACATATCATTGACCGATCGCCTTGTAAATTTGATAATGAAATTATTTTTTATCATGTATATTTTCCAAAGGTCCCCCTTTGCTATTTCTAGATCAATCGGGCAGGAGTTCTACAGTAGGGTTGGTTGGTTGGTCGGTCTAGTGGTCGATTAACAGTTTCAATGCCTACCGACTCACATATCATCGACAGATCGCCCTGTAAACTTGATAATGAGATTTCTTTTTATCGTGTCTATTTTTCAAATGTCATCCTTTGCTATTTCTAGATCAGTCGAATAAGAGTTCTACAGTAGTGTTGGTCAGTTAATGAGATTACTTTTTATCGCGTATATTTTCCAAAGGTCCCCCTTTGCTGTTTCCAGAACAATCGGGTAGGGGTTCCACAGTAAAATCAATCGGTTGGTCGGTTAATAGTTCCAACGTTTATCGACCTACATATCATCGATCGATCGCACTATATACTTGATGATGAGATTATTTTTTAACGCGTCTATTTTTCAAAGGTCTCCTTTTACTATTTCTAGATCAGTCGGGTAGGAGTTCCACAGTACGGTTAGTCGGTTAGTCAGTTAGGTGGTCGGTAAAAAGTTCCAACCTCTAAAGACCCGCATGTCATCAACTGATCACCCTATAAACGTAATAATAAGATTAATTTTTAACGCATTTATTTTCCAAAGGTCTCCCTAAATTATTTCTAGATTAGTCGAGTAGCAATTATACAGTGGGGTTGGTCGTTTGGTCGGTCTGGTGGTCAGTTAATAGTTCTAATTTCTACCAATCCACATATCATAGACCAATCGCCCTGTAAACTTAATAATGAGATTACATTTTATCGCGACTATTTTTCAAAGGTCTCCCTTTGCTATTTCTAAATCAGTTGGGTTAAGTTATTCAATTTTTCCAAAGGTCCCTCTTTGCTATTTACAGATCAGTAGTCGGTAGGAGTTTCACAGTAGGGTTGGTCGGTCTGGTGGTCGGTTAATAGTTCCAATATCTACTGACCCACATATCATCGATCATTTGCCCTATAAACTTGACAATGATATTACATTTTATCGTGTCTATTTTTCAGAGGTCTCCCTTTGAAATTTCTAAATCAGTCGGGTAGGAGTTGTACAATTTTTCCAAAGGTCTCCCTTTACTATTTCTAGATCAGTCGGGTAGGAGTTCCATAGTAGGGTTGGTCAGTTGGTCGTTACAGTTGTCGGTTAATAGTTTCAATGTCTATCGATCCATATATTATCGATCGATCGCCTTGTAAACATGATAATGAGATTACTTTTTATCACGTCTATTTTCCAAAGGTCCCCCTTAGCTATTTCTCGATTAGTAGAATAGGAGTTCTATAGTATGGTTGATCCTTTAGTTGACCTGGTGGTCTGTTAATAGTTTTAATTTCTACCGACGAACATATCATCGACCGATCACCTTATAAAGTTGATAATGAGGTTACTTTTTATCGCGTCTATTTTCCAAAGGTCACTCACCCATTGCTATTTTTAGATCTATCGGGTAGGAGTTCTACAGTAAGGTTGGTCGATCTGTTTGTCGGTTATTAGTTCGATTGTCAACCGACCCACATATCATCGACCGATTGCCTTGTAAACTTGATAATGAGATTATTTTTTATTACGTATATTTTCCAAAGGTCCCACTTTGCTATTTCTAGATCAGTCGGTAGGAGTTCTACAGTAGGTTTTTGGTTGGTCAGTCTAATGGTCGGTTAATAGTTCCAATGCCTACCGACCCACATATCATCGACAGATCGCCCTGTAAACTTGATAATGAGATTTCTTTTTATCGCGTCAATTTTTCAAATGCCCTCCTTTGCTATTTCTAGATCAGTTGAATAAGAGTTCTACAGTAGTGTTTGTATGTTAACAAGATTACTTTTTATTGCGTCTAGTTTCCAAAGGCCCCCCTTTGCTATTTTCAGATCAATCGGGTAAGGGCTCCACAGTAAGGTTAGTCGTTTGGTCGGTTAATAGTTCAAACATTTACCGACCCATATATCATCGACCGATCGCCCTATATACTTGATGATGAGATTATTTTTAATGCATATATTTTCCAAGGTCTCCCTTTACTATTTCTAGATCACTTGGGTAGGAGTTCCACAGTACGGTCAGTTGGTTTGTCAGTTTCGTAGTCGGTTAATAGTTCTAACCTCTAACGACCCATATGTCATCAACTGATCGCCCTGTAAACATGATAATAAGATTAATTTTTAATGTGTTTATTTTCCAAAGGTCTTACTCAACTTTTTCTAGATTAGTAGGGTAGCAATTCTACAGTATGGTTGGTCGTTTCGTCAATCTGATGGTCGATTAATAGTTCTAATTTCTACCGACCTACATATCATCGACCGATCGACATGTAAACTTGATAATGAGATTATATTTTATCGCGAAAATTTTTCAAAGGTCTCCCTTTGCTATTTTTAAATCAGTCGGTAGGAGTTATACAGTTTTTCCAAAAGTCCTTTGTTTGCTATTGACAGATCAGTCGAGGAGGAGTTACACAGTAGGGTTGGTTGGTTGGTCGGTCGATTGGTCGGTCTAGTAGTCAGTTAATATTTTCAATATTTACCAACCCACATATCATCGACCGATCGCCTTTTAAACTTGATAGTGATATTACTTTTTGTCACTTCTATTTTCCATAGGTCCCCCTTTGCTAATTCTCGATTAGTCGGGTAGGAGTTCTATAGTAGAGTTGGTCAGTTGATCGGTCTGGTGGTCGATTAATAGTTCTAATATCTATCGACCCACATATCATCAACCGATTGCCCTATAAACTTGATAATAAGATTACATTTTATCTTATCTATTTTTCAGAGATCTTCCTTTGCTATTTCTAGATCAGTTGGGTAGGAGTTCTACAGTTTTTCCAAAGGTCTCCTTTTGCTATTTCTAGATCAGTCGGTTAGGAGTTTCACAGTAGGCTTGGTTGATTGGTCAGTCCGGTTGTCGGTTAATAGTTCTAATGTCTACCGATCCACATATTATCGATCGATCGCCTTGTAAAATTGATAGTGAGACTATATTTTATCTCGTCTTTTTTTCAAAGATTCCCCTTTTCTATTTCTAGATTAGTCGGGTAGGAGTTCTATAATTTTTACAAAGGTCCCCCATTGTTATTCATAGATTAGTCGGGTAGGAGTTTCATAGTAGGGTTAGTCGGTTGGTGGGTCTGGTGGTCGGTTAATAGTTCTAATATCTACCGACCCACATAACATCCATCGATCACCCTATAAACTTGATAATGATATTAATTTTTATCTAGTCTATTTTCTAAATGTCTCCCTTTTACTATTTCTCGATCAGTCGGGAAGGAGTTCTACTATAGGGTTGGTTGATCTAGTGGTCGGTTAATAGTTTCAATATTTACCGACACATATATTATCGATCGATCGCCCTGTAAATTGGATCATGAGATTACTATTCATCGCGTCTATTTTTCAAAGGTCCCCCTTTCCTATTTCTAGATCAGTCGGGTAGGAGTTCTATAATAGGGCTGGTCAGTTGGTTATTCTGGTGGTCAGTTAATTGTTTCAATGTCTACCGACCTACATATCATTGACCGATCGCATTGCAAACTTGATAATGAGATTAATTTTATCACATCTATTTTCCAAAGGTCTTCCATTGTTATTTGTAGATCAGTCAAGTAGGAGTTCTACAGAATGGTAGGTTGGATGGTTGGTCTGGTGGTCAGTTAATAGTTCCAATGTCTACCGACCCTCGCCCGGTGCCTAGAATTGCCCACAGGTTGCCCACGCCCATTGCCTAGGATTTTTTCACGGGTTGCCCATGCCCGTTGCCTAGGATTTTCCAAGCTTGTTTTCAAGAATTGCCCACGCTTGTTGCCTATGATTGCCCACGGGTTGCCCATGCTCGATGCTTAGGATTGGTTACGCCCGTTGCCTAAGATTACCCACGGGTTATCCACGCATGTTGTCTAGGTTGCCCACGCCCATTACCTAGGATTGACCACAGATTGCCCACGCCCGTTGCTTAGAATTGCCCATGGGTTGCCCACGCCCGTTGCCTAGGATTGCCCTCTGGTTGCCCACGCCCATTACCTAGAATTGACCGGGAGTAGCCCATGCCTATTGCCTAGGATTGACAATGGGTAGCCCATACCCGTTGCCTAGGATTGCCAATGCCCATTGCCTAGGATTTCCCGGGAGTTGCCCATGCTCGTTGCCTATGATTGCCCACGGGTTGCCCAAGCCCGTTACCTAGGATTGACCATAAGTAGCCCACGCCCATAGCCTAGGATTGCACACGGGTTATCCATTCCTGTTGCCTAGGATTGCCCATGGGTTACCCACGCCCTTTGCCCAGGATTGCCCATGCCCGTTGTCTAGTACTGCCAATGCCCGTTGTCTAGGATTGCCCACGGGCTGCCCACACCTGTTGCCTATGATAGCCCAAGGATTGCCTATGCCTGTATCCTAGGATTGGCTACGGGTTGCCCACGTCCGTTGCCTAGGATTGACCACGGGTTGCGTTCGCCCCTTACCTAGGATTGTGTGGGTTGCCCACGCCCGTTGCCTAGATTTGCCCATGGGTAGTCCATGCCCTTTGCCTATGATTGCCCATCGGTTGCCATGCCCGTTGCCTAGGATTACTTACCGGTTGCCCACGCCCGTTGCATAGGATTGCCCACGGATTGCCCATGCCCGTTGCTTAAGATTTCCCATGGGTTGCCCAAGATTGCCCACGGGTTGCCCACGCCCGTTGCCTAAGATTACCACAGGTTGCCCACGCCCGTTGCCTTGGATTGCCCATGGGTTGCCCACACCCGTTGCTTAGGATTGCTAACATGTTGCCTATGATTGCCCACGGGTTGCCCACGTCTGTTGCTTAAGATTACCCGTGGGTTGCCCACGTCGTTGCCCAGGATAGCCCGCGGGTTGCCCACTCCAATTTTCCAGGATTGCCCACGGGTTGCACATGCCCATAGCCTATGATTGCCCGCGCCCGTTACCTATGATTGTCTACGGGCTACCCACGAATGTTGCCTAGGATTGCCCAAAGGTTTCCCATGCTCGTTGCTTAGGATTGCCCACGCCCGTTGCCTAGGATTGCCCACAGGTTGCCCACGCCCATTGCCTAAGATTACCCACATGTTGCCCACGCCTATTGCCTAGGATTGACCACGGGTCGCCCACGCATGTTGCCTTGGATAGCCCATGCCTTTTGCCAAGGATTGTCCATGCCTGTTGCCTAGAATTGCCCATGCCCGTTGCCTAGGATTGCCCACCCATGCCCGTTGCCTAGGATTGGCCACGACCGTTGCCTATGATTGCCCATGCCCATTGCCTAGGATTACCTACGGGTTGCCCACGTCTATTGTCTTGGATTGCCTACGGGTTGCCCACGCCCGTTGCCTAGGATTGCCTAATGGTTGCCCACGCCCATTGCCTAGGATTACCCATGGGTTGCCCACGCCCCTTGCCTAAGATTGGCCACGCCCGTTGCTTTTTATCGCGTCTATATTCTTAAGATCCCCATTTGCTATTTCTTGACATGTTTGGTAAAAGTTCCACAAAAGGGTCGGTTAGGTGGTCGGGTCGTGGCTCCAAAGTCCACCAACCCATATATCATCAATAGATTGCCCTATAAACTTGATAACGAGATTATTTTTTAACGAGATTGGCCTGTCTAGTGGTCGGTTAATAGTTCAAATGTATACCGAAAAGGGTCGGCCAAGTCTTCATTGTTCAACAAACTAAAATTTACCAAATCTCATTACCTTTTGAACTCCTACCCGAGTGATCGAGAATCAGTAAATGGGGACATATGGAAAACAAAAGCGATAATAAGTAATCTCGTTATCAAGTTAAAAGGGCGATCAATCGATGATATTTGGGTCGGTAGACTATAGAGCCACGGCCCGACCACCAAACCAACCCTACTGTGGAACTCCTATTCGACTGATCTAGAAGTAGCAAACATGGACTTTGGAAAAAAGATATGATAAAAAGTAATCTCATTATCAAGTTTATAAGGTGATCGATCGATGTTATTTAGGTCGGTAGACCTTGTAACTATTAACCGAACACCAAACCGACCAACCGACTGACCCTACTTTGGAACTCCAACCCAAATGATGGAGAAATATTAAATAGGGACCTTCGAAATATAGAAGTGATAAAAGTAATCTCATTATTAAGTTACAGGGTGATCGGTCAAAAGGGGAAATCGCGCTTATCTAAAAGGATGGTCGATCGATGATATGTAGGTCGTTAGATATTGGAGCCACGACCTGACCACCTAACCAACCCTTTTATTGAACTTTTACTCGACAGACCGAGAATCAGTAATATAGGATATATAAAAAACTGATGTGATAACAAGTAATCTCATTACCAGGTTTACAGGGCGATCGGTCGATGATATATGGGTCGGTAGACTTTGAAACTAATAACCGACCACCAGACCGACCAACCGACCGACCATACTGTGGAACTCCTACCCGACTGATCTAGATTTAATAAAGTGGGATCTTTAGAAATTAGACGCGATAAAAAGTAATCTCATTATCAAGTTTACAAGACAATCGATCGATGATATGTGGGTCGTTAGACATTAGAACTATTAACTGACCACCAGATCGACCAACCGACCGACCATACTATGGAACTCCTACCCTTCTATCGACCCACATATTCTAACCCTTCAGTTCAATATTTACCCGACAGATCAAGAATCAGCAAAGGGAGACCTTTGCAAAATAGACACAATAAAAATTAATCTCATTATACAGTTTACATGGCTATCAGTCGATGATATGTGGGTCGGTAGACAATGGAACTATTAATCGACCACCAGGCTGACCAACTGACCAACCCTATAGTGGAACTCCTCTCCAACTGATCTTGAAATAGCGAAGGAGGCCCTTTGGAAAATAGAAGAAATAAGAAGTAATACAATCACTATTAAGTTTACAGGGTAATCGATGGATGATATGTAGGTCGGTAGTCATTGGAACTATTAATCGACCATCGAATCGACCAACCTAACAAACTTACTATGGAACTCCTACCCGACTAATATAGAAATAGCAAAGGAAGGCCATTGGAATATAGACGCGATAAAAAGGAATCTCATTATCAGGTTTACAAGGCGATCGATCGATGATAGGTGGGCCAGTAGACAATGAAAATAATATTCGACCACGTGACCGACCAACCGACTGACTCTACTGTGGTACTCTTACCCGACTGATTTAGAAATAACAAAGGGAGATCTTTGAAAAATAGACGCAATGAAAAGTAATCTCATTATCAGGTTTACAGGGGGATCAGTCGATGATATGTCGGTCAGTAGACAATGAAAATAATACTCGACCACCTGACCGACCAACTGACCGACCCTAATGTGGTACTCCTACTTGACTGATTGAGATATAGCAAATGGGGATCTTGAAAAAATTGATGCGATAACAAGTAATCTCATTATCAAGTTTACAGGATGATCGGTCGAAGATATGTGGGTCTGTAGACATTGAAAATATTAATCAACCACTAAATCGACCAACCGACCAACCCTATTTAAGAACTCATACTTGACTGATCGAGAATCAGCAAATGGTGGCATACAAAAAAAAGATGCGATAACAATTAATCTCATTATCGAGTTTAAGGTGCGATCGGTCGATAATATGTGGGTCGATAGACATTGGGGCCACGACCCGAATACCTAACCGACCCTTCTGTTGAACTTTTACCTGACAGATCGATAATTAACAAACGGGGTTATACGAAAAATAGACGCGATAACAAGTAATCTCATTCAAGTTTACAGGATGATCATTCGATGATATGTTGGTCGGTAGACAATGAAAATAATACCCGACCACCTGACCGACCAACCGACCGACCCTCGACTGATTTAGAAATAGCAAAGGGGGATCTTTGAAAAAACTGTCGAACTTCTACTCGACCACCTGACCGACCAGCCGACCAACCCTACTATGGAACTCCTACCCGACTGGTCTAGAAATAATAAAGGGGAACCTTTGGAAAATAGACGCGATAAAAGTAATTTGATTATCAAGTTTACAGGGCGGTCGTTCGATGATATGTAGGTCGAAAGACAATAGATTTGTGTGAGACCGTCTCACGTAAGGGCATACGTGAGACGGCCTTAAAGTGATAACTTTTATATAGAAAAACGATAATAAATTATCGAAAAGTGATAATGTTATTTCATGAATAATTTTTAATAAAAATAAAAAGTGATAACGTTTTATAGCGAAGTGATAATGATCCATAGCGAAAGTGATAACTATTTTTAAAAGTGAAAAATAGTCTCACGTGAGACGGTCTCATGCAAGACATACCCTAGAAATAATACCCGACCACCTGATCGACCAAGCGACCAACCCTACTGTGGAACTCTTACCAGACTGATCTAGAAATAGCAAATGGTGACCTTTGGAAATAGATGTGATAAAAAGTAATCTCATTATCAAGTTTACGGATTGATCGGTAGATGATATGTGGGTCGGTAGACAATGAAAATAATACCCGACCACCTGATCGACCAACATACCGATCCTATTGTGGAATTCCTACCCGACTAATCTAGAAATAGCAAGGGGGACCTTTGGAAAATAGACGCAATAAAAAGTAATCTCATTATCAAGTTAATATCCGACCACCTGACCGCGAACCGATCAGTTTTAATCTGAAAATATTTTATATGTATTTATTATTCTTAAGGTATTAAAAAATTATTAAAAATTACTTAAAAAAACAATAAACTTTACAAGGTTAAAACTAATTCAGTTTAATGTAGAGAAATTTTATATATGATTATAATTCTTAATTATGAAAAAAAATTCATAAAAATTACTATAAGAAAAAACAATGAACTTTACAAGTTAGAATCGATAGGGTTTAATGTGAAAAAATTATATATATTTATTATTTTTTAATATGAAAAAAAATAAAATTATTTTAATAAAACAATTAATTATATAAGGTTAGAACTGATTGGGTTTAATGAGGAAATTATACATATATATATATATATATATATATATATATATATATATATATATATATATATATATATATATATATATATATATATATATATATATATATTATTCCTAAATATGAAAAGAAATTAATAAAAATTACTTTAAAAAAACTATGAATTTTACAAGGTTAGAAGCGATTGGGTTTAATGTAAAAAATATTTTGAATGGTTTACAAAGGTTATAACCTATCGGTTTTAATTTAAAATTATTTTTGTTATTTTTTAAATATCTTCATTCAATAAGAAGCATATGTCCTTCATTTCGATGCTTATTTTCTTATTTCGATCAACATTTCCTTCATTTCCATACTCATTTTCTCATTTCTAATGCACATTTCCTTCATTTTGATGCTCATTTGGATGCATGTCTCCTTCATTTTTCGATACTCATTTCTCATTTGATGATGTTTACTTCGTTTGATGCTCACTTTATAATTTTGATCCACATTTTCCAATTTCGATGCTCATTTTAACATTTCAATGCACGTTTCTTTTATTTCAATGTACGCTTTCTTCATTTCGTTGCACGTTTCCTTCATTTCGATTCTCATTTCCTACATTTCGATACTAATTTCCTTTATTTCGATACACAATTCCTTCATTTTGATGCTCATTTTCTAATTTCGATTCACTTTTACTTCATTTTGTTACTCATTTTCTCATTTTGATGCATATTTCCATATTTATTATTCTTAAATATGAAAAAAATTAATAAAAATTACTTTTAAAAAAATAATGAACTTTACAAGTTTAGAATCGAGCGGGTTTAAAGTGAAAATTTTTACATGTATTTATTATTCTTAAATATGAAAACAAAATTTAATAAAAATTACTATAAATTAACTTTACAAGATTAGAACCGATCGGGTTTAATATGGAAAAATTTTATATATATTTATTATTTTTATATATGAAAAGATAATAATAGAGATTACTTTAAAAGAAACAATGAATTTTACAAGGTTAGAACCGATCGAGTTTAATGTTTAATTTTTTTGAATGGTTTACAACGGTTAGAACCTATCGGTTTTAATTTGAAAATGTTTTTTTAATATCTTATTGATTAAGAAGCATATTTTCTGTATTTCATTGCTTATTTCTTGTTTCGATCAATATTTTCTTCATTTCGATGCTCATTTTCTCATTTCAGATGCACATATCCTTCATTTTGATGCTAATTTCGATGCACGTCTCTGTCATTTTCGATGCTCATTTCTCATTTTTGATGACGTTTACTTCATTTGATGCTCATTTACTAATTTCGATGCACATTTCCTTCATTTCGATACTCATTTTATCATTTCAATGCACGTTTCCATAAATTCGTTGCACGTTTCCTTCATTTTGATGCTCATTTCCTTCATTTCGATACTCATTTCCTACATTTCGATGCTCATTTTCTTTATTTCGATTCACGATTTCTTAATTTCGATGCTTATTTTCTAATTTTTATGCACTTTTTCTTCATTTCGTTGCTCATTTTACATTTTGGTGCACATTTCCATATTTATTATTCTTAAATATAAAAAAAATTAATAAAATTACTTTGAAAAAAATAATGAACTTCACAAGGTTAGAACTGATCCAATTTAATATGGAAAAATTTTATATGTATTTATTGTTTTTAAATATGCAAAAAAATTAATAAAAATTACTTTAAAAGAAACAATGTACTTTTTTAAGATTAGAACCGATCGGGTTTAATGTAGAAAATTTTTTGTATGGTTTAAAAAAGGTTAGAACCTAACAGTTGTAATTTGAAAAATATTTTTGTTATTTTTTTAATATCTTTATTTATTAAGAAGCATATTTCCTTCATTTCGATGCTCATTTTCTTGTTTTGGTCAACAATTTCTTCGTTTCGATGCTTATTTTCTCATTTTGAATGCACGTTCCCTTCATTTTAATGCTCATTTCGATGTACGTCTCCATAATTTTCAATGCTCATTTCACATTTTGATGAGGTTTACTTCATTTCGACACTCATTTTTAAATTTTGATGCACAATTCCTTCATTTCTAGCTCATTTTATCATTTCAATGCACGTTTCTTTCATTTCCATGCTCATTTCCATCATTTCGATACTCATTTCATACATTCGATGCTTATTTTCTCATTTTGATTAACATTTCATTTGCTTAGATGTTCATTTTCTCATTTCAGTGCTCATTTCCTTCATTTTTTATGCTTCTTTCCTTCATTTTGATGCACAATTCCTTCATTTCGATGCTCATTTTCTAATTTCGATGCACTTTTCCTTCATTTCAATGCTCATTTTCTCATTTCGATACACATTCTTTATTATTATTCTTAAATACTCCCTTCGTCCCGTTTCAAACTTTACGTTTGCTTTTTGCACGTAGTTAAGAAATATAGTATTTTAATGTGTAGTGAGGTAAGAGAAAAGATATTTCAATGTAAAGTGGGTAGGTGTATTCGGCTCAGATTCTCTGTGCCATTTGATACACTATCTCCTGTGCCACATCGTTAGATTGACGACACGTATGAGAGAGAAAATATATCATAATCCTTAAACCCTAAAGGCAATGGTTGGATTTGTATTTTTCATCTTACGTGTCAATCACATAACGTGTGACACAGAAGATGATGCACCAAAATGGCGCAGAAGATCCGGTGTGGTGTATTAGTGTGATGTGTGGGTCCATGGAGAGATAAATAATTAATTTGTGTGGGTCCCATTTACCAAAAAGGAAAACATAAAGATTGAAATGGGACGCCCAAAATGAAAATATGTAAAGATTAAAATGGGATGGAGAGAGTATAAAAAATTATAAAAATTATTTAAAAATAAAACAATGAACTTTACAAGGTTAGAACTGATCAAGTTTAACGTTGAAAAAAAATAGGTATATATTATTCATTAAATATGAAAAAAAAGGTTAATAAAAATTACTTCAAAAAAAAAACAATGAACTTTACATGGTTAGACTCGATCGGGTTTAATATGGAAAAAGTTTATATGTATTTATTATTCTCAAATATGAAAAAAAATTAATAAAAATTATTAGAAAAAAAAACAATGAACTTTACAAGGTTAGAACCAATTGGTTTTAATGTGGAAAAATTTTATATGTATTTATTATTCTTAAATATGAAAAAAATTAAAAAAAATACTTTAATAAAATAATGAACTTTACTAGTTTAGAACCGAATGGGTTTAATGTGAAAAAATTTTATATGTATTTATTATTCATAAATATGAAAAAAATAATATAAATTATATATATATATATATATATATATATTTATTATTATTTAATATGAAAAAAAATTAATAAAAAATTTTTTTTAAAAAAAATGAACTTTACAAGGTTAGAACCAATCGAGTTTAATGTTAAAAATTTATATATATATATATATATATATATATATATATATATATATATATATATATATATATATATATATATATTAATCCTAAATATGAAAAGAAATTAATAAAAATTACTTAAAAAAAGCAATGAATTTTACAAGGTTAGAACTGATCGGGTTTAATGTAGAAATTTTTTTGAACGGTTTACAAAGGTTAGAACCTATCGGTTTTAATTTTAAAAAGGATTTTTGTTATTTTGTATTAATATCTTCATTCATTAAGAAACATATTCCTGCATTGCAATGCTTATTTTCTAGTTTTGATTAACATTTCCTTCGTTTCGATGCTTATATTCTCATTTCTAATTAAAATTTATCTCATTTTGATGCTCATTTGGATGCACGTCTCCTTCATTTTCGATGCTCATTTCTCATTTTGATGAGTTTTACTTCATTTCGATGCTCATTTTCTAATTTTTATGCATATTTCCTTCATTTCCATGCTCATTTTATCATTTCAATTCACAATTCCTTCATTTTATTGCATCTTTACTTCATTTCGATCCTCATTTCCTTCATTTTGATACTCATTTATTAGATTTCGATGGTCATTTTCTCATTCGATCAAAATTTTATTTGCTTCGATGCTCATTTTCTCATTTCAATGCACATTTTCTTCATTTTCGATGCTCATTTCCTTCCATTCGATGCACAATTGCTTCATTTCAATGCTCATTTTCTAATTTCAGTGCACTTTTCCTTCATTTCATTGTTCATTTTCTCATTTCGATACACATTCTTTATATATTGTTTTTAAAAATAAAAAATATTAATAAAAATTACTTTTAAAAAAATAATGATCTTTACAAAGTAAGAATGGATTGGGTTTAATGTTGAAAATTTTTATATGTATTTATTATTTTAAATATGAGAAAAAAATTAACAAAATTATTTTAAAAAATAAACTTTACAAGATTATAACCGATCGGGTTTAACGTGGAAAATTTTATATGAATTCATTATTCTTAAATCTAAAAAAAATTAATAATAAGTATTTAAAAAAAAAATAAACTTTACAAGGTTAGAACTGATCGTATTTAATATAAAAATTTTTTATATATATTTATTATTCTCAAATATGATAAAAAATTAAAATAAATTATACTCCATCCATCCCCTTGAAAGATATTCATTTACTATTTGCACGTGGATTCTGAAGCTTAATAATTTAATGTGTAGTTAGGTGAGAGAAATAATATTTTAATGTGTAGTTAGTTGTTGTATTAGTGTTGAGTGTGGGGTTGTGTATTAGTTGTAGGTCTCATCAATCTAAAAGGGAAATGGATACTTTGTAATGGGATAAAGCCAAATGAAAAAATAGATATGTATCATGGGGACGGAGGGAGTATTTAAAAAATAATAAACTTTACAAGGTTAGAACCGATCGGTTTTATTGTCGAAATTTTTTTATGTATTTATTATTCTTAAATATAAAAAAAATTAATAAAAATTACTTTTAAAAATAATAAACTTTACAAGTTCAGAACCGATCGGGTTTAATGTGGAAAAATTTATATGTATTTTACTATTCTTAAATATGAAAAAAAATTAAGAAAAATTACTTAAAAAACCATGAACTTTACAAGGATAAAACCAATTAAATTTAATTTGGAAAAATTTTATATGTTATTATTATTCTTAATTATGAAAAAAATTCGTAAAAATTACTATTGGAAAAAACAATGAACCTTAAAAGGTTAGAACCGATCGGGTTTAATGTAGAAAATTTTTATATGCATTTATTATTCTTTAAATGTTAAAAATTATTTAAAAAATAATGACCTTTACAAGGCTAGAATCTATCGGGTTTAATGTGGAAAATTTTTAGATATAGGAGTATATATTATTCGTAAATATGAAAAAATTAATAAAAATTACTTTAAAAAAATAAATTTTACAAGGTTAAAATCGATCGGGTTTAATGTAGAAAATATTTTGAACGGTTTACAATAGTTAAAACCTATCGGTTTTTAATTTGAAAAATGTTTTTGTTATTTTTTATTAATATTTTCATTCATTAAGAAACATATTTCCTTCATTTCGATTCTTATTTTCTAGTTTCGATCAACATTTCCTTAGTTTTGATGCTCATATTCTCATTTTATAATGCACATTTCTTTCATTTGGATGCTCATTTGGATGCGCGTCTCCTTCATTTTCGATGCTCATTTCTCATTTTGATGAGGTTTGCATCATTTCGATGATCATTTTCTAATTTCGATGCATATTTTTTTCATTTCTATGCTCATTTTATAATTTCAATGCACACTTCCTTCATTTCATTGTACGTTTCCTACATTTCGATCCTCATCTCCTTCATTTTGACACTCATTTATTACATTTCGATGGTCATTTTCTCATTTCGATCAACATTTTATTTGCTTCGATGCTCATGTCTTCATTTCGATGCACATTATCTTCATTTTTTATGCTCATTTCCTTCATTTCGATGCATAATTCCTTTATTTCGATGCATATTTTCTAATTTTGATGCACTTTTCCATCATTTCGTTGCTATTTTCTTATTTCGATACACATTTCTTTATTTATTATTTTTAGAAATAAATAAATAAATAAAAATTACTTTTAAAGAAATGAACTTTACAAGGTTGGAACCGATCGGGTTTAATGTGGAAAAATTTTATATGTATTTATTATTTTTAAATATGAAAAAAAATTATTAAAAATTACTTAAAAAAATAAAATTTACAAGGTTAGAACATATCGGTTTTAATGTGGAAAAATTTTATACTATTTAATATTCTTAAATATGAAAAATATTTATAAAAATTACATAAAAAAACAATGAACTTTACAAGGTTAGAACCGATCTGGTTTAATGTGGAAAAATTTTATATGTGATTATTATTATTAATTATGAAAAAAATATTCATAAAAATTACTATAAAAAAATAACAATGAACTTTACAAGGTTAGAACCAATTGGGTTTTATGTAAAAAAATTTAATAAGTATTTATTATTTTTGAATATGAAAAAAAATAATAAAAATTACATTAAAATAAACAATGTATTTTTAAGATTAGAACCGATTGAGTTTAACGTAGAAATTTTTTTGTATGGTTTAAAATGGTTAGAACCTAACGGTTTTAATTTAAAAAATATTTTTGTTATTTTCTAATATCTTTATTTATTAAGAAGCGTATTTTCATCATTTCGGTGGTCATTTTTTTGTTTCGCTCAATATTTTCTTCGTTTCGATGCTCGTTTACTTATTTTGAATGTATATTTCCTTCATTTTAATGCCCATTTCGATGACGTCTCAATAATTTTCGATGCTCATTACTCATTTTGATGAGGTTTACTTTATTTTTATGCTCATTTGGATGCATGTCTCCTTCATTTTCGATGCCCATTTCTCATTTTGATGAGGTTTACTTAATTTTGATGCTCATTTTCTAATTTCGATGCATATTTTCTTCATTTCGATGTTCATTTTATCATTTCAATGCTATTACATTGCATGTATCCTTCAGTTCGATCCTCATATCCTTCATTTCGATACTCGTTTATTACATATCGATGTTCATTTTCTTATTTTGATCAACACTCTATTTGCTTCGATGCTCATTTTCGATGCTCATTTCTTTCATTTTGATGTACAATTCCTTCATTTCGATGCTCATTTTCTAATTTCAGCGCACTTTTCCTTCATTTCGTTGCTCATTTTCTTATTTAGATACGCATTTATTATTATTTTCAAATATGAAAAAAATTAATAAAAATTATTTATAAAAAAGATGAACTTTTCAAGGTTAGAACTGATTAGGTTTAATGTGAAAAAGTTTTATATGTATTTATTATTCTTAAATATGAAAAAAAATAATAAAAATTACTTTAAAAAAATAATGAACTTTGCAAGGTTAGAACCGATCGGGTTTAATGTGAAAAAATTGTATATGTGATAATTATTATTAATTATGAAAAAAAAAATTCATAAAAATTACCATAAGTAAAAACAATGAACTTTACAAGGTTAGAACCGATCGTGTTTAATGTGAAAAAATTTATATGTATTTATTATTGTTTAATATGAAAACCAATGAACTTTACAAGGTTAGAACCGATTTGGTTTATTGTGGAAATTTTTTATAGTTACTCCCTCCGTCCCCTTGAAAGGTATTCATTTACTTTTTGCATGTGGATTAAGGAGTATAATAATTTAATGTATAGTTAGGCGAGAGAAATAATATTTTAATGTATAGTGAGTAGTTGTATTAGTGTTGAGTGTGGGGTCATGTGTAGTGGTTGTGGGTCACATCTATCTAAAAAGAGAAATGGATACTTTGTACTGGGACAGACCTAAATGGAAAAATGGATACGTATCAAGGGGACGAAGGGAGTATTTATTATTCGTAATGAAAAGAAATTAATAAAAATTAGTTTAAAAATAAAAATAAATTTTACAAGGTTAGAACTGATCGGGTTTAATGTAGAAATTTTTTTGAACGGTTTACAAAATTTAGAACCTATCTGTTTTAATTTGAAAAATATTTTTGTTATTTTTTCTTAATATCTTTATTCATTAAGAAGCATATGTCATTCATTTCAATGCTTAATTTTTGTTTCGATCGACATTTTCTTCATTTTGATGCTCATTTTCTCATTTCTAATGCATATTTCCTTCATTTTGATGCTTATTTGGATGCACTTCTCCTTCATTTTCCCTGCTTATTTCTCACTTTTATGAAGTTTACTTCATTTGATTCTCATATTCTAATTTCGATCCATATTTTCTAATTTCGATGCTCATTTTAACATATCAATGCCCGTTTCCTTTATTTCAATGCACGATTCCTTCATTTCATTGTATGTTTCCTTTATTTCGATGCTCATTTCCTACATTTCGATTCTCATTTTCATTATTTTGATGAACAATTCCTTCATTTCGATGCTCATTTTTTAATTTCGATGTACTTTTTCTTCATTTCGTTGCTCATTTTCTCATTTTGATGCACATTTCCATATTTATTATTTTTAAATATGAAAAAATTAATAAAATTACTTTTAAGAAAACAATGAACTTTACAAGGTTAGAATCGATCGGCTTTAAAGTGGAAATTTTTACATGTATTTATTATTCCTAAATATGAAAAAAATTAATAAAAAGTACTTTAAATGAACTTTATAAGGTTAGAACCGATAGGGTTAAATATAAAAAATTTTATACTCCCTCTATCCCATAGTTATTTGCACAATTCCTTTGTAAGTATGGGATGGAGGGAGTATATATTTATTATTTTGGATCCATTATTTATAGGTACAATTTATCAATCTATATTACTAGTAGGTACATTGTCAACATTAAAATATTATATACAATAAATTAAACCCATCAAATATCCTTTTTAATCCTATTATAAGATTTATTGTATTAAGAAATTCATTAACCATTAATCTCTCATTAAAAAATGAAAAAGTGTCGCACATGATATTCAAATAATAGGTTGTATTCAAAAAGATTTATGATCAACATATTTGTGTTTAATAAATTAAAATTCATGACATTTATTATTGTTCAAAATATTTATATTCAGAAATATTTATGTTCAATATATTAAAATTTGTTATGTTATAATGTTATGTATTATCCAAAACTTATGTATTCAAAAATATTAATATCTAATATATTTGTATTCAGAGAGAATTATTTTTCAATATATTATTCAAAACTTATGTATTCAAAAATATTAATATTTAATATATTTATATTCAATGAAAATTATCTTCGTTATTTACTCCCTAAACATCGCAACAAACCTCTCTTATTCATAGTAAAAAAAAAATCTCATGTTTATTTTTATTCAAATTTTATGTATTAAAAAATATTTGTGTTCAACATATTTAAGTTCAATATATTAAAATCTATGATATTTATTATTGTTCGAAATATATGTATTCAGAAATATTTATGGCCAACATATTTAAATTTGTTACATTTGCGTATATAATGCTGTGGCTATTTTCAGGATTCTTTTATCTTTTGTTACGAAAGATGGATGCGTCTTCCCAGCCGTGATCGTGGTCGTCTTAGGTCCTATAAGCTAGATGGCAGGTTTTCTGGAATCCTTTTTCGAAAGGTACTCTTTTCCTCTATATGAGTTTTTCCCACTGGGTTTTCTCATATAGAGGTTTTTAATGATGCCTTTTGGGGGTCCCTACAGTTATTTGATCAGTCTGCCTTTTTATTTAGGTTTTATTTTAAGCCGTGTATTTAGCTTGCCAACCGCCTATGGCTCTGGGGTCGAAGCTGTACATTACACACGGCTACGTCTGTCTGTCAACCCATTTTATGGGAGTCTGTCATCATCTTTTAGTCTGTCATGTATACTTTTTTTATTTCATTTTCTATATAGTTTATTTAACTTCATCCTATTGATCATTTACTACATCATTTTGGTCATTTCCTTCATCATGATGCATATTTCCTTTATAATGATGTTCATTTCCATCATCTTAATAATCATTTTCTTCATCATGATGCATATTTTCTTCATCATGATGCTCATTTCCTAAATCATAATGCATATTTCCTTCGTCACGATGCTCATTTCCATCATCTTAATGAACATTTCCTTTATTATGTTGCTCATTTCCGTCATCATGATGCATATTTCCTTCATCATGATGCTCATTTCCTTCATTGTGATGCTCATTTCCTTTATCATGATGCATATTTCCTTTATAATGATGTTCATTTCCATCATCTTAATAATCATTTCCTTCATCATGATTCTCATTTCCATCATCTTAATGTTCGTTTCCTTCATCATGATGCTCATTTCCTAAATCATGATGCATATTTCCTTCATCACGATGCTCATTTCAGTCATCTTAATGAACATTTCCTTCATTATGATGCTCATTTCCTTCTTAATGATGCATATTTCCTTCATCATGATGCTCATTTCCATCGTCGTAATTTCATTTCCTTCATCATGATGGATATTTCCTTCATCATGTTCATTTCCACCAACATGATGACCATTTTATTTATCATGATGATTTTTTCTTCTTCATGATGCTTATTTCCTTCTTTATCATGTTAATTTCGATCATTGTGATGTTCATTTCCTTCATCATGATGCTCATTTCTTGCATCATGATGCATATTTCCTTAATCGTGATGCTCATTTTCTTCATCATGATGCATATTTCTTTCAAAATGATGCTCTTTCCTACATCGTAATGCATATTTTCTTTATCACGATGCTCATTTCCTTCGTCATGGCACTCATTTCCTTCATCATGGTACTCATTTCATTCACCATGATGCGTACTTTCTTCATCATATTTCTCTTTTCCTTCACAATGATGCTCATTTCCATCATCATGATGTACGTTTCCTTCATCATGATGCCTATTCCTACATTATTATGCTCATTTCCTTCATTATGAAGCATATTTCATTTAACATGATAATCATTTCCATCATTATGATGCTTATTTCCTTTATCATGATGCTCATTTCCTACATCATGATGTTCATTTAATTCATCATGATGTTCATTTAATTGATCATGATATATATTTCCTTCATCATGATGCTCATTTCCTACATCATGATGCATATTTCCTTAATCACGATTCTCATTTCCATCATCTTATTAAACGTTTCCTTAATCATGATACTCAATTCCTTTATCATGATGCATATTTCCTTCATCATGATGCTCATTACCATCATCATGATACTTATTTCCTTCATAATGATGTGTATTTCCTTCATCATGATGCTCATTTCCTACATCATGATGCTAATTTCCTTCATCATGATGCATATTTCCTACATCTTTATGGCAAATTCTTTCATCATGATGTATATTTCTTCATCATGATGCCCATTTCCTACATCATGAGGCTCATTTCCTTCTTCTTGATGCTCATTTCCTTCATTATGTTGCTCATTTTCATTATCATGATATATAAATCTATCATCATGATGCATATTTTCTTAATCATGATACATTTTTCCTTCATCATGATGCCTATTTCCTACATCATAGTGCTCATTTCCTTCATCATGATGCATATTTCGTTAATAATGATGCATATTTTCTTTATTATGATGCTCATTTCCTACATCATGATGCTAATTTCCTTTATCATGATGCATATTTACTTCATCATGTTGATCATTTCCTACATCAACATGGTCATTTCCTTCATCATGATGCATATTTCCTTCATAATGATGTTCATTTCCATCATCTTAATAATCATTCCCTTCATCATGATGCTTATATCATTAATCATGATGTATATTTCCTTCACCATGATGCTCATTTCCTAAATCATGATGCATATTTCCTTAATCTTAATGAACATTTCCTTTATTATGTTGCACATTTTCTTCATCATGATGCATATTTCCTTCATCATGATGCTCATTTCCATCATTGTGATACTCATTTCCTTCATCAAGATGGTCATATCTTTCATTGTGATGCTCATTTCCTTCATCATGATGCATATTTCTTTCATCATGAGGCTCATGTCCTTCATCATGATGCTAATTTCCTACATTACGATGCTCATTTCATTCATTATGATGCATATTTCCTATATCAAGATGCCCATTTCCTTCATTATGACGCATATTTCTTTAATAATGACGCTCTCTCCTACATCATGATGCATATTTCCTTCATCTCGATGTATATTTCATTAATCATGATGCTCATTTCCTATATCGTAATGCATATTTTCTTTATCATGATGCTCATGTTCATTATCTCTATAATCATTTTCTTCAGCGTGATACAATCTTTATCATGATGCATATTTCCTTCATCATAACGCTTATTTCCATCATCATGATTCTCTCCTTTGTCACGATGCTCATTTCCATCATCATGATGCATATTTCCTTCATCATAATGCTCATTTCCATCATCATGATGCGTATTTCCTACAATATTATGCTCATTTCCTACGTCATAAAGATCATTTCCTACATCATGATGCAAATTTCCTTCATCATGATGAATATTTGCTGCATCATGTTGATAATTTCCTATATTATTATGGTCATTTCATTCATCATGATGCTCATTTCCTTCATCATGATGCATATTTCCTTCATAATGATGTTCATTTCCATTTTCCATCGTCTTAATAATCATTTCCTTCATCATGATGCTCATTTCCATCATCTTAATGATCGTTTCCTTCATCATGATGCTCTTTTCAATAATCATGATGCATATTTCATTCATCATGATGCTCATTTCCTAAATCATGATGCATATTTCCTTCATCATGATGCTCATATCCATCGTCGTGATGCTCATTTCCTTTAATCATGAATCATATTTCCTTCATCATGAGGTAATTTCCTTCATAATGATGCATATTTCCTTCATCATGATGCTCTTCCTGCATCATGATGCGTATTTCCTTCGTCTCGATGCTGAATGACTTCATCATGATGCAATTCTTCAACGTGATACTCATTTCCATCATTATGATGCATATTTCCTACATCATGATGCTCATTTTTTCATCATGATACTAATTTTCTTCATCATTATGCATATTTACTTCGTCAAGTTGATCATTTCCTACATCATTATGGTTATTTTCTTCATCATGATGCTCATTTCCTTCATCATGATGCGTATTTCCATCATAATGGCATTCATGTACATCATCTTAATAATCGTTTCCATCATCATGATGCTCATTTCATTAATCATGATGCATATTTCCTTCATCATGATACTCATTTCGTAAATCATGATGCATATTTCCTTCATCTCGATGCTCATTTCCATCATCTTAATGAACATTTCCTTCATCATGATGCTCATTTCCATCATCGTGATGCTCATTTCCTTCATCATGATTCATGTTTCCTTCATCATGATGTTAATTTCCTACATCATATGCTCATTTCATTCATCATGATGAATATTTTTTTCATCGTGATGCTCATTTCCTACATCATGATTCATATTTCCTTGATGATGTTCTTCATTTCCATCAACATGATTGATCATTTCCATCAACACGATGATTATTTCTTAGATCATGACGATCATTTCCTTCTTCATGATGCATATTTCCTTCTTTATGATATATTTTCATCGTCATGATGTTAATTTCCTTCATCATGATGCTCATTTATTTCATCATGATGCATATTTCCTTCAACATGATGCACATTTCCTTCATCATGATGCATATTTCTTTCGACATGATGCTCTTTCCTACATCATGATGAATATTTCCTTCATCATGATGATCATTTCCTTCGTCATTGTACTCATTCATCATGATTCATACTTTCTTCATCATTATTCTCTTTTCCTTCATCATGATGCACATTTCCATCATCATGATACATCAATCTATCATCATGATGCTCATATCCTTCATCATATTGCCTATTTCCTACATCATTATGCTCATTTCCTTCATTATGATGCGTATTTCCTTCAACATGATGCTCATTTTCATCATAATGATGATTATTTCCTTCATCATGATGCATATTTCCTTCATCGTTATGCTCATTTCTATCATCATAATACGTAAATCTATCATCATGATTCATGTTTCCTTCATCACGATACTTATTTCCTGCATCATTATGCTCATTTCCTTCATTATGATGCATATTGCCTTCAAAATGATGTTCATTTCCCTCATAATGATGCTTATTTCCTTCATCATGATTTCATTTCCTTCATCATGACTTATTACATCAGAGTTCCTACTGATGAAAAGGTTAGGGTTGCTGTTTTTGATCTCTCACCAAACAGTTCTCCAGGACCTGATGGGTTTAGTGGGGCGTTCTTTCAGAAACTTTGGCATGTTATTGACATGGATGTGTGTCGAGCTGCGAAATATTTTTCAGAGGAGAGATCTATTCCATATGGTGTTAATGCTAATTCTCTTATGTTAATCCCGAAGGTAGATGGTGCTAATAGAGTGGTGGACTTCCGCCCAATTGATATGTGCAATTTCATCTTTAAAATTCTCACTAAAATCATTGCTTCTAGATTGGGCCCTATTCTGCACTTGCATTTGGGCAGGTTCCAGTTTGGTTTCATTCCTGGCAGACGTATACATCATTGTATTGCTCTTGCCTCTGAGGGATTTAATGCGCTTGATGTTTCTTCTCATGGCAGTGTGGCTTTTAAAATTGACATTAAAAAGGCTTTTGACACTATCAGGTGGGATTTTTTAGTGGAGGCTATTACTCGTATGGGCTTCTCTGAAAGGTTTGTTCTTCTTCTTAGAAGTATTTTCTCATCTGCTAGGATCTCTATCCTAGTTAATGGAATGCCTGCTGGTTATTTTGGTTGTGGTCGTGGGGTTAGGCAGGGTGACCCCCTTTCTCCTCTTCTTTTCTGTTTGGCGGAAGAAGTCTTGGGCTTTTGGATTTTGGGATTGGTGGACACTAGACGGACTCATAGGACCATTGGTGAAAAATCAGGTGGTCGGGAATTTTACATCCCTCCTCACTTATTTTATATCGATGATATTCTTATTTTCTGTAAAGAAACAATATGTCTATTTCTGTCATTTAAAGAGTTTTAGATGGATATGGTGAGCTTTCTGGACATGTTTGTAATCCTGTTAAGTCTTCTGCTTTCTAGGGAAGGCATTCTGAGCACTTTGTTAGAGACATGTTAGACAGGTGCTTGATTTTCGGGATGGTACTTATCCTTTTCGTTACTTGGGGGTGCTAATTTTTTTGGGAGCTTCGAAGGCTATTTACTTTCAGGGTGCTGCTGATGTTATTTTTAATAACTTTAATAGATGGAAGGGTTCCAGTCTTTCTATGTCTGACCATGTTTGCCTTGTCAATTTGGTGATTGTCTCCTCCGATGTTCATATAATGATGATCTACAGAAGGCCTCATGATCAGCTTAAGTGGATTGAGATGGCAATGAGAAATTTCATTTGGTCAGGAGATGCTACTAGGAGACATTATTTCAGTGTGAGTTGGAGTAAGGTCTGTAATCCAACTGAGGAAGGGGGTTTAGGGCAGCCACATAATCATCAGTTGAGTTCTTCTCTTAGAGAGGACTGCCTTTCCCATATTCGTCGGGTTGTTGAGGATGAAATTTGGATTGTGGGTAATGGGTCTTCGATTCATTTCTGGTTGGATAATTGGATTAGACTGCCCATTGCTGATATTATTGGTATACACCTATTGAGTACATGCATCATTTTACTCAGAAGATTTCGACTTATTTCTTTGACGGGACTTGGCATATTACTGAGGAGTTTGATTACACTTTTTCAGATATTGGGGACTCTATCTTGGCTATTAGCATATCTTCTATCATCAGTGATCGCAGGTGTTGGACTAAGACTATTCATGGGGGGATTTCCGCTAGTTTGCCTTATACTCAACTTAGTCAAAAGTTCCCTGCTCCTAGTTGGGGAAAGTGGATTTGGAGTCGTTTTATTCCTCCTAGATGTTCCCTCACCACTTGGAAGGCTATTCGGGGTGTTCTTATGACATGGGATACTTTTACGGATCGTGGTTTCTTGGGCCCTTCATGGTGTTACCTTTCTAGGTCGGCTGAAGACAGTTTGGATCATATTATGCTTGGATGTTCTTCGCCGTATCTTGGATGGTTTTCATTTTGGTAATCGTATCATTTTGGAATAAACATTTCTGCAATTTATCTTGCAGGCCATATCTATGCAGGGTAGTGATCAAGTTATGTCTGTTTGGCGTTTGGCTATAGTATCTTACGTTTGGATTATTTAGAACCAACGTAATTCCATTATGGCTATGGTTATGTAGAGGATATGGATGGAGGGATAATGGACAAGGTGGTTAGACCATACCCTATTTCTGCATCATTATTTGCTCTGATTCGTGAGATTAACCAACTTGATGTTGGTGTGATGCGGAATTCTACTGAGGATCTTACTACTCTTCATTATTTTGGAGTCAGGGAGAGGCCACCTAAAGTGCCTTCTATTACTCCTTTGAGGTGGGTCTCGCCCCAACCTGGTTAGGTGAAGGTGAATACGAATGGATATGCTAGTGCTGCTCGAGGTACTATTGTTGGTGCTGGGGTTTTCCGTAATTGCAGAGGGTTCACATGGGTGGCTTCTCTAGCGAATTTGGCCATGGCTTTACTTTTGAAGAAGAATTTATTAATGGTTTAACGACTATTGAGTTTGCATATGATAGAGGATGGAACTCTCTTTGGTTGGAGTCTGACTCGACTTATGTGTTTTATGATCTTTCTTCTCTGTCTTCGGAGCTGCCTTGGAGACTTCTTTCTCGATGGCGAAGAAGCATGGAGATTACTCGGATGATTAATTTTTGAGTCTTTCACATCTATTGTGAGGGGAATTTTGTGGCTGATCTTCTAGCTGATATTGGAGGGGACTTTGTTTGGCATGTTTATGCACCTCCTGATATTCTCTGTTTTATATTTGCGGATATGAACTTTGAACACTACATGATTAAATGAATTTTTGGAATTGTTGCTTGCTGGGTCACTCTGGTTTCTCACCTGTATGGTTGTATGCGAAAGAGATTCCGTCTCTCCGATGGCAATGCCGCGGGGTGTGCTAGGTGATATATTTCCTTTTGGTATTTGTGCACATCATTTCCATTTTTGAGTCTTTGATGCTTTATGTATTGATTCGCAGTGATTGTAATAATTGGAGTGTTTGGATGCTGCAGTGGATTGATTTGAGCGCCAGGGCTCTCTTTAGATCTAGGTTAGATGGTGAGTTTTATGAAATTCTTTGGAAGGTGCTTTTTCCTCTATATAGGTTTTTCCTACTGGATTTTTCATATAGAGGTTTTTACCAAGGCCGTCTAGGTGGTCAGCTCATCAAATAGGATTTATCTTCGGCCATGTCTTCAGCTGTACAAGTTTAGACCTCATGTTAGAGTAGGTCTGTTTGGTCGGGTATCATGATCCCTTGCCTGTTCCCATGTTGGTTGGGTAGCAGGATCCCTCGTCTACTCCCATTTGTATTGTGTCTTTTTGGGCTCCATTGTAACTTTTGGTTTACTTGATTTATTATATTATTTAGTTTGCTCATTTCCTTCATCATGATGCTCCTTTCATTGATCATGATGTATATTTTCTTCCTCATAATGCTCATTTCCATCATCTTATTAATCATTTTCATCATCATGATACTTAATTCCTATATCATGATGCATATTTCCTTCATCATGATGCTCATTTCCATCATCATGATTCTTATTTCCTTCATAATTATGCTCATTTCCTACATCACGATGCTAATTTCCTTCATCATAATGCATATTTCCTACATCTTTATGGTCATTTCTTTTATCATGATGCATATTTCCTTTATCATGATGCTCATTTCCTACATCATGAGGCTCATTTCATTGATCATGATGCTTGTTCCTTCATCGTGATTCTCATTTCCATCATCATGATGGATGCATAAGTCTATCATCGTGATTCATATTTTCTTCATCATGATACATGTTTCCTTCATCATGATGCCTATTTCCTACATCATGATGCTCATTTCCTTCATCATGAGTCATATTTTCTTCTTTGTGATGCTCATTTCCTAGACCATGATGCTCATTTAATTCATAATGATGCTCATTTCATTAATCTTGATAAATATTTCCTTCATCGTGATTCTTATTTCCTTCATTATGATGCGTATTTTCTTTATCACGATGCTCTTTTCCTTCATCATGATGTATATTTACTTCATAATGACGCTCATTTCCCTCATTATAGTGCTCAATTATTTCAATATGATGCATATTTCCTTCATCATGATGTTGTTTCCTACATCATGATGCATATTTCCTTCATCATAATGCTTATTTCCTTCATCATGATGTATATTTTCTTCATCATGATACTCATTCATTCATCATGATGCTCATTTCCTTCGTCATGATGCGTATTCCTTCATCCTGATGCCTATTTCCTTTATCATGATGATCATTTCTTACATCATTAACCACATTTTCTTCATCATGATGCATATTACCTTCATCATGATGCTCATTTCAATCATCTTAATGTATATTTACTTTATCATGATTATGATTTCCATCATCACGATGCTAATTTCTTTCATCATGATGCATATTTTCTTCATCATGATAATCATTTCCTATACCATTATAGTCATTATCTTCATCATGAAGATCATTTCCATCATCTTAATGACCGTTCCTTCATTGTGATGCTCATTTTCTTAATAATGATGAATATTTCCTTCATCATGATTTTTATTTCCATCATTATAATGCTCATTTCTTTCACCATGATGATCATTTCCTTCATCATGATGCATATTTCCTTCATCATTATGCTTATTTCTATCATTAGGATGCATATTTCCATCATCATGATGCTAATTAACTACATTATGATGCATATTTCCTTAATCATGACACTCTTTCCTACATCATAATGCATATTTCCTTCATCATGATGCATATTTCTTTCATCATGATGCTCATTTCCTAACTATAATGCATATTTTCTTCATCACGATGCTCACGTTCATCATCTTGATAATCTTTTTCTTCATCATCATACTCATTTCCTTTATCATGATGCACATTTCCTTCATCATGATACTAATTTCCATCATCATGATGCTCGTTTCCTTCATCATGATACTCATTTCCTTTATTATGATGCATATTTCGTTCATCATGATGATCTTCCTACATCATGATGCATATTTCCTTCGTCTCAATGCTGAATGACTTCATCATGATCCAATTCTTCATCATGATGCTCATTTCCATCATCATGATACGTATTTCCTACGTCATGATGCTCATTTCCTACAACACGATGCTGATTTCCTTCATCGTGGTGCATATTTACTTCGTCATGTTGATCATTTTCTTCATCATGATGCTCATTTTTCATCTTAATGTTCGTTTCCATCATCATGATGATCATTTTATTAATCATGATGCATATTTCCTTCATTATAATGCTCATTTCTTAAATTATGATGCAAATTTCCTTCATCACGATGCTTATTTTTCCGTCATCTTAATGAACATTTCCTTCATCATGATACATATTTCATCCATCATGATGCTCATTTCCATCATCGTGATGCTTATTTCCTTCATCATGAGGCTCATTTCCTTCATCATGATGCATATTACTTTCATCGTGAGGCTCATTTTCTTTATCATGATGCATGTTTCCTTCTTCATGATGCTAATTTCCAACATCAAAACACTTATTTCATTCATCATGATGCATATTTCCTTCATCATGATTCTCATTTCCAATATCATGATGCATATTTTCTTCATTATGATGTTCATTTCAACAACATGATGATCATTTCCTTCATCATGACGATCATTTTCTTCTTTGTGATGCTTATTTCCTTCTTCATGATGTTCATTTCCATCATCATGATACTCATTTCCTTCATCATGATGCTAATTTTTGTCATCATGATACATATTTCATTCATCATGATGCACATTTTCTTCATTATGATGCATATTTCCTTCAACATGATGTTCATTTCCATCATAATGATGCTTATTCCTTCATCATGATGCATTTATCCTTCATCATGACGCTCATTTCCATCATCATGATGCTAATTTCATTGATCAAGATGCATATTTCCTTCATCGTGGTGCTCATTTCCATCATCATGATTCTTATTTCCTTCATCATGATATGTATTTCCTTCATCATGATACTCATTTCCTACATCATGATACTAATTTCCCTAATCATGTTGCATATTTCTTACATCTTTATGGTTATTTCTTTTGTCATGATGCATATTTCCTTCAAAATGATGCTCATTTCCTACATTATGAGGCTAATTTCCTTGATCATGATACTCATTTCCTTCATCATGATGCTCATTTCCATCATCATGATGCATAAATCTATCATCATGTTGCATTCCTTCATTATAATACATATTTCCTTCATCATGACGTTCTTTCCTATGATGCATATTTCCTTCATCATGAGGCTCATTTCCTTCATCATGATGCATATTTCTTTTATCATGAGGCTCATTTTCTTTGTGATGATGCATGTTTCCTTCTTCATGATGCTAATTTCCAACATCAAAATGCTTATTTCATTCATCATGAAGCATATTTCCTTCATCTTAATTCTCATTTCCTATATCATGATGCATATTTTCTTCATTATAATGTTCATTTCCATCAACATGATGATCATTTTCTTCATCATGACGATCATTTTCTTCTTTGTGATGCTTATTTCCTTCTTCATGATATTCATTTCCATCATCATGATGCTCATTTCCTTCATCATGATGCTCATTTCTGTCATCATGATGCATATTTCCTTCATCATGATGCACATTTCCTTCATTATGATGCATATTTCCTTCAACATGATGTTCATTTCCATCATAATGATGCTTATTTCCTTCATCATGATGCATATATCCTTCTTCATGACGCTCATTTACATCATCATGATGCTAACTTCATTGATCATGATGTATATTTCCTTCATCATGATGCTCATTTCCTAAATCATGATGCATGTTTCCTAAATCACGATGCCCATTTCCAAAATCTTATTAATGGTTTCCTTCATCATGATACTCAATTCCTTTATCATGATGCATATTTCCTTCATCGTGGTGCTCATTTCCATCATCACGATTCTTATTTCCTTCATCATGATGTGTATTTCCTTCATCATGATACTCATTTCCTACATCACGATACTAATTTCCTTCATCATGTTGCATATTTCCTATATCTTTATGGTCATTTCTTTCATCATGATGCATATTTCCTTCAAAATGATGCTCATTTCTAACATCATGAGGCTCATTTCCTTGATCATGATGCTCATTTTCTTCATCATGATGCTCATTTCCATCATCATGATGCATATTTACTTCATCATGAAACATGTTTTCTTCATCATGATGCCTATTTCTTACATCATGATCCTTATTTTCTTCATCACAATGCGTATTTCCTTCATCATGATGCTCATTTCCTACGTTACGAAAAAAGATGCTCATTATATTAATCATGTTAAATATTTCCTTCATCATTATTCTCATTTCCTTCATTATTGACGCGTATTTCCTTCATCATGATGCTCATTTCCTTTATCATGATGTATATTTACTTCATAATGATGCTCATTTTCTTTATATGTACATTTCGTTCATTATGATACATATTTCCTTCATCATGACGTTCTTTCCTATAATGCATATTTCCTTCATCATGATCCATATTTCCTTCATCATGAGGCTCATTTCCTTCATCATGATGCATATTTCTTTCATCATGAGGCTCATTTTCTTTGTCATGATGCATGTTTCCTTCTTCATGATGCTAATTTCCAACATCAAAATGCTTATTTCATTCATCATGATGCATATTTCCTTCATCATGATTCTCATTTCTTATATCATGATGCATATTTTCTTCATTATGATGTTCATTTCCATCAACATGATGATCATTTTCTTCATCATGATGATCATTTCCTTCTTTGTGATACTTATTTCCTTCTTCATGATGTTCATTTCCATCATCATGATGCTCATTTCCTTCATCATGATGCTCATTTCTGTCATCATGATGCATATTTCCTTCATCATGATGCACATTTCCTTCATTATGATGCATATTTCCTTCAACATGATGTTCATTTCCATCATAATGATGCTTATTTCCTTCATCATGATACATATATCCTTCATCATGACGCTCATTTCCATCATCATGATGCTAATTTCATTGATCATGATGTATATTTCCTTCATCAAGATGCTCATTTCCTAAATCATGATGCATGTTTCCTAAATCACGATGCCCATTTCTAAAATCTTAATAATGGTTTCCTTCATCATGATACTCAATTACTTTATCATGATGCATATTTCCTTCATCGTGGTGCTCATTTCCATCATTATGATTTTTATTTCCTTCATCATGATGCGTATTTCCTCCATCGTGATACTCAATTCCTACATCACGATACTAATTTCCTTCATCACGTTGCATATTTTCCTACATCTTTATGGTTATTTCTTTCATCATGATGCATATTTCCTTCAAAATGATAATCATTTCATACATTATGAGGCTCATTTCCTTGATCATGATACTCATTTCCTTCATCATGATGCTCATTTCCATCATCATGATGCATAAATCTATCATAATGATGCATATTTACTTCATCATGAAACATGTTTTCTTCATCATGATGTCTATTTCTTACATCATGATCCTCATTTCCTTCATCACGATGGGTATTTCCTTCATCATGATGCTCATTTCCTACGTCATAATGCACATTTAATTAAAAATGATGCTCCTTATATTAATCATGATAAATATTTCCTTCATCATGATTCTCATTTCCTTCATTATTGACGCGTATTTCCTTCATCACGATGCTCATTTCCTTTATCATGATGTATGTTTACTTCATAATGATGCTCATTTCCTTCATAGGTACATTTCCTTCATTATGATACATATTTCCTTCATCATGACGTTCTTTCCTATGATGCATATTTCTTTCATCATGATGCATATTTTCTTCATCATGATGCTCATTCATGTCATCATGATCCTCATTTCCTTCATCACGATGCGTATTTCCTTCATCATGATGCTCATTTCCTACGTCATAATGCACATTTAATTCAAAATGATGCTCGTTATATTAATCATGATAAATATTTCCTTCATCATGATTCTCATTTCCTTCATTATTGACGCATATTTCCTTCATCACGATGCTCATTTCCTTTATCATGATGTATATTTACTTAATAAAGATGCTTATTTCCTTCATAGGTACATTTCCTTCATTATGATACAAATTTCCTTCATCATGACGTTCTTTGCTATGATGAATATTTCCTTCATCATGATGCATATTCCTTCATTATGAGGCCCATTTCCTTCATCATGATGCATATTTCTTTCATCATGAGGCTCATTTTCTTTGTCATGATGCATGTTTCCTTCTTCATGATTCTAATTTCCAACATCAAAATGCTTATTTCATTCATCATGATTCATATTTCCTTCATCATGATTCTTATTTCCTATATCATGATGCATATTTTCTTCATTATGATGTTCATTTCCATCAACATGATGATCATTTCCTTCATCATGACGATCATTTCCTTCTTTGTGATGCTAATTTCCTTCTTCATAATGTTCATTTCCATCATCATGATGCTGATTTCCTTCATCATGATGCTCATTTATGTCATCATGATGCACATTTCATTCATTATGATGCATATTTCCTTGAACATGATGTTCATTTCCATCATAATGATGCTTATATCCTTCATTGTGATGCATATATCCTTCATCATGATGCTCATTTCCATCATCATGATGCTAATTTCATTGATCATGATGTACATTTCCTTCATCATGATACTCATTTCCTAAATCATGATGCATGTTTCCTAAATCACGATGTCCATTTCCAAAATCTTATTAATGGTTTCCTTCATCATGATACTCAATTCTTTTACCATGATGCATATTTCCTTCATCGTGGTGCTCATTTCAATCATCATGATTCTTATTTCCTTCATAATGATGCGTATTTCCTTCATCATGATACTTATTTCCACATCACGATACTAATTTCCTTCATCATGTTGCATATTTCCTACTTCTTTATGGTCATTTCTTTCATCATGATGCATATTTTCTTCAAAATGATGCTCATTTCCTACATCATGAGGCTCATTTCCTTCATCATGATGCTCATTTCTGTCATCATGATGCATATTTCCTTCATCATGATGCATATATCCTTCATCATGACGATCTTTTACATCATCATGATGTATATTTCCTTCATCATGATGCTCATTTCCTAAATCATGATGCATGTTTCCTAAATCACGATGCCCATTTCCATAATCTTATTAATGGTTTCCTTCATCATGATACTCAATTCCTTTATCATTATGCATATTTCCTTCATCGTGGTGCCCATTTCCATCATCATGATTCTTATTTCCTTCATCATGATGCGTATTTCTTTCATCATGATACTCATTTTCTACATCACGATACTAATTTCCTTCATCATGTTGCATATTTCTTACATCTTTATGGTTATTTCTTTCATCATGATGCATATTTCCTTCAAAATGATGCTCATTTCCTACATTATGAGGCTCATTTCCTTGATCATGATACTCATTTCCTTCATCATGATGCTCATCATGATGCATAAATCTATTATCATGTTGCATATTTACTTCATCATGAAACATGTTTTCTTCATCATGGTGCCTATTTCTTACATCATGATTCTCATTTCCTTCATCATGATGCGTATTTCCTTCATCATGATGCTCATTTCATACGTCATGATGCACATTTAATTCAAAATGATGCTCGTTATATTAATCATGATAAATATTTCCTTCATCATGATTCTCATTTCCTTCATTATTGAAGTGTATTTCCTTCATTACGATGCTCATTTCCTTTATCATGATGTATATTTACTTCATAATGATGCTCATTTCCTTCATAGGCACATTTCCTTCATCATGACGTTCTTTTCTATGATGCATATTTCCTTCATCATGATGCACATTTCCTTCATCATGAGGCTCATTTCCTTCATCATGATGCATATTTCTTTCATCATCAGGCTCATTTTCTTTGTGATGATGCATGTTTCCTTCTTCATGATGCTAATTTCCAACATCAAAATGCTTATTTCATTCATCATGAAGCATATTTCCTTCATCTTAATTCTCATTTCCTATATCATGATGCATATTTTCTTCATTATTATGTTCATTTCCATCAACATGATGATCATTTTCTTCATCATGACGATCATTTTCTTCTTTGTGATGCTTATTTCCTTCTTCATGATATTCATTTCCATCATCATGATGCTCATTTCCTTCATCATGATGCTCATTTCTGTCATCATGATGCATATTTCCTTCATCATGATGCACATTTCCTTCATTATGATGCATATTTCCTTCAACATGATGTTCATTTCCATCATAATAATGCTTATTTCCTTCATCATGATGCATATATCCTTCTTCATGACGCTCATTTACATCATCATGATGCTAACTTCATTGATCATGATGTATATTTCCTTCATCATGATGCTCATTTCCTAAATCATGATGCATGTTTCCTAAATCACGATGCCCATTTCCAAAATCTTATTAATGGTTTCCTTCATCATGATACTCAATTCCTTTATCATGATGCATATTTCCTTCATCGTGGTGCTCATTTCCATCATCACGATTCTTATTTCCTTCATCATGATACTCATTTCCTACATCACGATACTAATTTCCTTCATCATGTTGCATATTTCCTATATCTTTATGGTCATTTCTTTCATCATGATGCATATTTCCTTCAAAATGATGCTCATTTCCAACATCATGAGGCTCATTTCCTTGATCATGATACTCATTTTCTTCATCATGATGCTCATTTCCATCATCATGATGCATATTTACTTCATCATGAAACATGTTTTCTTCATCATGATGCCTATTTCTTACATCATGATCCTTATTTCCTTCATCACAATGCGTATTTCCTTCATCATGATGCTCATTTCCTACGTTATGAAAAAAGATGCTCATTATATTAATCATGTTAAATATTTCCTTCATCATTATTCTCATTTCCTTCATTATTGACGCGTATTTCCTTCATCACGATGCTCATTTCCTTTATCATGATGTATATTTACTTCATTATGATGTTCATTTCCATCAACATGATGATCATTTCCTTCATCATGATGATCATTTCCTTCTTTGTGATACTTATTTCCTTCTTCATGATGTTCATTTCCATCATCATCATGATGTTCATTTCCATCATCATGATGCTCATTTCCTTCATCATGATGCTCATTTCTGTCATCATGATGCATATTTCCTTCATCATGATGCACATTTCCTTCATTATGATGCATATTTCCTTCAACATGATGTTCATTTCCATCATAATGATGCTTATTTCCTTCATCATGATACATATATCCTTCATCATGACGCTCATTTCCATCATCATGATGCTAATTTCATTGATCATGATGTATATTTCCTTCATCAAGATGCTCATTTCCTAAATCATGATGCATGTTTCCTAAATCACGATGCCCATTTCTAAAATCTTAATAATGGTTTCCTTCATCATGATACTCAATTACTTTATCATGATGCATATTTCCTTCATCGTGGTGCTCATTTCCATCATCATGATTTTTATTTCCTTCATCATGATGCGTATTTCCTTCATCGTGATACTCAATTCCTGCATCACGATACTAATTTCCTTCATCACGTTGCATATTTTCCTACATCTTTATGGTTATTTCTTTCATCATGATGCATATTTCCTTCAAAATGATAATCATTTCATACATTATGAGGCTCATTTCCTTGATCATGATACTCATTTCCATCATCATGATGCTCATTTCCATCATCATGATGCATAAATCTATCATCATGATGCATATTTACTTCATCATGAAACATGTTTTCTTCATCATGATGTCTATTTCTTACATCATGATCCTCATTTCCTTCATCATGATGGGTATTTCCTTCATCATGATGCTAATTTCCTACGTCATAATGCACATTTAATTCAAAATGATGCTCCTTATATTAATCATGATAAATATTTCCTTCATCATGATTCTCATTTCCTTCATTATTGACGCATATTTCCTTCATCACGATGCTCATTTCCTTTATCATGATGTATATTTACTTAATAAAGATGCTTATTTCCTTCATAGGTACATTTCCTTCATTATGATACAAATTTCCTTCATCATGACGTTCTTTGCTATGATGAATATTTCCTTCATCATGATGCATATTCCTTCATTATGAGGCCCATTTCCTTCATCATGATGCATATTTCTTTCATCATGAGGCTCATTTTCTTTGTCATGATGCATGTTTCCTTCTTCATGATGCTAATTTCCAACATCAAAATGCTTATTTCATTCATCATGAAGCATATTTCCTTCATCTTAATTCTCATTTCCTATATCATGATGCATATTTTCTTCATTATGATGTTCATTTCCATCAACATGATGATCATTTTCTTCATCATGACGATCATTTTCTTCTTTGTGATGCTTATTTCCTTCTTCATGATATTCATTTCCATCATCATGATGCTCATTTCCTTCATCATGATGCTCATTTCTGTCATCATGATGCATATTTCCTTCATCATGATGCACATTTCCTTCATTATGATGCATATTTCCTTCAACATGATGTTCATTTCCATCATAATAATGCTTATTTCCTTCATCATGATGCATATATCCTTCTTCATGACGCTCATTTACATCATCATGATGCTAACTTCATTGATCATGATGTATATTTCCTTCATCATGACGCTCATTTCCTAAATCATGATGCATGTTTCCTAAATCACGATGCCCATTTCCAAAATCTTATTAATGGTTTCCTTCATCATGATACTCAATTCCTTTATCATGATGCATATTTCCTTCATCGTGGTGCTCATTTCCATCATCACGATTCTTATTTCCTTCATCATGATGTGTATTTCCTTCATCATGATACTCATTTCCTACATCACGATACTAATTTCCTTCATCATGTTGCATATTTCCTATATCTTTATGGTCATTTCTTTCATCATGATGCATATTTCCTTCAAAATGATGCTCATTTCCAACATCATGAGGCTCATTTCCTTGATCATGATACTCATTTTCTTCATCATGATGCTCATTTCCATCATCATGATGCATATTTACTTCATCATGAAACATGTTTTCTTCATCATGATGCCTATTTCTTACATCATGATCCTTATTTCCTTTATCACAATGCGTATTTCCTTCATCATGATGCTCATTTCCTACGTTATGAAAAAAGATGCTCATTATATTAATCATGTTAAATATTTCCTTCATCATTATTCTCATTTCCTTCATTATTGACGCGTATTTCCTTCATCACGATGCTCATTTCCTTTATCATGATGTATATTTACTTCATAATGATGCTCATTTCCTTTATATGTACATTTCGTTCATTATGATACATATTTCCTTCATCATGACGTTCTTTCCTATAATGCATATTTCCTTCATCATGATCCATATTTCCTTCATCATGAGGCTCATTTCCTTCATCATGATGCATATTTCTTTCATCGTGAGGCTCATTTTCTTTGTCATGATGCATGTTTCCTTCTTCATGATGCTAATTTCCAACATCAAAATGCTTATTTCATTCATCATGATGCATATTTCCTTCATCATGATTCTCATTTCTTATATCATGATGCATATTTTCTTCATTATGATGTTCATTTCCATCAACATGATGATCATTTCCTTCATCATGATGATCATTTCCTTCTTTGTGATACTTATTTCCTTCTTCATGATGTTCATTTCCATCATCATGATGCTCATTTCCTTCATCATGATGCTCATTTCTGTCATCATGATGCATATTTCCTTCATCATGATGCACATTTCCTTCATTATGATGCATATTTTCTTCAACATGATGTTCATTTCCATCATAATGATGCTTATTTCCTTCATCATGATACATATATCCTTCATCATGACGCTCATTTCCATCATCATGATGCTAATTTCATTGATCATGATGTATATTTCCTTCATCAAGATGCTCATTTCCTAAATCATGATGCATGTTTCCTAAATCACGATGCCCATTTCTAAAATCTTAATAATGGTTTCCTTCATCATGATACTCAATTACTTTATCATGATGCATATTTCCTTCATCGTGGTGCTCATTTCCATCATCATGATTTTTATTTCCTTCATCATGATGCGTATTTCCTTCATCGTGATACTCAATTCCTGCATCACGATACTAATTTCCTTCATCACGTTGCATATTTTCCTACATCTTTATGGTTATTTCTTTCATCATGATGCATATTTCCTTCAAAATGATAATCATTTCATACATTATGAGGCTCATTTCCTTGATCATGATACTCATTTTCATCATCATGATGCTCATTTCCATCATCATGATGCATAAATCTATCATCATGATGCATATTTACTTCATCATGAAACATGTTTTCTTCATCATGATGTCTATTTCTTACATCATGATCCCCATTTCCTTCATCATGATGGGTATTTCCTTCATCATGATGCTAATTTCCTACGTCATAATGCACATTTAATTCAAAATGATGCTCCTTATATTAATCATGATAAATATTTCCTTCATCATGATTCTCATTTCCTTCATTATTGACGCATGTTTCCTTCATCACGATGCTCATTTCCTTTATCATGATGTATATTTACTTAATAAAGATGCTTATTTCCTTCATAGGTACATTTCCTTCATTATGATACAAATTTCCTTCATCATGACGTTCTTTGCTATGATGAATATTTCCTTCATCATGATGCATATTCCTTCATTCTGAGGCCCATTTCCTTCATCATGATGCATATTTCTTTCATCATGAGGCTCATTTTCTTAGTCATGATGCATGTTTCCTTCTTCATGATGCTAATTTCCAACATCAAAATGCTTATTTCATTCATCATGATTCATATTTCCTTCATCATGATTCTTATTTCCTATATCATGATGCATATTTTGTTCATTATGATGTTCATTTCCATCAACATGATGATCATTTCCTTCATCATGACGATCATTTCCTTCTTTGTGATGCTAATTTCCTTCTTCATAATGTTCATTTCCATCATCATGATGCTGATTTCCTTCATCATGATGCTCATTTATGTCATCATGATGCACATTTCATTCATTATGATGCATATTTCCTTGAACATGATGTTCATTTCCATCATAATGATGCTTATATCCTTCATTGTGATGCATATATCCTTCATCATGACGCTCATTTCCATCATCATAATGCTAATTTCATTGATCATGATGTATATTTCCTTCATCATGATACTCATTTCCTAAATCATGATGCATGTTTCCTAAATCACGATGTCCAATTCCAAAATCTTATTAACGGTTTCCTTCATCATGATACTCAATTCCTTTATCATGATGCATATTTCCTTCATCGTGGTGCTCATTTCAATCATCATGATTCTTATTTCCTTCATAATGATGCGTATTTCCTTCGTCATGATACTTATTTCCACCTCACGATACTAATTTCCTTCATCATGTTGCATATTTCCTACTTCTTTATGGTCATTTCTTTCATCATGATGCATATTTTCTTCAAAATGATGCTCATTTCCTACATCATGAGGCTCATTTCCTTCATCATGATGATCATTTCTGTCATCATGATGCATATTTCCTTCATCATGATGCATATATCCTTCATCATGACGCTCTTTTACATCATCATGATGCTAATTTCATTGATCATGATGTATATTTCCTTCATCATGATGCTCATTTCCTAAATCATGATGCATGTTTCCTATATCACGATGCCCATTTCCAAAATCTTATTAATGGTTTCCTTCATCATGATACTCAATTCCTTTATCATGATGCATATTTCCTTCATCGTGGTGCTCATTTCCATCATCACGATTCTTATTTCCTTCATCATGATGTGTATTTCCTTCATCATGATTCTCATTTCCTACATCACGATACTAATTTCCTTCATCATGTTGCATATTTTCTATATCTTTATGGTCATTTCTTTCATCATGATGCATATTTCCTTCAAAATGATGCTCATTTCCAACATCATGAGGCTCATTTCCTTGATCATGATACTCATTTTCTTCGTCATGATGCTCCTTTCCATCATCATGATGCATATTTACTTCATCATGAAACATGTTTTCTTCATCATGATGCCTATTTCTTACATCATGATCCTTATTTCCTTTATCACAATGCGTATTTCCTTCATCATGATGCTCATTTCCTACGTTATGAAAAAAGATGCTCATTATATTAATCATGTTAAATATTTCCTTCATCATTATTCTCATTTCCTTCATTATTGACGCGTATTTCCTTCATCACGATGCTCATTCCCTTTATCATGATGTATATTTACTTCATAATGATGCTCATTTCCTTTATATGTACATTTCGTTCATTATGATACATATTTCCTTCATCATGATGTTCTTTCCTATAATGCATATTTCCTTCATCATGATCCATATTTCCTTCATCATGAGGCTCATTTCCTTCATCATGATGCATATTTCTTTCATCATGAGGCTCATTTTCTTTGTCATGATGCATGTTTCCTTCTTCATGATGCTAATTTCCAACATCAAAATGCTTATTTCATTCATCATGATGCATATTTCCTTCATCATGATTCTCATTTCTTATATCATGATGCATATTTTCTTCATTATGATGTTCATTTCCATCAACATGATGATCATTTCCTTTATCATGATGATCATTTCCTTCTTTGTGATACTTATTTCCTTCTTCATGATGTTCATTTCCATCATCATGATGCTCATTTCCTTCATCATGATGCTCATTTCTGTCATCATGATGCATATTTCCTTCATCATGATGCACATTTCCTTCATTATGATGCATATTTCCTTCAACATGATGTTCATTTCTATCATAATGATGCTTATTTCCTTCATCATGATACATATATCCTTCATCATGACGCTCATTTCCATCATCATGATGCTAATTTCATTGATCATGATGTATATTTCCTTCATCATGATGCTCATTTCCTAAATCATGATGCATGTTTCCTAAATCACGATGCCCATTTCTAAAATCTTAATAATGGTTTCCTTCATCATGATACTCAATTACTTTATCATGATGCATATTTCCTTCATCGTGGTGCTCATTTCCATCATCTTGATTTTTATTTCCTTCATCATGATGCGTATTTCCTTCATCGTGATACTCAATTCCTACATCACGATACTAATTTCCTTCATCACGTTGCATATTTTCCTACATCTTTATGGTTATTTCTTTCATCATGATGCATATTTCCTTCAAAATGATAATCATTTCATACATTATGAGGCTCATTTCCTTGATCATGATACTCATTTCCTTCATCATGATGCTCATTTCCATCATCATGATGCATAAATCTATCATCATGATGCATATTTATTTCATCATGAAACATGTTTTCTTCATCATGATGTCTATTTCTTACATCATGATCCTCATTTCCTTCATCACGATGGGTATTTCCTTCATCATGATGCTCATTTCCTACGTCATAATGCACATTTAATTCAAAATGTTGCTCCTTATATTAATCATGATAAATATTTCCTTCATCATGATTCTCATTTCCTTCATTATTGACGCGTATTTCCTTCATCATGATGCTCATTTCCTTTATCATGATGTATATTTACTTCATAATGATGCTCATTTCCTTCATAGGTACATTTCCTTCCTTATGATACATATTTCCTTCATCATGACGCTCTTTCCTATGATGCATATTTCTTTCATCATGATGCATATTTTCTTCATCATGATGCTCATTCATGTCATCATGATCCTCATTTCCTTCATCACGATGCGTATTTCCTTCATCATGATGCTCATTTCCTACGTCATAATGCACATTTAATTCAAAATGATGCTCGTTATATTAATCATGATAAATATTTCCTTCATCATGATTCTCATTTCCTTCATTATTGACGCATATTTCCTTCATCATGATTCTCATTTCTTTCATTTTGATGTACAATTCCTTCATTTCGATGCTCATTTTCTAATTTCAGCGCACTTTTCCTTCATTTCGTTGCTCATTTTCTTATTTAGATACGCATTTATTATTATTTTCAAATATGAAAAAAATTAATAAAAATTATTTATAAAAAAGATGAACTTTTCAAGGTTAGAACTGATTAGGTTTAATGTGAAAAAGTTTTATATGTATTTATTATTCTTAAATATGAAAAAAAATAATAAAAATTACTTTAAAAAAATAATGAACTTTGCAAGGTTAGAACCGATCGGGTTTAATGTGAAAAAATTGTATATGTGATAATTATTATTAATTATGAAAAAAAAAATTCATAAAAATTACCATAAGTAAAAACAATGAACTTTACAAGGTTAGAACCGATCGTGTTTAATGTGAAAAAATTTATATGTATTTATTATTGTTTAATATGAAAACCAATGAACTTTACAAGGTTAGAACCGATTTGGTTTATTGTGGAAATTTTTTATAGTTACTCCCTCCGTCCCCTTGAAAGGTATTCATTTACTTTTTGCATGTGGATTAAGGAGTATAATAATTTAATGTATAGTTAGGCGAGAGAAATAATATTTTAATGTATAGTGAGTAGTTGTATTAGTGTTGAGTGTGGGGTCATGTGTAGTGGTTGTGGGTCACATCTATCTAAAAAGAGAAATGGATACTTTGTACTGGGACAGACCTAAATGGAAAAATGGATACGTATCAAGGGGACGAAGGGAGTATTTATTATTCGTAATGAAAAGAAATTAATAAAAATTAGTTTAAAAATAAAAATAAATTTTACAAGGTTAGAACTGATCGGGTTTAATGTAGAAATTTTTTTGAACGGTTTACAAAATTTAGAACCTATCTGTTTTAATTTGAAAAATATTTTTGTTATTTTTTCTTAATATCTTTATTCATTAAGAAGCATATGTCATTCATTTCAATGCTTAATTTTTGTTTCGATCGACATTTTCTTCATTTTGATGCTCATTTTCTCATTTCTAATGCATATTTCCTTCATTTTGATGCTTATTTGGATGCACTTCTCCTTCATTTTCCCTGCTTATTTCTCACTTTTATGAAGTTTACTTCATTTGATTCTCATATTCTAATTTCGATCCATATTTTCTAATTTCGATGCTCATTTTAACATATCAATGCCCGTTTCCTTTATTTCAATGCACGATTCCTTCATTTCATTGTATGTTTCCTTTATTTCGATGCTCATTTCCTACATTTCGATTCTCATTTTCATTATTTTGATGAACAATTCCTTCATTTCGATGCTCATTTTTTAATTTCGATGTACTTTTTCTTCATTTCGTTGCTCATTTTCTCATTTTGATGCACATTTCCATATTTATTATTTTTAAATATGAAAAAATTAATAAAATTACTTTTAAGAAAACAATGAACTTTACAAGGTTAGAATCGATCGGCTTTAAAGTGGAAATTTTTACATGTATTTATTATTCCTAAATATGAAAAAAATTAATAAAAAGTACTTTAAATGAACTTTATAAGGTTAGAACCGATAGGGTTAAATATAAAAAATTTTATACTCCCTCTATCCCATAGTTATTTGCACAATTCCTTTGTAAGTATGGGATGGAGGGAGTATATATTTATTATTTTGGATCCATTATTTATAGGTACAATTTATCAATCTATATTACTAGTAGGTACATTGTCAACATTAAAATATTATATACAATAAATTAAACCCATCAAATATCCTTTTTAATCCTATTATAAGATTTATTGTATTAAGAAATTCATTAACCATTAATCTCTCATTAAAAAATGAAAAAGTGTCGCACATGATATTCAAATAATAGGTTGTATTCAAAAAGATTTATGATCAACATATTTGTGTTTAATAAATTAAAATTCATGACATTTATTATTGTTCAAAATATTTATATTCAGAAATATTTATGTTCAATATATTAAAATTTGTTATGTTATAATGTTATGTATTATCCAAAACTTATGTATTCAAAAATATTAATATCTAATATATTTGTATTCAGAGAGAATTATTTTTCAATATATTATTCAAAACTTATGTATTCAAAAATATTAATATTTAATATATTTATATTCAATGAAAATTATCTTCGTTATTTACTCCCTAAACATCGCAACAAACCTCTCTTATTCATAGTAAAAAAAAAATCTCATGTTTATTTTTATTCAAATTTTATGTATTAAAAAATATTTGTGTTCAACATATTTAAGTTCAATATATTAAAATCTATGATATTTATTATTGTTCGAAATATATGTATTCAGAAATATTTATGGCCAACATATTTAAATTTGTTACATTTGCGTATATAATGCTGTGGCTATTTTCAGGATTCTTTTATCTTTTGTTACGAAAGATGGATGCGTCTTCCCAGCCGTGATCGTGGTCGTCTTAGGTCCTATAAGCTAGATGGCAGGTTTTCTGGAATCCTTTTTCGAAAGGTACTCTTTTCCTCTATATGAGTTTTTCCCACTGGGTTTTCTCATATAGAGGTTTTTAATGATGCCTTTTGGGGGTCCCTACAGTTATTTGATCAGTCTGCCTTTTTATTTAGGTTTTATTTTAAGCCGTGTATTTAGCTTGCCAACCGCCTATGGCTCTGGGGTCGAAGCTGTACATTACACACGGCTACGTCTGTCTGTCAACCCATTTTATGGGAGTCTGTCATCATCTTTTAGTCTGTCATGTATACTTTTTTTATTTCATTTTCTATATAGTTTATTTAACTTCATCCTATTGATCATTTACTACATCATTTTGGTCATTTCCTTCATCATGATGCATATTTCCTTTATAATGATGTTCATTTCCATCATCTTAATAATCATTTTCTTCATCATGATGCATATTTTCTTCATCATGATGCTCATTTCCTAAATCATAATGCATATTTCCTTCGTCACGATGCTCATTTCCATCATCTTAATGAACATTTCCTTTATTATGTTGCTCATTTCCGTCATCATGATGCATATTTCCTTCATCATGATGCTCATTTCCTTCATTGTGATGCTCATTTCCTTTATCATGATGCATATTTCCTTTATAATGATGTTCATTTCCATCATCTTAATAATCATTTCCTTCATCATGATTCTCATTTCCATCATCTTAATGTTCGTTTCCTTCATCATGATGCTCATTTCCTAAATCATGATGCATATTTCCTTCATCACGATGCTCATTTCAGTCATCTTAATGAACATTTCCTTCATTATGATGCTCATTTCCTTCTTAATGATGCATATTTCCTTCATCATGATGCTCATTTCCATCGTCGTAATTTCATTTCCTTCATCATGATGGATATTTCCTTCATCATGTTCATTTCCACCAACATGATGACCATTTTATTTATCATGATGATTTTTTCTTCTTCATGATGCTTATTTCCTTCTTTATCATGTTAATTTCGATCATTGTGATGTTCATTTCCTTCATCATGATGCTCATTTCTTGCATCATGATGCATATTTCCTTAATCGTGATGCTCATTTTCTTCATCATGATGCATATTTCTTTCAAAATGATGCTCTTTCCTACATCGTAATGCATATTTTCTTTATCACGATGCTCATTTCCTTCGTCATGGCACTCATTTCCTTCATCATGGTACTCATTTCATTCACCATGATGCGTACTTTCTTCATCATATTTCTCTTTTCCTTCACAATGATGCTCATTTCCATCATCATGATGTACGTTTCCTTCATCATGATGCCTATTCCTACATTATTATGCTCATTTCCTTCATTATGAAGCATATTTCATTTAACATGATAATCATTTCCATCATTATGATGCTTATTTCCTTTATCATGATGCTCATTTCCTACATCATGATGTTCATTTAATTCATCATGATGTTCATTTAATTGATCATGATATATATTTCCTTCATCATGATGCTCATTTCCTACATCATGATGCATATTTCCTTAATCACGATTCTCATTTCCATCATCTTATTAAACGTTTCCTTAATCATGATACTCAATTCCTTTATCATGATGCATATTTCCTTCATCATGATGCTCATTACCATCATCATGATACTTATTTCCTTCATAATGATGTGTATTTCCTTCATCATGATGCTCATTTCCTACATCATGATGCTAATTTCCTTCATCATGATGCATATTTCCTACATCTTTATGGCAAATTCTTTCATCATGATGTATATTTCTTCATCATGATGCCCATTTCCTACATCATGAGGCTCATTTCCTTCTTCTTGATGCTCATTTCCTTCATTATGTTGCTCATTTTCATTATCATGATATATAAATCTATCATCATGATGCATATTTTCTTAATCATGATACATTTTTCCTTCATCATGATGCCTATTTCCTACATCATAGTGCTCATTTCCTTCATCATGATGCATATTTCGTTAATAATGATGCATATTTTCTTTATTATGATGCTCATTTCCTACATCATGATGCTAATTTCCTTTATCATGATGCATATTTACTTCATCATGTTGATCATTTCCTACATCAACATGGTCATTTCCTTCATCATGATGCATATTTCCTTCATAATGATGTTCATTTCCATCATCTTAATAATCATTCCCTTCATCATGATGCTTATATCATTAATCATGATGTATATTTCCTTCACCATGATGCTCATTTCCTAAATCATGATGCATATTTCCTTAATCTTAATGAACATTTCCTTTATTATGTTGCACATTTTCTTCATCATGATGCATATTTCCTTCATCATGATGCTCATTTCCATCATTGTGATACTCATTTCCTTCATCAAGATGGTCATATCTTTCATTGTGATGCTCATTTCCTTCATCATGATGCATATTTCTTTCATCATGAGGCTCATGTCCTTCATCATGATGCTAATTTCCTACATTACGATGCTCATTTCATTCATTATGATGCATATTTCCTATATCAAGATGCCCATTTCCTTCATTATGACGCATATTTCTTTAATAATGACGCTCTCTCCTACATCATGATGCATATTTCCTTCATCTCGATGTATATTTCATTAATCATGATGCTCATTTCCTATATCGTAATGCATATTTTCTTTATCATGATGCTCATGTTCATTATCTCTATAATCATTTTCTTCAGCGTGATACAATCTTTATCATGATGCATATTTCCTTCATCATAACGCTTATTTCCATCATCATGATTCTCTCCTTTGTCACGATGCTCATTTCCATCATCATGATGCATATTTCCTTCATCATAATGCTCATTTCCATCATCATGATGCGTATTTCCTACAATATTATGCTCATTTCCTACGTCATAAAGATCATTTCCTACATCATGATGCAAATTTCCTTCATCATGATGAATATTTGCTGCATCATGTTGATAATTTCCTATATTATTATGGTCATTTCATTCATCATGATGCTCATTTCCTTCATCATGATGCATATTTCCTTCATAATGATGTTCATTTCCATTTTCCATCGTCTTAATAATCATTTCCTTCATCATGATGCTCATTTCCATCATCTTAATGATCGTTTCCTTCATCATGATGCTCTTTTCAATAATCATGATGCATATTTCATTCATCATGATGCTCATTTCCTAAATCATGATGCATATTTCCTTCATCATGATGCTCATATCCATCGTCGTGATGCTCATTTCCTTTAATCATGAATCATATTTCCTTCATCATGAGGTAATTTCCTTCATAATGATGCATATTTCCTTCATCATGATGCTCTTCCTGCATCATGATGCGTATTTCCTTCGTCTCGATGCTGAATGACTTCATCATGATGCAATTCTTCAACGTGATACTCATTTCCATCATTATGATGCATATTTCCTACATCATGATGCTCATTTTTTCATCATGATACTAATTTTCTTCATCATTATGCATATTTACTTCGTCAAGTTGATCATTTCCTACATCATTATGGTTATTTTCTTCATCATGATGCTCATTTCCTTCATCATGATGCGTATTTCCATCATAATGGCATTCATGTACATCATCTTAATAATCGTTTCCATCATCATGATGCTCATTTCATTAATCATGATGCATATTTCCTTCATCATGATACTCATTTCGTAAATCATGATGCATATTTCCTTCATCTCGATGCTCATTTCCATCATCTTAATGAACATTTCCTTCATCATGATGCTCATTTCCATCATCGTGATGCTCATTTCCTTCATCATGATTCATGTTTCCTTCATCATGATGTTAATTTCCTACATCATATGCTCATTTCATTCATCATGATGAATATTTTTTTCATCGTGATGCTCATTTCCTACATCATGATTCATATTTCCTTGATGATGTTCTTCATTTCCATCAACATGATTGATCATTTCCATCAACACGATGATTATTTCTTAGATCATGACGATCATTTCCTTCTTCATGATGCATATTTCCTTCTTTATGATATATTTTCATCGTCATGATGTTAATTTCCTTCATCATGATGCTCATTTATTTCATCATGATGCATATTTCCTTCAACATGATGCACATTTCCTTCATCATGATGCATATTTCTTTCGACATGATGCTCTTTCCTACATCATGATGAATATTTCGTTCATCATGATGATCATTTCCTTCGTCATTGTACTCATTCATCATGATTCATACTTTCTTCATCATTATTCTCTTTTCCTTCATCATGATGCACATTTCCATCATCATGATACATCAATCTATCATCATGATGCTCATATCCTTCATCATATTGCCTATTTCCTACATCATTATGCTCATTTCCTTCATTATGATGCGTATTTCCTTCAACATGATGCTCATTTTCATCATAATGATGATTATTTCCTTCATCATGATGCATATTTCCTTCATCGTTATGCTCATTTCTATCATCATAATACGTAAATCTATCATCATGATTCATGTTTCCTTCATCACGATACTTATTTCCTGCATCATTATGCTCATTTCCTTCATTATGATGCATATTGCCTTCAAAATGATGTTCATTTCCCTCATAATGATGCTTATTTCCTTCATCATGATTTCATTTCCTTCATCATGACTTATTACATCAGAGTTCCTACTGATGAAAAGGTTAGGGTTGCTGTTTTTGATCTCTCACCAAACAGTTCTCCAGGACCTGATGGGTTTAGTGGGGCGTTCTTTCAGAAACTTTGGCATGTTATTGACATGGATGTGTGTCGAGCTGCGAAATATTTTTCAGAGGAGAGATCTATTCCATATGGTGTTAATGCTAATTCTCTTATGTTAATCCCGAAGGTAGATGGTGCTAATAGAGTGGTGGACTTCCGCCCAATTGATATGTGCAATTTCATCTTTAAAATTCTCACTAAAATCATTGCTTCTAGATTGGGCCCTATTCTGCACTTGCATTTGGGCAGGTTCCAGTTTGGTTTCATTCCTGGCAGACGTATACATCATTGTATTGCTCTTGCCTCTGAGGGATTTAATGCGCTTGATGTTTCTTCTCATGGCAGTGTGGCTTTTAAAATTGACATTAAAAAGGCTTTTGACACTATCAGGTGGGATTTTTTAGTGGAGGCTATTACTCGTATGGGCTTCTCTGAAAGGTTTGTTCTTCTTCTTAGAAGTATTTTCTCATCTGCTAGGATCTCTATCCTAGTTAATGGAATGCCTGCTGGTTATTTTGGTTGTGGTCGTGGGGTTAGGCAGGGTGACCCCCTTTCTCCTCTTCTTTTCTGTTTGGCGGAAGAAGTCTTGGGCTTTTGGATTTTGGGATTGGTGGACACTAGACGGACTCATAGGACCATTGGTGAAAAATCAGGTGGTCGGGAATTTTACATCCCTCCTCACTTATTTTATATCGATGATATTCTTATTTTCTGTAAAGAAACAATATGTCTATTTCTGTCATTTAAAGAGTTTTAGATGGATATGGTGAGCTTTCTGGACATGTTTGTAATCCTGTTAAGTCTTCTGCTTTCTAGGGAAGGCATTCTGAGCACTTTGTTAGAGACATGTTAGACAGGTGCTTGATTTTCGGGATGGTACTTATCCTTTTCGTTACTTGGGGGTGCTAATTTTTTTGGGAGCTTCGAAGGCTATTTACTTTCAGGGTGCTGCTGATGTTATTTTTAATAACTTTAATAGATGGAAGGGTTCCAGTCTTTCTATGTCTGACCATGTTTGCCTTGTCAATTTGGTGATTGTCTCCTCCGCTGTTCATATAATGATGATCTACAGAAGGCCTCATGATCAGCTTAAGTGGATTGAGATGGCAATGAGAAATTTCATTTGGTCAGGAGATGCTACTAGGAGACATTATTTCAGTGTGAGTTGGAGTAAGGTCTGTAATCCAACTGAGGAAGGGGGTTTAGGGCAGCCACATAATCATCAGTTGAGTTCTTCTCTTAGAGAGGACTGCCTTTCCCATATTCGTCGGGTTGTTGAGGATGAAATTTGGATTGTGGGTAATGGGTCTTCGATTCATTTCTGGTTGGATAATTGGATTAGACTGCCCATTGCTGATATTATTGGTATACACCTATTGAGTACATGCATCATTTTACTCAGAAGATTTCGACTTATTTCTTTGACGGGACTTGGCATATTACTGAGGAGTTTGATTACACTTTTTCAGATATTGGGGACTCTATCTTGGCTATTAGCATATCTTCTATCATCAGTGATCGCAGGTGTTGGACTAAGACTATTCATGGGGGGATTTCCGCTAGTTTGCCTTATACTCAACTTAGTCAAAAGTTCCCTGCTCCTAGTTGGGGAAAGTGGATTTGGAGTCGTTTTATTCCTCCTAGATGTTCCCTCACCACTTGGAAGGCTATTCGGGGTGTTCTTATGACATGGGATACTTTTACGGATCGTGGTTTCTTGGGCCCTTCATGGTGTTACCTTTCTAGGTCGGCTGAAGACAGTTTGGATCATATTATGCTTGGATGTTCTTCGCCGTATCTTGGATGGTTTTCATTTTGGTAATCGTATCATTTTGGAATAAACATTTCTGCAATTTATCTTGCAGGCCATATCTATGCAGGGTAGTGATCAAGTTATGTCTGTTTGGCGTTTGGCTATAGTATCTTACGTTTGGATTATTTAGAACCAACGTAATTCCATTATGGCTATGGTTATGTAGAGGATATGGATGGAGGGATAATGGACAAGGTGGTTAGACCATACCCTATTTCTGCATCATTATTTGCTCTGATTCGTGAGATTAACCAACTTGATGTTGGTGTGATGCGGAATTCTACTGAGGATCTTACTACTCTTCATTATTTTGGAGTCAGGGAGAGGCCACCTAAAGTGCCTTCTATTACTCCTTTGAGGTGGGTCTCGCCCCAACCTGGTTAGGTGAAGGTGAATACGAATGGATATGCTAGTGCTGCTCGAGGTACTATTGTTGGTGCTGGGGTTTTCCGTAATTGCAGAGGGTTCACATGGGTGGCTTCTCTAGCGAATTTGGCCATGGCTTTACTTTTGAAGAAGAATTTATTAATGGTTTAACGACTATTGAGTTTGCATATGATAGAGGATGGAACTCTCTTTGGTTGGAGTCTGACTCGACTTATGTGTTTTATGATCTTTCTTCTCTGTCTTCGGAGCTGCCTTGGAGACTTCTTTCTCGATGGCGAAGAAGCATGGAGATTACTCGGATGATTAATTTTTGAGTCTTTCACATCTATTGTGAGGGGAATTTTGTGGCTGATCTTCTAGCTGATATTGGAGGGGACTTTGTTTGGCATGTTTATGCACCTCCTGATATTCTCTGTTTTATATTTGCGGATATGAACTTTGAACACTACATGATTAAATGAATTTTTGGAATTGTTGCTTGCTGGGTCACTCTGGTTTCTCACCTGTATGGTTGTATGCGAAAGAGATTCCGTCTCTCCGATGGCAATGCCGCGGGGTGTGCTAGGTGATATATTTCCTTTTGGTATTTGTGCACATCATTTCCATTTTTGAGTCTTTGATGCTTTATGTATTGATTCGCAGTGATTGTAATAATTGGAGTGTTTGGATGCTGCAGTGGATTGATTTGAGCGCCAGGGCTCTCTTTAGATCTAGGTTAGATGGTGAGTTTTATGAAATTCTTTGGAAGGTGCTTTTTCCTCTATATAGGTTTTTCCTACTGGATTTTTCATATAGAGGTTTTTACCAAGGCCGTCTAGGTGGTCAGCTCATCAAATAGGATTTATCTTCGGCCATGTCTTCAGCTGTACAAGTTTAGACCTCATGTTAGAGTAGGTCTGTTTGGTCGGGTATCATGATCCCTTGCCTGTTCCCATGTTGGTTGGGTAGCAGGATCCCTCGTCTACTCCCATTTGTATTGTGTCTTTTTGGGCTCCATTGTAACTTTTGGTTTACTTGATTTATTATATTATTTAGTTTGCTCATTTCCTTCATCATGATGCTCCTTTCATTGATCATGATGTATATTTTCTTCCTCATAATGCTCATTTCCATCATCTTATTAATCATTTTCATCATCATGATACTTAATTCCTATATCATGATGCATATTTCCTTCATCATGATGCTCATTTCCATCATCATGATTCTTATTTCCTTCATAATTATGCTCATTTCCTACATCACGATGCTAATTTCCTTCATCATAATGCATATTTCCTACATCTTTATGGTCATTTCTTTTATCATGATGCATATTTCCTTTATCATGATGCTCATTTCCTACATCATGAGGCTCATTTCATTGATCATGATGCTTGTTCCTTCATCGTGATTCTCATTTCCATCATCATGATGGATGCATAAGTCTATCATCGTGATTCATATTTTCTTCATCATGATACATGTTTCCTTCATCATGATGCCTATTTCCTACATCATGATGCTCATTTCCTTCATCATGAGTCATATTTTCTTCTTTGTGATGCTCATTTCCTAGACCATGATGCTCATTTAATTCATAATGATGCTCATTTCATTAATCTTGATAAATATTTCCTTCATCGTGATTCTTATTTCCTTCATTATGATGCGTATTTTCTTTATCACGATGCTCTTTTCCTTCATCATGATGTATATTTACTTCATAATGACGCTCATTTCCCTCATTATAGTGCTCAATTATTTCAATATGATGCATATTTCCTTCATCATGATGTTGTTTCCTACATCATGATGCATATTTCCTTCATCATAATGCTTATTTCCTTCATCATGATGTATATTTTCTTCATCATGATACTCATTCATTCATCATGATGCTCATTTCCTTCGTCATGATGCGTATTCCTTCATCCTGATGCCTATTTCCTTTATCATGATGATCATTTCTTACATCATTAACCACATTTTCTTCATCATGATGCATATTACCTTCATCATGATGCTCATTTCAATCATCTTAATGTATATTTACTTTATCATGATTATGATTTCCATCATCACGATGCTAATTTCTTTCATCATGATGCATATTTTCTTCATCATGATAATCATTTCCTATACCATTATAGTCATTATCTTCATCATGAAGATCATTTCCATCATCTTAATGACCGTTCCTTCATTGTGATGCTCATTTTCTTAATAATGATGAATATTTCCTTCATCATGATTTTTATTTCCATCATTATAATGCTCATTTCTTTCACCATGATGATCATTTCCTTCATCATGATGCATATTTCCTTCATCATTATGCTTATTTCTATCATTAGGATGCATATTTCCATCATCATGATGCTAATTAACTACATTATGATGCATATTTCCTTAATCATGACACTCTTTCCTACATCATAATGCATATTTCCTTCATCATGATGCATATTTCTTTCATCATGATGCTCATTTCCTAACTATAATGCATATTTTCTTCATCACGATGCTCACGTTCATCATCTTGATAATCTTTTTCTTCATCATCATACTCATTTCCTTTATCATGATGCACATTTCCTTCATCATGATACTAATTTCCATCATCATGATGCTCGTTTCCTTCATCATGATACTCATTTCCTTTATTATGATGCATATTTCGTTCATCATGATGATCTTCCTACATCATGATGCATATTTCCTTCGTCTCAATGCTGAATGACTTCATCATGATCCAATTCTTCATCATGATGCTCATTTCCATCATCATGATACGTATTTCCTACGTCATGATGCTCATTTCCTACAACACGATGCTGATTTCCTTCATCGTGGTGCATATTTACTTCGTCATGTTGATCATTTTCTTCATCATGATGCTCATTTTTCATCTTAATGTTCGTTTCCATCATCATGATGATCATTTTATTAATCATGATGCATATTTCCTTCATTATAATGCTCATTTCTTAAATTATGATGCAAATTTCCTTCATCACGATGCTTATTTTTCCGTCATCTTAATGAACATTTCCTTCATCATGATACATATTTCATCCATCATGATGCTCATTTCCATCATCGTGATGCTTATTTCCTTCATCATGAGGCTCATTTCCTTCATCATGATGCATATTACTTTCATCGTGAGGCTCATTTTCTTTATCATGATGCATGTTTCCTTCTTCATGATGCTAATTTCCAACATCAAAACACTTATTTCATTCATCATGATGCATATTTCCTTCATCATGATTCTCATTTCCAATATCATGATGCATATTTTCTTCATTATGATGTTCATTTCAACAACATGATGATCATTTCCTTCATCATGACGATCATTTTCTTCTTTGTGATGCTTATTTCCTTCTTCATGATGTTCATTTCCATCATCATGATACTCATTTCCTTCATCATGATGCTAATTTTTGTCATCATGATACATATTTCATTCATCATGATGCACATTTTCTTCATTATGATGCATATTTCCTTCAACATGATGTTCATTTCCATCATAATGATGCTTATTCCTTCATCATGATGCATTTATCCTTCATCATGACGCTCATTTCCATCATCATGATGCTAATTTCATTGATCAAGATGCATATTTCCTTCATCGTGGTGCTCATTTCCATCATCATGATTCTTATTTCCTTCATCATGATATGTATTTCCTTCATCATGATACTCATTTCCTACATCATGATACTAATTTCCCTAATCATGTTGCATATTTCTTACATCTTTATGGTTATTTCTTTTGTCATGATGCATATTTCCTTCAAAATGATGCTCATTTCCTACATTATGAGGCTAATTTCCTTGATCATGATACTCATTTCCTTCATCATGATGCTCATTTCCATCATCATGATGCATAAATCTATCATCATGTTGCATTCCTTCATTATAATACATATTTCCTTCATCATGACGTTCTTTCCTATGATGCATATTTCCTTCATCATGAGGCTCATTTCCTTCATCATGATGCATATTTCTTTTATCATGAGGCTCATTTTCTTTGTGATGATGCATGTTTCCTTCTTCATGATGCTAATTTCCAACATCAAAATGCTTATTTCATTCATCATGAAGCATATTTCCTTCATCTTAATTCTCATTTCCTATATCATGATGCATATTTTCTTCATTATAATGTTCATTTCCATCAACATGATGATCATTTTCTTCATCATGACGATCATTTTCTTCTTTGTGATGCTTATTTCCTTCTTCATGATATTCATTTCCATCATCATGATGCTCATTTCCTTCATCATGATGCTCATTTCTGTCATCATGATGCATATTTCCTTCATCATGATGCACATTTCCTTCATTATGATGCATATTTCCTTCAACATGATGTTCATTTCCATCATAATGATGCTTATTTCCTTCATCATGATGCATATATCCTTCTTCATGACGCTCATTTACATCATCATGATGCTAACTTCATTGATCATGATGTATATTTCCTTCATCATGATGCTCATTTCCTAAATCATGATGCATGTTTCCTAAATCACGATGCCCATTTCCAAAATCTTATTAATGGTTTCCTTCATCATGATACTCAATTCCTTTATCATGATGCATATTTCCTTCATCGTGGTGCTCATTTCCATCATCACGATTCTTATTTCCTTCATCATGATGTGTATTTCCTTCATCATGATACTCATTTCCTACATCACGATACTAATTTCCTTCATCATGTTGCATATTTCCTATATCTTTATGGTCATTTCTTTCATCATGATGCATATTTCCTTCAAAATGATGCTCATTTCTAACATCATGAGGCTCATTTCCTTGATCATGATGCTCATTTTCTTCATCATGATGCTCATTTCCATCATCATGATGCATATTTACTTCATCATGAAACATGTTTTCTTCATCATGATGCCTATTTCTTACATCATGATCCTTATTTTCTTCATCACAATGCGTATTTCCTTCATCATGATGCTCATTTCCTACGTTACGAAAAAAGATGCTCATTATATTAATCATGTTAAATATTTCCTTCATCATTATTCTCATTTCCTTCATTATTGACGCGTATTTCCTTCATCATGATGCTCATTTCCTTTATCATGATGTATATTTACTTCATAATGATGCTCATTTTCTTTATATGTACATTTCGTTCATTATGATACATATTTCCTTCATCATGACGTTCTTTCCTATAATGCATATTTCCTTCATCATGATCCATATTTCCTTCATCATGAGGCTCATTTCCTTCATCATGATGCATATTTCTTTCATCATGAGGCTCATTTTCTTTGTCATGATGCATGTTTCCTTCTTCATGATGCTAATTTCCAACATCAAAATGCTTATTTCATTCATCATGATGCATATTTCCTTCATCATGATTCTCATTTCTTATATCATGATGCATATTTTCTTCATTATGATGTTCATTTCCATCAACATGATGATCATTTTCTTCATCATGATGATCATTTCCTTCTTTGTGATACTTATTTCCTTCTTCATGATGTTCATTTCCATCATCATGATGCTCATTTCCTTCATCATGATGCTCATTTCTGTCATCATGATGCATATTTCCTTCATCATGATGCACATTTCCTTCATTATGATGCATATTTCCTTCAACATGATGTTCATTTCCATCATAATGATGCTTATTTCCTTCATCATGATACATATATCCTTCATCATGACGCTCATTTCCATCATCATGATGCTAATTTCATTGATCATGATGTATATTTCCTTCATCAAGATGCTCATTTCCTAAATCATGATGCATGTTTCCTAAATCACGATGCCCATTTCTAAAATCTTAATAATGGTTTCCTTCATCATGATACTCAATTACTTTATCATGATGCATATTTCCTTCATCGTGGTGCTCATTTCCATCATTATGATTTTTATTTCCTTCATCATGATGCGTATTTCCTCCATCGTGATACTCAATTCCTACATCACGATACTAATTTCCTTCATCACGTTGCATATTTTCCTACATCTTTATGGTTATTTCTTTCATCATGATGCATATTTCCTTCAAAATGATAATCATTTCATACATTATGAGGCTCATTTCCTTGATCATGATACTCATTTCCTTCATCATGATGCTCATTTCCATCATCATGATGCATAAATCTATCATAATGATGCATATTTACTTCATCATGAAACATGTTTTCTTCATCATGATGTCTATTTCTTACATCATGATCCTCATTTCCTTCATCACGATGGGTATTTCCTTCATCATGATGCTCATTTCCTACATCATAATGCACATTTAATTAAAAATGATGCTCCTTATATTAATCATGATAAATATTTCCTTCATCATGATTCTCATTTCCTTCATTATTGACGCGTATTTCCTTCATCACGATGCTCATTTCCTTTATCATGATGTATGTTTACTTCATAATGATGCTCATTTCCTTCATAGGTACATTTCCTTCATTATGATACATATTTCCTTCATCATGACGTTCTTTCCTATGATGCATATTTCTTTCATCATGATGCATATTTTCTTCATCATGATGCTCATTCATGTCATCATGATCCTCATTTCCTTCATCACGATGCGTATTTCCTTCATCATGATGCTCATTTCCTACGTCATAATGCACATTTAATTCAAAATGATGCTCGTTATATTAATCATGATAAATATTTCCTTCATCATGATTCTCATTTCCTTCATTATTGACGCATATTTCCTTCATCACGATGCTCATTTCCTTTATCATGATGTATATTTACTTAATAAAGATGCTTATTTCCTTCATAGGTACATTTCCTTCATTATGATACAAATTTCCTTCATCATGACGTTCTTTGCTATGATGAATATTTCCTTCATCATGATGCATATTCCTTCATTATGAGGCCCATTTCCTTCATCATGATGCATATTTCTTTCATCATGAGGCTCATTTTCTTTGTCATGATGCATGTTTCCTTCTTCATGATTCTAATTTCCAACATCAAAATGCTTATTTCATTCATCATGATTCATATTTCCTTCATCATGATTCTTATTTCCTATATCATGATGCATATTTTCTTCATTATGATGTTCATTTCCATCAACATGATGATCATTTCCTTCATCATGACGATCATTTCCTTCTTTGTGATGCTAATTTCCTTCTTCATAATGTTCATTTCCATCATCATGATGCTGATTTCCTTCATCATGATGCTCATTTATGTCATCATGATGCACATTTCATTCATTATGATGCATATTTCCTTGAACATGATGTTCATTTCCATCATAATGATGCTTATATCCTTCATTGTGATGCATATATCCTTCATCATGATGCTCATTTCCATCATCATGATGCTAATTTCATTGATCATGATGTACATTTCCTTCATCATGATACTCATTTCCTAAATCATGATGCATGTTTCCTAAATCACGATGTCCATTTCCAAAATCTTATTAATGGTTTCCTTCATCATGATACTCAATTCTTTTACCATGATGCATATTTCCTTCATCGTGGTGCTCATTTCAATCATCATGATTCTTATTTCCTTCATAATGATGCGTATTTCCTTCATCATGATACTTATTTCCACATCACGATACTAATTTCCTTCATCATGTTGCATATTTCCTACTTCTTTATGGTCATTTCTTTCATCATGATGCATATTTTCTTCAAAATGATGCTCATTTCCTACATCATGAGGCTCATTTCCTTCATCATGATGCTCATTTCTGTCATCATGATGCATATTTCCTTCATCATGATGCATATATCCTTCATCATGACGATCTTTTACATCATCATGATGTATATTTCCTTCATCATGATGCTCATTTCCTAAATCATGATGCATGTTTCCTAAATCACGATGCCCATTTCCATAATCTTATTAATGGTTTCCTTCATCATGATACTCAATTCCTTTATCATTATGCATATTTCCTTCATCGTGGTGCCCATTTCCATCATCATGATTCTTATTTCCTTCATCATGATGCGTATTTCTTTCATCATGATACTCATTTTCTACATCACGATACTAATTTCCTTCATCATGTTGCATATTTCTTACATCTTTATGGTTATTTCTTTCATCATGATGCATATTTCCTTCAAAATGATGCTCATTTCCTACATTATGAGGCTCATTTCCTTGATCATGATACTCATTTCCTTCATCATGATGCTCATCATGATGCATAAATCTATTATCATGTTGCATATTTACTTCATCATGAAACATGTTTTCTTCATCATGGTGCCTATTTCTTACATCATGATTCTCATTTCCTTCATCATGATGCGTATTTCCTTCATCATGATGCTCATTTCATACGTCATGATGCACATTTAATTCAAAATGATGCTCGTTATATTAATCATGATAAATATTTCCTTCATCATGATTCTCATTTCCTTCATTATTGAAGTGTATTTCCTTCATTACGATGCTCATTTCCTTTATCATGATGTATATTTACTTCATAATGATGCTCATTTCCTTCATAGGCACATTTCCTTCATCATGACGTTCTTTTCTATGATGCATATTTCCTTCATCATGATGCACATTTCCTTCATCATGAGGCTCATTTCCTTCATCATGATGCATATTTCTTTCATCATCAGGCTCATTTTCTTTGTGATGATGCATGTTTCCTTCTTCATGATGCTAATTTCCAACATCAAAATGCTTATTTCATTCATCATGAAGCATATTTCCTTCATCTTAATTCTCATTTCCTATATCATGATGCATATTTTCTTCATTATTATGTTCATTTCCATCAACATGATGATCATTTTCTTCATCATGACGATCATTTTCTTCTTTGTGATGCTTATTTCCTTCTTCATGATATTCATTTCCATCATCATGATGCTCATTTCCTTCATCATGATGCTCATTTCTGTCATCATGATGCATATTTCCTTCATCATGATGCACATTTCCTTCATTATGATGCATATTTCCTTCAACATGATGTTCATTTCCATCATAATAATGCTTATTTCCTTCATCATGATGCATATATCCTTCTTCATGACGCTCATTTACATCATCATGATGCTAACTTCATTGATCATGATGTATATTTCCTTCATCATGATGCTCATTTCCTAAATCATGATGCATGTTTCCTAAATCACGATGCCCATTTCCAAAATCTTATTAATGGTTTCCTTCATCATGATACTCAATTCCTTTATCATGATGCATATTTCCTTCATCGTGGTGCTCATTTCCATCATCACGATTCTTATTTCCTTCATCATGATACTCATTTCCTACATCACGATACTAATTTCCTTCATCATGTTGCATATTTCCTATATCTTTATGGTCATTTCTTTCATCATGATGCATATTTCCTTCAAAATGATGCTCATTTCCAACATCATGAGGCTCATTTCCTTGATCATGATACTCATTTTCTTCATCATGATGCTCATTTCCATCATCATGATGCATATTTACTTCATCATGAAACATGTTTTCTTCATCATGATGCCTATTTCTTACATCATGATCCTTATTTCCTTCATCACAATGCGTATTTCCTTCATCATGATGCTCATTTCCTACGTTATGAAAAAAGATGCTCATTATATTAATCATGTTAAATATTTCCTTCATCATTATTCTCATTTCCTTCATTATTGACGCGTATTTCCTTCATCACGATGCTCATTTCCTTTATCATGATGTATATTTACTTCATTATGATGTTCATTTCCATCAACATGATGATCATTTCCTTCATCATGATGATCATTTCCTTCTTTGTGATACTTATTTCCTTCTTCATGATGTTCATTTCCATCATCATCATGATGTTCATTTCCATCATCATGATGCTCATTTCCTTCATCATGATGCTCATTTCTGTCATCATGATGCATATTTCCTTCATCATGATGCACATTTCCTTCATTATGATGCATATTTCCTTCAACATGATGTTCATTTCCATCATAATGATGCTTATTTCCTTCATCATGATACATATATCCTTCATCATGACGCTCATTTCCATCATCATGATGCTAATTTCATTGATCATGATGTATATTTCCTTCATCAAGATGCTCATTTCCTAAATCATGATGCATGTTTCCTAAATCACGATGCCCATTTCTAAAATCTTAATAATGGTTTCCTTCATCATGATACTCAATTACTTTATCATGATGCATATTTCCTTCATCGTGGTGCTCATTTCCATCATCATGATTTTTATTTCCTTCATCATGATGCGTATTTCCTTCATCGTGATACTCAATTCCTGCATCACGATACTAATTTCCTTCATCACGTTGCATATTTTCCTACATCTTTATGGTTATTTCTTTCATCATGATGCATATTTCCTTCAAAATGATAATCATTTCATACATTATGAGGCTCATTTCCTTGATCATGATACTCATTTCCATCATCATGATGCTCATTTCCATCATCATGATGCATAAATCTATCATCATGATGCATATTTACTTCATCATGAAACATGTTTTCTTCATCATGATGTCTATTTCTTACATCATGATCCTCATTTCCTTCATCATGATGGGTATTTCCTTCATCATGATGCTGATTTCCTACGTCATAATGCACATTTAATTCAAAATGATGCTCCTTATATTAATCATGATAAATATTTCCTTCATCATGATTCTCATTTCCTTCATTATTGACGCATATTTCCTTCATCACGATGCTCATTTCCTTTATCATGATGTATATTTACTTAATAAAGATGCTTATTTCCTTCATAGGTACATTTCCTTCATTATGATACAAATTTCCTTCATCATGACGTTCTTTGCTATGATGAATATTTCCTTCATCATGATGCATATTCCTTCATTATGAGGCCCATTTCCTTCATCATGATGCATATTTCTTTCATCATGAGGCTCATTTTCTTTGTCATGATGCATGTTTCCTTCTTCATGATGCTAATTTCCAACATCAAAATGCTTATTTCATTCATCATGAAGCATATTTCCTTCATCTTAATTCTCATTTCCTATATCATGATGCATATTTTCTTCATTATGATGTTCATTTCCATCAACATGATGATCATTTTCTTCATCATGACGATCATTTTCTTCTTTGTGATGCTTATTTCCTTCTTCATGATATTCATTTCCATCATCATGATGCTCATTTCCTTCATCATGATGCTCATTTCTGTCATCATGATGCATATTTCCTTCATCATGATGCACATTTCCTTCATTATGATGCATATTTCCTTCAACATGATGTTCATTTCCATCATAATAATGCTTATTTCCTTCATCATGATGCATATATCCTTCTTCATGACGCTCATTTACATCATCATGATGCTAACTTCATTGATCATGATGTATATTTCCTTCATCATGACGCTCATTTCCTAAATCATGATGCATGTTTCCTAAATCACGATGCCCATTTCCAAAATCTTATTAATGGTTTCCTTCATCATGATACTCAATTCCTTTATCATGATGCATATTTCCTTCATCGTGGTGCTCATTTCCATCATCACGATTCTTATTTCCTTCATCATGATGTGTATTTCCTTCATCATGATACTCATTTCCTACATCACGATACTAATTTCCTTCATCATGTTGCATATTTCCTATATCTTTATGGTCATTTCTTTCATCATGATGCATATTTCCTTCAAAATGATGCTCATTTCCAACATCATGAGGCTCATTTCCTTGATCATGATACTCATTTTCTTCATCATGATGCTCATTTCCATCATCATGATGCATATTTACTTCATCATGAAACATGTTTTCTTCATCATGATGCCTATTTCTTACATCATGATCCTTATTTCCTTTATCACAATGCGTATTTCCTTCATCATGATGCTCATTTCCTACGTTATGAAAAAAGATGCTCATTATATTAATCATGTTAAATATTTCCTTCATCATTATTCTCATTTCCTTCATTATTGACGCGTATTTCCTTCATCACGATGCTCATTTCCTTTATCATGATGTATATTTACTTCATAATGATGCTCATTTCCTTTATATGTACATTTCGTTCATTATGATACATATTTCCTTCATCATGACGTTCTTTCCTATAATGCATATTTCCTTCATCATGATCCATATTTCCTTCATCATGAGGCTCATTTCCTTCATCATGATGCATATTTCTTTCATCGTGAGGCTCATTTTCTTTGTCATGATGCATGTTTCCTTCTTCATGATGCTAATTTCCAACATCAAAATGCTTATTTCATTCATCATGATGCATATTTCCTTCATCATGATTCTCATTTCTTATATCATGATGCATATTTTCTTCATTATGATGTTCATTTCCATCAACATGATGATCATTTCCTTCATCATGATGATCATTTCCTTCTTTGTGATACTTATTTCCTTCTTCATGATGTTCATTTCCATCATCATGATGCTCATTTCCTTCATCATGATGCTCATTTCTGTCATCATGATGCATATTTCCTTCATCATGATGCACATTTCCTTCATTATGATGCATATTTTCTTCAACATGATGTTCATTTCCATCATAATGATGCTTATTTCCTTCATCATGATACATATATCCTTCATCATGACGCTCATTTCCATCATCATGATGCTAATTTCATTGATCATGATGTATATTTCCTTCATCAAGATGCTCATTTCCTAAATCATGATGCATGTTTCCTAAATCACGATGCCCATTTCTAAAATCTTAATAATGGTTTCCTTCATCATGATACTCAATTACTTTATCATGATGCATATTTCCTTCATCGTGGTGCTCATTTCCATCATCATGATTTTTATTTCCTTCATCATGATGCGTATTTCCTTCATCGTGATACTCAATTCCTGCATCACGATACTAATTTCCTTCATCACGTTGCATATTTTCCTACATCTTTATGGTTATTTCTTTCATCATGATGCATATTTCCTTCAAAATGATAATCATTTCATACATTATGAGGCTCATTTCCTTGATCATGATACTCATTTTCATCATCATGATGCTCATTTCCATCATCATGATGCATAAATCTATCATCATGATGCATATTTACTTCATCATGAAACATGTTTTCTTCATCATGATGTCTATTTCTTACATCATGATCCCCATTTCCTTCATCATGATGGGTATTTCCTTCATCATGATGCTAATTTCCTACGTCATAATGCACATTTAATTCAAAATGATGCTCCTTATATTAATCATGATAAATATTTCCTTCATCATGATTCTCATTTCCTTCATTATTGACGCATGTTTCCTTCATCACGATGCTCATTTCCTTTATCATGATGTATATTTACTTAATAAAGATGCTTATTTCCTTCATAGGTACATTTCCTTCATTATGATACAAATTTCCTTCATCATGACGTTCTTTGCTATGATGAATATTTCCTTCATCATGATGCATATTCCTTCATTCTGAGGCCCATTTCCTTCATCATGATGCATATTTCTTTCATCATGAGGCTCATTTTCTTAGTCATGATGCATGTTTCCTTCTTCATGATGCTAATTTCCAACATCAAAATGCTTATTTCATTCATCATGATTCATATTTCCTTCATCATGATTCTTATTTCCTATATCATGATGCATATTTTGTTCATTATGATGTTCATTTCCATCAACATGATGATCATTTCCTTCATCATGACGATCATTTCCTTCTTTGTGATGCTAATTTCCTTCTTCATAATGTTCATTTCCATCATCATGATGCTGATTTCCTTCATCATGATGCTCATTTATGTCATCATGATGCACATTTCATTCATTATGATGCATATTTCCTTGAACATGATGTTCATTTCCATCATAATGATGCTTATATCCTTCATTGTGATGCATATATCCTTCATCATGACGCTCATTTCCATCATCATGATGCTAATTTCATTGATCATGATGTATATTTCCTTCATCATGATACTCATTTCCTAAATCATGATGCATGTTTCCTAAATCACGATGTCCAATTCCAAAATCTTATTAACGGTTTCCTTCATCATGATACTCAATTCCTTTATCATGATGCATATTTCCTTCATCGTGGTGCTCATTTCAATCATCATGATTCTTATTTCCTTCATAATGATGCGTATTTCCTTCGTCATGATACTTATTTCCACCTCACGATACTAATTTCCTTCATCATGTTGCATATTTCCTACTTCTTTATGGTCATTTCTTTCATCATGATGCATATTTTCTTCAAAATGATGCTCATTTCCTACATCATGAGGCTCATTTCCTTCATCATGATGATCATTTCTGTCATCATGATGCATATTTCCTTCATCATGATGCATATATCCTTCATCATGACGCTCTTTTACATCATCATGATGCTAATTTCATTGATCATGATGTATATTTCCTTCATCATGATGCTCATTTCCTAAATCATGATGCATGTTTCCTATATCACGATGCCCATTTCCAAAATCTTATTAATGGTTTCCTTCATCATGATACTCAATTCCTTTATCATGATGCATATTTCCTTCATCGTGGTGCTCATTTCCATCATCACGATTCTTATTTCCTTCATCATGATGTGTATTTCCTTCATCATGATTCTCATTTCCTACATCACGATACTAATTTCCTTCATCATGTTGCATATTTTCTATATCTTTATGGTCATTTCTTTCATCATGATGCATATTTCCTTCAAAATGATGCTCATTTCCAACATCATGAGGCTCATTTCCTTGATCATGATACTCATTTTCTTCGTCATGATGCTCCTTTCCATCATCATGATGCATATTTACTTCATCATGAAACATGTTTTCTTCATCATGATGCCTATTTCTTACATCATGATCCTTATTTCCTTTATCACAATGCGTATTTCCTTCATCATGATGCTCATTTCCTACGTTATGAAAAAAGATGCTCATTATATTAATCATGTTAAATATTTCCTTCATCATTATTCTCATTTCCTTCATTATTGACGCGTATTTCCTTCATCACGATGCTCATTCCCTTTATCATGATGTATATTTACTTCATAATGATGCTCATTTCCTTTATATGTACATTTCGTTCATTATGATACATATTTCCTTCATCATGATGTTCTTTCCTATAATGCATATTTCCTTCATCATGATCCATATTTCCTTCATCATGAGGCTCATTTCCTTCATCATGATGCATATTTCTTTCATCATGAGGCTCATTTTCTTTGTCATGATGCATGTTTCCTTCTTCATGATGCTAATTTCCAACATCAAAATGCTTATTTCATTCATCATGATGCATATTTCCTTCATCATGATTCTCATTTCTTATATCATGATGCATATTTTCTTCATTATGATGTTCATTTCCATCAACATGATGATCATTTCCTTTATCATGATGATCATTTCCTTCTTTGTGATACTTATTTCCTTCTTCATGATGTTCATTTCCATCATCATGATGCTCATTTCCTTCATCATGATGCTCATTTCTGTCATCATGATGCATATTTCCTTCATCATGATGCACATTTCCTTCATTATGATGCATATTTCCTTCAACATGATGTTCATTTCTATCATAATGATGCTTATTTCCTTCATCATGATACATATATCCTTCATCATGACGCTCATTTCCATCATCATGATGCTAATTTCATTGATCATGATGTATATTTCCTTCATCATGATGCTCATTTCCTAAATCATGATGCATGTTTCCTAAATCACGATGCCCATTTCTAAAATCTTAATAATGGTTTCCTTCATCATGATACTCAATTACTTTATCATGATGCATATTTCCTTCATCGTGGTGCTCATTTCCATCATCTTGATTTTTATTTCCTTCATCATGATGCGTATTTCCTTCATCGTGATACTCAATTCCTACATCACGATACTAATTTCCTTCATCACGTTGCATATTTTCCTACATCTTTATGGTTATTTCTTTCATCATGATGCATATTTCCTTCAAAATGATAATCATTTCATACATTATGAGGCTCATTTCCTTGATCATGATACTCATTTCCTTCATCATGATGCTCATTTCCATCATCATGATGCATAAATCTATCATCATGATGCATATTTATTTCATCATGAAACATGTTTTCTTCATCATGATGTCTATTTCTTACATCATGATCCTCATTTCCTTCATCACGATGGGTATTTCCTTCATCATGATGCTCATTTCCTACGTCATAATGCACATTTAATTCAAAATGTTGCTCCTTATATTAATCATGATAAATATTTCCTTCATCATGATTCTCATTTCCTTCATTATTGACGCGTATTTCCTTCATCATGATGCTCATTTCCTTTATCATGATGTATATTTACTTCATAATGATGCTCATTTCCTTCATAGGTACATTTCCTTCCTTATGATACATATTTCCTTCATCATGACGCTCTTTCCTATGATGCATATTTCTTTCATCATGATGCATATTTTCTTCATCATGATGCTCATTCATGTCATCATGATCCTCATTTCCTTCATCACGATGCGTATTTCCTTCATCATGATGCTCATTTCCTACGTCATAATGCACATTTAATTCAAAATGATACTCGTTATATTAATCATGATAAATATTTCCTTCATCATGATTCTCATTTCCTTCATTATTGACGCATATTTCCTTCATCACGATGCTCATTTCCTTTATCATGATGTATATTTACTTAATAAAGATGCTTATTTCCTTCATAGGTACATTTCCTTCATTATGATACAAATTTCCTTCATCATGACGTTCTTTGCTATGATGAATATTTCCTTCATCATGATGCATATTCCTTCATTATGAGGCCCATTTCCTTCATCATGATGCATATTTCTTTCATCATGAGGCTCATTTTCTTTGTCATGATGCATGTTTCCTTCTTCATGATGCTAATTTCCAACATCAAAATGCTTATTTCATTCATCATGATTCATATTTCCTTCATCATGATTCTTATTTCCTATACCATGATGCATATTTTGTTCATTATGATGTTCATTTCCATCAACATGATGATCATTTCCTTCATCATGACGATCATTTCCTTCTTTGTGATGCTAATTTCCTTCTTCATAATGTTCATTTCCATCATCATGATGCTGATTTCCTTCATCATGATGCTCATTTATGTCATCATGATGGACATTTCATTCATTATGATGCATATTTCCTTGAACATGATGTTCATTTCCATCATAATGATGCTTATATCCTTCATTGTGATGCATATATCCTTCATCATGACGCTCATTTCCATCATCATGATGCTAATTTCATTGATCATGATGTATATTTCCTTCATCATGATACTCATTTCCTAAATCATGATGCATGTTTCCTAAATCACGATGTCCAATTCCAAAATCTTATTAATGGTTTCCTTCATCATGATACTCAATTCCTTTATCATGATGCATATTTCCTTCATCGTGGTGCTCATTTCAATCATCATGATTCATATTTCCTTCATAATGATGCGTATTTCCTTCATCATGATACTTATTACCACATCACGATACTAATTTCCTTCATCATGTTGCATATTTCCTACTTCTTTATGGTCATTTCTTTCATCATGATGCATATTTTCTTCAAAATGATTCTCATTTCCTACATCATGAGGCTCATTTCCTTCATCATGATGCTCATTTCTGTCATCATGATGCATATTTCCTTCATCATGATGCATATATCCTTCATCATGACGCTCTTTTACATCATCATGATGCTAATTTCATTGATCATGATGTATATTTCCTTCATCATGATGCTAATTTCCTAAATCATGATGCATGTTTCCTAAATCATGATGCCCATTTCCATAATCTTATTAATGGTTTCCTTCATCATGATACTCAATTCCTTTATCATTATGCATATTTCCTTCATCGTGGTGCCCATTTCCATCATCATGATTCTTATTTCCTTCATCATTATGCGTATTTCTTTCATCATGATACTCATTTTCTACATCACGATACTAATTTCCTTCATCATGTTGCATATTTCCTACATCTTTATGGTTATTTCTTTCATCATGATGCATATGTCCTTCAAAATGATGCTCATTTCCTACATTATGAGGCTCATTTCCTTGATCATGATATTCATTTCCTTCATCATGATGCTCATTTCCATCATCATGATGCATAAATCTATTATCACGTTGCATATTTACTTCATCATGAAACATGTTTTCTTCATCATGATGCCTATTTCTTACGTCATGATTCTCATTTCCTTCATCATGATGCGTATTTTCTTTATCATGATGCTCATTTCATACGTCATGATGCACATTTAATTCAAAATGATGCTCGTTATATTAATCATGATAAATATTTCCTTCATCATGATTCTCATTTCCTTCATTATTGACGCATATTTCCTTCATTACGATGCTCATTTCCTTTATCATGATGTATATTTACTTCATAATGATGCTCATTTCCTTCGTAGGTACATTTCCTTTATTATGATACATATTTCCTTCATCATGACGTTCTTTCCTATGATGCATATTTCCTTCATCATGATGCACATTTCCTTCATCATGAGGCTCATTTCCTTCATCATGATGCATATTTCTTTCATCATGAGGCTCATTTTCTTTGTGATGATGCATGTTTCCTTCTTCATGATGCTAATTTCCAACATCAAAATGCTTATTTCATTCATCATGAAGCGTATTTCCTTCATTATAATTCTCATTTCCTATATCATGATGCATATTTTCTTCATTATGATGTTCATTTCCATCAACACGATGATCATTTCCTTCATCATGACGATCATTTTCTTCTTTGTGATGCTTATTTCCTTCTTCATGATATTCATTTCCATCATCATGATGCTCATTTCCTTCATCATGATGCTCATTTTTGTCATCATGATGCATATTTCCTTCATCATGATGCACATTTCCTTCATTATGATGCATATTTCCTTCAACATGATGTTCATTTCCATCATAATGATGCTTATTTTCTTCATCATGATGAATATATCCTTTATCATGACGCTCATTTCCATCATCATGATGCTAATTTCATTGATCATGATGTATATTTCCTTCATCATGATGCTCATTTCCTAAATTATGATGCATGTTTCCAAAATCACGATGCCCATTTCCAAAATCTTATTAATGGTTTCCTTCATCATGATACTCAATTCCTTTACCATGATGCATATTCCTTCATCGTGGTGCTCATTTCCATCATCACGATTCTTATTTCCTTCATCATGATGCGTATTTCCTTCATCATGATACTCATTTCCTACATCACGATACTAATTTCCTTCATCATGTTGCATATTTCCTATATCTTTATGGTCATTTCTTTCATCATGATGCATATTTCCTTCAAAATGATGCTCATTTCCAACATCATGAGGCTCATTTCCTTGATCATGATACTCATTTTCTTCATCATGATGCTCATTTCCATCATCATGATGCATATTTACTTTATCATGAAACATGTTTTCTTCATCATGATGCCTATTTCTTACATCATGATCCTCATTTCCTTCATCACGATGCGTATTTCCTAATTCATGATGCTCATTTCATACGTCATGATGCACATTTAATTCAAAATGATGCTCGTTATATTAATCATGATAAATATTTCCTTCATCATGATTCTCATTTCCTTCATTATTGACACGTATTTCCTTCATTACGATGCTCATTTCCTTTATCATGATGTATATTTACTTCATAATGATGCTCATTTCCTTCATAGGTACATTTTCTTCATCATGACGTTCTTTCCTATGATGCATATTTCCTTCATCATGATGCACATTTCCTTCATCATGAGGCTCATTTCCTTCTTCATGATGTATATTTCTTTCATCATGACACTCATTTTCTTTTTGATGATGCATGTTTCCTTCTTCATGATGCTAATTTCCAACATCAAAATGCTTATTTCATTCATCATGAAGCATATTTCCTTCATCTTAATTCTCATTTCCTATATCATGATGCATATTTTCTTCATTATGATGTTCATTTCCATCAACATGATGATCATTTTCTTCATTATGACGATCATTTTCTTCTTTGTGATGATTATTTCCTTCTTCATGATATTCATTTCCATCATCATGATGCTCATTTCCTTCATCATGATGCTCATTTCTGTCATCATGATGCATATTTCCTTCATCATGATGGACATTTCATTCATTATGATGCATATTTCCTTGAACATGATGTTCATTTCCATCATAATGATGCTTATATCCTTCATTGTGATGCATATATCCTTCATCATGACGCTCATTTCCATCATCATGATGCTAATTTCATTGATCATGATGTATATTTCCTTCATCATGATACTCATTTCCTAAATCATGATGCATGTTTCCTAAATCACGATGTCCAATTCCAAAATCTTATTAATGGTTTCCTTCATCATGATACTCAATTCCTTTATCATGATGCATATTTCCTTCATCGTGGTGCTCATTTCAATCATCATGATTCATATTTCCTTCATAATGATGCGTATTTCCTTCATCATGATACTTATTACCACATCACGATACTAATTTCCTTCATCATGTTGCATATTTCCTACTTCTTTATGGTCATTTCTTTCATCATGATGCATATTTTCTTCAAAATGATTCTCATTTCCTACATCATGAGGCTCATTTCCTTCATCATGATGCTCATTTCTGTCATCATGATGCATATTTCCTTCATCATGATGCATATATCCTTCATCATGACGCTCTTTTACATCATCATGATGCTAATTTCATTGATCATGATGTATATTTCCTTCATCATGATGCTCATTTCCTAAATCATGATGCATGTTTCCTAAATCATGATGCCCATTTCCATAATCTTATTAATGGTTTCCTTCATCATGATACTCAATTCCTTTATCATTATGCATATTTCCTTCATCGTGGTGCCCATTTCCATCATCATGATTCTTATTTCCTTCATCATTATGCGTATTTCTTTCATCATGATACTCATTTTCTACATCACGATACTAATTTCCTTCATCATGTTGCATATTTCCTACATCTTTATGGTTATTTCTTTCATCATGATGCATATGTCCTTCAAAATGATGCTCATTTCCTACATTATGAGGCTCATTTCCTTGATCATGATATTCATTTCCTTCATCATGATGCTCATTTCCATCATCATGATGCATAAATCTATTATCACGTTGCATATTTACTTCATCATGAAACATGTTTTCTTCATCATGATGCCTATTTCTTACGTCATGATTCTCATTTCCTTCATCATGATGCGTATTTTCTTTATCATGATGCTCATTTCATACGTCATGATGCACATTGAATTCAAAATGATGCTCGTTATATTAATCATGATAAATATTTCCTTCATCATGATTCTCATTTCCTTCATTATTGACGCATATTTCCTTCATTACGATGCTCATTTCCTTTATCATGATGTATATTTACTTCATAATGATGCTCATTTCCTTCGTAGGTACATTTCCTTTATTATGATACATATTTCCTTCATCATGACGTTCTTTCCTATGATGCATATTTCCTTCATCATGATGCACATTTCCTTCATCATGAGGCTCATTTCCTTCATCATGATGCATATTTCTTTCATCATGAGGCTCATTTTCTTTGTGATGATGCATGTTTCCTTCTTCATGATGCTAATTTCCAACATCAAAATGCTTATTTCATTCATCATGAAGCGTATTTCCTTCATTATAATTCTCATTTCCTATATCATGATGCATATTTTCTTCATTATGATGTTCATTTCCATCAACACGATGATCATTTCCTTCATCATGACGATCATTTTCTTCTTTGTGATGCTTATTTCCTTCTTCATGATATTCATTTCCATCATCATGATGCTCATTTCCTTCATCATGATGCTCATTTTTGTCATCATGATGCATATTTCCTTCATCATGATGCACATTTCCTTCATTATGATGCATATTTCCTTCAACATGATGTTCATTTCCATCATAATGATGCTTATTTTCTTCATCATGATGAATATATCCTTTATCATGACGCTCATTTCCATCATCATGATGCTAATTTCATTGATCATGATGTATATTTCCTTCATCATGATGCTCATTTCCTAAATTATGATGCATGTTTCCAAAATCACGATGCCCATTTCCAAAATCTTATTAATGGTTTCCTTCATCATGATACTCAATTCCTTTACCATGATGCATATTCCTTCATCGTGGTGCTCATTTCCATCATCACGATTCTTATTTCCTTCATCATGATGCGTATTTCCTTCATCATGATACTCATTTCCTACATCACGATACTAATTTCCTTCATCATGTTGCATATTTCCTATATCTTTATGGTCATTTCTTTCATCATGATGCATATTTCCTTCAAAATGATGCTCATTTCCAACATCATGAGGCTCATTTCCTTGATCATGATACTCATTTTCTTCATCATGATGCTCATTTCCATCATCATGATGCATATTTACTTTATCATGAAACATGTTTTCTTCATCATGATGCCTATTTCTTACATCATGATCCTCATTTCCTTCATCACGATGCGTATTTCCTAATTCATGATGCTCATTTCATACGTCATGATGCACATTTAATTCAAAATGATGCTCGTTATATTAATCATGATAAATATTTCCTTCATCATGATTCTCATTTCCTTCATTATTGACACGTATTTCCTTCATTACGATGCTCATTTCCTTTATCATGATGTATATTTACTTCATAATGATGCTCATTTCCTTCATAGGTACATTTTCTTCATCATGACGTTCTTTCCTATGATGCATATTTCCTTCATCATGATGCACATTTCCTTCATCATGAGGCTCATTTCCTTCTTCATGATGTATATTTCTTTCATCATGACACTCATTTTCTTTTTGATGATGCATGTTTCCTTCTTCATGATGCTAATTTCCAACATCAAAATGCTTATTTCATTCATCATGAAGCATATTTCCTTCATCTTAATTCTCATTTCCTATATCATGATGCATATTTTCTTCATTATGATGTTCATTTCCATCAACATGATGATCATTTTATTCATCATGACGATCATTTTCTTCTTTGTGATGCTTATTTCCTTCTTCATGATATTCATTTCCATCATCATGATGCTCATTTCCTTCATCATGATGCTCATTTCTGTCATCATGATGCATATTTCCTTCATCATGATGCACATTTCCTTCATTATGATGCATATTTCCTTCAACATGATGTTCATTTCCATCATAATGATGTTTATTTCCTTCATCATGATGCATATATCCTTCATCATGATGCTCATTTACATCATCATGATGCTAACTTCATTGATCATGATGTATATTTCCTTCATCATGATGCTCATTTCCTAAATCATGATGCATGTTTCCTAAATCACGATGCCCATTTCCATAATCTTATTAATGGTTTCCTTCATCATGATACTCAATTCCTTTATCATTATGCATATTTCCTTCATCGTGGTGCCCATTTCCATCATCATGATTCTTATTTCCTTCATCATGATGTGTATTTCTTTCATTATGATACTCATTTTCTACATCACGATACTAATTTCCTTCATCATGTTGCATATTTCCTACATCTTTATGGTTATTTCTTTCATCATGATGCATATTTCCTTCAAAATGATGCTCATTTCCTACATTATGAGGCTCATTTCCTTGATCATGATATTAATTTCCTTCATCATGATGCTCATTTCCATCATCATGATGCATAAATCTATTATCATGTTGCATATTTACTTCATCATGAAACATGTTTTCTTCATCATGATGCCTATTTCTTACGTCATGATTCTCATTTCCTTCATCATGATGCATATTTCCTTTATCATGATGCTCATTTCATACGTCATGATGCACATTTAATTCAAAATGATGCTCGTTATATTAATCATGATAAATATTTCCTTCATCATGATTCTCATTTCCTTCATTATTGACGCGTATTTCCTTCATTACGATGCTCATTTCCTTTATCATGATGTATATTTACTTCATAATGATGCTCATTTCCTTCATAGGTACATTTTCTTCATTATGATACATATTTCCTTCATCATGACGCTCATTTACATCATCATGATGCTAATTTCATTGATCATGATGTATATTTCCTTCATCATGATGCTCATTTCCTAAATTATGATGCATGTTTCCAAAATCACGATGCCCATTTCCAAAATCTTATTAATGGTTTCCTTCATCATGATACTCAATTCCTTTATCATGATGCATATTTCCTTCATCGTGGTGCTCATTTCCATCATCACGATTCTTATTTCCTTCATCATGATGCGTATTTCCTTCATTATGATACTCATTTCCTACATCACGATACTAATTTCCTTCATCATGTTGCATATTTCCTATATCTTTATGGTCATTTCTTTCATCATGATGCATATTTCCTTCAAAATGATGCTCATTTCCAACATCATGAGGCTCATTTCCTTGATCATGATACTCATTTTCTTCATCATGATGCTCATTTCCAACATCATGATGCATATTTACTTCATCATGAAACATGTTTTCTTCATCATGATGCCTATTTCTTACATCATGATCCTCATTTCCTTCATCACGATGCGTATTTCCTTCATCATGATGCTCATTTCATACGTCATGATGCACATTTAATTCAAAATGATGCTCGTTATATTAATCATGATAAATATTTCCTTCATCATGATTCTCATTTCCTTCATTATTGACGCGTATTTCCTTCATTACGATGCTCATTTCCTTTATCATGATGTATATTTACTTCATAATGATGCTCATTTCCTTCATAGGTACATTTCCTTCATCATGATGTTCTTTCCTATGATGCATATTTCCTTCATCATGATGCACATTTCCTTCATCATGAGGCTTATTTCCTTCATCATGATGCATGTTTCTTTCATCATGAGGCTCATTTTCTTTGTGATGATGCATGTTTCCTTCTTCATGATGCTAATTTCCAACATCAAAATGCTTATTTCATTCATCATGAGCGTATTTCCTTCATCATAATTCTCATTTCCTATATCATGATGCATATTTTCTTCATTATGATGTTCATTTCAATCAACATGATGATCATTTCCTTCATCATGACGATCATTTTCTTCTTTGTGATGCATATTTCCTTCTTCATGATATTCATTTCCATCATCATGATGCTCATTTCCTTCATCATGATGCTCATTTCTGTCATCATGATGCATATTTCCTTCATCATGATGCACATTTTCTTCATTATGATGCATATTTCCTTCAACATGATGTTCATTTCCATCATAATGATGCTTATTTTCTTCATCATGATGCATATATCCTTCATCATGACGCTCATTTACATCATCATGATGCTAATTTCATTGATCATGATGTATATTTCCTTCATCATGATGCTCATTTCCTAAATTATGATGCATGTTTCCAAAATCACGATGCCCATTTCCAAAATCTTATTAATGGTTTCCTTCATCATGATACTCAATTCCTTTATCATGATGCATATTTCCTTCATCGTGGTGCTCATTTCCATCATCACGATTCTTATTTCCTTCATCATGATGCGTATTTCCTTCATCATGATACTCATTTCCTACATCACGATACTAATTTCCTTCATCATGTTGTATATTTCCTATATCTTTATGGTCATTTCTTTCATCATGATGCATATTTCCTTCAAAATGATGCTCATTTCCAACACATGAGGCTCATTTCCTTGATCATGATACTCATTTTCTTCATCATGATGCTCATTTCCATCATCATGATGCATATTTACTTCATCATGAAACATGTTTTCTTCATCATGATGCCTATTTCTTACATCATGATCCTCATTTCCTTCATCACGATGCGTATTTCCTTCATCATGATGCTCATTTCCTACGTTATGAAAAATGATGCTCATTTTATTAATCATGTTAAATATTTCCTTCATCATTATTCTCATTTCCTTCATTATTGACGCGTATTTCCTTCATCAAGATGCTCATTTCCTTTATCATGATGTATATTTACTTCATAATGATGCTCATTTCCTTTATATGTACATTTCCTTCATTATGATACATATTTCCTTCATCATGACGTTCTTTCCTATGATGCATATTTCCTTCATCATGATCCATATTTCCTTCATCATGAGGCTCATTTCCATCATCATGATGCATATTTCTTTCATCATGAGGCTCATTTTCTTTGTCATGATGCATGTTTCCTTCTTCATGATGCTAATTTCCAACATCAAAATGCTTATTTCATTCATCATGATGCATATTTCCTTCATCATGATTCTCATTTCTTAAATCATGATGCATATTTTCTTCATTATGATGTTCATTTCCATCAACATGATGATCATTTCCTTCATCATGACGATCATTTTCTTCTTTGTGATGCTTATTTCCTTCTTCATGATATTCATTTCCATCATCATGATGCTCATATCCTTTATCATGATGCTCATTTCTGTAATCATGATGCATATTTCCTTCATCATGATGCACATTTCCTTCATTATGATGCATATTTCCTTCAACATGATGTTCATTTCCATCATAATGATGCTTATTTTCTTCATCATGATGCATATATCCTTCATCATGATGCTCATTTACATCATCATGATGCTAATTTCATTGATCATGATGTATATTTCCTTCCTCATGATGCTCATTTCCTAAATTATGATGCATGTTTCCAAAATCACGATGCCCATTTCCAAAATCTTATTAATGGTTTCCTTCATCATGATACTCAATTCCTTTATCATGATGCATATTTCCTTCATCGTGGTGCTCATTTCCATCATCACGATTCTTATTTCCTTCATCATGATGCGTATTTCCTTCATCATGATACTCATTTCCTACATCACGATACTAATTTCCTTCATCATGTTGCATATTTCCTATATCTTTATGGTCATTTTTTTCATCATGATGCATATTTCCTTCAAAATGATGCTCATTTCCAACATCATGAGGCTCATTTCCTTGATCATGATACTCATTTTCTTCATCATGATGCTCATTTCCATCATCATGATGCATATTTACTTCATCATGAAACATGTTTTCTTCATCATGATGCCTATTTCTTACATCATGATCCTCATTTCCTTCATCACGATGCGTATTTCCTTCATCATGATGCTCATTTCATACGTCATGATGCACATTTAATTCAAAATGATGCTCGTTATATTAATCATGATAAATATTTCCTTCATCATGATTCACATTTCCTTCATTATTGACGCGTATTTCCTTCATTACGATGCTCATTTCCTTAATCATGATGTATATTTACTTCATAATGATGCTCATTTCCTTCATAGGTACATTTCCTTCATCATGACGTTCTTTCCTATGATGCATATTTCCTTCATCATGATGCACATTTCCTTCATCATGAGGCTCATTTCCTTCATCATGATGCATATTTCTTTCATCATGAGGCTCATTTTCTTTGTGATGATGCATGTTTCCTTCTTCATGATGCTAATTTCCAACATCAAAATGCTTATTTCATTCATCATGAGCGTATTTCCTTCATCATAATTCTCATTTCCTATATCATGATGCATATTTTCTTCATTATGATGTTCATTTCCATCAACATGATGATCATTTCCTTCATCATGACGATCATTTTCTTCTTTGTGATGCTTATTTCCTTCTTCATGATATTCATTTCCATCATCATGATGCTCATTTCCTTCATCATGATGCTCATTTCTGTCATCATGATGCATATTTTCTTCATCATGATGCGCATTTCCTTCATTATGATGCATATTTCCTTCAACATGATGTTCATTTCCATCATAATGATGCTTATTTTCTTCATCATGATGCATATATCCTTCATCATGATGCTCATTTACATCATCATGATGCTAATTTCATTGATCATGATGTATATTTCCTTCATCATGATGCTCATTTCCTAAATTATGATGCATGTTTCCAAAATCACGATGCCCATTTCCAAAATCTTATTAATGGTTTCCTTCATCATGATACTCAATTCCTTTATCATGATGCATATTTCCTTCATCGTGGTGCTCATTTCCATCATCACGATTCTTATTTCCTTCATCATGATGCGTATTTCCTTCATCATGATACTCATTTCCTACATCACGATACTAATTTCCTTCATCATGTTGCATATTTCCTATATCTTTATGGTCATTTCTTTCATCATGATGCATATTTCCTTCAAAATGATGCTCATTTCCAACATCATGAGGCTCATTTCCTTGATCATGATACTCATTTTCTTCATCATGATGCTCATTTCCATCATCATGATGCATATTTACTTCATCATGAAACATGTTTTCTTCATCATGATGCCTATTTCTTACATCATGATCCTCATTTCCTTCATCACGATGCGTATTTCCTTCATCATGATGCTCATTTCATACGTCATGATGCACATTTAATTCAAAATGATGCTCGTTATATTAATCATGATAAATATTTCCTTCATCATGATTCTCATTTCCTTCATTATTGACGCGTATTTCCTTCATTACGATGCTCATTTCCTTTATCATGATGTATAATTACTTCATAATGATGCTCATTTCCTTCATAGGTACATTTCCTTCATCATGACGTTCTTTCCTATGATGCATATTTCCTTCATCATGATGCACATTTCCTTCATCATGAGGCTCATTTCCTTCATCATGATGCATATTTCTTTCATCATGAGGCTCATTTTCTTTGTGATGATGCATGTTTCCTTCTTCATGATGCTAATTTCGAACATCAAAATGCTTATTTCATTCATCATGAGCGTATTTCCTTCATCATAATTCTCATTTCCTATATCATGATGCATATTTTCTTCATTATGATGTTCATTTCCATCAACATGAAGATCATTTCCTTCATCATGACGATCATTTTCTTCTTTGTGATGCTTATTTCCATCTTCATGATATTCATTTCCATCATCATGATGCTCATTTCCTTCATCATGATGCTCATTTCTGTCATCATGATGCATATTTTCTTCATCATGATGCACATTTCCTTCATTATGATGCATATTTCCTTCAACATGATGTTCATTTCCATCATAATGATGCTTATTTTCTTCATCATGATGCATATATCCTTCATCATAATGCTCATTTACATCATCATGATGCTAATTTCATTGATCATGATGTATATTTCCTTCATCATGATGCTCATTTCCTAAATTATGATGCATGTTTCCAAAATCACGATGCCCATTTCCAAAATCTTATTAATGGTTTCCTTCATCATGATACTCAATTCCATTATCATGATGCATATTTCCTTCATCGTGGTGCTCATTTCCATCATCACGATTCTTATTTCCTTCATCATGATGCGTATTTCCTTCATCATGATACTCATTTCCTACATCACGATACTAATTTCCTTCATCATGTTGCATATTTCCTATATCTTTATGGTCATTTCTTTCATCATGATGCATATTTCCTTCAAAATGATGCTCATTTCCAACATCATGAGGCTCATTTCCTTGATCATGATACTCATTTTCTTCATCATGATGCTCATTTCCATCATCATGATGCATATTTACTTCATCATGAAACATGTTTTCTTCATCATGATGCCTATTTCTTACATCATGATCCTCATTTCCATCATCACGATGCGTATTTCCTTCATCATGATGCTCATTTCATACGTCATGATGCACATTTAATTCAAAATGATGCTCGTTATATTAATCATGATAAATATTTCCTTCATCATGATTCACATTTCCTTCATTATTGACGCGTATTTCCTTCATTACGATGCTCATTTCCTTTATCATGATGTATATTTACTTCATAATGATGCTCATTTCCTTCATAGGTACATTTCCTTCATCATGATGTTCTTTCCTATGATGCATATTTCCTTCATCATGATGCACATTTCCTTCATCATGAGGCTCATTTCCTTCATCATGATGCATATTTCTTTCATCATGAGGCTCATTTTCTTTGTGATGATGCATGTTTCCTTCTTCATGATGCTAATTTCCAACATCAAAATGCTTATTTCATTCATCATGAGCGTATTTCCTTCATCATAATTCTCATTTCCTATATCATGATGCATATTTTCTTCATTATGATGTTCATTTCCATCAACATGATGATCATTTCCTTCTTCATGACGATCATTTTCTTCTTTGTGATGCTTATTTCCTTCTTCATGATATTCATTTCCATCATCATGATGCTCATTTCCTTCATCATGATGCTCATTTCTGTCATCATGATGCATATTTCCTTCATCATGATGCACATTTCCTTCATTATGATGCATATTTCCTTCAACATGATGTTCATTTCCATCATAATGATGCTTATTTTCTTCATCATGATGCATATATCCTTCATCATGACACTCATTTACATCATCATGATGCTAATTTCATTGATCATGATGTATATTTCCTTCATCATGATGCTCATTTCCTAAATTATGATGCATGTTTCCAAAATCACGATGCCCATTTCCAAAATCTTATTAATGGTTTCCTTCATCATGATACTCAATTCCTTTATCATGATGCATATTTCCTTCATCGTGGTGCTCATTCCCATCATCACGATTCTTATTTCCTTCATCATGATGCGTATTTCCTTCATCATGATACTCATTTCCTACATCACGATACCAATTTCCTTCATCATGTTGCATATTTCCTATATCTTTATGGTCATTTCTTTCATCATGATGCATATTTCCTTCAAAATGATGCTCATTTCCAACATCATGAGGCTCATTTCCTTGATCATGATACTCATTTTCTTCATCATGATGCTCATTTCCATCATCATGATGCATATTTACTTCATCATGAAACATGTTTTCTTCATCATGATGGCTATTTCTTACATCATGATCCTCATTTCCTTCATCGTGATGCGTATTTCCTTCATCATGATGCTCATTTCCTACGTTATGAAAAACGATGCTCATTTTATTAATCATGTTAAAAATTTCCTTCATCATTATTCTCATTTCCTTCATTATTGATGCGTATTTCCTTCATCAAGATGCTCATTTCCTTTATCATGATGTATATTTACTTCATAATGATGCTCATTTCCTTTATATGTACATTTCCTTCATTACGATACATATTTCCTTCATCATGACGTTCTTTCCTATGATGCATATTTCCTTCATCATGATCCATATTTCCTTCATCATGAGGCTCATTTCCATCATCATGATGCATATTTCTTTCATCATGAGGCTCATTTTTCTTTGTCATGATGCATGTTTCCTTCTTCATGATGCTAATTTCCAACATCAAAATGCTTATTTCATTCATCATGATGCATATTTCCTTCATCATGATTCTCATTTCTTAAATCATGATGCATATTTCTTCATTATGATGTTAAATTCCATCAACATGATGATCATTTCCTTCATCATGACGATCATTTTCTTCTTTGTGATGCTTATTTCCTTCTTCATGATGTTCATTTCCATCATCATGATGCTCATTTCCTTTATCATGATGCTCATTTCTGTCATCATGATGCATATTTCCTTCATCATGATGCACATTTCCTTCATTATGATGCATATTTCCTTCAACATGATGTTCATTTCCATCATAATGATGCTTATTTTCTTCATCGTGATGCATATATCCTTCATCATGATGCTCATTTACATCATCATGATGCTAATTTCATTGATCATGATGTATATTTCCTTCATCATGATGCTCATTTCCTAAATTATGATGCATTTTTCCAAAATCACGATGCCCATTTCCAAAATCTTATTAATGGTTTCCTTCATCATGATACTCAATTCCTTTATCATGATGCATATTTCCTTCATCGTGGTGCTCATTTCCGTCATCACAATTCTTATTTCCTTCATCATGATGCGTATTTCCATCATCATGATACTCATTTCCTACATCACGATACTAATTTCCTTCATCATGTTGCATATTTCCTATATCTTTATGGTCATTTCTTTCATCATGATGCATATTTCCTTCAAAATGATGATCATTTCCAACATCATGAGGCTCATTTCCTTGATCATGATACTCATTTTCTTCATCATGATGCTCATTTCCATCATCATGATGCATATTTACTTCATCATGAAACATGTTTTCTTCATCATGATGCCTATTTCTTACATCATGATCCTCATTTCCTTCATCACGATGCGTATTTCCTTCATCATGATGCTCATTTCATACGTCATGATGCACATTTAATTCAAAATGATGCTCGTTATATTAATCATGATAAATATTTCCTTTATCATGATGTATATTTACTTCATAATGATGCTCATTTCCTTCATAGGTACATTTCCTTCATCATGACGTTCTTTCCTATGATGCATATTTCCTTCATCATGATGCACATTTCCTTCATCATGAGGCTCATTTCCTTCATCATGATGCATATTTCTTTCATCATGAGGCTCATTTTCTTTGTGATGATGAATGTTTCCTTCTTCATGATGCTAATTTCCAACATCAAAATGCTTATTTCATTCATCATGAGCGTATTTCCTTCATCATAATTCTCATTTCCTATATCATGATGCATATTTTCTTCATTATGATGTTCATTTCCATCAACATGATGATCATTTCCTTCATCATGACGATCATTTTCTTTTTTGTGATGCTTATTTCCTTCTTCATGATATTCATTTCCATCATCATGATGCTCATTTCCTTCATCATGATGCTCATTTCTGTCATCATGATGCATATTTCCTTCATCATGATGCACATTTCCTTCATTATGATGCATATTTCCTTCAACATGATGTTCATTTCCATCATAATGATGCTTATTTTCTTCATCATGATGCATATATCCTTCATCATGATGCTCATTTACATCATCATGATGCTAATTTCATTGATCATGATGTATATTTCCTTCATCATGATGCTCATTTCCTAAATTATGATGCATGTATCCAAAATCACGATGCCCATTTCCAAAATCTTATTAATGGTTTCCTTCATCATGATACTCAATTCCTTTATCATGATGCATATTTCCTTCATCGTGGTGCTCATTCCCATCATCACGATTCTTATTTCCTTCATCATGATACTCATTTCCTACATCACGATACTAATTTCCTTCATCATGTTGCATATTTCCTATATCTTTACGGTCATTTCTTTCATCATGATGCATATTTCCTTCAAAATGATGCTCATTTCCAACATCATGAGGCTCATTTCCTTGATCATGATACTCATTTTCTTCATCATGATGCTCATTTCCATCATCATGATGCATATTTACTTCATCATGAAACATGTTTTCTTCATCATGATGGCTATTTCTTACATCATGATCCTCATTTCCTTCATCGTGATGCGTATTTCCTTCATCATGATGCTCATTTCCTACGTTATGAAAAACGATGCTCATTTTATTAATCATGTTAAAAATTTCCTTCATCATTATTCTCATTTCCTTCATTATTGACGCGTATTTCCTTCATCAAGATGCTCATTTCCTTTATCATGATGTATATTTACTTCATAATGATGCTCATTTCCTTTATATGTACATTTCCTTCATTATGATACATATTTCCTTCATCATGACGTTCTTTCCTATGATGCATATTTCCTTCTTCATGATCCATATTTCCTTCATCATGAGGCTCATTTCCATCATCATGATGCATATTTCTTTCATCATGAGGCTCATTTTTCTTTGTCATGATGCATGTTTCCTTCTTCATGATGCTAATTTCCAACATCAAAATGCTTATTTCATTCATCATGATGCATATTTCCTTCATCATGATTCTCATTTCTTAAATCATGATGCATATTTTCTTCATTATGATGTTCATTTCCATCAACATGATGATCATTTCCTTCATCATGACGATCATTTTCTTCTTTGTGATGCTTATTTCCTTCTTCATGATGTTCATTTCCATCATCATGATGCTCATTTCCTTTATCATGATGCTCATTTCTGTCATCATGATGCATATTTCCTTCATCATGATGCACATTTTCTTCATTATGATGCATATTTCCTTCAACATTATGTTAATTTCCATCATAATGATGCTTATTTTCTTCATCATGATGCATATATCCTTCATCATGATGCTCATTTACATCATCATGATGCTAATTTCATTGATCATGATGTATATTTCCTTCATCATGATGCTCATTTCCTAAATTATGATGCATGTTTCCAAAATCACGATGCCCATTTCCAAAATCTTATTAATGGTTTCCTTTATCATGATACTCAATTCCTTTATCATGATGCATATTTCCTTCATCGTGGTGCTCATTTCCATCATCACGATTCTTATTTCCTTCATCATGATGCGTATTTCCTTCATCATGATACTCATTTCCTACATCACGATACTAATTTCCTTCATCATGTTGCATATTTCCTATATCTTTATGGTCATTTCTTTCATCATGATGCATATTTCCTTCAAAATGATGCTCATTTCCAACATCATGAGGCTCATTTCCTTGATCATGATACTCATTTTCTTCATCATGATGCTCATTTCCATCATCATGATGCATATTTACTTCATCATGAAACATGTTTTCTTCATCATGATGCCTATTTCTTACATCATGATCCTCATTTCCTTCATCACGATGCGTATTTCCTTCATCATTATGCTCATTTCATACGTCATGATGCACATTTAATTCAAAATGATGCTCGTTATATTAATCATGATAAATATTTACTTCATCATGATTCTCATTTCCTTCATTATTGACGCGTATTTCCTTCATTACGATGCTCATTTCCTTTATCATGATGTATAATTACTTCATAATGATGCTCATTTCCTTCATAGGTACATTTCCTTCATCATGACGTTCTTTCCTATGATGCATATTTCCTTCATCATGATGCACATTTCCTTCATCATGAGGCTCATTTCCTTCATCATGATGCATATTTCTTTCATCATGAGGCTCATTTTCTTTGTGATGATGCATGTTTCCTTCTTCATGATGCTAATTTCCAACATCAAAATGCTTATTTCATTCATCATGAGCGTATTTCCTTCATCATAATTCTCATTTCCTATATCATGATGCATATTTTCTTCATTATGATGTTCATTTCCATCAACATGATGATCATTTCCTTCATCATGACGATCATTTTCTTCTTTGTGATGCTTATTTCCTTCTTCATGATATTCATTTCCATCATCATGATGCTCATTTCCTTCATCATGATGCTCATTTCTGTCATCATGATGCATATTTTCTTCATCATGATGCACATTTCCTTCATTATGATGCATATTTCCTTCAACATGATGTTCATTTCCATCATAATGATGCTTATTTTCTTCATCATGATGCATATATCCTTCATCATAATGCTCATTTACATCATCATGATGCTAATTTCATTGATCATGATGTATATTTCCTTCATCATGATGCTCATTTCCTAAATTATGATGCATGTTTCCAAAATCACGATGCCCATTTCCAAAATCTTATTAATGGTTTCCTTCATCATGATACTCAATTCCATTATCATGATGCATATTTCCTTCATCGTGGTGCTCATTTCCATCATCACGATTCTTATTTCCTTCATCATGATGCGTATTTCCTTCATCATGATACTCATTTCCTACATCACGATACTAATTTCCTTCTTCATGTTGCATATTTCCTATATCTTTATGGTCATTTCTTTCATCATGATGCATATTTCCTTCAAAATGATGCTCATTTCCAACATCATGAGGCTCATTTCCTTGATCATGATACTCATTTTCTTCATCATGATGCTCATTTCCATCATCATGATGCATATTTACTTCATCATGAAACATGTTTTCTTCATCATGATGCCTATTTCTTACATCATGATCCTCATTTCCATCATCACGATGCGTATTTCCTTCATCATGATGCTCATTTCATACGTCATGATGCACATTTAATTCAAAATGATGCTCGTTATATTAATCATGATAAATATTTCCTTCATCATGATTCACATTTCCTTCATTATTGACGCGTATTTCCTTCATTACGATGCTCATTTCCTTTATCATGATGTATATTTACTTCATAATGATGCTCATTTCCTTCATAGGTACATTTCCTTCATCATGACGTTCTTTCCTATGATGCATATTTCCTTCATCATGATGCACATTTCCTTCATCATGAGGCTCATTTCCTTCATCATGATGCATATTTCTTTCATCATGAGGCTCATTTTCTTTGTGATGATGCATGTTTCCTTCTTCATGATGCTAATTTCCAACATCAAAATGCTTATTTCATTCATCATGAGCGTATTTCCTTCATCATAATTCTCATTTCCTATATCATGATGCATATTTTCTTCATTATGATGTTCATTTCCATCAACATGATGATCATTTCCTTCTTCATGACGATCATTTTCTTCTTTGTGATGCTTATTTCCTTCTTCATGATGTTCATTTCCATCATCATGATGCTCATTTCCTTCATCATGATGCTCATTTCTGTCATCATGATGCATATTTCCTTCATCATGATGCACATTTCCTTCATTATGATGCATATTTCCTTCAACATGATGTTCATTTCCATCATAATGATGCTTATTTTCTTCATCATGATGCATATATCCTTCATCATGACGCTCATTTACATCATCATGATGCTAATTTCATTGATCATGATGTATATTTCCTTCATCATGATGCTCATTTCCTAAATTATGATGCATGTTTCCAAAATCACGATGCCCATTTCCAAAATCTTATTAGTGGTTTCCTTCATCATGATACTCAATTCCTTTATCATGATGCATATTTCCTTCATCGTGGTGCTCATTTCCATCATCACGATTCTTATTTCCTTCATCATGATGCGTATTTCCTTCATCATGATATTCATTTCCTACATCACGATACTAATTTCCTTCATCATGTTGCATATTTCCTATATCTTTATGGTCATTTTTTTCATCATGATGCATATTTCCTTCAAAATGATGCTCATTTCCAACATCATGAGGCTCATTTCCTTGATCATGATACTCATTTTCTTCATCATGATGCTCATTTCCATCATCATGATGCATATTTACTTCATCATGAAACATGATTTCTTCATCATGATGCCTATTTCTTACATCATGATCCTCATTTCCTTCATCACGATGCGTATTTCCTTCATCATGATGCTCATTTCCTACGTTATGAAAAATGATGCTCATTTTATTAATCATGTTAAATATTTCCTTCATCATTATTCTCATTTCCTTCATTATTGACGCGTATTTCCTTCATCAAGATGCTCATTTCCTTTATCATGATGTATATTTACTTCATAATGATGCTCATTTCCTTTATATGTACATTTCCTTCATTATGATACATATTTCCTTCATCATGACGTTCTTTCCTATGATCATATTTCCTTCATCATGATCCATATTTCCTTCATCATGAGGCTCATTTCCATCATCATGATGCATATTTCTTTCATCATGAGGCTCATTTTCTTTGTCATGATGCATGTTTCCTTCTTCATGATGCTAATTTCCAACATCAAAATGCTTATTTCATTCATCATGATGCATATTTCCTTCATCATGATTCTCATTTCTTATATCATCATGATGCATATTTTCTTCATTATGATGTTCATTTCCATCAACATGATGCTCATTTCCTTCATCATGACGATGATTTCCTTCTTTGTGATGCTTATTTCCTTCTTCATGATGCTCATTTCCATCATCATGATGCTCATTTCCTTCATCATGATGCTCATTTCTGTCATCATGATGCATATTTCCTTCATCATGATGCACATTTCCTTCATTATGATGCATATTTCCTTCAATATGATGTTCATTTTCATCATAATGATGCTTCTTTCCTTCATCATGATGCATATATCCTTCATCATGACGCTCATTTCCATCATCATGATGCTAATTTTATTGATCATGATGTATATTTCCTTCATCAAGATGCTCATTTCCTAAATCATGATGCATATTCACACAAACTTGTTACTAACCTCTCTCTAACTCTCCCTTCCCTGTTCCTTCTCTTTTCCAATGACAAGAAAATGGCCAGTTATCTGGCTACATTCATGTAGTCATCTTCTTGTCTGGATCTTCCTCCTCTTTGCAGATCTCATGAGGCTCAGGCGAGCCTCGTCGATCCCCTCCTCCAGTTCTGCTGGTAAGATGAAGCCCAAGAGGAAACCTGGTTTTTTAGTTAAGAAGTCTCAAGTTAGCTCCAATGGAGGCCCAGTTGCGGATAAACGATACCCCTCTCGGTTGCTTTGTACAATCAATCCTCAACCTTCCATCCTTGATTCTCCGGCCTTGGCTGTTGAGGATATTAGGAAAGATGCAGAACTTGTGAGGAAGAAAGATAATCCCTTGGAAAACCCTGATGTTTCTCGGATTCCTCATCCTTCGAAGGAAACTGGAAATGATTCCAGTGCAGAATCTTCTGGTAGGAGCAGCCCTGGTAATTTAAATTCTCTCATTCTTGCTGCTTTGGAAACTGCTTCAGGAAGAAAGAACAAAAAAATTCAATTTCAAAGCAAGAAGGTGGATAAGGCTGCTACTTCCTTTCCAGCTGTCCTTTTGGACTCCCCACATGGCAGCATGCAAAAAAGCCTATCCAATAAGTCAACTTCCTTCCTTTCTCATTCCACCTACTCCCCTGCTCCCACCCCATTGCCTGCCACAACTTCCTCTTTCAAACATATTTTGTTGGGCTCAATACTCCCTACCCCACATATCCAATCAACATCATCTCCCTCTAACTCCACCCACCCCCTGTCCATCCTACCTACCCTCCCTAACCCCCCTCATCCCTCCGCCCTGTCCCTTCTCGAATTTTCCACCTCTCCTCCCTCCTTGCCGCCGGCAAACCCAATCCTTACCCCCAAACCACCAATCTCTCCTCCCTCTCTGCCACCGGCAGCAACTCCCCCTCCACCGAGACTTCTCCCATCCACTCCTCCCCATCTGCAGCTTCCTTTGAATCAAACAATATCACCCTTCACTCCTCTCCCTCTTCCTGATTCCCACCCCACTAATATGCTATCAACTTCGCCCCTCCCTCCTTACTCCCGGCAGACTCCCTCTTCCCCCCTTCATCCATCCTCCCGGTCGTTATTACTCCACCACTCTAACCCCAACCATGATTCAACTAATGATACCTCCTCACCTTCTCCTCCATCCAATTCTTTCTGTGCTGCTCCTCAGCACCCTGATGCCCCAGTCCATAATCGTAGCCCTAACCCCCTTCATTATCTCACCTTTATTCCCCAACTTGAACCTGGCATTGCATTCATACCTGATGAATTAATGGAGAATGATGATGATGAATGGCAATTCACTCTAATTGGATGCTTTGCGGGACGCTATCCAGGGTTCCAAGCAGTAAAAGACATTGTTGATAAGTGGAAGGTGGAAGTCCGAATTTTCAACCATGATAGCGGCTGGATTATTTTCCGATTCAGTAATGAACAAGACCTCCAGAAAATCCTCCAGAATGGACCCTATGATGGAAATCTCAAATACCTAATGCTTAAAAGGATGCCTGAAGACTTCCAATTTGATGAGGCCGGTCTCTCCATTGTCCCGGTTTGGATTCGATTTCCTTCTCTCCCTCTCAAATACTGGACGGCAGATCGTTTGAGCATCATTGCTTCCGCCATCGGAGAACCCGTCATGATGGATTTTTTCACTACCAACAGAGAAAGGGTATCCTTTGCTCGTGCCCTAGTACACGTCGATGCCTCAAAGACTCTGCCCAATGAAATTTGGGTCAAAAATAGATTCGGTGGCTTCAAACAGAAGGTGAGCTATGAATTCTACCCTAAATTTTGCACTGGATGTAACTCTCTGGGACACCATGCTCCGGAATGCCGCCGTGGGGACGAACAGCAGCCTCCAGTTACTGATCTGCAGCAAGAGGCGCCGTTCCAACCAGGTAATCGAAAAAGGAATAGAAAAAGAGGCCAACGACCCAACCCTTTTCATAAGCCCAATCTCCCTCATAATAATAAGCCCAATACCGAGCCCAAAAACAAACAGATTTATAGACCCATCACTCATCCTCCCGCCCCTACCCATAAGCCCAATACCACTCCTCCACAACTTATTTCTGGGCCCAATCCTAATCTGCCCATGCCTCAGCCCAACTCCCTTGATTTTTCTAAGCCCGGTGCTTCTTCCTCTACTCCTCTTATTTCAAAAAACCCAATCTCCAAGCCCATTTCTGCTAAGAATTCTTTCCAGCCTAACTTGTTTAATCAGTTTGCAATCTTGGATTCGATTAACCCTCCTGAGGACATTACTCCACAACCTCTTTCTAATGGAGTACATGTACAGGAATCCCCTTCTCTTGAACAAGTACAGGATTCTCCTCCCTCTGCACTTGATAAACCGGCTGGTAATAGTTTCAAAAACAATGGCATGCCGGAATACAGTGGAGATTCTTCTAATTCAACTGGTAGGAACTACAAGCACAGAAGAGCTAATTCATTGGACAATCAGGATGAGACTGTGTATGATCATGGAGAGTGGATTAGCAAGAGGATTGCAGAGGAAGGTATTACTTTTTCTGAATCATCTCCATGACTCTTCTCATATGGAATGTGCGTGGGATGGGGCGCACGCCAACCCACAATGCACTAAAAAAATTGGTGCGTGATCATGATGTGGCAATTGCAGGATTAGTGGAAACAAAACTTACTACTCTTACTGTTGATAGTGTCATTAAGAAAGTTTGTCCGGGATGGAACTATATCCACAACCTTGAGCTGTGTAGTGGTGGTAGGATTGTGGTCGCTTGGAATCCTATGCGTCTTCATCTTGATAATTTCATCTTAAGTGATCAATCCATCTCCATGAATGCTCGCTGCCTTACAACTTCAAAAGAGTTCCTATTCTCAGTTATTTATGCTCACAACCGTTATGTTGCTAGGAGAAACTTGTGGCAGCATCTCATTTCCCTCTTTCATTCGAATCCCTTGCCTTGGATTCTGGGAGGAGATTTCAACTGTGTTAGATTTGAGGAAGAAAGAAATAGTGGTGCTCATAATACGGGGACCAGGGAAATGCACGATACTTGTTCTATGTTGGGAGTGGAGGATACTTATTCAACAGGGTGCTTCTATACTTGGTCGAATGGAGTTTCATGTTCAAAAATTGATAGAGTGATGACGTGCAAGATTTGGAGGAGTATGGGTTGGGATCTTCAAACCATTTTCCTTCCACAGGGCACCCAGTCAGATCATTGTCCCTCAATCACTACCTTTCATAATCCAAGCCCCCACTATATAAGACCCTTCAGATTCTGCAATTTTTGGACTAACCATGATAAATTTATTGCTCTTGTTTTTTCTTATTGGCAGGTACGTGTAGCGGGTACTAAGCAATTCATCCTATGCCAGAAGTTGAAATCACTAAAAAGGCCACTGAAGGAGTTACATAAGCAGAACTATCATCACATATCTGAAAGAATGGCTAGAGGGAAGGAGCACTTGCATCACCTCCAGACTCTTTTTATGTCTAGCTTGGATAACCATGATCTACATCAGGAAATTAGTGAGGAGCTCCGGAAACAAAGGCACTTGGAAGATTGTGAAGCTAACTTTCTTATGCAGGTTCTCAAACACAAGCACATTAAGAACCAGGATCGCGCCACTAAGTACTTCTATTCTCTTATTCGAAGCAATGGAGCGAGGAATGGTATTCACTCTCTTCACACAGATAGCGGACCCACTTCTTCATACCAAGAACTGATTGATACTTTCCTCACTTATTATCAATCAATTCTTGGTGAGGAGAGCTCGATTTCTCAGTCAGTGGAGCAGGAAGTGTTGGATAGAGGACCAAAAATCTCTGCTGTGGAAGCTAATAATCTTGAAGCAACGGTGGATGAGGCAGAGATCAAGGAAGCTTTGTGGTCAATCAACAAAAACAAATCTCCGGGTCCGGATGGCTACACCTCAACTTTCTTTCAGAGTGCATGGAATGTGGTGGGTGGAGATGTGGTGGCTGCAGTGAAGGAATTCTTTCGGAAAGGGAAGCTGCTCAAACAGATGAATGCTACTTTTGTTTCCTTGATTCCCAAAAAGAGCCATGAGCCGAGAGTCCAGGATTTTAGACCCATCTCGTGTTGCAACACTGTGTACAAAATCATCTCTAAAATCTTGGCTGCTCGCCTCAGAATTTGCCTTCCTTCTTTAATAAATCAATCCCAGTTTGGATTTATTAAAGGAAGGAAAATGAGAGACTGTGTGATGCTGGCAGAGGAGATCTTCAGGGGCTATGGTCGGAGAGTAGGGAATATCTCCCCTAGGATGGCAGTCAAAGTAGACATTTCCAAGGCTTATGACTCTGTTAGCTGGAAATATCTCTTTGAATTGCTTACGGGATTAGGTTTTCCCTCTAATTTTTGTAATTGGATTGAGCAGTGTGTTACTACTACTTCATACTCTCTACTCATTAATGGCAAACCGGAGGGATTTTTCAAAGGCAAGAGGGGACTTCGACAAGGAGACCCAATTTCTTCTCTCCTCTTTGTTATATGCATGGAGTATCTTAGTAGATTGATGAGTACAGCAGTAGATCTTCATGAGTACAAATTCCACTCTAGAATTTGTAAGCGTGTAGATGTCTCCCTTTTGATATTTGCGGATGATCTTCTGATAGTGGGCTATGGAGATGTAGCAACTGCTAGGTGTATTGATGGGATATTGAATAGGTTCTCTGAAGTATCTGGGCTAACTGCAAATCCTCAGAAATCCAATCTCATTATTTCAGGAGTTTCGACACGTGTTCGACGCAGGATTGCTCAGATTCTTCCTTTCAGTACAGGTAATATTCCTTTCAAATACTTGGGCATCCCTATTTGTAGTAAGAGGATAGGAGTGGAGGACTTTACACCCCTTCTGAATGACATTAACAATATGATACATACTTGGTCTTCTAAATTATTGTCATTCACGGGTCGTTTGGAACTTATCACGTCTGGGATATATGGTATCCTATCCTTTTGGTGTGGCATTGTTAAAATCCCAATTGTGGTGGTCAAGAAGGTGGAGACCATTATTCGCAGGTTCTTGTGGGGAACGAAGGTGAGCCCGGTGAGCTTGAGTGACATCCTTCAACCTAAGAATGCAGGGGGGCTAGGGTTGAAGGACATTACTACTTGGAACAAGGCCCTTTTGGCTGGGGCGTTGTGGGATGTCCACAGGGAAGCCTCATCCCTGTGGGTGAAGTGGATCCATACTGTCTACCTCTCATCCTCTCAATGGACAGTGACCTCTCCCGGTAACAATTCTACATACTTATGGAGAGTTCTCATTGCAATTAGAAATGTTGTACAGAATGAATCAGAAGGGGATGAAGGAGTGATAGGAATTATGGAGAAGTGTTGTGAGAATGGGGTATTCAATGCCAGCCGTATGTATGATCATCTGAGGAGTAGATACACAGCGGACTCGAGCTTTGTTTACAAACAAATTTGGCACAAATGGATAGTGAGGAAGTTCAGCTTCAGACTTTGGCTTGTGCACAGAGACAGGGTGGCTACAAAGGACAGGGTTTGGTGCACGGGAGAAGACAAACGATGTGGTTTTTGCTTTGACGAGGAAACAACATCGCATCTCTTCTTCCATTGCCCTTACACCACTTATATATGGAACAGGGTTAGAAGATGGATTGGATGGGGAAGAAGAAGGCTGACATCAGTGACAGATGCCTTCCGTAAAATACTGCAGGACACGAGGAACAACAAAAAGGCAAGAAGACTTCTTTTCATCACCTTTGCTACCACGATGTACCATATCTGGATGGAAAGGAATACACTTCAGCATGGCACAAGGATGTTGTCCCCGGAATACATCGCTGACAGAATCAAGCTTCAGATAGCATCTTTGTATATGAATTCTTGATGTAACTGTATTTATATTCACCTTAGGCATCTTGCTTAAGTAGGTTGGATAGTTGTGTTAGATTTTGTATTCGCATCGTACGTAAGTACTTGATGTAACCGTTTCCAGTGAAATAACATTTACCAATTTCACCTAAATCATGATGCATGTTTCCTAAATCACAATGCCCATTTTTAAAATCTTATTAATGGTTTCCTTCATCATGATACTCAATTCCTTTATCATGATGCATATTTCCTTCATCGTGGTGCTCATTTCCATCATCACGATTCTTATTTCCTTCATCATGATGCGTATTTCCTTCATCATGATACTCATTTCCTACATCACGATACTAATTTCCTTCATCATGTTGCATATTTCCTATATCTTTATGGTCATTTTTTTCATCATGATGCATATTTCCTTCAAAATGATGCTCATTTCCAACATCATGAGGCTCATTTCCTTGATCATGATACTCATTTTCTTCATCATGATGCTCATTTCCATCATCATGATGCATATTTACTTCATCATGAAACATGTTTTCTTCATCATGATGCCTATTTCTTACATCATGATCCTCATTTCCTTAATCACGATGCGTATTTCCTTCATCATGATGCTCATTTCATACGTCATGATGCACATTTAATTCAAAATGATGCTCGTTATATTAATCATGATAAATATTTCCTTCATCATGATTCTCATTTCCTTCATTATTGACGCGTATTTCCTTCATTACGATGCTCATTTCCTTTATCATGATGTATATTTACTTCATAATGATGCTCATTTCCTTCATAGGTACATTTCCTTCATCATGACGTTCTTTCCTATGATGCATATTTCCTTCATCATGATGCACATTTCCTTCATCATGAGGCTCATTTCCTTCATCATGATGCATATTTCTTTCATCATGAGGCTCATTTTCTTTGTGATGATGCATGTTTCCTTCTTCATGATGCTAATTTCCAACATCAAAATGCTTATTTCATTCATCATGAGCGTATTTCCTTCATCATAATTCTCATTTCCTATATCATGATGCATATTTTCTTCATTATGATGTTCATTTCCATCAACATGATGATCATTTCCTTCATCATGACGATCATTTTCTTCTTTGTGATGCTTATTTCCTTCTTCATGATATTCATTTCCATCATCATGATGCTCATTTCCTTCATCATGATGCTCATTTCTGTCATCATGATGCATATTTCCTTCATCATGATGCACATTTCCTTCATTATGATGCATATTTCCTTCAACATGATGTTCATTTCCATCATAATGATGCTTATTTTCTTCATCATGATGCATATATCCTTCATCATGACGCTCATTTACATCATCATGATGCTAATTTCATTGATCATGATGTATATTTCCTTCATCATGATGCTCATTTCCTAAATTATGATGCATGTTTCCAAAATCACGATGCCCATTTCCAAAATCTTATTAGTGGTTTCCTTCATCATGATACTCAATTCCTTTATCATGATGCATATTTCCTTCATCGTGGTGCTCATTTCCATCATCACGATTCTTATTTCCTTCATCATGATGCGTATTTCCTTCATCATGATACTCATTTCCTACATCACGATACTAATTTCCTTCATCATGTTGCATATTTCCTATATCTTTATGGTCATTTCTTTCATCATGATGCATATTTCCTTCAAAATGATGCTCATTTCCAACATCATGAGGCTCATTTCCTTGATCATGATACTCATTTTCTTCATCATGATGCTCATTTCCATCATCATGATGCATATTTACTTCATCATGAAACATGTTTTCTTCTTCATGATGCCTATTTCTTACATCATGATCCTCATTTCCTTCATCACGATGCGTATTTCCTTCATCATGATGCACATTTCCTACGTTATGAAAAATGATGCTCATTTTATTAATCATGTTAAATATTTCCTTCATCATTATTCTCATTTCCTTCATTATTGACGCGTATTTCCTTCATCAAGATGCTCATTTCCTTTATCATGATGTATATTTACTTCATAATGATGCTCATTTCCTTTATATGTACATTTCCTTCATTATGATACATATTTCCTTCATCATGACGTTCTTTCCTATGATGCATATTTCCTTCATCATGATCCATATTTCCTTCATCATGAGGCTCATTTCCATCATCATGATGCATATTTCTTTCATCATGAGGCTCATTTTTCTTTGTCATGATGCATGTTTCCTTCTTCATGATGCTAATTTCCAACATCAAAATGCTTATTTCATTCATCATGATGCATATTTCCTTCATCATGATTCTCATTTCTTAAATCATGATGCATATTTTCTTCATTATGATGTTCATTTCCATCAACATGATGATCATTTCCTTAATCATGACGATGATTTCCTTCTTTGTGATGCTTATTTCCTTCTTCATGATGTTCATTTTCTTCAACATGATGATCATTTTTCTTCATCATGATGCATATTTCCTTCATCATGATGCACATTTCCTTCATTATGATGCATATTTTCTTCAACATGATGTTCATTTTCATCATAATGATGCTTCTTTCCTTCATCATGATGCATATATCCTTCATCATGATGCCCATTTCCATCATCATGATGCTAATTTTATTGATCATGATGTATATTTCCTTCATCAAGATGCTCATTTTCTAAATCATGATGCATGTTTCCTAAATCACAATGCCCATTTTTAAAATCTTATTAATGGTTTCCTTCATCATGATACTCAATTACTTTATCATGATGCATATTTCCTTCATCGTGGTGCTCATTTCCATCATCATGATTCTTATTTCCTTCATCATGATGCGTATTTCCTTCATCATGATACTCAATTCCTACATCACGATACTAATTTCCTTCATCACGTTGCATATTTTTCTACATCTTTATGGTTATTTCTTTCATCATGATGCATATTTCCTTCAAAATGATGATCATTTCATACATTATGACGCTCATTTCCTTGATCATGATACTCATTTCTTTCATCATGATGCTCATTTCCATCATCATGATGCATAAATCTATCATCATGATGCATATTTACTTCATCATGAAACAAGTTTTCTTCATCATGATGCCTATTTCTTACATCATGATCCTCATTTCCTTCATCACGATGCGTATTTCCTTTATCATGATGCTCATTTCCTACATCATAATGCACATTTAATTCAAAATGATGCTCGTTATATTAATCATGATAAATATTTCCTTCATCATGATTCTCATTTCCTTCATTATTGACGCGTATTTCCTTCATCACGATGCTCATTTCCTTTATCATGATGTATATTTACTTCATAATGATGCTCATTTCCTTCATAGGTACATTTCCTTCATTATGATACATATTTCTTTCATCATGACGTTCTTTCCTATGATGCATATTTCTTTCATCATGATGCATATTTTCTTCATCATGATGCTCATTCATGTCATCATGATCCTCATTTCCTTCATCACGATGCGTATTTCCTTCATCATGATGCTCATTTCCTACGTCATAATGCACATTTAATTCAAAATGATGCTAGTTATATTAATCATGATAAATATTTCCTTCATCATGATTTTCATTTCCTTCATTATTGATGCATATTTCCTTCATCACGATGCTCATTTCCTTTATCATGATGTATATTTACTTAATAAAGATGCTCATTTCCTTCATAGGTACATTTCCTTCATTATGATACAAATTTCCTTCATCATGATGCATATATCCTTCATTATGAGGCCCATTTCCTTCATCATGATGCATATTTCTTTCATCATGAGGCTCATTTTCTTTGTCATGATGCATGTTTCCTTCTTCAAGATGCTAATTTCCAACATCAAAATGCTTATTTCATTCATCATGATGCATATTTTCTTCATCATGATTCTTATTTCCTATATCATGATGCATATTTTCTTCATTATGATGTTCATTTCCATCAACATGATGATCATTTCCTTCATAATGATGATCATTTCCTTCTTTGTGATGCTAATTTCCTTCTTCATGATGTTCATTTCCATCATCATGATGCTGATTTCCTTCATCATGATGCTCATTTATGTCATCATGATGCACATTTCATTCATTATGATGCATATTTTCTTGAACATGATGTTCATTTCCATCATAATGATGCTTATATCCTTCATCGTGATGCATATATCCTTCATCATGACGCTCATTTCCATCATCATGATGCTAATTTCATTGACCATTATGTATATTTCCTTCATCATGATACTCATTTCCTAAATCATGATGCATGTTTCCTAAATCACGATGTCCATTTCCAAAATCTTATTAATGGTTTCCTTCATCATGATACTCAATTTCTTTGTCATGATGCATATTTCCTTCATCGTGGTGCTCATTTCCATCATCATGATTCTTATTTCCTTCATAATGATGCGTATTTCCTTCATCATGATACTAATTTCCACATCACGATACTAATTTCCTTCATCATATTGCATATTTCCTACTTCTTTATGGTCATTTCTTTCATCATGATGCATATTTTCTTCAAAATGATGCTCATTTCCTACATCATGAGGCTCATTTCCTTGATCATGATACTCATTTCCTTCATCATGATGCTTATTTCCATCATCATGATGCATAAATCTATCATCATGATGCATATTTACTTCATCATGAAACATGTTTTCTTCATCATGATGCCTATTTCTTACATCATGATCCTCATTTCCTTCATCACGATGCGTATTTCCTTCATCATGATGCTCATTTCCTACTTCGTGATGCACATTTAATTCAAAATGATGCTCGTTATATTAATCATGATAAATATTTCCTTCATCATGATTCTCATTTCCTTCATTGTTGACGCGTATTTCCTTCATCACGGTGCTCATTTCCTTTATCATGATGTATATTTATTTCATAATGATGCTCATTTCCTTCATAGGTACATTTCCTTCATTATGATACATATTTCCTTCATCATGACGTTCTTTCCCATGATGAATATTTCCATCATCATGAGGCCCATTTCCTTCATCATGATGCATATTTCTTTCATCATGAGGCTCATTTCTTTGTCATGATGCATGTTTCCTTATTCATGATGCTAATTTCCAACATCAAAATGCTTATTTCATTCATCATGATGCATATTTCCTTCATCATGATTCTCATTTCCTATATCATGATGCATATTTTCTTCATTATGATGTTCATTTCCATCAACATGATGATCATTTCCTTCATCATGACGATCATTTCCTTCTTTGTGATGCTTATTTCCTTCTTCATGATGTTCATTTCCATCATCATGATGCTCATTTCCTTCATCATGATGCTCATTTCTGTCATCATGATGCACATTTCCTTCATTATGATGCATATTTCCTTCAACATGATGTTCATTTCCATCATAATGATGCTTATTTTCTTCATCGTGATGCATATATCCTTCATCATGACGCTCATTTCCATCATCATGATGCTAATTTCATTGATCATGATGTATATTTCCTTCATCATGATGCTTATTTCCTAAATCATGATGCATGTTTCCTAGATCACGATGTCCATTTCCAAAATCTTATTAATGGTTTCCTTCAACATGATACTCAATTCCTTTATCATTATGCATATTTCCTTCATCGTGGTGCTCATTTCCATCATTATGATTCTTATTTCCTTCTTCATGATGCATATTTCCTTCATCATGATACTCATTTCCACATCACTATACTAATTTCCTTCATCATGTTGCATATTTCCTACATCTTTATGGTAATTTCTTTCATCATGATGCATATTTCCGTCAAAATGATGCTCATTTCCTACACCATGAGGCTCATTTCCTTGATCATGATACTCGTTTCCTTCATCGTGATGCTCATTTCCATCATCATGATGCATAAATCTATCATCATGATGCATATTTACTTCATCATGAAACATGTTTTCTTCATCATGATGCCTATTTCTTACATCATGATCCTCATTTCCTTCATCACGTTGCGTATTTCCTTCATCACGATGCTCATTTCCTACGTCATGATGCACATTTAATTCAAAATGATGATCGTTATATTAATCATGATAAATATTTCCTTCATCATTATTCTCATTTCCTTCATTATTGACGCGTATTTCCTTCATCACGATGCTCATTTCCTTTATCATGATGTATATTTACTTCTTAATGATGCTCATTTCCTTTATATGTACATTTCCTTCATTATGATACATATTTCCTTCATCATGACGTTCTTTCCCATGATGCATATTTCCTTCATCATGATCCATATTTTCTTCATCATGAGGCTCATTTCCTTTATCATGATGCATATTTCTTTCATCATGAGGCTCATTTTCTTTGTCATGATGCATGTTTCCTTCTTCATGATGCTAATTTCCAACATCAAAATGCTTATTTCATTCATCATGATGCATATTTCCTTCATCATGATTCTCATTTCTTATATCATGATGCATATTTTCTTCATTATGATGTTCATTTCCATCAACATGATGATCATTTCCTTCATCATGACGATCATTTTCTTCTTTATGATGCTTATTTCCTTCTTCATGATGTTAATTTCCATCATCATGATGCTCATTTCCTTCATCATGATGCTCATTTCTGTCATCATGATGCACATTTCCTTCATTATGATGCATATTTCCTTCAACATGATGTTCATTTCCATCATAATGATGCATATTTCCTTCATCGTGATGCATATATCCTTAGTCGTGATGCTCATTTCCATCATCATGATGCTAATTTCATTGATCATGATGTATATTTCCTTCATCATGATGCTCATTTCCAAAATAATGATGCATGTTTCCTAAATCACGATGTCCATTTCCAAAATCTTATTAATAGTTTCCTTCATCATGATACTCAATTCTTTTATCATGATACATATTTCCTTCATCGTGGTGCTCATTTCCATCGTCATGATTCTTATTTCCTTCATCATTATGTGTATTTCCTTCATCATGATACTCATTTTCTACATCACGATACTAATTTCCTTCATCTTGTTGCATATTTCCTACATCTTTATGGTCATTTCTTTCATCATGATGCATATTTCATTCAAAATGATGCTCATTTCCTACAACATGAGGCTCATTTCCTTGATCATTTTACTCATTTCCTTCACCATGATGCTCTTTTCCATCATCATGATGCATAAATCTATTATCATGATGCATATTTACTTCATCATGAAACATGTTTTCTTCATCATGATGCCTATTTCTTACATCATGATCCTCATTTCCTTCATCACGATGCGTATTTCCTTCATCATGATGCTCATTTCTTACGTCATGATGCACATTTAATTCAAAATGATGCTCGTTATATTAATCATGATAAATATTTCCTTCATCATGATTCTCGTTTCCTTCGTTATTGACGCGTATTTCCTTCTTCACGATGCTCATTTCCTTTATCATGATGTATATTTACTTCATAATGATGCTCATTTCCTTCATAGGTACATTTCCTTCATTATGATACATATTTCCTTCATCATGACGTTCTTTCCTATGATGAATATTTCCTTCATCATGATGCATATTTCCTTCATCATGTGGCTCATTTCCTTCATCATGATGCATATTTCTTTCATCATGAGGCTCATTTTCTTTGTCATGATGCATGTTTCCTTCTTCATGATACTAATTTCCAACATCAAAATACTTATTTCATTCATCATGATGCATATTTCCTTCATCATGATTATCATTTCCTATATCATGATGCATATTTTCTTCATTATGATGTTAATTTCCATCAACATGATGATCATTTCCTTCATCATGACGATCATTTCCTTCTTTGTGATGCTTATTTCCTTCTTCATGATGTTCAATTCCATCATCATGATGCTCATTTCCTTCATCATGATGCTCATTTCTGTCATCGTGATGCATATTTCCTTCATCATGATGCTCATTTCCTAAATCATGATGCGTGCTTCCTAAATCACGATGCCCATTTCCAAAATCTTATTAATGGTTTCCTTCATCATGATACTCAATTCCTTTATCATTATGCATATTTCCTTCATCGTGGTGCCCATTTCCATCATCATGATTCTTATTTCCTTCATCATGATACGTATTTCCTTCATCATGTTGCATATTTCCTACATCTTTATTTATGGTCATTTCTTTCATCATGATGCATATTTCCTTCAAAATGATGCTCATTTCCTACATCATGAGGCTCATTTCATTGATCATGATACTAATTTCCTTCATCATGATGCTCATTTCCATCATCATGATGCATAAATCTATCATCATGATGCATATTTACTTCATCATGATGCCTATTTCTTACATCATGATCCTCATTTCCTTCATCACGATGAGTATTTCCTTCATCATGATGCTCATTTCCTACGTCATGATGCACATTTAATTCAAAATGATGCTCGTTATATTAATCATGATAAATATTTCCTTCATCATGATTCTCATTTCCTTCATTATTGACGCGTATTTCCTTCATCACGATGCTCATTTCCTTTATCATGATGTATATTTACTTCATAATGATGCTCATTTCCTTCATAGGTACATTTCCTTCATTATGATACATATTTCCTTCATCATGATGTTCTTTCCTATGATGCATATTTCCTTCATCATGATGCATATTTTCTTCATCATGATGCTCATTCATGTCATCATGATGCTCATTTCCATCATCATGATGCTCATTTACTTCGTCATATGCTTATTTCCTTCATTATGATACCTATTTTCTTCATCATGATGATCATTTCCTACGTCATTATGGTCATTTCCTTCATCATGATGCTCATTTCCTTCATCATTATGCATATTATCTTCATGATAATGCTTATTTCTATCATCTTAATGATCGTTTCTATTATCATGATGGTCATTTCTTTCATCTTGATGCATATTTCCATCATCATGATTTTTATTTCCATCATCACGATGCTTATTTCCTTTATCTTGATGCATATTTACTTCATCATGATTCTGATTTCCATCATCATGACGCTCATTTCCTTAATCATGATGCATATTTCCATAGGTTATAACCTTTGTAAACCGTTCAAAATATTTTTTTACATTAAACCCGATCGGTTCTAACCTAAATTCATTTTTCTTAAAGTAATTTTTATTAATTTCTTTTCATATTTAGGAATAATAATTATATATAAAAACATTCCACATTAAATCCGATCGGTTTTAACCTTGTAAAGTTCATTTTTTTAAAAATAATTTTATTAATTTTTTTCATGTTTAAGAATAATAAATAAATATAAAAAATTTTCACATTAAACCCGATTAGTTCTAACTTTGTAAAGTTCATTATTTTTTAAAGTAATTTTTATTAAATATTTTTTATTTTTAAAAATAATAAATAAAGAATGTGTATTGAAATGAGAAAATGAGCAATGTAATGAAGAAAAAGTGCACCTAAATTAGAAAATGAGAATCAAAATGAAGGAATTGTGCATCAAAATGAAGGAAATGTGCATTGAAATGGGAAAGTGAAGATCGAAGCCAATGAAATGTTAATCAAAATGAGAAAATGAGCATCGAATGTAGGAAATGTGTATCAAAATGAAGGAAATGATCATCGAAATGAAGAAAATGTGCATTGAAATGATAAAATTAGCATCGAAATGAAGGAAATGTAGATCGAAATTAGAAAATGAGTGTCGAAATGAAGTAAACCTCATCAAAATGAGAAATGAGCACTGAAAATTAGGAGACATGCATTGAAATGAGCATTAAAATGAAGTAAACGTGCATTTGAAATGAGAAAATGAGCGTCAAAATAAAGAAATTGTTGATTGAAACAAGAAAATGAGCATCGAAATGAAGGAAATATGCTTTTTAATAAATAAATATATTAGAAAAATAAAAAAAAAACATTTTCCAAATTAAAACCGTTAGGTTCTAACCTTTTTAAACCATACACAAATTTTCTACATTATTCTATGCACAATTCCTTCATTTCGATGCTCATTTTCTAATTTTAGTGCACTTTTCCTTCATTTCATTACTCATTTTCTCATTTCGATACACATTCTTTATTTATTATTTTTAAAAATAAAAAATTAATAAAAATTACTCTTAAAAAACAATGAACTTTACAAAGTTAGAACGGATCGGGTTTAATGTGAAAATTTTTTATATGTATTTATTATTCTTAAATATGAAAAAGAATTAACAAAAATTATTTTAAAAAAATGAACTTTACAAGATTAGAACCGATCAGGTTTAACGTGGAAAATTTTTAAATGAATTTATCATTCATAAATATAAAAAAATTAATAAAAATTACTTCAAAAAAAAACAATGAGCTTTACAAGGTTAGAACTGATCAGGTTTAATATGAAAATTTTTTATATGTATTTATTATTATGAAATATGAAAAACTATTAACAAAAATTATTTTTAAAAAATAATAAACTTTACAAGGTTAGAATCGATCGGTTTTACTGTCGAAAATTTTTACTCCCTCCGTCCCTCACCAAGGGTCTCTTTTTTCCATTTTGGTAGTTCCACCCAAAGGGTCCTCTTTCCCAATTAAAATATGGGGCCCATACTCCCACTAATACAATAAAAATATGGGGCCCACACTCCCACTAATACAACTACCCACTATACATTAAATAATAATACTTCTTAATCCACGTGCAAAAAAACAAAATGCACCCTTGGTGCTGGATGGAGGGAGTATATGTATTTGTTATTCTTAAATATGAAAAAAATTAATTAAAATTACTTTAAAAAAATAATAAACTTTACAGGTTCAGAACCGATCGGGTTTAATGTGGAAAAATTTTATATGTATTTTATTATTCTTAAATATGAAAAAAATTAACAAAAATTACTTAAAAAACCATGAACTTTACAAGGTTAAAACCGATTGAATTTAATGTGGAAAATTTTTATATATGATTATTATTCTTAATTATGAAAGAAATTCATGAAAATTACTACTAAAACTTGTACTTAAGTCCAATAATAATAATATATACCACTAAAATATTATTACCGAACTAACGTTCTAATACCATAATTATGTTATGGGCTCCTTATTATGAGCCCATTAGTCTCTCCATGTTTAAGATATGCAATGCCCATTAACTAATTAAGTTACTGACAAATCCATTAATTAAATCTCATTCAAGAGTAGCACCACTCAACCTCATTATCATGTCGGAATAATCCACCTGCAGGGTTTACATGATAATCCTTATGAGCTCCTCAAGGGGACATCATCAACCTATAGCGGACACGGATTCCTTCTATAATCAACAGCACACCATAGAGACAACACTACTTCCCAACTCACCGAGTTCGTTGATTTAATTACATGTTAATCTCATCCATTGATGAATCAAAGAAATACATACTGCCTTACGTGTCGAGGTTATTATATAGGGATCAAGAGCACGAACATCCATAATAACTGTGATCAAGTTCTCCTATATAATCTGTATAAATCAAGTGATCTCAATCGGTCCTGCTCAATATACACAAAGTGCACTAATGTGATTCTATAGTCAAGACAATCTAATACCAAATCACACTACAATAATCCCGATAGATAGTCCCTGTCTATCTCGGTTGTGAGCAATTGTTTATATTTTATAAAAAATTCGATAATATGATCTTCCGCGTATTGTAGCATAATATATTATCTACACTATAAAATTAGTGGACTATGGCATCAGACATAAATAAATTATAAGACGAAATTATTTGATCAATCCAACAATCTCCCACTTATACTAAAAAATTATGCTGTCATGTCTACTGCCATACATCTGATTACCACACCCACTACATGACCATCGAAAGCTTTTTTGCCTTAAGGTCCTTGTAAAAGGATTTACTAGGTTATCATTCGATATAATCTTGGCAACAACAAGCTTTCCCTCATCATTTGATTTCTCGTATAAGGTGGTACTTGCTCTTAATGTGTTTAATTGCCTTTTGGACTCGTGATTACTTCAAGTTTGCAACTGCACCATTATTATCACAATAAATTGCGATAACCTTGGGCAAATTCAAAAAATGCATCCAAGTCTATCATGAAGTTTCTAGAGTCATACAGACATTTTGGCTGCCTCAAAGGCTACAATTCATCATTTTTCCAAAGTGGAGAGCGAAATATATTTCTGTATAACACTCCTCCATATTATGACTCAACTTTCTAAAATTAAACACAACCTTTGAGGTGGATTTACTGCCGTCCCTATCTGAATTGAAAAATCCGAATCTATGTAACCCACAAAAAGCAATGAATCTGTCCGGTAAGTCCATAACATCCTATCTTGTGATCACCATGATCGCAAGGATATATTTTTCTCATCTCAAGTCCTTCATTTTATATCGGTTTATAAACCATACCCATACGCCCGACAATACTCTTTCATTGTCTCCAACGAGCAATATATCATCTACGTACAGTACAACACATACCACCATGTTTCCGTCACTCTTTTTAATACACAAGACGCATCCGCCCATTAAATAAATCCATTTGACAGGATTACCTCATTCAAACAGATGTACTTTGAGTTTAAAGCTTATACTCAAAATGCTCTTAACCCTTTTTAATGAATCATTCTGGTTGCTTTACATAGATTTTTCCTCAAGATTTCCAATCCAATCAGGAAAGCTTTCTTGACATCTATTTACTATACCTCATAATTTAATTAGAGCAGCAACAAAATAAAAGAATCCAGATCGACTTAAACTTAGCTACCGGCGAAAAAGGTTTCCTCATACTCAAACTCACCCTTCTTTCTGAGTGTATCTTTACGCAACAAGCCTTGTTTCGAAGTATCACCTTACCGTCCTATACTCTTTTATTTTGTAGAGCTACTTTCAATGGCTTTAACATCATTTTTCGGTTCTACAAGCAACCAAATCTAATTTAGAACCCACAGATTCTATTTCAAAAATTATTGCAACTTGCTAAGATACCACATTTCTATCTTGTAGTGCTTCGTCGTACCCATGAGTCAATTTCATGTTTACTCGGGACCAAGTCTCACGACTCTCCCAAAACATAAATCTTTCAGGTTGTAAAATAACCCTCCCACTACAAAAAAGCACTACATGAAATTGTGTATCAGATGTATCACATGATGCAATTTCTTGGTGGTATAACCTCTTGTACAATTGGTACTATACTTTGTGTCTTCCCTCTCACTTCCTTTAGAACAATTTATATATAAGTTTGTGATTTATTACGTAGTCCTTTTTCCAAAAATCTAATGTTTGTGTTAACAGTCAGTCATCCTTCGATCTTTTGGACTAAATAAATCACCCTTCATTTATCTAGGATATCCCACAAATAGATAAACATTCATATGAAATACTATATCTAGGGCATATGAATTTAATAATTCCAAATAACTCATCATCCATCTAACCATTTCCATAAGAGTCTTTCTTTTATTATATTCAGAAGACGCATTATTAATTAGCATCCGTGAGATAAACATGATTTATGAGTGTACAAATTGTTACTAACGTACCATAACAGATTATAGCTCCATCCCTCATCACTATGACCATGTCATTTAAATGAAATGGTGTATCCATCCGTAAATGCATAGAAACTGAAATGAAATTCTTTATATGAATATGTACGTAAAGACAATTTCACATAATCAAATGTTTATTCCTATGAAAAGATAATAAACGACTCCAACTGTAATAGTCACTACTTTCGTAATATTATCCATGTACATAATAATCTCATCATCACTTAGTTGCAGACTTTAGAGATTTCAGTATCTGCACACAACGTGTCAGTAGATATCATGACTAATCATGCTTCAACAACTAGTGAATGAGATACTAACCTTGTTCATACCTTGATGAAAATGGCTTTCCTTCGCCACATGCTTTGTCAAAAGTTTCCTACCATATACAACCTCTCATATTTTAGGTAGAACTTGCTCAAAACATCCATGCAAATTATGGAGAATAAATTGATTTTCCCCTTCAATTTCTAATGCAAGTATTTTCAATTCATTCATCAAGTTATCCATGACCTCAAGACTTTCTAACTTACTCAAGTATCTGAAGAGTCGCATGAGACCATCATATTTCAATGAACCTCTCACCTGTCCACTGGAGACTTTAATAGGCATCATGGGACATCCTTAGTAAGAAATATTTATATCTTCCTAAGCAGTAAGGATCAAAACCAAGATTCTTTTTTAATCATCTAGTTTTGGACCAGTAAATATGTTTCTTTTAGTAAACAATAAGCAAGACAAAACCATTTGAAAATTCAGAGAATCATAAAAAAATACACCTATCAAATCTTCGAATTTTTTCATTTATATTGATTCCCTCAAAATAATATAAAAATAAAATTCACCGACTTCTCAAGCACTGTGAGTCTGCATGTCAATTTAATGTGGACGTATACAAACCCAAACATTTACAAGAGAAGATTTACCCATTAATTTCATTCATCAACCTAACTTCATGACAAAATAATTAAAAGTCGGTTCCTCTTTGGCCATGCAAATAATACCAGTGACTCCGTTAGGGAGGATAATAATTATTCACACCTAAGTGTACACCATTATTTGATCCCAAGTTCGCGGCCCAAGCTTATGTGCCTTACGGTTGGAGAAGAACACATGCGCTCGGATAACTTCGTACAATCATCAACTATAAGTTTGTACCAGTGAACCACATATAAACTCATCCGTTAGGGAGGAAGGTCTATGCCAACACACAAGTTCATGTGTATCATATTACAAATAATAATTATTTAACGAAGTCTGTACTAGTTATCCGTGAATAAACTCATCCATTGTGGAGGAAGGCCTATTACCAACATTCAAGTCTACTCACATCACTTACAAACCAATAATGGAGGCCGCGGGAATTATTTACCAATCCCCTCTCCCACTTAGTTATTTAACACTGAGGGTTTTTACATGCATATAATATTCAAGAATAAAATATGCAACCTAGCATGCTCCTATTACCGCAAATAAGGCAGTAAATCACAGAGAACATGCATAGATATAAAAAAGTAATTAGATAATTAAATCAATTATACACAGTTATATATCGACGAATTTGATTGTTCGCCACCAAGCACGAATGTGGGCAACATAGACGGGGATCTGCAGCCAGCATTCACAAATTTTCTTTAGATTTTCCCATCATCGTGCATGCTTCGACATGCCTGGCAAGCTGCTCAACCCCGCGCATGCAACACCTCTGTATGAAAGTCGCCTGGCAGGACACATGCCATTTCTTGTATGAGTCGTGCCACCCCACAGTATCACTTGAGCCTACCTACGCGTATAGCGCATGGTTGTATACATGACTCGTGCTCGGCATGTGCTCTACAGCGTGCGTGCAAGCACATCAACCCACCCAGCACCATGCACTCATGTCTGCCCTCCATGTGTCCCAGCAGGTGTAGTTCCCGCCTGCATGCTCGGTGGTCCCCTGGCAATTATCCAGTGTGCCCAGGAGCATACTCCCATACTAGGTAGCCTGCTCATTAGTCGTGCACCGATCGCTCAGCCACCTACACGCTCAGCACGCCAACGCCAGTCTACACGCACGATACGTGCACTACACCGTGCGCCAAGCGCCATGTCAGTGCGCCAACATCGATGACTCACCCGATAACACACGGTAGACTCGCTCGGAACACTCGACAGACCTATCCGAAAGCTGCCCTGACCCTCTCGGAAAAGCTGTGCGACTCGCCTGAAACAACACAGACTCAATATGGCCATCATGTCGAATCGCTCGGAATTCCCATCAGAGTCGCCTGAATCCATCTTTTAACTCGCTTGGAAGATACAGAACTTGCCCAAAACTGCGTCAGACCCACCGAGAACGTCGGTCTGCAGCGCCAACTACCGACCGCTAGCGATGCAGTCGCATGCCCCACCATCGTCATCAGCACTGCTTCTGCCTGCATATTGCGCTAGTAATGCCACATGTCGCAGTTTTTTGCTTTTGTCATCCCAATGAACACCGGCAAAATTATATGCCATCGATGATCAGTGCTCATCCGATGGTGCATGCCGGTGATTGTGCCTCGTGTTGAGTGTCAGGCTTGCACCACACGCCACTTCGCATTGATCAATGGCAGTTGTTTGTCATTGTTCCAGCGTGGTTTCCCGCTGCGATGGTTCACAGCCGATTCCTAACAACAACGTTCATCACCATTGCGTAGCCATCGAACGTCATTCAATCCAGCCGCTTGCGTTCATGCTCGAAAAGAAGCAGAAGGTCTGACAACTAATTTGTCACAATCATCACGTCCCTGCCATCCAACGTTGCTGCCTAACATTGCAACTCCGCTACCGGCCAGGCCCAATAGTCACCGTTCCATAACGCACGTTCGTTCGATGATCGCCGTCGATGGTGTAATATGTGTGCTGTGTACAGTTAGGCTATCGATCAAGAATCAAGTTTTAAAAACCCTAATTACACATATACCACATAAACCTATCCTAATGTGTCATGCTTTACCACAAATCCTCGCTCTGATACCAATTGTTGGCGTTCGATTATTTGGTTAACATGAACCATTAGGGTTCTATAGGATTATATAATTAGCGGAAGAAAGAAAACATAGGAACGTATTACCTTTCACCATGGTATGTTGAAGAAAAAATATTCTCGCCCGCAGCCTACGCAGCCTCACGGTTTTGGCCATAACTTCCTCAACCAATCTTCGATTGAAGTGATCTACATGCCAAAACGATTCTCTCTTTCGTGGATTTCTAACGGTGTATCACAAGTTAAGTTCTGAGTTCAATAAAATTTTAGAAAAATTGTAGAAGTTGACAAACAACAGCATAAAACAACCTTTCGATCTTTTACTGTATTCCCAAGTCCAATCTTGACGTTATGTGGGTGTCGATCCTCAAGATATCTATTGTTCTCTCTCCCTACTCATGGTTAGGAATGAATAATTAATTAGGGTTTCCAGACAGCTGAGATGACTTAAATATGGGCTACAACAGGGACCAGGAGGAGAAATTAGGGTTGGGCCACTACACCAAAAATGCTGATAGACATTACCGAATAAACATCGATTCCTTGTAAAATGTGATGTCTTTTGGTTAAAAACCAATATCTTTTCTGGAACCTATGTCTTTCAATATAAAAGTACGCTAATAAACATCGATTTTTATTGAAAATGCGCTGATAGACATTTGTTTTTAATAACTGATGTCTTTCAAGCGATGCTTATTCTCAACTCTTAAAAAAACGCTAATATACATCGGTTTTTAAAACCGATGTCTATTCAGTGATGTCATTTATATAAAATATATTATTTTAATTTGAAAAATTAAACTAAAAATGTCATTTCTATTCTTAAATCGTGTTTTGTAAGCAAAATCCTTCTTCCTTCAGTAACACATAATTCCCAAAATTTCTGAAGCCCTTTCCCCCCAATTGAGCAACAAAATAGCCGCTGCTCCGCTCTCCTCTGCCACCATCCCGACATGCTCACCACCGTCAAGTCAGAGAAGAATTTTCTCGTTAGGTGTTGCAACGATATTGCCATCGCTTGGAAAAATCGTCATTCCATGCTCTCTCCAAATATGCCACCGTCGCCGACACGCTCACTGTACTTATGCAAAATTTCGAGTTTAAAGTTGCGAGCTGCCACTCCGCTATCTTTCATACTCAATATCTGGAATTATTCATGTTTGTCTCACTCACGACGGAAGTTCTGCGCAAACTTCGACAAGATGAAATCGAAACTCGCAGCTTCCTTTCTCCTATGTCTTATTGATTGGTAATTTCGGTTCCTTTATTTATAGTATTAGTAAAACAGCCCCATTTCGTAAACTAAAATTTCTCTCCCTGCTCATTCTTTACTCTCTACATTCGCAATTTTCCCTATGTCTTTTCTATCTCATAAAATTGAGATTTGTGTTTGTTTATTTTGAATAAATCTAAGTTTCTTCTTTCTCGTTTATTTCATTTTTTACGTATGGAATTTGAAGTTTGTTGTTTGTACGACGGCGTCAGATGCGCGAGAGCGACATCTTCTCTGGTTGAATCTGTATTATTTTTTCTATTTGTTTGTAATTCGTATTGTTTCACTTTTCGTTTCTTTGGTGTTCTATGAATCACACTGTTGATATTGAGGAATAGTTGTACATCTTCATATGGATATCCAATAAAAATGTGACTTGTATATTCTTTTATTGAGGTGAATTTTTGTTCACAGTTAGGTAGATTGCAATGCATATGCTAGTTGTAATGCTTGGGTTAGTAATTCTACTCCTTTATTTGATCCATCTGCTGTCCACTCTTGTAAATAATTGATAATTAGCAACATGAAGTTGTAAAAATAATAATAAATCCAAATAAGGAGTATCAAGGGGTAGGATAAGACTACGAGTTTGTATAATACTTTAAGAAATTAGAAACAACTTCTTAGTTATTTTAATTATTTGAAAGATTTCCTTCACATTTCTGTATCTTGGGAATTTTACTAGATCATAGTTTTGTTATTTAAATAACTAATACATGTCAACATCAGGTGCTTGGCATCCAAAAATTGGTGGCTACAATGGGCTTAAAGTGCATAACTACCTATAAACTTGACGCTCTGAGATTTGTTCAGCAAATTTATGAATCTGACAATTACGATGGTCATACATGTGGGAAGAGTGAAAGGCATTCAACCCTCAAATACATAAAAATCAAGAGTAAAAAATTTATCAGATGTTGCTTTAGGTATTGCTCATGGTGAGTTTGATTCCTAATACCACCAATTTTTTTATGTCTTGCTAACTCTTATGTGCAGAGGGGCGTTTTCTTTGATTTTATGAGCTTTAATGTGGCTTTGTGATAACTTGAGTGGACCTTTTCTACGATTGATATTCCACCTACGTTGTATACTTCATTGATTTAGTTTCAATAATTTTACAAGGAATGGATGTAGTGGTGAAAATTAATTTTGAACCTCTAGCTGCATTAAGTAACATCAACCATAGATTTGGCAAACCCTTACTAGGAAAGTCAGCAAGAATTGACAAAGCAAATAGACCATAAAAAAAACCCAATATATTTACATTTTTTCTAGAAGATGTGATTAATTTCCAAGTATTTATAAAATGTGATAGATACCTTATTTTTAGAAATACGGTGTTAGTTTCTCAAAGAGTCTAAATTTTTTATATTTGCTCTAGTAAATCATGCTTTCTCATCATTTTTAGTATTTGTTAGTTAAGTTTCAAAAGCATTATGTGATCTAATTTGTGATAAGACGCAAAAAAAAAAAACAAAATGATGATTAAAATACGTAGTTTATGAATAAAATCCTCTCTCTTACTCGTGCTTTTATGTGGTATGCAAACTTAATCATACATATTTGATTTTATTGAAAGATATGCTGAAAAGGCTTAACGGCTCAAGTTAGTTCATTTGTCTAGCATTTTATCTTTCACCATAATACTTCTTGTGCTATAATCACCGCATTTGAACAGGATGCCCATAATTTTCACATTCTATAAGTAATTGCCTTTCTTGTGTTTATCAGGTCAACTAAAGAGGGGTTTATGTGGACTATGCAACAGTGGCATATGATAGAAGCCAGCACACCTCATCTTCTTCTATAAGTAATTGCCTTTCCTCTATTTTCTCTTATGCTTAGGCTGAGTATTATGCCTTTCATTTCATATCTGCAGAATTTATGTGCTAATAATGAGAGAAGCATTGAAGGCCTATAGGGGGTTCTGATCTACTGCTAGAGAGTGGGATTTCATTTGATTAAAGGTGTATACTATTCTGATGATTTAGTAATAATTATCCCTGATAAGGACTATCAAAGTACTATCTATAACTTAAAGATGATTGATTAATTATCCTTTCCAGAAATGCCTTGCAAGATTACTTGTTAAAACAATAACTAAGAATGGTTTTACACTTTGCTGGTTTGAATTACCTTTGCAACTTATCAATTACTAAGCCCCTTCACTAGAGAATGATTATGCAGTTGTTGTGTCAAGATGGATGTGGATGTGTTGTAATTGAAATTTGTGCAGTCATAGATAGATGAAGATGTTAATAATGCCAGATTAGTAAAATCTAGTTTAATTTTTTATTTACTCTGAATAGGTAAGTCATGAGGTGTGTATGGTGTATTGCTGTTGTGTACATGTAACTTGATGACATGAGTTGTTACTAGTTTGCATGTGGGATGTACTATAATACTTAAACTGCTGGTGTATAATAAAGCAATTAGATGTTGATTAATAGAATCATCTTACGATACTAGTTTTCAAAGGGAATGCAGTGGTGTCATTGCTTGATGTGATAGACTTACTATTGATGTGGTGATATGCACGATATGACACTTGTCTCCAAGTAATTGCAGTTCTGGAGTACTACTTTCCACGAGGGGGCCGACTTCTCAGCCGCAACTGTTTTTTACGAGCTCTATCCGTTCTACGATGGTGCTACTGAACTTGATATTCCTCCGACAAACCAGAACTCATAGCCAAGTAAGCTCTTCCTGTTATGATCAGTACTGGTTTTATGATACATTTCCATGTAGAAGTTTGTTGTTTGACTTCTCTTCCTAAGTTCTTTGTTAATCGTTTCTTTTTCATTTTCTCCATATCTATTACTCTTATATCAAAGAGGTTGGGGTGGGTGATTATATTGTGATTGTCAAAATCTATCATACAGTTTTCATATCAGACATTCTTGTTATGAGTATGCGCATCTGAGATAAGGTGAATTGCTTCTACACAGCTTATCACTTTCACCAACTTAGGCCAAGCTATGTTTTTTTTAGAACAATACTCATATAATTATCTTTCAAAATTCTTGCAATTTCTAGATGAGAAAAATGATGATTTTATGCTTTTCTCTGAGAATTAATCAAACTTATGGTTTTAGTTTGGAAGTTACCCGTGTGTACTTAATACTAATTATGGAATACAATACTAATGGGTCTCTTCAATGTAAATGTAAATCTTGATTCTAACTACATCTAATACAGCTCATTTATTTGCTGCTTAATAATGCATTATATGTATATAAAGTTCTTTCATATTTTAGACAAAAGTGAATTTTACTCTCATTTTCCAATTTTAGCCGGAATATCCAAATCTCTTGCTATTATAAGATAAGATGGTACCTGTATAGCTGCTACTCTATTGGAAAAGGAATCCTCTCTTAGACGTAGGTTTGTCTCTCTCCTTATCACCTGAGATTTATATGTGTGTAATCTTCCTAAATCAGTTGCTACTTACTGTATGTATGATCATACTAATTGTAATATGCTTTTATTATTTGATTTGAATGAGGATATAATGAGGATGGAAACTAGGATATGAGCACCTCAACGAACCTCTTCATACACTTGTTGAGGGGGAGATGCTGCTGAGATAGTGGTCAGTTCAATCATTCTTGTACAACTGGCTATTAGGGTTGAGTGAGTTTTTCATTTTGATTTTATTTTTCTTTTGATCGCTTTATACCTACAAATAAATATGTTTAGTTTATTGACAAATTATGCATAGAAATGGTATAATTGCACTTATCAAGTGAACCCTCATAGTATAATTTTATTTCTATTTTTTCATGAAAGAAGCAAAAAATATTCATTTGGTATTTATTATGTGCAGTTGAAATACGTTAAATCTTTTTTATTTCTATTATTATTGTTTTAACATTTTTACTTTGGTGGGGGGAGGGAGTTTAGTTTAGCGCATAGTTGTGATCTCGTGAAAGTAGATGAATAAGTAAATCTCCACAAATAAGAGAAATGAATTAGCTATTTCCTAGAAGTCTTAAAAAATACATAGCTTTCTCGTTTCATTTCATTCTTGTTAGGCTATACATGTAAATTTTAAGTACGTTAAAATCATTGTTCTATTGCAATATCTTTAAGTCATATTAACTTTTTTCCTAATAAATACCTTTAAGTCTTGTTATTAAGTTCTAAACGTTTATTCTATCTCAGGTAATTGGAGTGAGACAAAAAAAAGATAAAGATATTATATAATGCAAGGCATGAAGATAGAGTGGATTTGAAACAATAGGTTGGACATCCCTCGATCATGAGATTTTTTTTTATAAATTTAGGTAAGTAAAATTGAAGTTTGGATTTAAATAGTTAGGATATTTTTATACTTTTAGATTTGAAGAATAATTTTCTTTGTATTTTAAATTAAAATTTTAAAATTGTTGTAAAATATGCGTATGTTTTGAGTTATATAGTAATGATTGTGTTTAATTTTATTTTAATAATAATATAAATTATATAAAATTAAATTAAATAAAATTAAAATATAATAGACATCATGTAAAAATCGATGTCTATTAGTGTGGAATGATGTCTATACTAGAAAAGACATCGGTGGAAAAACAATGTGTTTTGGTGCAAAACTGATGTCTTTTCTCAAATAGACATCATTGAAAAATTGATATTTATTGGTACCTTGCGATGTCTTTAAGTGGATTGACATCAGTTTTTAACCGATGTCTAATGGGTCATGATCGATGTCTTTTTCTAGAATTACATCGATTTAAAATCGATGTCTTTTTGTCCCATCCGGTATCTATTCTTGGAAAGACATCGGTTGAAAAGTGATGTCTTATGGCTGTAAGCCGATGTCTTTACGTTGAAAGACATTGGTGAGTAACCGATGTCAAAGGATGCAACCGACGTTTATACAAGAGAAAAGTCATCGGCTAATAATCGATGTCTATCAGCGGTCACTTTCAATATCAGGGGCTTCAACATCGGCTGCTTGGTGAAATAGACATTGGTTTTTAAACGATGTCTATCAGCATATTTAGTATAGTGGGCCTCCATTGGGCTTAAGTATCCAAGTTTAGCCCAAAACTTATACTTAAGCCCAATAATAATAATATATACCACTAAAATATAATTACTGCACTACCGTTCTAATCTCATAATTACGTTATGGGCTCCTTCTTATTATGAGCCCGTTAGTCCCCCCATATTTAAGATATACAATGCCCATTAACTAATTAAGTTACTGACAACTCCATTAATTAATATCTCATCCAAGTGTAGTACCACTCAACCTCATTATCATGCCGGAATAAATACACCTGCAGGGTTTACATGATAATCCGTATGAGCTCCTCAAGGGGACATCATCAACCTATAGTGGACACAGATTCCTTCTACAATCAACAGCACACCATAGAGACAGCACTACTTCCCAACTCGCCGAGTTTGTTGATCTAATTACATATAAATCTCACCCATTGATTAATAAAAGAATTACATACTGCTTTACGTGTTGAGGTTAAACATCGATAATAATTGAGATCAAGTTCTCCTATATAGTCAGTATATTAAGTCGAATGATCTCAAGCGGTCCTGCTCAATACACACAAAGTGCACTAATGTGATTATATAGTTAAGCCAAACTAATATACCAAATCACACTACAACCATCCCGATAGAAAGTCCCCGTCTATCTCAGTTGTGAACATCTATTTATACTTTATAATAAAATTGATAATATGATCTTCCGCGTATTGTCGCCCAACATATTATCTACAGTATAAAGTAAGTGGACAATTGCATCGGATATATAAATAAATTATAAGACGCAATCATTTGATCAATCGAACAATCTCCCACTTATACTAAAAGACTATGTTGTCATGTCCACTGCCATACATCTGATTACCATACCCACTACACGACCATCGAAAGCTTACGCCTTAAGGTCTTTGTAAAAGGATTTACTAGGTTATCATCCGATGCAATCTTGGCGACAAAAACCTTCCCCTCATCATACGATTACTCATATAAGGTGGTACTTGCTTTTAATTTGTTTAATTGCCTTTTGGACCGTGATTCCTTCAAGTTTGAAACTTTAACATTATTATCACAATAAATTATGATAACCTTGGGCAAACTCAGAAAACACATCCAAGTCTATCATGAAGTTTCTAGAGTCATATAGACACTTTGGTTGCCTCAGATGCTCCAATTCTTCATTTTTACATTATGGAGACCAAAATATATTTCCTTGTAACACTTCTCCATATTATGACTGGATTTACTGCAGTCCCTATCTGATTTGAAAAATCCAAATCTATGTAACCCACAAGAAGCAATGAATCTGTCCGGTAAGGCCACATATAATTTCTGGTCCTTTTCAGGTACATAAGTGTATGTCTTACCACAGTTTAACATTCTTGTTTTGGGTTACCTTGATACCCATTGATCATGTCATCGACAAAACAAATATCCATTCTCGTACATAGCATTTCTTAGATTAATCTTCCTTATTCGCTGAAGCATAAAGAACCGCATTCATCTCCTTTATCTTCTTATGAGTCATAAGACACAATTTTCTTAGATAAAGTCACATGCTAAAATAAAAAAGGATTGTATCATTACTTGAAACTCGTGATAAGCATAACATCCTATCTTGTGATCATCATGATCGCAATAATATATTTTTCTCATCTTAAGTCCTTCATTTCATACAGCTTTATCAACCATACCCATATGCCCAACAATTCTCTTTCATTGTCTCCAACGAGCAATATATCATCTAGTGCAGTACAAGACATAACACCATGTTTTCGGCACTCTTTTCAATACACAAGACACATCCACCTATTGAATAAATCCATTTAAGTGGGTTACCTCATTCAAACAGATGTACTTTGAGTTTAATGCTTATACTCAAAATGCTCTTACCCCTTTTCAATGAATCACTCTGGTTGCTTTACATAGATGTATTCCTCAAGACTTCCAATTAAGAAAGCTGTCTTGACATCTATTTGCTATACCTCATAATTTAATATGAGCAGCAACAAAATAAAAGAATCCGGATTGACTTAAACTTAGATACTGACAAAAAAGGTTTTCTCATATTCGAACTCTCCCTTCTTTCTGAATGTACCTTTACTCAACAAGCCTTGTTTCACAGTATCACCTTAACGTCCTATCCTCTTTTATTTCGTAGAGCCACTTTCAATGGCTTTCACACTATTTTGCGATTCTACAAGCACCAAGATCTAATTTAGAATCCATAAATTTTATTTCAGAAATCAATGCAACTTGCTAAGATACCATATTTCTATCTTGTAGTGCTTCATCGTACCTGTTAGATTGTATACTAAAGTCTGGCTTTTGTATAAAACAATGTTTTAACAATTTATTTCAAATGAGAATAGTATCATCAAACGTTTTACATATTATAATTTATTTATATGTTTGTGCAAAAGTCCATTTATTTTATAATGTAGATAATATGTTGTGCGACAACACGCGGATAATCATATTATCAGTTTCCTTATAAAGTATAAACAGATGCTCACAACCAAGATAGACGGGGACTAGCTATCAGGATGGTTATAATGTGATTTTGTATTAGTTTGTCTAGATTATAGAATCACCTTAGGGCACTTTGTAATTAAATCAACAAACTCGATGAGTTGGGAAGTAGTGTTGTCTCTATGGTGTGTTGTTGATTGTAAAAGGAATCCATGTCCTATTTAAGTTGATGATGTCCCTGATGGCGCTCGATCGTTTGGTTAACGTGACCCATTAGGGATTCATACATTTCTATCACAGCGGAAGCAATAAATCATAGAAACGATTACCGTTCACCAAGGTATGTTGATTGTAGAAGGAATCCGTGTCCGTCATAGGTTGATGATGTCCCTTTGAGGAGCTCATAAGGATTATCATGTAAATCCTGCAGGTGGAATTTATTCCGGCATGATAATGAGGTTGAGTGGTACTACTCTTGGATGAGATATTAATTAATTGAGTTGACCGCTTGAGATCGTTCGACTTATACTGACTTATAGGAGAACTTGATCTCAATTATTATGGAAGTTCGTGCTCTTAATCCCTATACAATAACCTCGACACGTAGGGCAGTATGTATTTCTTTGATTCATCAATGGGTGAGATTTACATGTTATTAAATCAACAAACTCGATGAGTTGGGAAGTAGTGCTGTCCCTATGGTGTGCTGTTGATTGTAGAAGGAATCCGTGTCCGTCATAGGTTGATGATGTCCCCTTGAGGAGCTCATAAGGATTATCATGTAAACCCTGCAGGTGGAATTTATTCCGGCATGATAATGAGGTTGAGTGGTACTACTCTTGGATGAGATATTAATTAATTGAGTTGTCAGTAACTTAAATTAATTAATGGACATTGTATATCTTAAACATGGGGAGACTAACAGGCTCATAATAAGAAGGAGCCCAAAACGTAATTTTGGGATTGGTACGGTAGTACAATAATAATATTTTAGTGGAATATATTATTATTATTGGACTTAAGTATAAGCTTTGGGCTAAGCTTGGATACTTAAGCCCAATGGAGGCCCAACCCAATTTCTCCTCCTGGTCCCTGCTGTAGCCCATGTATATAAGTCACCTCAGCTTATCTGGAACCCTAATCTAATCTAATCTAATCTAATTGATTATTCACGTGTGATGAGGGTTGAGAGCAGATTGAGGAGGTCTCGTAGATCGTCGCCCACACGACGTCGAGATCGGACTTGGGACATACAGCAGAAGATCAGAAGGTAGTTTGCTGCTGCTGTCCGCGACCTTGCGAAATTTGTATAAATTTGTACAGTGCTTAGAATTTGATGATCAATATACTGACGGAAAGCCATCGAAGAGAGGATTGTCTGAACGCAAAGATCACTCAATTCTGACATCAGACGAAGAAGTTATGACTATTCTCGTGGGACTGCGCATGCTGCCTGCGAGAATCAATCTTCATCAACATACCTTGGTGAACGGTAATCGTTTCTATGATTTATTGCTTCCGCTGTGATAGAAACGTATGAATCCCTAATGGGTCACGTTAACCAAACGATCGAGCGCCATCAATTGGTATCAGAGCTTCGGTTTCGTGGTGAAGCGTGACACGTTAGGCTAGGGTTTATGTGATTAATTTTTCGAAATTAGGATCGCATGTTTAGGGTTTTGGTTTTACTGCACAAACCATGAATATCCCTATGTGAAATATACCCTATATCATATCTGTTCGTTGATGGTTGTGTGTGAGAGGATTCGACGAAAACTGTTCGTCAATTTCACATGGAAGGAAGAAATTGAGAGAAAATCCAGCGCAGTGATATTGCAGAGGCAATTACCGGAGTTTCAACCGTCGGATCAAGCTGAATTTTTGTCAACACGTTTGAATTTTGTGGATGTACATTCTGAACGGTGCAGATCGTATTTGGAGCTTTTTGGAGCTTTGTGTCGTCAGGAATACGCCAAAAACAGAAGCAGTTTTTTGGGCGATTCTGTTCTGCGCAGTCAAGGAAAAAGAGCTATTTATCACAATCTAACCGTTGGATCGACCTGTAATTTGGACAGCATGTTCAAAACTCATAAGCGTAGATTCTGGACGGTGGAGATTGGATTCCCAGGTTCCTACGGTTGCGAATCCTGAACGACAGTTGGTGTAGTTTGATGTTGCGCGTTGGGCTGAACTTGATTCCGTGCAAGTAGGCCCTTGGACGAGCGACAGTTCGAGCAGATTTGCATCAGGTTCGATTGATGCTACACCAGGTTCGAGCGGATTTGCATCAGGTTCGGTTGGTCTACATCAGGTTCGATCAATGATGCACCAGGTTCGAGCAGATTCACATCAGGTTCGATTGGTCTGCATCAGGTTCGATCGACTCTGCACTAGGTTCGAGCGGGTTTGCATCAAGTTCGACTGGTCTGCATCAGGTTCCGCGTGAGTCTTCACAATATGATCGGGCAGGGTGCCAGAGTGGTGTAGCAGGCTGCAGGGAGGTCGATCCCCATCGCAGTTGTCCGCATTCGTGATTGGTGGCGAACAATCGAATTCGCTGTTATATAACTTTTATAATTAATTTATTAATTGATTATTGTTATATATGTATGCATGATTCTCTATGATTTAATTGCCTTAAATAGAAGCATGCTAGATTGCGTATTATATTTGGTATATTATATGCATGTATGTTGGAGTGTTGATCAAGTCAACTTATTTTTGGCAATTTATTTCCTTATATATAACTGCTATAATTGTTTTATTGGTCAATTATTGTTATATATTTGGAAGTATGAGCATGCTAGGTTGCATATTTTATTCTAAAATATTATATGCATGTAAAAACCCTCGGTCTTAAATAACTAAGTGGGAGAGGGGATTGGTAAAAATTCCGCTGCCTCCATTATTGGTTTGTAAGTGATGTGAGTAAACTTGCGTGTTGGTAATAAGCCTTCCTCCCTAACGGATGAGTTTATTCACGGATCACTGGTACAGACTTCATTACATAATTATTATTTGTAATGTGGCACATGAACTTGCATGTTGGCAATAGGCCTTCCTCCCTAACGGATGAGTTTATGTGGGGCTCACTGGTACAAACGTATAATTGATGATTGTAGGAAGCTATCCGAGCGCGTGTGTACTTCTCCAACTGTAAGGCACACAAGCTCGCGCAGTGGACTTGGGATCAAATAATGGTGTACACTTAGGTGTAAATAATTAGTATCCCCCCAACGGAGTCACTGTTATTATTTGCATGGCTAAAGAGGAACCGACTATTAATTATTTTGTCATAAAGTTAGGTTTACAAATGAAATTAATGGGTAAAACCTTCTCTTGTAAATGTTCGGGTTTGTAAACGTCCACACTAATGTAGCTTGCAGACTCACGGTGCTTGAGATGTCAGTGAATTTTATTTTTATATTGTTTTGAGGGAATCAATATAAAAGAATAAAATTCGAAGTTTTGATCGGTAAATTAATTTATGATTCTCTAATTTTCAAATGGTTTTATCTCACATATTATTAACTAAAAGAAATTATATTTACTTGTCCAAATTAGATGATTAGAAAATAATCTTGGTTTTGAATTTTACTGCTAAAGAAAATACATGTGTGTTCTCACAAGGGACGTCTCATGATGCCTATTAAAGTCTCTAGTGAAGAGATGAGAGGTTCATAGAAATATGATGGTCTCATGTAACTCTTCGGATACTTGAGTAAGTTAAAAGGCAGAAGATCATGATTTAATTTGATGAATGAATTGGGAAAGCATGGAGTATAAATTGAAGGGAAACCTAGATCAATTTAATTCTTCGTGAATTGCCTAGATGTTTTTGTGTAAGTTCCACCTGAATTACAATAGGATGTATATGGTGGAAAACTTCTGGCAAAACATGTGGCAAAGGAAAGCCATTTTCATCATAATGTGAACAAGTTTTATATCTTATTCACTAGTTGTTTAAAACATGATTAGTGATGGCATTTACTGACACGAAATGTGTAGATACTGGAATCACTAAATGTTTATTACTAAGCGAGGATAAGATTGTTATGACATGGGTAAAACTACAAGAGTAGTGGCTATTGCAGTGGGAGTTGTCTATTTATCTAATGATATGATGATATGAGTAGACGTTTGATTATGAGAAATTGTTTTACGTACGTTTTCATAGAAAGAATTTGATTTCGGTTTCTATGCATTAATAGATGGATACTCCATTTCATTTAAATGACATGGTCGTTATAATGAAGGATAGAGTTGTAATCTGTTATTGTACGTTGGTGAACAATTTGTATACTCTTAAATTATGTATATTCCACAGATGCAACAAATAGTAATTAATAATGAATCTTCTAATCTTAGTAAGAGAAAGATACCTTCGGATATGAACTAAACATATATTTGGCATCTAAGACTAGATCATTTTACTTGAGTAGGATTCAAAAGTTGATAGCCGATAGACCCTTAGGTTTATCTGAAGTGAAAACTATCTGACTTTTGAGTCTTGCTTGGGAGTAAAAATGACTAATTGCTTTTTCAAGGCAAAGGAGTGCAGAACCAAAGATATATATATTGGAATTAGTTCATTATGATTTATGTGGTCCTAAGATTGTCCGGATGAGAGGTGGATATGAATATTCGTTAATCGATGATTATTCTAGATACTGATATATTTATTTGATGCACTGCATGTCTAAGTTTTTTGATTAATTCAAGAATTGCAAGGCTGGTACAGTGAAGCGTCATGGAAAATATATCAAGTAATGACGATTTAATCGTCATTATGAGTACCTCTTAGGATAGTTAGGAGCTATTAATCAGAGGTTGAGATTAAATCTCAAGTGGTCTACACCGGGCATGCCCCAGCTGAATGGTGTGGTGGATAGAAGGAATAAGACTCTTATGGTAATGATTAGATAGATGATGAATTATTTGGAATTACTTAATTCATTTTATGGATAAGCCCTAGAAACAGTAATTCATTTGAATGTTTGTCTGTTTCTGGGATATGCTATAAAAATGAAGGTGATTTATTTAGTCTAAAAGATCGAAGGGTGATTGTTAACACAAACAATAGATTTTTGGAAAGAGACTATGTATTAAATCATAAACCCATGTATAAAGAGACTTGGTATTTCTTGTACTATACGTAGATAGTATCTTGCTCATTGGAGACAATGAAAGAGTATTGTCGAGCGTATGGGTATGGTTGATAAAGCGGTATGAGATGAAGGACTTAAGAAGAAAAAAATATACTTTTGATCACGGTAATACGGATCACAAGAAAGGATGTTATGCTTATCTCAAGTTTCATATAATGATACGATCCTTACTCGTTTAGCATGTGAATTTATCTAAGTGAATGTGTCTTGTGACACAAAAGTAGATAAAGAAGATGAAAGCGGTTCCTTATGCTTCGGCAAATAAGAAAGCTTAATCTAAGGAATGCTATGCACGAGATTGGATATCTGTTTTGTCGATGGCATGAACAGTGGGTATCAAGGTAACCCAAAATAAGAATGTTGAACTGTGGTAAGACATATACTTATGTACCTGAAAAGGACTAGAAACTATATGTGGGCTTACCGAACAGATTCACTGATTCTTATGGGTTACATAGATTCAGATTTTTCAAATCAGATAGGGACGGCAGTAAATCCACCTCAAAGGTTATGCGTTTAATTTTAGGAAGTTGAGTCATAATGTGGAGGAGTGTTATATAGAAATATATTTCAGACTCCGGACTCCATCATGGAAAGATGATAAATTGGAGCCTATGAGGCAGCCAAAGTATCTGTATGACTCTAGAAACTTCAAGATGGACTTCGAAGTGTTTCTAAGTTTGCCCAAGGATATCACAATTTATATTGATGATATTGGCGCAGTTGTAAACTTGAAGGAATCACGAGCCCATAAGGAAATTAAACACATGGAGCGCGAGTACCACCTGTTACGAGAAATTGTATGATGAGGGGAAGGTTGTTGTCACCTAGATTGCATCGGATGATAACCTAGTAAATCCATTTACAAGGACCTTAAGGCGAGAGCTTTTGATGGTCGTGTAGTGGGAGTGGAAATCAGATGTATGGCGGAAGACATGACAGCATAGTCTTTTAGTATAAGTGGGAGATTGTTGGATTGTATACTAAAAGCCTAGCTTTTTGTATGAACAATGTTATAACAATTAATTTGAAATGAGAATCATATGATCAAATGATTGCATCTTATAATTTATTTATATGTTCGATGCAATAGTCCACTTACTTTATACTGTAGATAATATGTTGTGCGATAACACGCGGAAGATCATATTATCGGTTTCCTTATAAAGTATAAACAGATGCTCACAACTGAGATAGACGGGGACTCTCTATCGGGATGGTTGTAGTGTGGTTTGGTATTAGCTTGTCTTGGCTATAGAATCACGTTAGTGCACTTGTGTGTATTGAGCAGGACCGCTTGAGATCGTTCGACTTATACTGACTTATGAGAGAACTCGATCTCAATTATTATGGAAGTTCGTGCTCTTAATCCCTATACAATAACCTCGACACGTAGGGCAGTATGTATTTCTATAGCCAAGACAAGCTAATACAAAACCACACTACAACCATCCCGATAGAGAGTTCCCGTCTATCTCGGTTGTGAGCATCTGATTATACTTTATAAGGAAACCGATAATATGATCTTCCGCGTGTTGTCGCACAACATATTATCTACAGTATAAAGTAAGTGGACTATTGCATCGAACATATAAATAAATTATAAGATGCAATCATTTGATCATATGATTCTCATTTCAAATTAATTGTTATAACATTGTTCATACAAAAAGCTAGACTTTTAGTATACAATCCAACAGTCCCCTTGAGGAGCTAATAAGGATTATCATGTAAATCTTGTAAGTGAATTAATTCTGGCATGATAATTAGGTTGAGTGGTACTACTCTCGGATGAGATATTAATTAATTTGAGTTATAAGTATTTTAATTGATTAATGGGCATTGTATATCTTAAAAATGGGAAGACTGTCTGGCTTATAATAACAAGAAGCCCATAACGTAATTATGGGATTAGAACGGTAATGCAATAATAATATTTTTGTTGACTATATTATTATTATTGGGCTTAAGTATAAATTTTGGGCTAAACTTGGATACTTAAGCCCAATAGAGACTCAACTCTAATTTCTCCTCCTGGTCCCTGCTGTAGCCCATATATAAGTCATCTCAGCTTTCTAAAACCCTAATACCTGCAACTTTTTTAACGTGAATAGAGGGTTAGGAGCAGATTGAGAAGATCTTGAAGATCGTCGTCCACATAACGTCAGAATTGGACTTAGAAATACAACAGAAGATTAAGAAGTTGTTCTCTGCAGCTGTTCTTCAAAACATACCCTAGTGAAAGATAATGCGAACTTTGAAAATAATTACTTCCACTATTTATGTTTGCATGTAACCCTAACAGTTCATGCTAACAAAATGATCGAATACTAACAATTGGTATCAGAGCTTCAGTTTTGTGGTGAAGCATGACACGTTAGGCTAGGGTTTATATATTATACGTGATTTAATTATCGTATGGAATAGCATGAGAATTAGGGTTAGGGTTTGATATATGTGAAAGTATGATCGGTGAAACCCTACGTGTTCAATTAATGTGCGATGTGTATCTTTGTTTGTTGTTTGATGGCTATACGGTGTAAGAAACACCCATGAAACCCTATGTGTGATCGGCGACGCATGGTGGCTGGTGGAGTGAAAGCGCTGATGGGCCCGTATGCGACTGCCGGCGAAAGCCCACGACAGATGCGGGCGTTGTTGGACTGCTATCGTGCGCCAAGTGAACGACGACCACGGTTGCTAGCGATGGACAGAGACACGACAACTGGAGGTTGTCGGGGCTCAGCGGTGGGACTGATGGCTGAATATCCATGGCCAGCGACGGACAGCCATAGTGTGGCTGGTGACCATTGGCTGCACAACGTCGATTGGTTACAACCCGCCGTAGAGATCAACTGAACCACCAACAGCAGTGGCACAATCTCATGATGTTGGTGCGCATGAAAGCTAGTGTTACCGGTATAATTGGCCTGAAGATGGCTAGGACAAGTCGAACCGGGGCAATGCTCCAAGCGACAGTGTGCGTTGACAGCACGGAAGATAGAATGGTGTCGTGCATGCGCCCGAATTCTTGGGTGGCGTTGACAGGTTTTATTCGTGCTAATGGACTGGACGAATCATGCAGTTGTAACCTATGGGCCAGTCGGGCTCGTTTTCATGATTCAATATTTTCCGTGTTTACTTCGTGATATATAACTGCATTAAATATTTTATTTGACGATTATTGTTATATATGTGAGCATGTTCTATGTGATTTAATTTTTTTTAAAATTATTTAAAATAGAAGCATGCTAGGATGTATATTTTATTATTAAATATTATATGCATGTTAAAAACTTTCGGTGTTTAAATAACTAAGTGGGAAAGGGGATTGGTAATTAATTCCCGTGGCTTCCATTATTGGTTCATAAGTGATGTGAATAAACTTGCATGTTGGCATAGACCTTCCTCCCAATTGGATGAGTTTATTCACGGATCACTAGTACGAACTTCTTTATCATGAGTGTAGGAAGTTATGCAAGTGCATTTGTACTTCACCATCTGTAAGGCACACAAGCTTAGGCCGTGGACTTAGGATCTAATAATGGTGTACATTTAGGTGTAAATAATAAGTATCCTCCCCATTGGATTCACTGCTGTTATTTACATGGCTAAAGTAAAACCGACTATTAATTATTTTGTCATAAAGTTAGGTTTACAAATGAAATTAATGGGTAAAACCTTCTTCTGTAAATGTTCGGGTTTGTATACGTCCACACTAATGTGGCATGCAGACTCACGGTGCTTGAGATGTCGGTGAATTTTATTTTATATTATTTTTGAGGAAATGAATATAAATTGATAAATTCGAAGTGTTTGATCTGTTTATTTATTTATGATTCTCAGGATTTTCAAATGGCACTCAACTCACTTTCTGTTATACTTAAAGAACATAAACTTACTGGCACTAATTATGTTGACTGGAAACGAAACATGGATATTATTTTAACTGTTAAAGATTATATCTTTGTACTCACTGAGATGTGTCCTACGGAACATACTGGTGACTCTACTGAAGAGCAAAGAGTTGCTTTTAATAGGTGGCTCCAAGCTGATAGGATGGCTAAGTGTAATATTTTGGCTTCTATGTTAAATGTGCTTCAGACTTAGCATCAAGCTATGAACACCGCCTATGATGTGATGCATAATCTTAGAGAATTCTTCGGGCATCAGAATCATTCTGCTAGGTTGAAGGGCATGTCTGTACTCATGAACACCAAAATGGCTGAGGGCACTTCCGTAAGGGAGCATGTCCTTAGGATGATAGGCCAACTCAATGAGTTGGAGGTTCTCGGAGTTGAAATCGATGGGGAAACCCAAGTCGATATCATACTCCAAAGCTTTCCTAGGAGTTTTGAGCAGTTTCGCATGAACTACAGTATGAACAAATATTTGTACACGTTGGTGGAACTTCTAACAGAATTTGTGGCAGCGTAAGAACTATTTCGTAGAGATCCTCAGGTTCATGTTGCTAAAAATGCTCCTCATCCTAGGCCGAAAGCGGTAGGAATGAGAAGAAGCAAGGAAATTTAGTACCAGTGAACCAAGTGAACGCAAAGAGTGGTGATGTCAAGAAGCCTAAAGGCAAGTACTTCAAATGCAAGTAGCTAGGACACTACAAGGCTGACTGTCCTCTTCTAAAAGGAAATTGGAACGGTAAGTCTTTTATACTAGTTGTTGAATCATATTTAGCGGTTGTATCTGCTGACCCCTGGTGTGTAGATACGGGAGTTACTGACCATGTCTGCAATTCTTTGCAGGGGTTCACTCAAACCCGACAGCTTAGTGATGGGGAGATTACCATATTCATGGGGAATGCTACAAGAGTAGCGGCTGCTGCAGTGGAGACATTTATTTATTTTTCAATAAGAATAAAACTCTTGTTTTGATGAATTGTCTTTATGTACCTCATTTTAGAAGGAATTTAATTTCAGTTTCTAAATTGTTTATGGATGGTTATTCTGTTTCTTTTAATGACAAGGTTGTTTTAAGGAAAAATAGAATTTTATCTGTGATTGTGCATTGATAGATAATTTGTATACTCTTAATCCAATTTTTCCCACAGTGCAACAAATTGAATTGAATGATACATCTACTAATAAGAGAAAAGAACCTTCGAAAATGAACCAAACATATCTTTGGCATCTAAGATTGGGTCATATTAACTTTAGTAGGATTCAAAGGTTGATAGCTGATGGACCTCTGAGTTCATTAGTAGTGAAAATTATCCAACTTGCGAATCCTGCTTGGAAGAAAAAATGACCAAAAGGCCTTTTAAGGCAAAGGGTATAAAGCCAAGGATCCATTGGAATTGGTTTATTCTGATTTATGTGGTCCTATGTCTATCCAAGCAAGAGGTGGTAATGAATACTTCGTCACTTTTATTGACGATTATTATAGATACGGATATATTTATTTGATGCGCCGCAAGTCTGAGTGCTTTGATAAATTCAAAGAGTACAAGGCTGATATGGAAAAGCAACTTGGAAAATATATCAAGACACTACGATCTGTTCGTGGTGGCGATTATCTCTTGGGAGAGTTTACGAATTATTTATCAGAGGAAGGGATAGAATCCAAATTGTCTGCACCAGGCACACCCCAATAGAATGGTGTAGTGGAAAGAAGGAATAGAACTCTTATGGAAATGGTAAGATCAATGATGAATTATTCGGAATTACTTAATTCATTCTGGGGACATGCCTTAGAAATAATGACTTACGTTTTAAACTTAGTACCTTCTAAATCGGTAGCCTCTTCTAGTCTCAAACATGTTCGAATTTGGGTGTCCCGGCACATGTGTTAAAGGCAGATGCTGATAAGTTAGAATCACGTACTGAAGTTTGTCTATTTATAGGATATCCTAGACGAACGAAAGGTGGTTTATTTTATAATCCAAAAGACCAAAAGGTGATCGTTACCAGGAACGCTAGATTTTTGGAAGAGGATTTTATTATGAATCACAAACCCATGAGTAAAATTGTTCTAGAAGAAGTAAGAGGGGAAACACCAAACAAAATACCAACTGTACAAGAGGATATACCACAGGACACTGCACTGCGTGTCACACCTAATACACAATTGCCTGCAGAGCCTTGTCGTAGTGGGAGAGTTGTGAGACAACCCGATAAATTCATGGGATTGGGAGAGTCATCCAACTTGGTCCCTGATGAACATGAAATCGACCATTGAATTTCAATAAGGCACTGCATGATAAAGTTGCTCAATCATGACAAAAAATAATGAAATCTAAAATAGAATCCATGTATTCTAATCAAGTCTGGGATGCAAGTGGGTCTATAAAAGAAAAAGAGGATTTGATTGTAAGGTGAAAACCTTTAAAGCAAAGCTTGTCGTTAAAGGATATATTCAGAAAGAAGGAATCGATTATGAGGACCTTCTCACCTGTGGTCATGCTTAAGTCAATCCAGATTCTTTTGTTTATTGCTGCTCATATGGATTATGAGGTATGGCAAATGGATGTCAAGACATCTTTCCTAAATGGAAGTCTTGAGGAAACATCTATATGAAGCAACCAGAGGGATTCATTGCAAAGCGCGAAAAGCATCTTGTGTGTAAGCTTAATAGGTCCATTTATGGATTAAAACAAGCTTCAAGATCGTGGAACATCCGTTTTGATGAAGTAATCCAGTCATATATATTTATTCAATATCCGAATGAATCATGTGTGTACAAGAAGTGTGGCGGAAACGTAGTGGTATTTCTTGTACTCTACGTGGATGATATCATTCTCATTGGAAACAATGTAAAGGTATTGTCAGGCTTAAGGGTATGGCTACCAAGAAGTTTGAAATGAAAGATTCCAAAAAAGGTTTTCTACCTTTCAGGCATAGAATTCCTCTGTCTAAGGAGATGTGTCCTAAGACACAATAGAAAATAGAGGAGATGAAGCTGGTTCCTTATGCTTCTGCGGTAGGAAGCCTCATATATGCTATGCTATGTACAAGACCAGATATCTGTTATGCCATGGGCATGGTCAGTAGGTATCAAAGTATTCCAGGACAAGGACATTAGACTGTGGTAAAGAATATTTTGAAGTACCTGTGAAGGAATAGGGATTATGTGCTAGTTTATCGGACATATACTTTGTTACCTTTGGGTTATACTGATTTGGATTTTCAGTCAGATAGGGATGCTAGTAAATTCACCTCGGGTTATGTGTTTACTCTTGGAGGAGGAGTCCTAATATGGAGGAGTGTAAAGCAGAAATGCATTGCGGAATCCACCATGGAAGCTGAATACGTAGCAGCCTCTAAGGCAGCTAAAGAAGCAGTATGGCTTAGGAACTTCTTAATGGACTTGGATACGATTCCTGGTTGCCTAAGGCGATCACAATTTAATGTGATAACAGTGGTGCAGTAGCAAACTCGAAGGAACCACGAGCCCATAAGGCGAGTAAACACATTGAGTGCAAGTACCACCTGATACGAGATATTGTTAAAAGAGGAAAGGTCATTGTCGCTAAGATTGCATCGAATGATAACCTAGCTGATCCTTTTACTAAGAGCCTTCCAGCGTAAGCGTTCGATGGGCATGTAGAAGGAATGAGGATTAAATGCGTGTCAGCAGATATGGTAGCTTAGTCTTTTAGTATAAGTTGGAGATTGTTAGATTGTATACTAAAAGTCTGGCTTTTGTATGAAACAATGTTTTAACAATTTATTTGGAATGAGAACCATATTATCAAACATTTTGCATATTATAATTTATTTATATGTTTGTGGAAAAGTCCATTTACTTTATACTGTAGATAATATGTTGTGCGACAATATGCAGATGATCATATTATCGATTTCCTTGTAAAGTATAAACAAATGCTCACAACCGAGTTAGACGAGAACTATCTATTGGGGTGGTTGTAGTGTGATTTGGTATTAGTTTGTAGAATCACATTAGTGCACTTTGTGTGTATTGAGCAGGACCGCTTGAGATCGTTCGACTTGTACTGTCTACATAGGAGAACTTGATCTCAGTTATTATGGAAGTTCGTGCTCTGAATCTCTATATAATAACCTCAACATGTAAGGTACATCAATAGGTGAGATTTATATGTAATTAAATCAACAAACTCGGTGAGTTAGGAAGTAGTGCTGTCTCTATGGTGTGCTATTGATTGTAAAAGGAATCTGTGTCCTATTTAGGTTGATGATGTCCTCTTGAGGAGCATATAAGGATTATCATGTAAATCTTGCAAGTGAATTAATTCCGGCATGATAATGAGGTTGAGTGGTAATAATATCGGATGAGATATTTATTAACTAGAGTTGTCAGTAACTTAATTAATTAATGGGCATTGTATATCTTAAACATTGGGAAACTCTCTGGCTCATAATAAGAAAGAGGTCATAACGTAATTATGGGATTAGAATGGTAGAGCTGTAATAATATTTTAGTAGACTATAATATTATTATTGGACTTAAGTATAAGTTTTGGGCTAAACATGAATACTTAAGCCCAATGGAGGCCAAACTCTATTTTCTCCTCCTGGTCCCTGCTATAGCCCATATATAAGTCATCTCAACTTCTTAGAACCCTAATACCTGCACCTATTTTGACATGAAAAGAGGGTTTGTAGCAGATTGAGAAGATCCTGAAGATCGTCGCCCACACGACATCAGGATTGGACTTGGGAATACAACAGAAGATCAAGAGGTTGTTCTCTGCAGCTGTTCTTCAACAACATGCCCTGGAGAAAGGTAATGCAAACTTTGAAAATAATTGATTCCGCTATTTAAGTTTGCATGGAACCATAACGGTTCATGCTAACCAAACTTATCAAACGCAACCAGTACCCATGAGCCGATTTCATGTTTACTCAGGACCAAGTCTCACGACTCTCCCAAAACATAAATCTTTAAGGTTGTAAAACAATCCTCCCACTACAACAAAGCGCTACATGCAATTGTGTTTTAGACGTATCACGCGATGCAGTTTTCTTGTGGTATATCCTATTGTATAATTAGTACTATACTTTGTGTCTTCCTTCTCACTTCCTTTAGAACAATTTACACATAGGTTTGTCATTTATTACATAGTCATTTTTTCAAAAATCTAGTGTTTGTGTTAACAATCACCCTTTGATCGTTTGGACTAAATAAATCACCCTTCATTTATCTAGGATATCCCACAAATAGATAAACATTCATATGAAATACTATTTTTAGGGCATATCCATAAAATGAATTTAATAATTCCAAATAACTCATCATCCATCTAACCATTTCCATAAGAGTCTTTCTCTTATTATAGATAGAAGACGCGTTATTAATTACTATTTGTTGCATCCTTGAGATAAACATGATTTATGAGTGTACAAATTCTTACTAACGTACCATAACGGATTATAGCTCCATCCCTCATCACTATGACCATGTTATTTAAATGAAATGGAGTATCCATCCGTAAGTGCATAGAAGCTGAAATGAAATTCTTTCTATGTAAAAGTACGTAAAGACAATTTCACATAATCAATTCTTTATTCCTATCAAAAGATAAATAAACAACTCCCACTGCAACAACCAATACTTTTGTAGTACTACCCATGTACGTAATAATCTCATCATCACTTAGTTGCAGGCTTCTAGAGATTTAGGTTTCTCCAGGCAAATTATGGAGAATAAATTGATTTAGGTTTCCCCTTCAATTTCTATTGCAGGTATTTCCAATTCATTCATCAAGTTATCCATGACATCTAGCATTTCTAACTAACTCAAGTATCTGAAGGGTCGCATGAGACCATCATATTTCTATGAATCTCTCACCTCTCCACTAGAGACTTTAATAGGCAACATGAGACATCCTTAGTGAGAACATATTTATATTTTCCTAAGCAGTAAGAATGGAAACTAAGATTCTTTTCTAATCATCTAGTTTTTGACCAGTAAATATGTTTTTTTAGTAAACAATAAGAAAGATAAAACTATTTAAAAATTCAGAGAATCATAAATAAATACACTGATCAAATCTTTGAATTTTTTCATTTATATTGATTCACTCAAAATAATATAAAAATAAAATTCACCATCTCAAGCAATGTGAGTCTGCATGCCATTTTAATATGGACGTATACAAACCCAAAACCATTATTTGATCCCAAGTCCACGGCCTAAGCTTATATGCCTTACAGTAGGAGAAGTACACACGCGCTCAGATAACTTACTACAATCATCAATTATAAGTTTGTACAAGTGAACCGCTTATAAACTCATCCGTTAGGGAGGAAGGTCTATGCCAACAAGCTAGTTCATGTGCATCACCTTACAAACAATAATTATTTAATGAAGTCTGTACCAGTGATCTATGAATAAACTCATCTGTTGTGGAGGAAGGCCTATTACCAACACGTAAGTCCACTCACATCACTTACAAATCAATAATGGATGTCGCGAGAATTATTTACCAATCCCCGCTCCCACTTAGGTATTTAACACTGAGGGTTTTTACATGCATATAATATTCAAGAATAAATGTGCAACCTAGCATGCTCCTATTACGGCAATTAATGTAGTAAATCACAGAGAACATGCTTACATATATAACAATAATTAGATAATTAAATCAATTATATACAGTTATATATCGGCGAATTCGATTGTTTGCCACAAAGCACGAATTCAGGAAACACAGACGGGGATTTGAAGTCGGCTCTCACAAATTTTCTTTAGATTTTCCCATCACAGTGCACGCTTCTACAAGCTGCTCAGCCCCACGGGCACAACACCTTTGTTTGGAAGTCACCCAGCATGACTCGTTCCATTTCCTGCACGGGTCGTGCCACTCACAACATCAATCATGCCTGCCTATGAGTATAGCGCATGCCTAGCAACTTGGCTGTATGCACGACTTGTGCCTGGCATGAGCTCCACAACATTCATGCAAGCACGCCAGCTAGCCCGACACCGTGCGCGCATGTCTGCCCTCCGTGTGCCCCAACGGGCGTAGTTCCTGCCTGCATGCTTGGTGGTCCGCCCAGTAATTATCTAGCACGTCCAACAGAATACTCCCATACCCGGTAGCCTGCTCGTCAATTGTGCGCCAATCACCCAACCACCTACACGCTCAACATGCCAACGCCAACCTACATGTACGACCTGTACATGCTCAGCATGCCAATGCCAGCCTACATGCACGACCTGTGCACTACACTGTGCGCCAAGCTCCATGTCAGCATACCAACATCAACGACACACCAGACAGTACATGGCAGACTCGCTCAAAACACTCAACAGATTCGTCCGAAAGTTGCACAAACCCGCTCGAAAAAACTGTGCGATTCGCCCGGAACAACATAGACTAGACATGGCCATCACCTCGAATCGCTAGGAAGTCAATCAGACTCACCTGAAATGATCTTCTGACTCGCTCAAAAGATGCAGAATTTGCCCAGAACTGCATAAGACCTGCACAAAATGTCGGTCTGCAGCACCAACTGCCAACAGCTAGTGATGCAGTCACATGCCCCCACCATCATCATCAGTGCCGCTTCTGCTTGCATATTGCGCCAGTAATGCAATCCATTGCAGTTTTATGCTTCTGTTGCCATATGAATGCTGGCAGAATTATACGCCATCGATGATCAGCACTCATCCGATGGTCATGGCGGTGATCGTGCCTCGTGTCGCGTGTTTGGATTGCACCACACACGATTTCGCATCGATCAACGATAGTTGTTTATCGTGGTTCCAGCGTGGTTTCCCACTGTGATGGTTCACAACTGATTCCTGACAATAACATTCATCACCATCGCGCAGCCATCGAATGTCGTTCAACCCAGCTGCTCGCGTTCACGCTCGAAAATAAGCAGAAGGTCTGACAACTAATCTGTCGTGATCATCACGTCTCTGCCCTCCAATATTTCCACCTAACATCGCAACTCTCGCCGTCGGCCAGGCCCAGTCATCGATGTTCCATATCGCACATTCGTTCGATGATCACCATCGATGGTGCAATATGTGCGCCATGTATAGTTAAGGTGTCGATTAAGAATCAAGTTCTAAATGCCTTAATCAACGTATACCATATAAACTCTAGCTTAACGTGTCACGCTTCACCATAAAATCTCGCTTTGATAACAATTGTTGGCGTTCGATTGTTTGGTTGACGTGAACCATTAGAGTTCCATAAGATTCTATAATTAGCGGAAGCAAGAAAATATAGAAACATATTACCTTTCACCAAGGTATGTTGAAGAAGAAAGATTCTCACCGGTAGCCTGCGCAGCCTCTCGGTTTTGGGCATAATTTCCTCATCCGATCTTTGATTCCAGTAATCTACATGCCAAATTGATCCTCTCTGCCATGGCTTTCCAAGCATGTATCACAAGTCCAGTTCTAAGTTCTACACAATTTTAGAAAATTCATGGAAATTGACAAACAGCAGAAGCAAACAACCTTTGATCTTCTACTATATACCCAAGTTCAATCTTGACGTCGTGTAGGCATCGATCCTAAAGATCTTTTCAATCTACTGTTCTCTCTCCCTACTCACGGTTAGGCATGAATAATTAAATAGGGTTTAGGGACAGCTGAGATGACTTATACATTGGCTACAACAAGTATTAGGAGGATAAATTAGAGTTGGGGCTCCGTTGGGCTTAAGTATCCAAGTTTAGCCCAAAACTTATACTTAAGTCCAATAATAATAATATATACCACTAAAATATTATTACTGCACTGTCGTTATAATCTCATAATTACGTTATGAGCTCCTTCTTATTATGAGCCAGTTAGTCTCCCATGTTTAAGATATACAATGCCTATTAATTAATTAAGTTACTAGCAACTATCATTCCGAAATAAATTAACCTGCAGGGCTTACATGATAATCCTTATGAGCTCCTCAAGGGGACATCATCAACCTATGGTAGACACGGATTCCTTCTACAATCAACAGCACACCATAGACACAACACTACTTCCCTACTCGCCGAGTTTGTTGATTTAATTACATATAAATTCACCCATTGGTGAATCAAAGAATTATACACTGCCTTACGTGTCGAGGTTGTACATCCATAATAATTGAGATCAAGTTCTCGTATATAGTCAGTATAAGTCGAACGATCTCAAGCGGTCCTGCTCAATACACACAAAATACACTAATGTGATTCTATAGTCAAGACAAACTAATACCAAATCACACTACAACCATCCCGATAGAGAGTCCCCATCTATCTCGGTTGTGAGCATCTATTTGTACTTTATAAGGAAACTGATAATATGATCTTCCGCGTGTTGTCGCACAACATATTATCTACAGTATAAAGTAAGTGGACTATTGCATCAGACATATAAATAAATTATAAGACGCAACTATTTGATCAATCCAACAATCTCCCACTTATACTAAAAGACTATGCTCTCATGACCACTGCCATACATCTGATCACCACACCCAGTACACGACCATTGAAAGCTTCCGCCTTAAGGTCCTTGTAAAATGATTTGCTAGGTTATCATCCGATGCAATCTTGGCGACAACAACCTTTCCCTTATCATACGGTTTCTCGTATAAGGTGGTACTTGCTTTTAATGTGTTTAATTACCTTTTCAACTCGTGATTCCTTCGAGTTTGCAACTGCACCATTATTATCACAATAAATTGTGATAACCATGGGCAAACTCAGAAAACACATCCAAGTCTATCATGAAATTTCTAAAGTCATACAGACATTTTGGCTGCCTCAGAGGCTCTAGTTCATCATTTTTACATAGTGGAGACCGAAATATATTTCTATATAACACTTCTCCATATTATGACTCACTTCCTAAAATTAAACACATAACCTTTGAGGTGGCTTTTCTGCTGTCCTTATCTAATTTGAAGATTCCGAATCTATGTAACCCACAAGAAGCAATGAATCAGTCAGTTAAGGCCACATATAATTTCTGGTCCTTTTCAGGTATATAAGTATATGTGTTACCACAATTTAACATTTTTGTTTTGGGTTACCTTGATACCCACTGATCATGCAATCAGCAAAATAGACATCCATTCTCATGCATAGCATTTCTTAGATTAAGCTTCCTTATTAGCCGAAGCATAAGGAACCACCTTCATATCCTTTATCTTCTTTTGAGTCATAAGACACAATTTACTTAAATAAAGTCACATGCTAAAACAAGAAAGGATTGTATCATTACTTGAAACTTGTGATAAGCATAACTTCCAATCTTGTGATCACCATGATCGCAAGGATATATTTTTCTCATCTTAAGTCCTTCATTTCATACAGCTTTATCAACCATACCCATACGCCCGACAATACTCTTTCATTATCTCCAATGAGCAATATATCATCTAAGTGTTGTACAAAACATAACACCACATTTCTGGCACTCTTTTCAATACACACGACACATCCGCCCAATGAATAAATCCATTTGACTGGATTACCTCATTCAAACAGATGTACTTTGAGTTTAAAGCTTATACTCAAAATGCTCTTATCCCTTTTCAATGAATCACTCTGGTTGGTTCAAATAGATGTATTCTTCAAGACTTCCAATCAGGAAAGTTGTCCTGATATCTATTTCCTATACCTCATAATTTAATATGAGCAGCTACAAAATAAAAGAATCCGGATTGACTTAAACTTAGCTACCAGTGAAAAAGTTTTCCTCATATTCGAACTCACCCTTCTTTCTGAGTGTACCTATACGCAACAAGCCTTGTTTCAAAGATCACTTTACCATCCTATCCTCTTTTATTCTGTAGAGCCACTTTCAATGGCTTTCACACCATTTCGCGGTTCTACAAGCACCAAGATCTAATTTAGAATCCATAGATTCTATTTCAGAAATCATTGTAACTTATTAAGATACCACATTTCTATCTTGTAGTGCTTCGTCGTACCCATGAGCAGATTTCATGTTTACTCGGGACCAAGTCTCACGACTCTCCCATGAAATGAGCATCATGATTTAGGAAATGAGCATCATGATACATCATGATGAATGAAATGATGATCATGATGAAGGAAATGACCAAAATGACGTCGGAATTAATCATCACGATGAAGAAAATGAGTATCATGATGTAGGAAATGAGTATCATGATAAAGGAAATACGCATATTGATGAACGAAATGAGCATCATAAATAAGGATTTATGCATCATGATGATGGAAATGAGCATCATTATGAAGAAAATTTGCATCATGATTAAGAAAATGATCATCATGATGTTGGAAATGAGCAAAATGATGAAGAAAATTTGCAGCATGATGTAGGAAATGAGCATCATGATGAAAGAAATATGCATAATTATAAATGAAATGAGCATCACGATGTAAGAAATGAGCATCATGATTAAGGTAATACGCATCATGATAAAGAATATTATCATCATGATGATAGAAATTAGCATCATAATGAACGAAATATGCATCATGACGGAGTAAATAAGCATCATGATGACGGTAAAGAGCATCATGATGATGGAAATATGCACCGTGTTGTAGGAAATGAGCATTATGTTGAAGGAAAATAAGCATCATAATGTAGGAAATGAGCATCATGATGAAGGAAACATGCATCATAATGATGGAAATGAGCGTCATGATGATGGAAATAAGCATCAAGATGTATGAAATGAGCATTATGATGAAGGAAATGAGTATTATGATGAAGGAAATATGCATCATGATGAAGGATTTATGTATCCCAAAGATAGAAATAAGCATCATGATGAAGGAAATACGCATCATGATGAAGGAAATGAGCAGCATTTTGTAGGAAATGAGCATCGTGATGAAGAAAATACGCATCATGATGAAGGAAATGAGCATTATGATGTAGGAAATGAGCATAATGATGAAGGAAATTAGAATCATAATGATGGAAATGAGCATCATGATGAACGAAATAAGGATCATGATGAAGGATTTATGCATTATTATGATGTAAATAAGCATCATGATGAAGGAAATGAACATCATGATGAAGGATTTACCATCATGATGATGGAAATGAGTATCATTTAAAAAAATGCATAATGATGAAAGAAATAATCATCATGACCATGGAAATGAGCATAATGATAAAGGAAATATGCAGCATGATGTAGGAAATGAGCATCACGATGAAGGAAATATGAATCATTATGAATGAAATGAGCATCATGATGTAGGAAATGAGCATCATGACGAAAGAAATACGCATCATGATGAAGTATATTATCATCATGATGATGGAAATTATCATCATGATGAAGGAAATATGCATCATGATGAAGGAAATGAGCATCATGATGAAGGAAAAGAGAATCATGATGATGGAAATATGCATCGTGATGTAGGAAATAAGCATTACGATGAAGGAAATTATGCATCATGATGAAGGAAATTAGCATCATGATGTAGGAAAATATGCATCACATTGAAGGAAATGAGCATCTTGATGATGGAAATATGCATCGTGATGAATGAAATAAGTATCATGATGTAGGAAAATATGCATCATATTGAAGGAAATGAGCATCATGATGAAGGAAATAAGTATCATGATTAATGAAATAAGTATCATGATGAAGGAAATTAGCATCATGATGAAGGAAATACGCATCATGATGAAGGAAATGAGCAGCATTATGTAGGAAATGAGCATCATGATGAAGGAAATATGCATCATGATGATTCAAATGAGCATCATGATGTCAGAAATGAGCATAATGATGAAGGAAATTAGCATCATAATGATGGAAATGAGCATCATGATGATGGAAATAAGCATCATGATGAAGAAAATGAGCATCATGATGAAAGATATATGCATCATGATTAAGGAAATGAGTATCATTATGAAGAAAATTTGCATAATGATGAAGGAAATGATCAACATGTTGTTGGAAATGAGCATAATGATGAAAGAAATATGCAGCATAATTTAAGAAATGAGCATCATGAAGAAGGAAATATTTATGATGATGAATGAAACATCATGATGAAGGAAATCTGCATCATGATGATCGAAATGATCAACATGATGAAATAAACATGCATCATAATGAAGGAAATGAGCATAATAATGTGGGAAATGTGCATCACGATGAAGGAAATGATCATCATGATGTTGGAAATAAACATAAAGATGAAGGAAATATGTAGCATGGTGTAGGAAATGAGCATCATGACGAAGGAAATTAGCATCATGATGAAATGAGCATCATGATAATGAAAAATAAGCATAATGATGAAGGAAATGAGCATCACGATGAAGGAAATGATCATCATGATGATGGAAATGAGCATAATGATGAAGGAATTATGTATAATAATGAATGAAATGAGCATCATGATGTAGGAAATGTGCATCATGATGAAGGAAATGACCATAATGACTACGGAATTAGTCATCATGATGAAGGAAATGAACATCATGATGTAGGAAAAGAGTATCATGATAAAGGAAATACGCATATTGATAAACAAAATGAGCATCATGATTAAGGATTTATGCATAATGATGATGGAAATGAGCGTCATTATGAAGAAAATTTGCATCATGATGAAGGAAATGAACATCACGATGTTGTAAATGAGCATAATTATGAAGGATAATTGCAACATGATGTAGGAAATGAGCATCAAGATGAAGAAAATATGAATCATTATGAATGAAATGAGCATCATGATGTAAGAAATGAGCATTATGATGAAGGAAATACGCATCATGATGAAGTATATTATCATTATCATCATGATGATGGAAGTTAGCATCATGATGAAGGAAATATGCATTATGACGAAGGAAATGAGCATCATGATGAAGGAGAAGAGCATCATGATGATGGAAATATGCATCGTGATGTAAGGAATGAGCATTATGATGAAGGAAAATATGCATCATGATGAAGGAAATGAGCATCATGATGTAGGAAATGAGCATAACGATGATGAAAATATGCATCGTGATGTATGAAATGAGCATTATGATGCAGGAAATTATGCATCATGATGAAGGAATGAGCATCATGATGAAGGAAATAAGCATCATGATTAAGGATTTATGCATCATGATGATGGAAATAAGCATCATGGTAGAGGAAATAAGCATCACGATGAAGTAAATATGCATCATGATGAAGGAAATGAGCAGCATTTTGTAGGAAATGAGCATCATGATGAAGGAAATATGCATCATGATGAATGAAATAAGCATCGTGATGAATAAAATTAGCATTGTAATGATGGATAGGAGAATAATAATAAACGAAATAAGCATCATGATGAAGGATTTATGCATCATGATGATGGAAATAAGCATAATGATGAAGGATTTATGTATCATGATGATGGAAATGAGCATAATGTGGAAGGAAATATGCATCATGATGAGGGAAATGAGCAGAATGATGTAGGAAATGAGCATCATGATGAAGAAGATATGCATCATGATAAATGAATTGAGCATTATGTTGTAGGAAATGAGCATCATGATGAAAGAAATTAGCATCATAATGATGGAAATGAGCATCATGATGATGAAAACATGTATCACGATGAAGAAAATGTTCATCATTATGATGGAAATGAGTATCAAGATGAAGGAAATATATATAATGATGTAGGAAATGAGCATCATGATAAATGAAATATGCATCATGACGAATGAAATGAGCTAACGATTAAGGAAATGACCATAATGACATAGGAAATAATCATCATGATGAGGGAAATATATATCATGATTAAGGAAATATGCACCATGATAAAGCAAATGAGCATCATGATGTATGAAGTGAGCATCCTGTTGAAGGAAACATGCATCATGATGAAGGAAATAAGCATCATGATTAAGGAAATACGTATCATGATGAAGATAATATGCATCATGGTGAAGAAAATATGCATCATGATAATAGAAATAAGCTTCAGGATGATGGAAATGTGCATTATGATGAAGTTAAATAAGCAATATTATAAAATAAAGAGTAAAGAGTACAAGTGATAGAGATGTTGGAAAAAAGGCAAAGCCTTATATGGACCTAATAGGTGGTCCAAAGATAATGAGCCGACAGATGGCCGTAATTATAACTATGAAAAGAAAAAACTAAAGTCTTAGTCATGTTGTTGCTCTCTTAGTTTCATAACCACTGCAATGTTCATGGTATCCATTAGATCCCTTGGGGGATCAAGTTTTGCTTGGGAGCGCGTAAAAGGCCTTGTACTCGGCTGGTTGTCGCGTTTGCCTTTTTTTAGATTGAGCGCACTACTGTGAATAGTTGGAAACTCCTCCATAAGATCTGCAAGTGATGTCTTGGGCTCAACAAATTCATAAGCTGCAGTCCCTGTTAATCCAATGAAAGGAGGTGAATCAATGACGCGCAAAGCCTCGTCAATATCAGAAGGAGAAACTGCTAGATCAGCGAAATTACTATCGTCTTGCATGAATATCATCGTGCTCAGAAATAAAAGTCTGCTGAGCAAGAGTTTGCATCGATCCTAATAGAATAGCCCCTTGTGGAAGGGGCTGATCACTAAAAGCAGGGGAATGACAAGCAACGGAGCTGTGAGCTACCTTATTAGAAACCTCATTAGAGGTGGTCGTTTCTTGAGCTGCTGTAACATCCAGCATACTAAATCTGTTAGATGTGAGCACAGTAGGTGGAAGTTGTGAGCGGCCCTAATACCTAAAGCCGACGGAGCGTGAGCCTCAGATGGTTGGGCCTTCTGTTTCTACTTCCAGAACTTCCTTCTTTGAGAAATGAAATCATGCTCAGTCGTAGAAGGCCTCTTTTGGTGAGTTTCCTTCTGGCAATCTGAAGCTACATGACCTAATGTAAAGCAAGATTCACAGAAAATAGGAAGATGTTCATATCTAATAGAAACCAATACAGAGTTTGAAGATAAATCTATTGAGAGTTGATCGGGAAGTTCATTCTAAATATCCACATCGACCAGGACGCGGGCAAAGTGGCCCGTAGAGCCTCCAGCGCACGTGCATCAATGCGGACTGGAAAGCCGATAGCAGCAGTAATGGATAATAGAACATGCTTTGTCCATAATTTGAACCGGGGTTCAAAAATTCTCACCCAAACTGAAATAATTGTAGATTTAACTCTATAGGGTTGAAGAAGGGGACCCATGGTTGAGCCCTAAGCTTTCCAGACTTGAATACAAAATGTTGCATTTTCAGAACAGAATTGCATAGACTGGAATCAGCTATGAAGACATTGTAATTACCTTTACCAAGAGGAAATACATGGGCAGAGGGAGAGCTCCATAGTTATGAAATGAGTCGAGAGAGATCACCTGGTTGAAACAGAGACTGCCCTTTTATCCAGAAGGGTGCGAAATGTGATAAACAAAGAACATAGAGATGCCCTTTGATTGAAATACGAATCCTCAATTGGAATTGATATTCCTGAATCTGTTCGCCGGGAAGGAAATACCGCTGCAAGATTTGGATCTTTGAAGGATTCCCAAATGCTGTCGAAATCCTTCGATGATTACTGGTCTTTAGATGTGACAGCAGTTGGGGTGCAGCAGGCACCTTTTTGAATCGGAGAGGAGGACAGCTCCTCGAAGACGAAATAGGAGCACTCTGTTTTGAGATCGCAACCTATCGAGATAGAGATCCATGGCGCACAACATCCGTGAAGAGGCGACGAGGAGAGATCTCCGAATTGTGGCCAGCGATCTACTGGTCAATGCAAGACATGACAGCTAGAGTTCTAGAAAAGGTTGAGAGAGAATCTAGTGAGAGAATTTTTTAGACCAACATCTTTTGGTGAGTTGTTGATGTAATGAGTATTATGATGAAGTAAATATGCATCATGATGAAGGAAATTAACAAAATGATGTAGGAAATGAGTATCATGACGAAGGACATATGCATTTTGATGAAGAAAATGAGCATCACAACAAAGGAAATGAAAATCCTGATGATGGATTTATGCATCATAATGATGGAAATGAGAATTATAATGTTAGAAATTAGCATCATGATAAAGGAAATATGAATAATGATGTAGTAAATGAGAATCAAGATGAAGGAAATAAGCATAATGATGAATGAAATTAGCATCATGATTAAGGAAATGACCATAATGTCGTTGGAAATGATCATCATGATAAAGGAAATATATATTATGATGGTGGATATGAGCGTCATGATGAAGGAAATGAGCATCACAATGAAGGAAAAATACATCATGATGAAGGAAATGAGAATCATCATCTAGGAAATGAGTATCATGATGAAGGAAATATGCATCATGATGAATGAAATGAGAATCATGGTGAAGGAAATAAGCATCATGATTTAGTAAATGAGTATCATTATAAATGAAATACGCATATAGATGAACTAAATGAGCATCATGATGAAGGATTTATGAATCATGATGATGAAAATGAGCATCAATATGAAAAAAAATTGAAAAATGATGAGGGAAATGATCATCATGATGTTGGAAATGAGCATAATGATGAAGAAAATATGCAGCATGATGTAGGAAATGAGCATCATGATGATGAAAATATGCATCATTATGAATGAAATGAGCATCATGATGTGGGAAATGAGTATCATAATGATGAAAATATGCATCATGATGAAGTATATTAGCATCACGATGAAGGAAATGAATATCATGATCGTGGAAATGTGCATCATGATGAAGGAATATGTATAATGATTTAGGAAATGAGCATCATGATGAAAGAAATATGCATCACGATGAATGAAATGAGCATCATATTAGGAAATGACCATGATGACATAGGAAATGATCACATGATGGGTCATTCCTTTATCATGATGCTCATTTCATTCATCATGATGCATATTTCTTTCATCATGATGCTCATTTCTTACATCATGATGCATGTTTCCTTCATCATGATGCTCATTTCCAACATCATGAAACTCATTTCATTCATCCTGATGCATATTCCTTCATCATGATGCTTATTTCCTAGAACACGATGCAAACATCATCATTATGCTCATTTCCTTCATCATGATGCTCATTTTATACATCGTGATTCTTATTTCCATCATTATTATGCATAAATCCTTCATCATGATGCTCATTTCAATCATCATGATGCTTGTTTCCTTCATCAAGAGGCTCATTTCCTACATCATGATGAACATTTCCTTCATCACGCTACATATTTCCCTTCATAATGATGCTCATTTCCCACAGAATAATGCATATTTCCATCATCATGATGCTCATTTCATTCATCATGATGCATATTTCCTTCATAATGATGCATATTTCTTTTATCACGATGCTCATTCCTTCGACATGATGTATATTTCCTTTATCATGATGCTCATTTCCTTGATCTTAATGATCATTTCCTACATCATTATGGTCATTTCCGTCATTATGATGCTCATTTCCTTCACCATTATGCGTATTTCCTTCATCATCAAGATGCTCATATCCTTCGTCATGACGCATGTTTCTTTCATCATAATGGATATTTCCTTCATCACGATGCTCATTTTCTACATCATGAAGCATGTTTTCAACATCATGATGCACAATTCCTACATCAGAATGCATATTTCATACATCATGATGCATGTTTTCTACATCATGATGCACAATTCCTTCAACATAATGTTCATTTCCTACATCATAATGCATATTTCCATCATCATGATGCTCATTTCCATCATCTTGATGATTATTTCCCTCATAATGATGCTCATTTCCTTCATCATGATGCATACTTTCTTCATCATGATACTCACTTCCTACATCATGATGCTCATTTCATCCTGATGCTCATTTCCGTCATCATGATGCATATTTTCTTCATCATGATTCTCTTTTCCACATCATGATGCTTATTTACTTAATCATGTTGCTCATTTCTTTCATCATGATGTTTATTTCCTTCAACATGATGCTAATTTCCATCTAAATAGATAATATTAAAAACGAGAGCCAAAAGTGTACAATGAGTCCTGAAAAGACGCATTATAAATGGGAGCAGGCGAGGAATCCTGCTACCCGACTGACCTAGGAACAGGCGAGGGATCCTGTTACCCGACCAAACAGACCCACCCTAACATGAGGTCTAAACCAGTATAGCCGAATATATGGCTGAAAAATCCTATGGATGAGCTGACCACCCCCCAGACGACCTCGGTAAAAACCTCTAATGAAAACACCTAGTGGGAAAAACTCATAAAGATGATATATTGCTCATTGGAGACAATAAAAGAGTATTGTCGGGCATATGGGTATGGTTTTTTAAAGTGGTATGAAATGGACTTAAGATGAGAAAAATATATCCTTGCGATCATGGTGATCACAAGACAGGATGTTATGCTTATCCTAAGTTTCAAGGAATGATACAATCCTTGATTGTTTTAGCATGTGACTTTATCTAAGGAAATTGTGTCTTATGACTCATAAGAAGATGAAGGAGATGAATGCGGTTCCTTATGCTTTAGCGAATAAGGAAGCTTAATCTAAGAAATGCTATGCACGAGAATGGATATCCTTTTTGTCGATGGCATGATCATTGGGTATCAAGGTAACCCGAAACAAGAATGTTAAACTGTGGCAAGACATACACTTATGTACCTGAAAAGGACCAGAAACTATATGTAGCCTTACTGGATAGATTCATTGCTTCTTGTGGGTTACATAGATTCGGATTTTTCAAATCAGATAGGGACTGCAGTAAATCCAGCTCAAAGGTTATGTGTTTAATTTTAGAAAGATGAGTCATAATATGGAGGAGTGTTATATGGAAATATATTTTGGTCTCCACTATGTAAAAATGAAGAATTGGAGCCTCTGAGGGAGCCAAGTGTCTGTATGACTCTAGAAACTTCATGAAAGAATTAGATGTGTTTTCTGAGTTTGTCCAAGGTTATCACAATTTATTATGATAATAATGGTACAATTGCAAACTTGAAGGAATCACGAGTCCAAAAGGCAATTAAACACATTAAGAGCAAGTACCACCTTATATGAGTAATCGTATGATGAAGGAAAGATTGTTGTCGCCAAGATTGCATCAGATGATAATCTAGTAAATTCTTTTACAAAGACCTTAAGGTATAAGCTTTCGATGGTCGTGTAGTGGGTGTGGTAATCAAAAGTATGGCTGTGGACATGACAGCATAGTCTTTTAGTATAAGTGGGAGATTGTTGGATTGATCAAATAATTGAGTCTTATAATTTATTTATATGTTCGATGCAATAGTCCACTTACTTTATACTATAGATAATATGTTGTGCGACAACACGCGGAAGATTACATTATCAGTTTTCTTATAAAGTATAAACAGATGCTCACAACCGAGATAGACGGAGACTCTCTATCGGGATGGTTGTAGTGTGATTTGGTATTAGTTTGGCTTAACTATAGAATCACATTAGTGCAATTTGTGTGTATTGAGCAGGACCGCTTAAGATTGTTCGAGTTAATATACTGACTATATAAGAGAACTTGATCTCAGTTATTATGGATGTTCAACCTCGACACGTAAGACAGTATGTAATTCTTTGATTCATCGATGGGTGAGATTTATATGTAATTAAATCAACAAACTCGGCAAGTTGGGAAGTAGTGATGTCTCTATGGTGTGCTGTTGATTGTAGAAGGAATCTGTGTCCGCTATAGGTTGATAATATCCCCTTGAGGAGCTCATAAGGATTATCATGCAAACCCTACAGGTGGATTTATTCCGGCATGATAATGAGGTTGAGTGGTACTACACTTGGATGAGATAATAATTAATGGAGTAGTCAGTATCTTAATTAATTAATGGGCATTGCATATCTTAAACATGGGGAGACTAACAGGCTCATAATAAGGAGTCCATAACATAATTATGAGATTAGAACGGTAGTGCAGTAAAAATATTTTAGTGGTATATATTATTATTATTGGATTTAAGTATAAGTTTTGGGCTAAACTTGGATACTTAAACCCAATGGAGGCCGGTTAAAAATCAAATAAGCTGATAGACATCTGTTAAAAACCGATGTCTATTTCACCAAGCAGCCGGTGTTGAAGCCCCTGACGTTGAAAGTGAGCGCTGATAGACATCGATTATCAGCCGATGTTTTTTCCCTTGTATAAACATCGGTAGCATCCTTTGACATTGGTTATCCACCGATGTCTTTCAATGTAAAGACATCGGCTTACACCCATAAGAAATCGCTTTTCAACCTATGTCTTTCCAATAATATATATTAGATGGGACCAAAAAATATCCGTTTTAAATTGATGTCATTCTAGGAAAAGACATCGATCATGACCCATTAGACATCGGTTAATAACTGATGTCTATCCACTTAAAGACATCACAAGGTACCAATAAATATCAATTTTTCACTGATGTCTATTTGAGAAAAGACATCAGTTTTGCACCAAAACACATTGTTTTTCCACCGATTTCTTTTCTAGTATAGACATCATTCCACACCAATGGACATCAATTTTTATATGATGTCTATTATATTTTAATTTTATTTACTTTAATTTTATATAATTTATATTATTATTAAAATAAAATTAAACACAATCATTACTATATAACTTAAAACATACAAATATTTTACAATAATTTTAAAATTTTAATTTAAAATACAAAGAAAATTATCCTTCAAATCTAAAAGTATAAAAATATCCTAACTATTTAAATCCAAACTTCAATTTTACATTAAATTAAACCTAAATTTATAAAAAAAATCTCATGATCGAGAGATGTCCAACCTATTGTTTCGAATCCACTCTATCTTCTTGTCTTGCATTATATAATATCTTTATCTTTTTTTCATCTCACTAAACTAAACATATTTTATTTGTAGGTATAAAGCGATCAAAAGAAAAATAAAATCAAAATGAAAAACTCACTCAACCATAATAGCTAGTTGTATAAGAATGATTGAACTGACCTTACAGCTATCTCAGCAGCATCTCCCCCTCAACAAGTGTATGAAGAGGTTCGTTGAGGTGCTCATATCCTGGTTTCCTTCCTCATTATATCCTCATTCAAATCAAACAATAAAAGCATATTACAATTAGTATAACCATACATACAATAAGTAGCAACTGATTTAGGAAGATTACACACATATAAATCTCAGGTGATAAGGAGAGAGACAAACCTACGTCTAAGAGAGGACTCCTTTTCCAATAGAGTAGCAGCTATACAGGTACCATCTTATTCTATAATAGCAAGAGATTTGGATATTTCGGCTAAAATTAAAAAATGAGAGTAAAATCAACTTTGGTCTAAAATATGAAAGAACTTTATATACATATAATGCATTATTAAGCAGCAAATAAATGAGCTATATTAGATGTAGTTAGAATCAAGATTTACATTCACATCAAAAAGACCCATGAGTATTGTATTCCATAATTATTATTAAGTACACATGGGAAACTTCCAAACTAAAACCATAAGCTGGATTAATTCTCAGAGAAAAGCATAAAATCATCATTTTTCTCATATAGAAATTGCAAGAATTTTAAAAGATTATTATATGAGTAATGTTCTCAACAAAACTTAGCTTGGCCTAAGTTGGTGAAAGTGATAAGTTGTGTAGAAGCAATTCACCTTATCTCAGATGCGCATACTCATAACAGGAATGTCTGATATGAAAACTGTATGGTAGATTTTGGTAATCACAATATAATCAGCCGCCCCCAACCTGTTTGATATAAGAGTAACAGATATGGAGAAAATGAAAAAAAAACAATTAACAAAGAACTTAGGAAGAGAATTCAATCAACAAACTTCTATATGAAAATGTCTCATAAAACCAGTACTGATCATAACAGGAAGAGATTACTTGGCTATGTGTTCTGGTTTGTCGGAGGAGTATCAGGTTCAGTAGCACCATCATAGAATGCATAGAGCTTGTCAAAAACAGTTGCGGCTGAGAAGTCGGCCCCCTCGTGTAAAGTAGTACTACAGAACTGCAATTACTTGGAGACAAGTGTCATATCGTGCATATCACCATATCAATAGTATGTCTATCACGTCAAGCAATGACACCACTACATTCCCTTTGAAAACAAGTATCGTAAGATCATTATATTAATCTACATCTAACTGCTTTATTATACACCAGCAGTTTAAGTATCATAGTACATCCCACATGCAAACTAGTAATCACTCATGTCATCAAGTTACATGTAGACAACAACAATACACCATACACACCTCATGACTTACTTATTCAGAGTCAATGAAAAAAATTAAACTAGATTTTACTAATCTTGTGTTAGTGACATCTTCATCTATCTATGACTGTACAAATTTCAATCACAACACATCCGCATCCATCTTGACACAACAACTGCATATTCATTCTCTAGTCGGTTTGGTGGTCGGTTGATAGTACCTATGTATACCGACCCTTATATCATCAATCGATCCCCTTGTAAACTTGATAATTAAATTACTTTTTATAGCGTCTATTTTCCAAATATCTCACTTTGCTATTTCCAGATCAGTCGGGTTAGAGTTCTACAGTAGAGTTGGTCGGTTAGCGAGATTACTTTTTATCGCATTTATTTTCCAAAGGTCCCCCTTTTCTATTTCTAGATCAGTCGGGTAGGAGTTCCACAGTAGGGTCGGTCAATTAGTAGGTTAGGTGGTCGGTTAATAGTTCCAACGTCTACCAACCTACATATCACGATCGATCGCCCTGTAAACTTGATAATGAGATTAATTTTTAACCCTTCTATTTCCAAAGGCCTTCCTCTGCTATTTTTAGATCAATCGGGTAGCAATTCTATAGTAGGGTTGGTTGGTAGGCCAGTCTGGTGATTGGTTAATAGTTCCAATGTTACCGACCCACATATCATCGTCCGATCACCCTGTAAACTTGGTAATGAGATCAAATTTTATCGCATCTATTTTTCAAAGATCTCCCTTTGCTATTTCTAGATCAGTCGGGTAGGAGTCCTATAGTTTTTCCAAAAGTCCCTGTTTGCTATTTCTAAATCAGTCGAGTAGGAGTTCCACAGTAGGGTTGGTCATTTGATCGGTCTGGTGGTTGGTTAATAGTTCCAATGTCTACCAACCCTAATATCATCGACAGATCACCCTGTAATCTTGATAATGAGATTACTTTTTATCGCATCTATTTTCCAAAGGTCCCCCATTGGTATTTCTAAATCAGTCAGGTAGGAGTTCTACAGTAGGATTTATCGATTAACGAGATTATTTTTTATCGTGTCTATTTTCCAAAGGTCCCCCTTAGCTATTTCTAGATCAGTCGGGTAGGAGTTCCACAGTGAGGTGGGTCGGTTGGTTTGTCAGGTGGTCGGTTAATAGTTTCAACATCTACCGACCACATATTTGTTGGTGTTTAATCATTTGGTTAACATAAACCGTTAGAGTTCCATTCGTTTCTAAATCAGCGGAAGCAAGAAGACATAGAAACGTATTACCTTTCACCATGGTATGTTGAAGAAGAAAGTTTCTCGTCGGCAACCTGCGCAGCCTCACGGTTTTGGGCATAACTTCCTCATCCGATCTCCGATTTGAGTGATCTATGCGCCAAAACGATCCACTCTTCAGTAGCGTTCGAATGGTGTATCACACGTCAAGTTCTGAGTTCTACTCGATTTTATGAAAATCATGGAAGTTGACGGACAGTAGGAGAAAATAACCTTCCGATCTTCTGCTTTATTCCCAAGTTCAATCTTGACATCGTGTGGGCGACGATCCTCAAGATCTTCTCAATCTGCTGTTCTCTTTCCCTTCTCATGGTTATGCATGATCAATTAATTAATTAATTAGGGTTTTCGGATAGCTGAGATGACCTATATATGGGCTATAGCAGGGACAAGGAGGAGAAATTAGAGTTGGGCCTCCATTGGGCTTCAGTATCCAAGTTTAGACCAAAATGTATACTTAAGTCCAATAATAATAATATATACCACTAAAATAATATTAATGCACTACCGTTCTAATCTCATAATTAAGTTATGGGCACCTTCTTATTATGAGCAGGTTGCGTATGTTATTCTTGAATATTATATGCATGTAAAAACCCTCAGTGTTAAATATCTAAGTGAAAGAGGGGATTGGTAAATAATTCACGCGGCCTCCATTATTGGTTTGTAAGTGATGTAAGTAGACTTGCGTGTTGGTAATAGGCCTTCCTCCACAACGGATGAGTTTATTCACGGATCACTGGTACAGACTTCATTAAATAATTATTGTTTGTAATGTGATGCACATGAACTTGCATGTTGGCATAGACATTCCTCCCTAATGGATGAGTTTATATGCGGTTCACTGGTACAAACTTATAATTGATGATTATAGGAAGTTATCCGAGGGCATGTGTACTTCTCCATCTGTAAGGCACATAAGCTTGGGCCGCGGACTTGGGATCAAATAATGGTGTACACTAAGGTGTGAATAATAGTATCCTCCCCAACAGAGTCACTGCTATTATTTGCACGGCTAAAGAGGAACCGACTATTAATTATTTTGTCATGAAGTTAGGTTGACAAATGAAATTAATGGGTATAACCTTCTCTTGTAAATATTCGGATTTATATACGTCCACATAAACGTGGCATGCAGACTCACAGTGCTTGAGATGTCGGTGAATTTTATTTTTATATTGTTTTGAGGGAATCAAAATAAATGGAAAAATTCGAAGATTTGATCGGTGTATTTATTTTTGATTCTCTGAATTTTCAAATGGTTTTATCTGGCTTATTATTTACTAAAGAAACATATTTACTGGTCCAAAAGTAGATAATTATAAAAGAATCTTGGTTTCGATTATTACTGCTTACGAAAATATAAATATGATCTTACTAAGGATGTCCTATTATGCCTATCAAAGTCTATAGTGGAGAGCTGAGAGGTTCATGGAAATATGATGGTCTCATGAGACTCTTCAGATACTTGAGTAAGTTAGAAAGGCTAGAGGTCATGGATAACTTGATGAATGAATTGGAAATACTTACAGTAGAAATTGAAGGGGAAACCTAAATCATTTTATTCTTCATAATTTGCCTGGATGTTTTGAGCAAGTTCTGCCTGAAATACGAGAGGTTGTTTATGGTTGGGATCTTCTGAAAAATTATGTGGCAAAGAAAAGCATTTTCATCAAGGTATGAACAAGGTAAGTATCTCATTCACCATTTGTTGAAGCATGATTAGTGATGACATCTACTGACACGTGTGTGTAGATACCGGAATCACTAAAAGCCTGCAACTAAGTGATGATGAGATTAATATCTTTTGATAGGAATAAACATTTGATTGTGTGAAATTGTCTTTACATACCTTTTCATAGAAAGAGTTTCATTTCAGTTTCTATGCACTTACTGATAGATACTCCATTTCATTTAAATGACATGGTCATAGTGATGAGGGATGGAGTTATAATCTGTTATGGTATGTTAGTAAAAAATTGTACACTCAAAAATTATGTTTATCTCACGGATGCAACAAATAGTAATTAATAACGCGTCTTCTATCTATAATAAGAGAAAGACTCTTATGGAAATGGTTAGATGGATGATGAGTTATTTGGAATTATTAAATTCATTTTATGGATATACCCTAAAAATAGTATTTCGTATGAATGTTTATCTATTTGTGGGATATCCTACATAATGAAGGGTGATTTATTAGTCTAAAGGATCAAAGGGTGATTGTTAACACAAACACTAGATTTTTGGAAAAAAAGACTATATAATAAATCACAAACTTATGTGTAAATTGTTCTAAAGGAAGTGATTGGAAAGACAAAAGTATAGTACCAATTATACAAGAGGATATACCACAAGAAAACTGCATCGCGTGATACGTCTGATGCATAATTGCATATAGTGCCTTGTTGTAGTGGGAGGGTTGTTTTACAACCTGAAAGATTTATTTCATGGGAGACTCGTGAGACTTGGTCCCGACATGAAATCGACTCATGGGTACGATGAAGCACTACAAGATAGAAATGTGGTATCTTAACAAGTTGCAATGATTTCAGAAATAGAATTTGTGGATTCTAAATTAGATCTTGGTGCTTGTAGAACCGCAAAATGGTATGAAAGCCATTGAAAGTGGCTCTACAAAATAAAAGAGGATAGGACGGTAAGGTGATACTTTGAAACAAGGCTTGTTGCATATAGGTACACTCAGAAAGAAGGGTGAGTTCGAAAATGAGGAAACCTTCTTCGCCGGTAGCTAAGTTTAAGTCGATCCAGATTCTTTTATTTTGTTGCTGCTCATATTAAATTATGACGTATAGCAAAGAGATGTCAAGACAGCTTTCCTGATTGGAAGTCTTGAGGAAAACATCTATGTGAAGCAACCAGAATGATTCATTGAAAAGAGCTAAGTGCATTTTTAGTATAAGCTTTAAACTCAAACTACATCTGTTTGAATGAGGTAATCCAGTCAAAAGAATTTATTCAATGGGTGGATGTGTCTTGTGTATTGAAAAGAGTGCCAAAAACGTGGTGTTATGTATTGTACTGCACGTAGATGATATATTGCTCATTGGAAACAATGAAAGAGTATTGTCGGGCGTATGGGTATGGTTGATAAAGATGTATGAAATAAAGGACTTAAGATGAGAAAAATAAATCCTTGCGATCATGGTGATCACAAGATAGGATGTATCACAAGTTTCAAGTAATAATACAATCCTTTCTTGTTTTAGCATTTGACTTTATCTAAGTAAATTGTGTCTTATGACTCAAAAGAAGATAAAGGAGATGAAGGTGGTTCCTTATGCTTCGGTGAATAAGGGAGCTTAATCTAAGAAATGCTATGCACGAGAATAGATGTCTATTTTGCCGATTGCATGATCAGTGGTATCAAGGTAACCCAAAACAAGAATGTTAAACTGTGGTAAGACACTTATATACCTAAAAAGTACCAAAAATTATATGTGGCCTAAACAGACTGATTCATTGCTTCTTGTGGGTCACATAGATTCGGATTTTTCAAATCAGATAAGGATGGCAGTAAAGCTGCCTCAAAAGTTATGTGTTTAATTTTAGGAAGATGAGTCATAATATGAAGAAATGTTATATAGAAATATATTTCGGTCTCCACTATATGTAAAAATGATGAATTTGAGCCTCTGAGGCAGCTAAAATGTATGTATGACACTAGAAACTTCATGATAGACTTGGATGTGTTTTCTGAGTTTGCCCATGGTTATTACAATTTATTGATAATAATGGTGCAGTTGCAAACTCGAAGGAATCACGAGTCCAAAAGGCAATTAAACACATTAAGAGCAAGTACCACCCACTAAAACATAAGTGTTATTAAGTAACATCCAAAAAATATTACTTAACAATTAAGAAATGTTCGTTGTCGCTGTTGTCCTGTAACCTAAAGTCTAATGTTACACTTTTTTAGTTTATGATAACACTCATATCAATTTTAACATTTTCCTGTAACACTTTTACAAATGTTACAAATACTCTTAAAGTAATATTTACTTTTCCTAATGTAACATTATTTTGTTAACACTTTTGAATATATATGTAATATTATGTACATTAATTTGTTAACACATTTAAATATTACGTAACATAACGTACATAACTTTGTTAACACTTTTATATATTACGTAACATTAATTACAATATTTTGCTAACACATTTGAATATTATGTAACATTAGTTACATAATAATTGTATCACTTATAAGAATACATGTAACACTTTTGTAAAATAATTATGTAACACATGTGTCAACATTTTAATTATTTATGCAATATTTATTATTATTATTAAATTAATAATAATACTAATAATTTTATTAAATTATCATATTTATATTGATTATTTAATAAAAATTCAATAATAATAATTTAATTCAATATAATATAATAATAATTATTATTATTAAAATGGTTATTTATATTTAGATTATAACAATACCACATACAATACATTGAAGGCACAAAAACGCATCGTAAAGAACTAGATCTTTGGTTAAGTTAGGCTAACTTTTGTCTATAACAAACAACCAATCAATATGATTAGACAATCTATCTAACAGGTTGCATGATTACAATAAGATAAACATTAAACTAGTTAATAGTAGCTTCAATTCTTGAACGAGAAAACTAGAGCATCGGAAAACTTCATCGGTAGATTAAGCAGTAGAAATCGACAAGCATTGAACTCTGCAAAATACAACAGCATGACACACATCAGCAAATCAAACCTACAACTAATTTACAGTATATCCAACAATATTACAATATGAACTATCTAGTCAAATAACCCAACAATGAACAATCTCACCTCTGGCAGCATGACCGCACTCCAACACCTTGTAAAGAACTTTAAATTTTGGAAAGGACAAAAAAAAGATCTATTATCCACAAATTGCCACATATTTGGAAGAGTATTCATATGTAAATACTAGAAAGCATTCTTGACAATGCTAGAAAGCACACATGATAGTATGTCATGTCTGAAGGCTGGATCTATTTCACGTATGGCATCCAACCACAAAGATGAGCACCATTCAACACTAATCTATCGAAGAAATAGAAGAATGTGATGAGGTGGACTAGCCAAGAAGGATTTTACCATTGACAAAGACTCATCTAGTATACTCTCTGGTTCACCCTTCTTTTCATGTTGTCATGCTAAACTCTTTATTAAGTCGTAAAGAAAATTCGAAAAGAAAAAATCTCACCTATCTAATGTAAAACTATTTAAATTTCCTTGCATACTTTTAAAAAAAACCTGAAGAATCAATGATGGTGAGATTTTTACAGTAGGCGTATTCCACTCTCTCAAAATTACCTATATAAAACACCTTTAAACAAAAAGAATTAAGGCTCAATATCATATCCAAATGGTATGTCTATTCCATCATTTATCACAGTAATATATAGGACACGCCTTCCTGATTAAGTGCTTCTTATTATATAATAACAAATAGTAATAATTAAAATAAAAAAACAAAATCACCTTCTGATGACGAGAGAAAAATAAATGAATTCTGAATTTGAATTTAAACCTGCAGCATAACAAAAGGACAGTGTACACATGATTACATTGGAAGACACAAGAAACAAGAATACTTTAGAATCCATTCACCGTAATTTGCAATGATAAATATGAACATTTTACCAATAACTAACCAAAATCTCATGGACTTATAATCAAACAAAAATGAAGATATTCAATTGAAGGTAATAATGTCAGGAAACATGAAAATAGTACATTGTGGTTTCTAAATTTCCAAGTAGATTGCCAAAGTTTATATTGTGAATTCCTTAAAAAAACAGCATTTTGAAATACACCTACATGTCATTTCATATTACGGAAACTGAAACAATAAAAGATGGATAGTATGAAAATTTTGCATTCAAACAAAAAAAAGGGTTTTAATTTAATAAACTCAGTCAGTCTTAGTGAAAGAAAAGACCTGTTAATGCATTTTTAACAGCTTCCTTTTGAGTTGTTGGTGGAAGAAGCCTTTTGAATAAGTTTTAAATTCTAAGTTACATATAAATTTATTAACAAGCAAAGAATCAGCTGGATGCTTGGCAGGATAGTTGATATACCCAAGAGTTACGAAGTTTTTTCCAAGTGCATCATAATCACGGTTTGCAAGGTAGAGACAAGCCTCAATAAAGTCATCATGAAGTTCTTCCTTGAAGTCACCCATCATGCCAAAGTCTAAAGAACAAAGCATATCTTGGTGTAATGACCTCTATCGCAGATGCAACATGGATATTCTTAATATTGAATTAAGCTAAACATAGATAGATCCCAACATGGATACAATTACTACAAAAAATATATTTACTGGTCCAAAACTAGATGATTAGAAAAGAATCTTGGTTTCCATTCTTACTGCTTAGGAAAATATAAATATGTTCTCACTAAGGATGTCCCATGATACCTATTAAAGTCTCTAGTGGTGAGGTGAGAGGTTCATAGAAATATGATGGTCTCATGCGACTCTTCAAATACTTGAGTAAGTTAGAAAGGCTAGAGGTCATGGATAACTTGATGAATGAATTGGAAATACTTTCAGTAGAAATTGAAGGTGAAACCTAAATCAATTTATTCTCCATAATTTGCCAGGATGTTTTGAGCAAGTTCTACCTGAAATATGAGAGGTTGTTTATGGTAGGGAACTTCTGACAAAACTGTGGTGAAGGAAAGCCATTTTCATCAAGGTATGAACAAGGTTAGTATATCATTCACTAGTTGTTGAAGCATGATTAGTCATGACATCTACTGACACATTGTGTGCAGATACCGGAATCTCTAAAAGCCTGCAACTAAGTGATGATGAGATTGTTACGTACATGGGTAATACTACAAAAGTAGTGGCTATTGCAGTGAGAGTTGTTTATTTATCTTTTGATAGGAATAAACAATTGATTATGTGAAATTGTCTTTATGTACCTTTTCATAGAAATAATTTCATTTCAGCTTCTATGCACTTACGGATGGATACTCTATTTCATTTAAATGACATGGTAATAGTGATGAGGGATGGAGCTATAATCTGTTACGGTACGTTAGTAAGAACTTGTACACTCATAAATCATGTTTATCTCAAGGATGCAATAAATAGTAATTAATAATGTGTCATCTATCTATAATAAGAGAAAGACTCTTATGGAAATGGTTAGATGGATGATGAGTTATTTGGAATTATTAAATTTATTTTATGGATATGCCCTAGAAATAGTATTTCATATCAATGTTTATCTATTTGTGGGATATCCTAGATAAATGAAGGGTGATTTATTTAGTCCAAAAGATCGAAGGGTGATTGTTAACACAAACACTAGATTTTTTGAAAAATGACTATGTAATAAATCACAAACCTATGTGTAAATTGTTCTAAAGGAAGTAAGAAGGAAGACACAAAGTATAGTACCAATTATATAATAGGATATACCACAAGGAAACTGCATCGCGTGATATGTCTGATACACAATTGCATGTAGCACTTTGTTGTAGTGGGAGGATTATTTTATAACCTGAAAGATTTATGTTTTGGGAGAGTCGTGAGACTTGGTCCCGAGTAAACTTGAAATCGGCTCATGGGTACTGTTGGCGTTTGATCATTTGGTTAGTGCGAACCATTATGGTTCCATACAAACTTAAATAGCAAAAGCAATTATTTTCAAAGTCCGCTTTACCTTTCACCAGGGTATGTTGTTGAAGAACAGCTGCAGAGAACAACCTCTTGATCTTCTGCTGTATTCCCAAGTCCAATCCTGACGTCGTGTAGGCGACGATCTTCAGGATCTTCTCAATCTGCTCCTAACCCTCTATTCACGTCAAAATAGGTGCAGGAATTAGGGTTCTAGGAAGCTGAGATGACTTATATATTGGCTATAGCAGGGACCAGGAGGAGAAATTAGAGTTTGGCCTCCATTGGGCTTAAGTATCCAAGTTTAGCCCAAAACTTATACTTAAGTCCAATAATAATAATATAGTCCACTAAAATATTATTACTGCACTACCGTTCTAATCCCATAATTACGTTTTGGCCTCCTTATTATTAGCCCGACAGTCTCCCCATGTTTAAGATATACAATGCCCATTAATTAATTAGGTTACTGACAACTCTAATTAATTAATATCTCATCCGAGAGTAGTACCACTCAACCTCATTATTATGCCGGAATTAATCCACTTGCAAGATTTACATGATAATCCTTATAAGCTCCTCAAGGGGACATCATCAACCTAAATAGGACACGGATTCCTTTTAAAATCAACAGCACACCATAGAGACATCAGTACTTCCCAACTCACTGAGTTTGTTGATTTAATTACATGTAAATCTCACCCATTGATGTACCTTACGTGTTGAGGTTATTATATAGAGATTAAGAGCACGAACTTCCATAATAACTGAGATCAAGTTCTCCTGTGTAGACAGTACAAGTCGAACGATCTCAAGCGATCCTGCTCAATATACACAAAGTGCAGTAATGTGATTCTACAAACTAATACCAAATCACACTACAACCATCCCAATAGATAGTCCTCGTCTAACTCGATTGTGAGCATCTGTTTATTCTTTATAAGGAAACCGATAATATGATCATCCACGTGTTGTTGCAAAACATATTATCTACAGTATAAAGTAAATGAACTTTTCCACAAACATAGAAATAAATTATAATATGCAAAATATTTGATCATATGGTTCTCATTTCAAATAAATTGTTAAAACATTATTTCATACAAAAGCCAGACTTTTAGTATACAGTCAAACAATCTCCCACTTATACTAAAAGACTAAGCTGACATATCTGCTAACACACATCTAATCCTCATTCCTTCTACATGCCCATCAAATGTTTTCGCTGGAAGGCACTTAGTAAAAGGATCAGCTAGGTTATCGTCTGATACAATCTTAGCGACAATGACCTCTCCTCTTTTAACGATGTCTCATATCAGGTGGTACTTGTGCTCAATGTGTTTACTCGCCTTATGGGCTCGTGGTTCCTTCGAGTTTGCTACTGCACCACTGTTATCATATTAAATTGTGATCGCTTTGGGTAAACCAGGAATCATATCCAAGTCTATTAAGAAGTTCCTAAGCCATACGGCTTCTTTAGCTGCCTCAGAGGCTGCTACATATTCAGCTTCCATGGTGGAGTCCGCAACGCATTTCTGCTTTACACTCCTCCATATTATGGCTCCTCTTCCAAGAGTAAACAGATAACCAGAGATGGATTTACAGCATCCCTATCTGACTGAAAATTCCAATCTGTATCACCCAAAGGTAACAAAGTATCTGCCCGGTAAACCAGAACATAATCCCTAGTCCTTCACAGGTACTTCAAAATATGCTTTACCACAGTCTAATGTCCTTGTCCTAGATTACTTTGATACCTACTGACCATGCCCACGGTATAACAAATATCCGATCTCGTACATAGCATAACATACATTAGGCCTCCTACCACCGAAGGATAAGAAACCAGCTTCATCTCATCTATTTCCTGTTTTGTCTTAGGACACATCTCCTTAGACAGACGAATTCCATGCCTGAAAGGTAGAAAACCTTTCTTGGAATCTTGCATGCTAAAACGAGCCAGGATTGTGTCAATGTATGAAGCTTGGGACAAGCAAAACATTCTTTTCTTGCGATTCATTATTAATATGATCCCTAGAATGTGTCGGGCTTCTCCTAATTCCTTCATTTCAAACTTCTTGGATAGCCATACCCTTAAGCTCAACAATACCTTTACATTGTTTCCAATGAGAAGGATATCATTCACATAGAGTACAAGAAATACCACTACATTTTCATCACACTTCTTATACACACGTGATTCATCCGAACATTTAATAAATCCATATGACTGGATTACTTCATCAAAATGGATGTTCCGTGATCTTGAAGCTTGTTTTAATCCATAAATGGACCTATTAAGCTTACACACAAGATGCTCTTCGCCCTTTGCAATGAATCCCTCTGTTGCTTCATATAGATGTTTTTCTCGAGACTTCCATTTAGGAAAGCTGTCTTGACATCCATTTGTCATACCTTATAATCCATATAAGCAGTAATAGACAAAAGAATCTGGATTGACTTAAGCATGGCCACATGTGAGAAGGTCATCGTAATAGATTCCTTCTTTCTGAGTATATCCTTTAGCGACAAGCCTTGGTTTAAAGGTTTCCACCTTACCGTCAGATCCTCTTTTTCTTTTATAGATCCACTTGCAACCAATAGCTTTTATACCATTGGGTGGTTCTTTAAGATCCCAGACTTGAATACAATACATGGATTCTATTTCAGATTTCATTGCCTTTTGCCATGATTGAGCATCTTTATCATGCAGTGCCTTATTGAAATTCCATGGTAGATATCATGTTCACCAGGGACCAAGTAGGATGACTCTCCCAATCCCATGAATCTATCGGTTGTCTCACAACTCTCCCACTACGACGAGGCTCTGCAGGCAATTGTGTATCAGGTGTGACACGCGATGCAGTGTCCTGTGGTATATCCTCTTGTACAGTTGGTATTATGTTTGGTGTTTCCCCTCTTACTTCTTCTAGAATAATTTTACTCATGGTTTGTGATTCATAATATAATCCTCTTCCAAAAATCTAGCGTTCGTGCTAACGATCACCTTTTGGTCTTTTGGATTATAAAACAAACCACCTTTCGTTCTTCTAGGATATCCAGATAGACAAACTTCAGTTCGTGATTTTAACTTATCGTCATCCGCCTTTAACACATGTGCCGGGGCACCCCAAATCTGAACATGTTTGAGACTAGGTTTCCTCCCTGTGCACAGTTCTGTGGGTGTGGAGGCTACCAATTTAGAAGGTACTAAGTTTAAAATGTAAGTCATTATTTCTAAGGCATGTCTCCAGAACGAATTTGGTAATATCAAATAAGTCATCATTGATCTTACCATTTTCATAAGAATCCGATTCTTTCTTTCTGCTACACCATTCTACTGGGGTGTGCCCGGTGCAGACAATTGAGATTCTATCCCTTCCTTCGATAAATAATTCGTAAACTCTCCCAAGAGGTATTTGCTACCACGAACAGATCATAGTGTCTTGATATATTTTCCAAGTTATTTTTCCACACCTTGTACTCTTTGAATTTATCAAAGCACTCAGACTTGCGGCATATCAAATAAATATATTCGTATCTAGAATAATCGTCAATAAAAGTGACGAAGTATTCATTACCACCTCTTGCCTGGACAGACATAGGACCACATAAATCATAATGAACCAATTCCAATGGATCCTTGGCTCTATACCCCTTTACCTTTTTTGTTCATTTTTCCTTCCAAGAAGGATTCGCAAGTTGGATAATTTTTCACTACTAATGAACTCAGAGGTCTATCAGCTATCAACCTTTGAATCCTACTCAAGTTAATATGACCTAATCTTAGATGCCAAAGATATGTTTAGTTCATCTCTGAAGGTTCTTTTCTCTTATTAGTAGATGTATCATTCAATTCAATTTGTTACACTATGGGAGAAATTAGATTAAGAGTATACAAATTATCTATCAATGCACAATCACAGATAAAAATTCCATTTTTCCTAAAACAACCTTGTCATTAAAAGAAACAGAATAACCATCCATAAACAATTTAGAAACCAAAATTAAATTCTTTCTAAAATGAGGTACATAAAGACAATTCCTCAAAACAAGAGTTTTTTTCTTATTGAAAAATTAATAAACGTCTCCCACTGCAACAGCTGCTACTCTTGTAGCATTCCTCATGAATATGGTAATCTTCCCATCATTAAGCTGTCGGGTTTGGGTGAACCCCTGCAAAGAATTGCAGACATGGTCAGTGGCTCCCGTATCTACACATCAGATGTCATCAGATACAACCGCTAAACACGATTCAACAACTAGTATAAAAGACTTACCATTCTTATTCCCTTTTAAAAGAGGGCAGTCAGCCTTGTAGTGTCTCGACTACTTGCATTTAAAGCACTTGCCTTTAGGCTTTTTACTGTACCACTTTTTGGGTTCACTTGGTTCACCAGTCCTAAATTTCCTTGCTTCTTCTTATTCGTACCGCCTTTCGGCCTAGGATGAGGAGCATTTTCAGCAACATGAACCTGAGGAGCTCAACAAAATAGTTCTTCCGCTGCCACAAGTTCTTTTAGAAGTTCCGCCAATGTGTACAAATATTTGTTCATACTGTAGTTCAGGCGAAACTGCTCAAAACTCCTCAGAAAGCTTTGGAGTATGATATCGACTTGGATTTCCCCATCGATTTCAACTCCAAGAACCTCCAACTCATTGAGTTGGCCCATCATCCTAAGGACATGTTCCCCTACGAAAGTGCCCTCAGTCATTTTGGTGTTTATGAGTACAGACATGCCCTTCGACCTAGCAGAATGACTCTGGTGCCTGAAGAGTTCTCTAAGACTATGCATCATATCATAGGCGGTGTTCATAGCTTGATGCTGAGTCTAAAGCACATTTAACATAGAAGCCAAAATATAGCACTTAGCCATCCTATCAGCTTTGAGCCACCTTTATAAGCAACTCTTTGCTCTTCAGTAGAGTCATCAGTATGTTCCGTAAGACACATCTCAGTGAGTACAAAGATATAATCTTCAATAGTTAAAATAATGTCCATGTTTTGTTTTCAGTCAATATAATTAGTGCCAGTATAACAGAATCATAAATAAATAAACAGATCAAACACTTCGAATTTATCAATTTATATTAATTCCCTCAAAAAAATATAAAATAAAATTCACCAACATCACAAGCACCGTGAGTTTGCATGCCACGATAGTGTGGACGTATACAAACCCGAACATTTACAGAAGAAGGTTTTACCCATTAATTTCATTTATCAACTTAACTTTATGATAAAATAATTAATATTCGGTTTCACTTTAGCCACGCAAATAACAATAGTGACTCCAATGTGGAGGATACTTATTATTTATACTTAAGTGTACACCATTATTTGATCCCAAGTCCGCGGCCCAAGCTTGTGTGTCTTATAGATGGAGAAGTACACATGCGCTCGGATAACTTCCTACAATCATTAAAAAGAAGTTCGTACCAGTGATTCATGAATAAATTCATCCGATTGGGAGGAAGGTCTATGCCAACATGCAAGTTTATTCACATCACTTACGAACCAATAATGGAAGCCGAGGAAATTAATTACCAATTCCCTCTCCCACTTAGTTATTTAAACACTGAGGGTTTTTAACATGCATATAATATTTAAAATAAAATATACATCCTAGAATACTTTTATTTTAAGTAATTTAAAAAAAATTAAATCATATAGAACATGCTCACATATATAACAATAATCGTCAAATAAAACATTTAATGCAGTTATATATCATAAAATAAACACGGAAAACATTGAATCACTAAAATGGGCCACAGCTGGCCAATAGGTTACAACTGCACGATTCGTCCATCCCATTAGCACAAATAAAATCTGTCAACGCCACCCAAGAATTTGCGCACCTGCACGATACCATTCTATTTTCTGTGTTGTCAATGCACACTGCCGCTTGGAGCATTGCCCCGACACGACTTGTCCCAACCATCTTCAGGCCAGTCATGCTGGCAATACTCGTCTTTTGTGCTCGCCAACATCATGAGATTGTGCCACTGCTGTTGGTGGTTCAGTCGATCTACATGGCGGGTTATAACCAGTCGACATTGCGCGGCCAATGGTCACCAACCACACAATAGCTAACCGTCGCTGGCCGTGGATATTCAGCCATCAGTCCCGCCGCTTTGCCACGACAACCTCCCATTGTCGTGTCTCTGTCCATCGCTTGCAACCGTGATCGTTGTTCACTTGCCACACGACAGCAGTCCAGTAGCGCCCACATCCATCGTGGACTTTCGTCGGCAGTCGCATACGGGTCCATCAACGCTTTTATTCCCCCCACCATGCGTCGCCGATCACACATAGGGTTTCAAAGGTTTTGCTTACACCATGTAGCCATCAAACAACAAATAAGTATACGCATCGTACAAGCAATTGAACACGTAGGGTTTCACCGATCATACTTTCACATATATCAAACCATAACCCTAATTCTCAAGCAATACCACACGATAATTAAATAATGTATAGCATATAAACCCTAGCCTAACGTGTCATGCTTCACCATAAAACTGAAGCTCTGATACCAATTATTGGCGTTCGATCGTTACATTAGCGTGAACCTTTAGGATTCAATGCAAACTTAAATAGCGGAAGCAATTTTTTTCAAAGTTCGCATTACCTTTCACCAGGGCATGTTGTTGAAGAACAGATGCAGAGAATAATCTCTTGATCTTCTGCTATATTCCCAAGTTCAATCATGATGTCATGTGGGCGACAATCTTTAGGATCTTCTCAATCTGCTCCTAACCCTCTATTCATGTCAAAATAGGCACAGGTATTAGGGTTCCAGGAAGTTGAGATGACTTATATATGGGCTAAAGCAGGGACCAGGAGGAGAAATTAGAGTTGGGTCTCTATTGGGCTTAAGTATCCAAGTTTAGTCCAAAACTTATACTTAAGTCCAATAATAATAATATAGTCTACTAAAATATTATTACTGCACTACCGTTCTAATCCCATAATTGCATTATGGGATCCTTTTTATTATAAGCCCGACAGTCTCACCATGTTTAAGATATGTAATGCCCATTAATCTATTAAGTTACTAACAACTTAAATTAATTAATATCTCATCCGAGAGTAGTACCACTCAACCTCATTATCATGCCAGAATTAATCCACTTACAAGATTCACATAATAATCCTTATGAGCTCCTCAAGGGGACATCATCAACCTAAATAGGACATAGATTCCTTTTACAATCAACAGCACACCATAGAGACAGCACTACTTCCCAACTCACCGAGTTTGTTGATTTAATTGCATGTAAATCTCACCCATTGATGAATAAAAGAAATACCTACTGCCTTACGTGTCGAGGTTATTGCATAGGGATTAAGAGCACAAACGTCCATAATAACTGATATCAAGTTCTCCTATATAGATAGTACAAGTCGAACGATCTCAAGAGGTCCTGCTCAATACACAAAAATTGCACTAATGTGATTCTATAGTCAAGACAAACTAATACCAATTCATACTATAACCATTCCGGTAGATAGTCCCCGTCTATCTTGGTTGTGAGTATCTGTTTATACTATAAAAGGAAATTGATAATATATTCATCCGCGTGTTGTCGCATAATATATTACCTATAATATATAGTAAATGTACTTTTGCACAAACTTATAAATAAATTATAATGTGCAAAACGTTTGATCATATGGTTCTCATTTCAAATAAATTGTTAAAACATTATTTTATACAAAAGCCAGACTTTTAGTGTACAGTCTAACAGGTACGACGAAGCACTACAAGATAGAAATGTGGTATCTTAGCAAGTTGCAATGATTTCTGAAATATAATCTATGGATTCTAAATTAGATCTTGGTGCTTGTAGAATCGCGAAATGGTGTGAAAGCCATTGAAAGTGGCTCTAAGAAATAAAAAAGGATAGGATGTTAAGGTGATACTTTTAAACATGGCTTGTTGAGTAAAGGTACATTCAAAAAGAAGGGTGAGTTCGAGTATGAGGAAACCTTTTTCGCCAGTATCTAAGTTTAAGTTGATCTGGATTCTTTTATTTTGTTGCTGCTCATATTAAATTATGAGGTATAGAAAATTGATGTCAAGACAACTTTCTTGATTGGAAGTCTTGAGGAATACATTTATGTGAAGCAACTAGAGTGATTAATTGAAAAGGGCAAAAAGCATTTTGAGTATAAGCTTTAAACTCAAAGTACAACTATTTGAATAAGGTAATCCAGTGAAATGGATTTATTCAATGGGCGGATGTGTCTTATGTATGAAAAGAGTGATGAAAATGTGGTGGTATGTCTTGTACTGTACGTAGATGATATATTGCTCATTGGAGACAATGAAAGAGTATTGTTGGACGTATGGGTATGGTTGATAAAGAGGTATGAAATGAAGGACTTAAGATGAGAAAAATATATCCTTGCGATCATGGTGATCACAAGATAGGATGTATGCTTATCACAAGTTTCAAGGAATGATACAATCCTTGATTGTTTTTGTATGTGACTTTATCTAAGGAAATTGTGTCTTATGTCTCATAAAAAGATAAAGGAGATGAATGCAGTTCCTTATGCTTCAGCGAATAAGGAAACTTAATCTAAGAAATGCTATGCATGAGAATGGATATCTATTTTGCCGATGACATGATCAATGGGTATCAAGGTAATCCGAAGCAAGAATGTTAAACTGTGGTAAGACATACACTTATGTACCCGAAAAGGACCAAAAATTATATGTGGCCTTACCGGATAGATTCATTGCTTCTTGTGGGTTACATAGATTCGAATTTTTCAAATCAGATAGGGACTGCAGTAAATCCAGCTCAAAGGTTATGTGTTTAATTTTAGGAAGATGAGTCATAATATGGAGGAGTGTTATATGGAAATATATTTTGGTCTGCACTATGTAAAAATGAAGAATTGGAGCTTCTGAGGCAGCCAAAGTGTCTGTATGACTCTAGAAACTTCATGATAGACTTGGATGTATTTTCTGAGTTTGCCGAAGGTTATCACAATTTATTGTGATAATAATGGTACAGTTGCAAACTTGAAGGAATCACAAGTCCAAAAGGCAATTAAACACATTGCGAGCAAGTACTACCTAATATGAGTAATCGTATGATGAGGGGAAGGTTGTTGTTGCCAAGATTGTATCGGATGATAACCTAGTAAATCCTTTTACAAAGACCTTAAGGCGTAAGCTTTCGATGGTCATGTAGTGGGTGTGGTAATCAAAAGTATGGCTATGGACATGACAGCATAGTCTTTTAGTATAAGTGGGAGATTGCTGGATTGATCAAATGATTGCGTCTTATAATTTATTTATATGTCCGATGCAATAGTCCACTAACTTTATACTATAGATAATATGTTGTGCGACAACGCGCGGAAGATCATATTATCAGTTTTCTTATAAAGTATAAACAGATGCTCACAACCGAGATAGACGGGTACTCTCTATCGGGATGGTTGTAGTGTGATTTGATATTAGTTTGGCTTAACTATAGAATCACATTAGTGCACTTTGTGTGTATTGAGCAGGACCGCTTGAGATCGTTCGACTTAATATACTAACTATATAGGAGAACTTGATCTTAGTTATTATGGATGTTCAACCTCGACATGTAAGGCAGTATGTAATTCTTTGATTCATCAATGCGTGAGATTTATATGTAATTAAATTAATAAATTCGGCGAGTTGGGAAGTAGTGCTGTCTCTATGGTGTGCTGTTGATTGTAGAAGGAATCTGTGTCTGATATAGGTTGATGATGTCCCCTTGAGGAGCTCATAAGGATTTTCATGCAAACACTGCAGGTGGATTTATTCCGGCATGATAATGAGGTTGAGTGGTACTACAATTAGATGAGATATTAATAATAGAGTAGTCAGTAATTTAATTAATTAATGTGCATTGTATATCTTAAACATGGGGAGACTAACGGGCTCATAATAAGAAGGAGTCCATAATGTAATTATGAGATTAGAACGGTAGTGCAGTAATAATATTTTTGTGGTATATATTATTATTATTGGACTTAAGTATAAGTGTTGGGCTAAACTTGGATACTTAAACCCAATGGAGGGCGATTAAAAACCAAATATGCTGATAGACATCTGTTAAAAACCGATGTCTATTTCACCAAGCAGCCGATGTTGAAGCCATTGACATTGAAAGTGAGCGCTGATAGACATCGGTTATTAGCCGATGTCTATTTCCTTGTATAAACATTGGTTGCATCTTTTGACATCAGTTATCTACCGATGTCTTTCAACGTAAAGACATCGGCTTACACCCATAAGACATTACTTTTCAACCTATGTCTTTCCAAGAATAGATATCGGATGGGACCAAAAGACATCGGTTTTAAATCGATGTCCTTCTAGAAAAGGACATCGATCATGACCCATTAGATATCGGTTAATAACTGATGTCTATTCACTTAAAGACATCGCAAGGTACCAATAAATATCAATTTTTCACTGATGTCTATTTGAGAAAAGACATCAGTTTTGCACCAAAACACATTGTTTTTCCACCGATGTCTTTTCTAGTATAGACATCATTCCACACCAATAGACATAAATTTTTATATGATGTCTATTATATTTTAATTTTATTTACTTTAATTTTATATAATTTATATTATTATAAAAATAAAATTAAACACAATCATTACTATATAACTCAAAACATACAAATATTTTATAATAATTTTAAAATTTTAATTTAAAATACAAAGAAAATTATCCTTCAAATCTAAAAGTATGAAATATCCTAACTATTTAAATCCAAACTTCAATTTTACATTAAATTAAACCTAAATTTATAAAAAAATCTCATGATCTAGAGATGTCCAACTTATTGTTTCGAATCCAATCTATCTTCTTGCCTTGCATTATATAATATCTTTTTCTTTTTTTGTCTCATAGTAATTACCTAAGATAGAATAAACGTTTAGCACTTAATAACAAGACTTAAAGATATTTATTACGAAAAAAGTTAATCTGACTTAAAGATATTACAATAGAACAATGATTTTAACATACTTAAAATTTACATGTATAGCATAAGAAGAATGAAATAAAACGAGAAAGCTATGTACTTTTTAAGACTTCTAGGAAATAGCTAATTCATTTCTCTTATTTGTTAAGATTTACTTATTCATCTACTTTCACGAGATCACAACTAAACTAAACTCCCCCCATACCAAAGTAAAAATATTAAAACAATAATAATAAAGCAAATAAAAATCAAAAGAGATTTAAGGTATTTCAACTGCACATAACAAAGACCAATGAATATTTTTTCCTTCTTTCATGACAAAATATAAATAAAATTATACTATGAGGGTTCACTTGATAAGTGCAATTTACCATTTCAATGCATAAATTGTCAATAAACTAAACAATAATTTATTTGTAGGTATAAAGCAATCACAAGAAAAATAAAATCAAAATGAAAAATTCACTCAACCATAATAGCCAGTTGTACAAGAATGATTGAACTGACCTTGCAACTATCTCAGCAGCATCTCCCCCTCAACAAGTGTATGAAGAGGTTCGTTGAAGTGCTCATATCCTGGTTTCCTTCCTCATTATATCCTCATTCAAATTAAACAACAAAAGCATATTACAATTAGTATGACCTTATATACAGTAAGTAGCAACTGATTTAGGAAGATTACACACATATAAATCTCAGGTTATCAAGGAGAGAGACAAACCTACGTCTAAGAGAGGACTCTTTTTCCAATAGAGTAGCAGCTATACAGGTACCATCTTATTCTATAATAGCAAGAGATTTGGATATTCCGGATAAAATTAGAAAATTAGAGTAAAATCCACTTTTGTCTAAAATATGAAATAACTTTATATACATATATTGCGTTATTAAGCAGCAAATAAATGAGCTATATTAGATGTAGTTAGATTCAAGATTTACGTTTACATCAAAGAGACCCATGAGTATTGTATTCCATAATTAGTATTAAGTACACATGGGAAACTTCCAAACTAAAACCATAAGTTGGATTAATTCTCAGAGAAAAGCATAAAATCATCATTTTTCTCATCTAGAAATTGTAAGAATTTTAAAAGATAATTATATGAGTATTGTTCTCAACAAAACTTAGCTTGGCCTAAGTTGGTGAAAGTGATAAGCTGTGTTGAAGCAATTCACCTTATCTCAGATGCGCATACTCATAACAAGAATGTCTAATATGAAAACTGTATGGTAGATTTTGGCAATCACAATATAATCAGCCGCCCCAATCTGTTTTATATAAGAGTAACAGATATGGAGAAAACGAAAAAGTAATGATTAACAAAGAACTTAGGAAGAGAAGTCAATCAACAAACTTCTATATGAAAATGTATCATAAACCCGTACTGATCATAACAGGAAGAGCTTACTTGGCTATGAGTTCTGGTTTGTCGGAGAAATATCAGGTTCAGTAGCACCATCATAGAACGCATAGATCTCGTCAAAAATAGTACTCTAGAACTATAATTACTTGGAGACAAGTGTCATATCGTGCATATCACCATATCAATAGTATGTCTATCACATCAAGCTATGACACCACTGCATTCCCTTTGAAAACTAGTATCGTAAGATCATTCTATTAATCAACATCTAACTGCTTTATTATACACCAGCAGTTTAAGTATCATAGTACATCCCACATGCAAACTAGTAACCACTCATGTCATCAAGTTACATGTAGACAACAGCAATACACCATACACACCTCATGACTTACTTACTCAGAGTCAATGAAAAAATTAAACTGGATTTTTCTAATCTGGTATTAGTGACATCTTCATCTATCTATGACCGCACAAATTTCAATCACAACACATCCACATCCATCTTGACACAACAACTGTATAATCACTCTCTAGTGAAGGGGCTTAGTAATTGATAAGTTGCAAAGGTAATTCAAACCAGCAAAGTGTAAAATCATTCTTAGTTATTATTTTAGCAAGTAATCTTGCAAGGCATTTCTGGAAAGGATAATTACTCAATCATCTTTAAGTTATAGATAGTACTTTGATAGTTCTTATCAGGGATAACTAAATCATCATAATAGTATACACCTTTAATCAAATGAAATCCCACTCTCCAGCAGCAGATCAGCACCCCCTTGTAGGCCTTCAATGCTCCTCTCATTATGAAATGAAAGACATAATACTCAACCTAAGTAGAAGAGAAAATAGAGGAAAGACAATTACTTATAGAAGAAGATAAGGTGTGCTGGCTTCTATCATATGCCACTGTTGCATAGTCCACATAAACCTCTCCTTAGTTGACCTGATAAACACAAGAAAGGCAATTACTTATAGAATGTGAAAATTATGGGCATCCTGTTCAAATGAGGTGATTGTAGCATAAAGAAGTATTATGGTGAAAGATAAAATGCTAGACGAATAAACTAACTTGAGCCGTTAAGCCTTATCAGCATATCTTTCAATAAAATCAAATGTGTATGACTAAGTTTGCATACCACATAAAAGCACAAGTAAGAGAGAGAATTTTATTCATAAACTATGTATTTTAATCATCATTTTGTTTTTTTTTTGCATCTTATCACAAAGTAGATCACATAATGCTTTTGAAACTTAACTAACAGATACTGAAAATGATGAGAAAGCATGATTTACTAGAGCAAGCATCAGAAATTTTGACTCTTTGAGAAACTAACACCGTATTTCTAAAAATAAGGTATCTATCACATTTTCTAAATACTTAGAAATTGATCACATCTTCTAGAAAAAATGTAAATACATTAATTTTTTTATGGCCTAGTTGCTTTGTCAATTCTTGCTGACTTTCCTAGTAAGGGTTTGCCAAATCTATGGTTGATGTTACTTAACGCAACAAGAGGTTCAAAATTAATTTTCACCACTACATCCATTCCTTGTAAAATTATTGAAACTAAATCAATGAAATATACTGTTGGCAATTGGATCTTGTGGCTCAAACGTGATCGTTAGTAAACAGGCAAACAATAAACAGCGGAAGCAATTAAATCTTGTTTACCATACTTCTGGGTTGATGTAGAGGTTGATCCGTTGCAGAGAACCACCTCTCAATCTTCTGCAGTATGTCCCAAGTTGAATCCTGCTGTTGTGTGGGCAACAATCCGCAGGATTCTCTCAATCTACTCCTGTTCTTTCTAACTGTCAAATGAGGCACTGACTTAGGGTTAACAGGAACTGAGATAACTTATTTATAAGGGCTACTGCAGGGACCAGGAGGAGAAATTGGGCTGGGCCTCAATTGAATTTAATTAACCAAGCTTAGCCCAAAGCTTTTAATTAAATCCAATAATAATAATATAGTCCACTAAAATATTATTATTGCACTACCCGTCCAATCCCAAATTATGTTCTGGGCTCCTTCTTATTATGAGTCCGACAGTCTCCCCATGTTTAAGATATACAATGCCCATTAATTAATTAAGTTACTGACAACTCAAATTAATTAATATCTCATCCGAGAGTAGTACCACTCAACCTTTTTATCATGCCAGAAATTAATCCACTTGCAAGATTTACATGATAAACCTTATGAGCTCCTCAAGGGGACATCATCAACCTATGACGGACATGGATTCCTTCTACAATCAACAGCACACCATAGATACATCACTACTTCCCAACTCACCGAGTTTGTTGATTTAATACTTATAAATCTCACCCATTGATGAATCAAAGAAATACATACTGCCCTACGTGTCGAGGTTATTGTATAGGGACTAAGAGCACGAACTTCCATAATAACAGAGATCAAGTTCTACTATATAGTCAGTATAAGAAGAACGATCTCAGGCGGTCCTGCTCAATACACACAAGTGCACTAATGTGATTCTATAGCCAAGACAAGCTAATACCAAACCACACTACAACCATACCGATAGAGAGTCCCTGTCTATCTCAGTTGTGAGCATCTGTTTATACTTTATAAGGAAACCGATAATATGATCTTCTGCGTGTTGTCGCACAACATATTATCTACAGTATAAAGTAAATGGACTATTGCGTCATGCATATAAAATAAATTATAAGACGCAATCATTTGATCAATGATTCTCATTTCAAATATTGTTATGACATTGTTCATACTAAAGCTAGACTTTTAGTATACAATCCAACAATCTCCCACTTATACTAAAAGACTATGCTGTCATGTCTTCTGCCAAACATCTGATTCCTATTCCCACTACACGACCATTAAAAGCTCTCGCCTTAAGGTCTTTGTAAATGGTTTACTAGGTCATCATCCGATGCAATCTAGGCGACATCAACCTTCCCCTCATCATACGATTTCTCGTAACAGGTGGTACTCGCGCTCCATGTGTTTAATTGCCTTATGGACTTGTGATTCTTTCAAGTTTGCAACTGCACCAATATCATCAATGTAAATTGTGATTACCTTGGGCAAACTTAGAAACACTTCAAAGTCCATCATGAAGTCTCTAGAGTCATATAGATACTTTGGCTGCCTCTTAGGCTCCAATTCATCATCTTTCCATGATGGAGTCCGGAGTCTGAAATATATTTCTATATAACACTCCTCCACATTATGACTCTACTTCCTAAAATTAAACACATAACCTTTGAGGAGAATTTACTGCCGTCCAATCTGACTAAAAATCCGAATCTACGCAATCCACAAGAAGCAGTGAATCTGTCCAGTAAGTGTATATATGATAACCAGTCCTTCTCAGGCACTTCATATATATCTTACCACAGTTCATCATTCTTGTTCCGGGTTACGTTGATACCCACTGTTCATGCATCCAGCAAAACAGATATCCAATATTGTTCATAGCATTCCTTAGATTAAGCTTCCTTATTCGCCGAAGCATAAGGAACCGCTTTCATCCTCTTTATCTTCTTCTTGTGTCTCAAAGACACATTCACTAAGATAAATTTACATGCTAAACGAGTATGGACTGTATCATTTTATGAAACTTGAGATAAGCATAATATCCTTTCTCGTGATCCGTATTACCGTGATCAAAAGGATATATTTTGCCTTTCTTAAGTCCTTCATCTTTACCGCTTTATTAACCGTACCCATACGTCCGATAATACTCTTTCATTGTCTCCAATGAGCAAGATACTATCTACATATAGTCCAAGAAATACCACCACGTTTCCGTCACTCTTTACAATACACAAGACTCATCCGCTCATTGATTTAAATCCATGCCACTGGATTACCTAATCAAAACAGATGCTTCACGATCTTAAAGCTTGCTTTAGTCCATCGCTGGACACTTTTAAGCTTACTATCAAAATGCTATTAGTACTTTGCAATGAATCACTCTGGTCGCTCCACATAGATGTTTTCCTCAAGACTTCCAATCAGGAAAGCTGTCTTGACATCTATTTGCTGTTACTCATAGCAGCAATAAATAAAAGAATCCGAATCAACATAAGCATAGCTACCAGCGAACATGTTTCCTCATAATCGAACCATTTCTTTCTGAGTACATCTTTTCGCAACAAGCTTTGCTTCCAAGATTTTCACCTTTCTGTATGATCCTCTTTTATTTCCTTTGACCCTTGCAATGGCTTTTACACCATTTAGTGGTCATATAAGTTCCCAGACTTAATATAGAATCCGTAGATTCTATTTCAACATGCATTGCAACTTACTAAGATTCCGCATTTTCATCTTGTAGTGTTACGTCGTATCCGTGAAACAATACCATATTCACTAGGGATCAAGTCTCATGACTCTCCCAAAATATATATTTATGGGTTGTCATACAACCCTCCCACTACGACAAGGCACTACATGTAATTGTGTATCAGACGTGACACGCGATGCAGTTTACCTTGTGGTATATCCTCTTGTACACTTGGTACTTATACTTAGTGTTTTCCTCTCACTTCCTTTAGAACAACTTATACATGGGCTTGTGATTTATTACATAGTCCTTTTCCAAAAAAAAAATCTAGTGTTTGTGTTGACAATCACCCTTCGATCTTTTGGACTAAATAAATCACTCTCCATTTTTCTAGGATATCCCATATACAGACAAATGTTTCACGAATTACTGTATCTAGGGTATATCCATAAAATGAATTTAATTATTCCAAATAATTCATCATCTATCTAATCATAACCATAAGAGCCTTATCCCTTCTACTCACCACACCATTCAGCTGGGGCATGCCCGGTGTAGTCAACTTGAAATTTAATCTCAACTTCTGATTATTAGTTCCTAACTATCCTAAGAGGTCTTCATCATCACGATTGAATCGTAATGATGTGATATATTTTCCATGACGCTCACTGTACCAGCCTTACAATTCTTGAATTAATCCAAGAACTTAGACATGCAGTGCATCAAATAAATATATCGGTTCCCAGAATAATCTTTGAATATTCATAACCACCTCTCGCCTGGATAATATTAGGTTCGCTTGAATCAGAATGAACTAATTCCAACATAAATATCTTTGGCTCTACTCCCCACAGCCTTGAAAAGCCAGCTAATCATTTTTACTTCCAAGCAAAACTCGCAAGTCCGATAGTTTCCACTTCAGATAAACCTTACTGTCTATCGGCTATCAACTTTTGAATCCTACTTAAGTAAAATGAATTAGTCATAGACGCCAAATGTATGTTTAGTTCATTTTCGAAGGTTCCTTTCTCTTACTTATATTAGAAGATGCATTATTTAATTACTATTTATTACATCTGTGGGATGTACATGATTCAAGAGTTTACATATTATCCACCAACGTACTTTAACGGATTATAGCCTCATTCCTCATTACTATGACCATGTCATTTAAATGAAATGAAGTATCCATCCGTTAATGCATAGAAACCGAAATCAAATTCTTTCTATGAAACATACGTAAAGACAATTTCTCATAAACAATTGTTTATTCTTATCATTAGATAAATAAACATCTCCCACTGCAATAGCCACTACATTTGTAGTTTTACCCATGTCAATAACAATCTTATCCTTACTTAGTGATAAACATTTAGTGATTCCTGTATCTACACAGTTCGTGCCAGTAGATGCCATCACTAATCATGTTTAAACTATTAGTAAATAAGATATTAAACTAGTTCACATCATGATGAAAATGGCTTTCTTTTGCCACATGTTTTGTCAGAAGTTTCCCACCATATACAACCTCTCGTATTTCAGGTAGAACTTGCTCAAAACATCCCGGAAAATTATGAAGAATAAATTGATCTAGGTTTCCCTTTCAATTTCTATTCCAAGCTTTTCCAATTAATTCATCAATTCAACCATGATCTTCTGCCTTTAAATTTACTCAAGTATCCGAAGAGTTACATGAGACCATCATATTTCTATGAACCTCTCATCTCTTCACTAGAGACTTTAATAGGCATCATGAGCCGTCCTTTGAGAGAACACACATGTATTTTCTTAAGCAGTAATTTTCAAAACCAAGATTCTTTTCTAATCATTTAATATGGACGAGTAAATATAATGTCTTTTAGTTAACAATTAGTGAGACTAAAACTATTCGAAATACAGAGAATCACGATTAAATTTACTGATCAAAACTTCAAATTTTATCCTTTTATATTGTTTCCCTCAAAACAATATAAAATAAAATTCACCGACATCTCAAGCACCGTGAGTCTGCAAGCCACGTTAGTGTGGACGTTTACAAACCCGAACATTTACAAGAGAAGGTTTTACCCATTAATTTCATTTGTCAACCTAACTTTATGACAAAATAATTAATAGTCGGTTACTCTTTAGCCATGCAAATAATAGCAGTGACTCCGTTGGGGAGGATACTAATTATTTACTCCTAAGTGTACACCATTATTTGATCCCAAGTCCACTGCGCGAGCTTATGTGCCTTACAGTTGGAGAAGTACACACGCGCTCGGGTAGCTTCCTACAATCATCAATTATAAGTTTGTACCAGTGTACCGCACACAAACTCATCCGTTAGGGAGGAAGGCCTATGCCAACACGCAAGTTTATGTGCCACATTACAAACAATAATTATTTATGAAGTCTGTACCAGTGATCCGTGAATAAACTCATCCGTTAGGGAGGAAGGCCTATGCCAACACGCAAGTTTACTCACATCACTTACAAACCAATAATGGAGGCCGCGGGAATTTATTACCAATCCCCTCTCCCACTTAGTTATTTAACACCGAGGGTTTTAAACATGCATATAATATTTCATAAATAAAATATACATCTTAGACATGCTTCTATTAACAGTAATTTAAATAAATAAATCACATAGAACATGCCTTTGACATATACAACAATAATTGACAATTAAATCAATTAATCAGTTATATAACATTAATTAATTGCATAAAATGTTGGATCAATTAAATAGGCCCAGCTGACCCAAACATTATTAACATAAAATGAGCAGCCAATTAATAAAATAATTAAGCCCATTTACCCTGCCAATTTCAACATTAAGGTCTAGCCCAATATTTAACCTTGGCCCAACATCAATCCCACAATTAATTAAAACCAGCAATTAATATTGGCCCAGCAGCCCATTACCATTTAATTAAAATTGGGCCCTAAATACAGCTGAATTAATAAAAACAACCTAGGCCCAAAACCAAATTAAATAAAATGAGCAGCCTTTTATTAATTACTGAATTGGGCCCTTTAATAAACCACCAGCCCATATGTGCCCAAACATGCAGCCCAAATCAATTAAAATCAAGGCCCATGTGGTACAGCCTACGCACAACACTCCTGCCCTAGAACAACAGCCGCCTTTTTGCTTCCTGACAGAGCAATCACCGGAGCATCTATGCACCGCTGCAGTCGACGGACCTGCCCACAGCGTTCCGGCATCAAGCCGCCTTCCAGCGCACGTCGCCAGCCACCTGCCGCCGCTCACCGCTCGCAACAGCGTTCCCGCTGACCACTGCCATCAGCGCTCCCGCCGACAGCAAGCCACGAGCGCCACCGTTCGGGAAAGACCAAACACGACCGGGCTACCAGCGATTCATGAGACACCGCCCAGACCACCAGTCCGCAGCACCCATCGCCGACGAAAGTCACGGGCTGGGATCGCCGCTCTCATGTCCGCCGTCACTCGCTTCCAGACGTTCTACCCAGCAGCTCCTGCTGATCGTGGACAGCAGAATTCTGTAGCAAGGACCACCGGAACGCGTCACTACTGCTTCGCTGATCAGATGTAGGGAAAGACGCGCCCGAAAACTACAGAGGACTCGGCTAGGATAAACATGGACCCGCTCGGGAGCTATAGAAAACTCTCCTGGGAACCGCCATCAACACGCCCGAAAGCTTCAGTCGACTCACCCAGGTTTGTCACTGTCCACGTCCGTCGCATCCCCATAGTCAATCGCTCATCGCCGCGATTGTCGTGTACAGATTAGTCATCACCAGTCCACGGCGACACCATCCATATCGCTGGAGCATCACGCCCCTGCATCCATGGAGGACTCGATCGACTGGAGTGTCGCCCTTGGCCTGGCCAACAAGGGACTCGCCTTGAACCCACAGTTGCCCCGCTCAAAACTGGCAGGCGATACGCTCGAAACTGACAGAGGACCTGCTCGGGATTGCCTCCTGACCACTGTGAATCGAATGCCTCGTTCACGCTTACCCCGTCGTTGACCTCCCGGATTTCTCGACTCCATCAGCGCCAGTCTCCGCCAACAGCTTCGCGTCGAAGGCAGGGTGCAAACGTGTGTGTATCGTGTTTCTCGTTCAAAGAGTAATAAACACACACAGCAATAGGGTTTTTTTTTAATAAAATAATACCAAAAACCCCTTAAAAGAACAGCCGATTATAATCAGATTATTACACATAATCACATAATCAATATCAAACGACTCATGTTTTACCACGAAACCAACGCTCTGATACCAATTGTTGGCAATTGGATCTTGTGGCTCAAACGTGATCATTAGTAAACAGACAAACAATAAACAGCGGAAGCAATTAAATCTTGTTTACCGTACTTCTGGGTTGATGTAGAGGTTGATCCGTTGCAGAGAACCACCTCTCAATCTTCTACAGTATGTCCCAAGTTGAATCCTGCTGTTGTGTGGGCAACAATCCGCAGGATTCTCTCAATCTACTCCTGTTCTTTCTAACTGTCAAATGAGGCACTGACTTAGGGTTAACAGGAACTGAGATAACTTATTTATAAGGGCTACTGCAGGCACCAGGAGGAGAAATTGGGCTGGGCCTCAATTGAATTTAATTAACCAAGCTTAGCCCAAAGCTTTTAATTAAATCCAATAATAATAATATAGTCCACTAAAATATTATTATTGCACTACCCGTCCAATCCCAAATTATGTTCTGGGCTCCTTCTTATTATGAGTCCGACAGTCTCCCCATGTTTAAGATATACAATGCCCATTAATTAATTAAGTTACTGACAACTCAAATTAATTAATATCTCATCCGAGAGTAGTACCACTCAACCTTTTTATCATGCCAGAAATTAATCCACTTGCAAGATTTACATGATAAACCTTATGAGCTCCTCAAGGGGACATCATCAACCTATGACGGACATGGATTCCTTCTACAATCAACAGCACACCATAGATACAGCACTACTTCCCAACTCACCGAGTTTGTTATTTAATACTTATAAATCTCACCCATTGATGAATCAAAGAAATACATACTGCCCTACGTGTCGAGGTTATTGTATAGGGATTAAGAGCACGAACTTCCATAATAACAGAGATCAAGTTCTACTATATAGTCAGTATAAGAAGAACGATCTCAGGCGGTCCTGCTCAATACACACAAGTGCACTAATGTGATTCTATAGCCAAGACAAGCTAATACCAAACCACACTACAACCATACCGATAGAGAGTCCCTGTCTATCTCAGTTGTGAGCATCTGTTTATACTTTATAAGGAAACTGATAATATGATCTTCTGCGTGTTGTCGCACAACATATTATCTACAGTATAAAGTAAATGGACTATTGCGTCATGCATATAAAATAAATTATAAGACGCAATCATTTGATCAATGATTCTCATTTCAAATATTGTTATGACATTGTTCATACTAAAGCTAGACTTTTAGTATACAATCCAACAATATACAACATAGGTGGAATATCATTCATAGAAAAGGCCCATTCAAGTTATCACAAAGCCACATTAAAGCTCATAAAATCAAAGAAAACGCCCCTCAGCACATAAGAATTAGCAAGACATAAAAAAAATTGGTGGTATTAGGAATCAAACTCACCATGAGCAATACCAAAAGCAACATTTTATAAATTTTCTATTCTTGATTTTCATGTATTTGAGGGTTGAATACCTTTCACTCATCCCATATGTATGAGCATCTTAACTGTCAGATTCATAAATTTGCTGAACAAATCTCAGAGCGTCGAGTTTATTGGTAGTTATGCACTTTAAACCCATTGCAGCCACAAATTTTTGGATGTCAAGCACCTAATATTGACATGTATTAGTTACTTAAATAACAAAACTATGATCTAGTAAAATTCTCATGATACGAAAATGTGAAGAAAATCTTTCAAATAATTAAAATAACTAAGAAGTTGTTTCTAATTTCTTAAAAGTATTATACATAATCGTAGTCTTATCCTACCCCTTGATACTCCTTATTTGGATATATTATTATTTTTACAACTTCATGTTGCTAATTATCAATTATTTACAAGAGTGGACAGCAGATGGATTAAATAAAGGAGTAGAATTACTAACCCAAGCTATACAACTAGCATATGCATTGCAACCAACCTCGCTGTGAACAAAAATTTACCTCATTAAAAGAATATACAAGTCACATTTTTATTGGATATCCATATGAAGATGTACAGCTGTTCCTCAACATCAACAGTGCGATTCATAGAACACCAATGAAACGAAAAGTGAAACAATACGAATTACAAACAAGAAGAAAAAATAATATCAGATTCAACCAGAGAAGATGTCACTCTGCGCATCCGACGCCGTCGTATAGCCATCAAACTTCAAATTCCATACGCAAAAAATTAAGTAAACGAGAAAGAAAAAACTCAGATTCATTCAAAATAAACAAACATAAATCTCAATTTTCTGAGATAGAAAAGACAGAGGGAAAATTGCGAATGTAGAGAGTAAAGAATGAACATGGAGATAAATTTTAAGTTACGAAATGGGGCTCTTTTACTAATACTATGAATAAAGGATCTGAAATTACCAATCAATAAGACATAGGAGAAAGGAAGTTGCGAGTTTCGACTTCATCTTGTCGAAGTTTGAGCAAAACTTCCGTCGCGAGTGAGACAAACGGGAATAATTCCAGATATTGAGTATGAAAGATAGCAAAGTGGCAGCTCGCAACTTTAAACTCTGAAATTCACCTAAGGACAGCGAGCATGTCGATGAAGGTGGCATAGTTGGAGAGAAAATGGAACGACGACTTTTCCAAGCGATGGAAATATCATCGCAACACCTAACGAGAAAATTCTCCTCCGACTTGACGGTGGTGAGCGTGTCGGGATGGTGGCGAAGGAGAGCGGAGCAACGGCTATTTCGTTGCTTAATTGGGGAAAAGGGCTTCAGAAATTTTAGGAATTATGTGTTACTGAAAGATGAAGGATTTTGCTTACAAAATACGATTTAAGAATAGAAATGACATTTTTTAGTTTAACTTTTCAAATTGAAATAATATATTTTATATAAATGACATCACTGAATAGACATCGGCTCGAAGAACCGATGTCTAACTGAGCATTAACATCAGGTAAAAAGACATCGGTTTTAAAAACTGATGTCTATTAGCGTCTTTTTTTAAGAGTTGAGAATAAACATCGCTTGAAAGACATCAGTTATTAAAAACCAATGCCTATCAACGCATTTTCAATAAAAATCGATGTCTATCAGTGTGCTTTTATATTAAAAGACATTGGTTCAAGAAAAGACAACGATGTTTAACCAAAAGACATCATATTTTATAAGGAAGCGATGTTTATTCTGTGATGTCTATCAGCATTTTTGGTGTAGTGGCCCAACCCTAATTTCTCCTCCGGGTCCCTGCTGTAGCCCATATTTAAGTCATCTCAACTATCCGGAAATCCTAATTAATTATTCATGCCTAACCATGAGTAGAGAGAGAGAACAACAGATTGAGAAGATCTTGAGGATCGACGCCCACACGACATCAAGATTGGATTTGGGAATACAGCAGAAGATCGGAAGGTTATTTGCTGCTACTGTTTGTCAACTTACAAAATTTTTTTAAATTTGTATAGAACTCAGAACTGGACTTGTGATACATCGTAAGAAAGCCACGGAAGAGAGGATTGTTTTGGCATGTAGATCACTTGAATCAAAGATTGGATGAGGAAGTTATGGCCAATACCGTGAGGCTACACAGGCTGCGGAAGAGAATATTTCTTCTTCAACATACCCTGGGGAAAGATAATACATTTCTAATATGGAACCCTAATGGTTCATGTTAACCAAACAATCGAAGGCCAACAATTGGTATCAGAGCAGGAATTTGTGGTGAAGCGTGACACGTTAGGCTAGGGTTTATGTGGCATACATGTGATTATGGTTTTTAGAACTTGATTCTTGATCAACAGCCTAACTGTACACGACACACATATTACACCATCGATGGCGATCATCGAACGAATTTGTGTTATGGAACAGTGACTATCGGGCCTGGCCAATGGCAGAGTTGCAATGTTAGGCGGCAACGTTGGATGTCAGAGACGTGACGATTGTGACAAATTAGTTGTTGGACCTTCTACTTCTTTTCGAGCATGAACGCAAGAGGCTGGGTTGAACGACGTTCGATGTCCACGCGATGGTGATGAACATTGTTGTCAAGAATCAGCTATGAACCATCACAGCGGAAAACCATGCTGGAATAATGATAAACAACTGTCGTTGATCGATGCGAAGTGGCATGTGGTGCAAGCCTGACACGCGACATGAGGCACAATAGCTTGCACCACATGCCACGATAACCGGCATGTACCATCGGATGAGCGATTATCATCGATGGCATATAATTCTGCCGATGTTCATTGGGGCAGAAAAAGCAGAAAACTACGATTGATGGTGTTACTAGCGCAATATACGGGCAGAAGCGGCGCTAATGATAATGGCGGGGCATGCGACTGCGTCGCTAATGATCGACAATTGGCGCTGTAGACTGGCATTCTGGGGCGGGTCTGACGCAGTTCTATGCGAGTTCTGCATCTTCCAAGGGAGTCAGAAGATGGATTCAGGCGACTCTAATGGGACTTCCGAGCAATTCGACGTGATGGCCGTTTTGAGTTTGTGTTGTTCCGGGTGAGTCGCACAATGTTTCTAAATGGGTTAGGGTAGCTTTCGAACGAGTCTGTTGAGTGTTCTGAGCAAGTCTATCGTGTGTTGTCGGGTGAGTCATCGATGTTGGCGTACTGACAAGGAGCTTAGCGCACAGTGTAGTGCATGTATCGTGTGTATAGGCTGGTGTTAGCATGCTGAGCGTGCATGTGGCTGGGCGATTAGTGCATGAATAATAAGCAGGCTACCTGCTATGGGAGTATGTTGCTGGGCACTGGATAATTTCCGGGCAGACCATCGAGCATGCAGGCGGGCGCTATGTCTGTTGGGGCACATGGAGGGCAGACATGCGTGTACGGTGCTAGGTGGGCTGGCGTGCTTGCACGCAAACTATAGAGCATATGTCGGGCATGAGTCGTGCATACAGCCAGGTTACTGGGCGTGCGCTATACGCGTAGGCAGGCACGAGTGATGATGTGGAGTGGCACGACCTGTGCAGGAAATGGCAGGTGTCCTGCCAGGCGACTTCCTTACAGAGGTGTTGCGCGTGTGGGGCTGAGCAGCTTACCGGGCATGTCGAAGCGTGCCTAATAATAGGAAAATCTAAAAAAAATTTAAGAAGGCCAGCTTCAGATCCCCATCTATGTTGCCCACATTCGTGCTTGGTGGCGAGCAATCGAATTCGTCGATATATAATTGTATATAATTGATTTAACTATTTAATTATTGTTATATATCTAAGCATGTTCTCTGTTATTTACTGCCTTATTTGCCGTAATAGGAGCATGCTAGGTTGCATATTTTATTCTTGAATATTATATGTATGTAAAAACCCTCAGTGTTAAATAACTAAGTGGGAGAGGGGATTGGTAAATAACTCCCGCGGCCTTCATTATTGGTTTGTAAGTGATGTGAGTAGACTTACATGTTGGTAATAGGCCTTCCTCCACAACGGATGAGTTTATTCACGGATCAGACTTCATTAAATAATTATTATTTGTAATATGATGCACATGAACTTGCATGTTGGCCACCTTCCTCCCTAATAGATGAGTTTATATGCAGTTCACTGGTACAAACTTATAGTTGATGATTATACGAAGTTATCCGAGCGCATGTGTACTTCTCCAACTTTAAGGCACATAATCTTGGGCCGCGGACTTGGGATCAACTAATGGTGTACACTTAGGTGTAATAATTATTATCCTCCCAATGGAGTCACTGCTATTATTTGCACGGCTAAAGAGGAACCGACTATTAATTATTTTGTCATGAAGTTAGGTTGATGAATGAAATTAATGGGTAAAACCTTTTCTTGTAAATGTTCGGGTTTGTATACGTCCACATTAAAGTGGTATGCAGACTCACAGTGCTTGAGAAGTCAGTGAATTTTATTTTTATATTGTATTGAGGGAATCAATATAAATGAAAAAATTCAAAGATTTGATCGGTGTATTTACTAAAAAAACATATTTACTGGTCCAAAACTAGATGATTAGAAAAGAATCTTGGTTTTGATTCTTACTGCTTAGGAAAATATAAATATGTTCTCACTAAGGATGCCTCATGATCCCTATTAAATTCTCCAGTGGACAGGTGAGAGGTTAATAGAAATATTATGGTCACATGCGACTCTTCAGATACTTGGGTAAGTTAGAAAGGCTAGAGATCATGGATAACTTGATGAATAAATTGGAAATACTTGCAGTAGAAATTGAAGGGGGAAAATCAATTTATTCTCCATAATTTTCCTGGATGTTTTGAACAAATTCTACCTGAAATATGAGAGGTTGTATATGGTAGGGAACTTTTGACAAAACATGTGGCGAAAGAAAGCCATTTTCATCAAGGTATGAACAAGGTTAGTATCTCATTCACTAGTTGTTAAATCATGGTTAGTCATGACATCTACTGACACGTTGTGTGAAGATACCAAAATCTCTAAAAGTCTTCAACTAAGTGATGATGAGATTATTATGTACATGGGTAATACTACGAAAGTAGTGGCTATTGCAGTTGGAGTCGTTTATTATCTTTTGAGAGGAATAAATATTTGATTATATGAAATTGTCTTTACGTACATTTTCATATAAAGAATTTCATTTCAGTTTCTATGCACTTACGGATGGATACACCATTTCATTTAAATGACATGGTCATATTGATAAGGGATGGAGCTATAATCTGTTATGGTACGTTAATAACAATTTGTACACTCATAAATCATGTTTATCTCACGGATGCAATAAATAGTAATTAATAACGCGTCTTCTGAATATAATAAAAGAAAGACTCTTATAGAAATGGTTAGATGGGTGATGAGTTATTTGGAATTATTAAATTCATTTTATGGATATGCCCTAGAAATAGTATTTCGTATGAAAGTTTATCTATTTATGGGATATCCTAGATAAATGAAGGGTGATTTATTTAGTCCAAAAGATCAAAGGGTGACTGTTAACATAAACACTAGATTTTAGGAAAAAAGACTATGTAATAAATCATAAACTTATGTGTAAATTATTCTAAAGGAAGTGAGAGGGAAGACACAAAGTATAATACCAATTGTACAAGAGGATATACCATAAAGAAACTGCATCGCGTGATACATCAGATACACAATTGCAAGTAGCGCTTTGTTGTAGTGGGAGGGTTGTTTTACAACCTAAAAGATTTATGTTTTTGGAGAGTCGTGAGACTTGGTCCCAAGTAAACATGAAATCGGCTAATGGGTACGACGAAGCACTACAAGGTAGAAATGTGGTATCTTAACAAGTTGCAATGATTTCTGAAATAGAATCTATGGATTCTAAATTATATCTGGTTGCTTGTAGAACCACGAAATGGTGAGAAAGCCATTGAAAGTGGCTCTACAAAATAAAAGAGGATAGGACGGTAAGGTGATACTTCGAAACAAGGCTTGTTGCGTAAAGGTACACTCATAAAGAAGGGTGTGTTCGAGTATGATGAAACCTTTTTCGCAGGTAGCTAAGTTTAAGTCGATCTGAATTCTTTTATTTTGTTGCTGCTCTAATTAAATTATGAGGTATAGCAAATAGATGTCAAGAAAGCTTTCCTGATTGGATTGGAAGTCTTGAGGAAAAATCTATGTGAAGCAACCAGAGTGATTCATTGAAAAGGGTTAAGAGCATTTTGAGTATAAGCTTTAAACTCAAAGTACATCTGTTTGAATGAGGTAATCCTATCAAATGAATTTATTCAACGGGTGGATGCATCTTGTGTATTGAAAAGAGTGAAAAAAATGTAGTGGTATGTCTTGTACTGTACGTAGATGATATATTGCTCATTGGAGAGAATGAAAGAGTATTGTCGGGTGTATGAGTATGGTTTATAAACCGGTATGAAATGAAGGACTTAAGATTAGAAAAATATATCCTTGCGATCATGGTGATCACAAGATAGGATGTTATACTTATCACAAGTTTTAAGGAATGATACAATCCTTGCTTCTTTTAGCATGTGACTTTATCTAAGGAAATTGTGTCTTATGACTCAAAAGAAGATAAAAAAGATGAAGGCGGTTCCTTACGCTTTGGCGAATAAGGAAGTTTAATCTAAGAAATGCTATGAACGAGAATAGATATCTGTTTTGTCGATAGCATGATCAGTGGGTATCAAGGTAACTCGAAACAAGAATGTTAAACTGTGGTAAGACATATACTTATGTACCAGAAAAGGAATAGAAATTATATATGGCCTTATCGGACATATTCATTGTTTCTTGTGGGTTACATAGATTCAGATTTTTCAAATCAGATAGGGACGGCAGTAATCCACCTCAAAGGTTATGTGTTTAATTTTAGGAAGTTAAGTCATAATATGGAGGAGTATTATATAGATATATATTTCGCACTCCACAATGGAAAAATGATGAATTGTAGCCTTTGAGGCTGCCAAAGTGTCTGTATGACTCTAGAAACTTCATGATAAACTTGGATGTGTTTTCTGAATTTGCCCAAGGTTATCGCAATTTATTATGATAATAATGGTGCAATTGCAAACTTGAAGGAATCACGAGTCCAAATGGCAATTAAACACATTAAGAGTAAGTACCACCTTATACGAGAAATCGAATGATGAGGGAAAGGTTGTTGTTACCAAGATTGCATCAGATGATAACTTAGTAAATCCTTTTACAAGGACCTTAAGGCGAAAGCTTTCAATGGTCATGTAGTGGGTTTGGTAATCAGATGTATAGCAATAGACATGACAGCATAGTCTTTAAGTATAAGTGGGAGATTTTTGGATTGATCAAATAATTGCGTCTTATAATTTATTTATATGTCCGATGCAATAGTGCACTAACTTTATAGTGTAGATAATATGTTGTGCGACAACATACGGAAGATCATATTATCGGTTTCCTTATAAAATATAAACAGTTGCTCACAACCGAGATAGACTGGGACCTCTATCGGGATTGTTGTAGTGTGATTTGGTATTAAGTTGTCTTGACTATAGAATCACAGTAGTGCACTTTGTGTATATTGAACATGACCGCTTGAGATCGTTCGACTTATACTGATTATATAGGAGAACTTGATCATGGTTATTATGGATGTTCGTACTCTTGATCCCTATACAATAACCTCGAACGTAAGGCAGTATGTATTTCTTTGATTCATCAATGGGTGAGATTAACATGTAATTAAATCAACAAACTCGGTGAGTTGGGAAGTAGTGTTGTCTCTATGGTGTGCTGTTGATTGTAGAAGGAATCCGTGTCCGCCAAAGGTTGATGATGTCCCCTTGAGGACCTCATAAAGATTATTATGTAAACCCTGCAAGTGGATTTATTCTGACATAATAATGAGGTTGAGTGGTGCTACTTTTGGATGATATATTAATTAATGGAGTTATCAGTAACTTAATTAGTTAATAGGCAATGTAAATCTTAAACATGGGGAGGCTAACGGGCTCATAACAAGAAGGAGCCCATAACATAATTATGGTATTAGAAATGGTAGTGAGGTAATAATATTTTAGTGGTATATATTATTATTATTGGATTTAAGTATAAGTTTTAGTAGTAATTTTTATGAATTTTTTTCATAATTAAGAATAATAATCACATATAAAAATTTTCCACATTAAATTCAATCGGTTTTAACCTTGTAAATTTCATGGTTTTTTTCAAGTAATTTTTGTTAATTTTTTTCATATTTAAGAATAATAAAATACATATAAAATTTCTCCACATTAAACCCAATCGGTTCTGAACTTGTAAAGTTTATTATTTTTTTAAAGTAATTTTTATTAATTTTTTCATATTTAAGAGTAACAAATACATATACTCCATCCGTCCCGCACCAAGGGTCATTTTGTTTTTTTACACGTGGATTAAGGAGTATTATTATTTAATGTATAGTGGCTAGTTGTATTAGTTGGAGTGTGAGCCCCATATTTTAATTGTATTAGTGGGTGAATGTGGGACCTATGTGCATAAAAAAGGAAAGAGGACCCTTTGGGGGAGACGACCAAAATGAAAAAAGAGACCCTTGGTGCGGGACGGAGGGAGTAAAAATTTTCGACATTAAAACCGATTGGTTCTAACCTTGTAACGTTCATTGTTTTTTAAAAATAATTTTTGTTAATATTTTTTCATATTTGATAATAATAAATACATATAAAATTTTTCCATATTAAACCTGATCAGTTCTAACCTTGTAAAGTTCATTGTTTTTTTGAAGTAATTTTTATTAATTTGTTTTATATTTAAGAATAATAAATTCATTTAAAATTTTTCCACGTTAAACCTGATTGGTTTTAATCTTGTAAAGTTCATTTTTTAAAAATAATTTTTGTTAATTCTATTTCATATTTAAGAATAATAAATACATATAAAAATTTTTCACATTAAACCCGATCCGTTCTAACTTTGTAAAGTTCATTATTTTTTTAAGAGTAATTTTTATTAATTTTTTTATTTTTAAAAATAATAAATAAAGAATGTGTATCGAAATGAGAAAATGAGCAATGAAATAAAGGAAAAGTGCACTAAAATTAGAAAATGTGCATCGAAATGAAGGAATTGTGCATAGAATAATGTAGAAATTTTTTTGTATGGTTTAAAAAGGTTAGAACCTAACGGTTTTAATTTGGAAAATATTTTTTATTTTTTTAATATCTGTATTTATTAAAAAGCATATTTTATTCATTTCAATGCTCATTTTCTTATTTCGATATATAATTTCTTCGTTTCGATGCTCATTTTCTCATTTCAAATGCACGTTTCCTTCATTTTAATGCTCATTTCAATGCACGTCTCCTAATTTTCAGTGCTCATTTCTCATTTTGATATGGTTTACTTCATTTCAACGCTCATTTTCTAATTTCGATTTACATTTCCTTCATTTCGATGCTATTTTTATCATTTCAATGCGCATTTTCTTCATTTCAATGCTCATTTCCTTCATTTTGATACTCATTTCCTACATTCGATGCTCATTTTCTCGTATTGATTAACATTTCATTGGCTTCGATGTTCACTTTCTCATTTCAATGCACATTTTCTTCATTTCGATGCTCATTTCCTTCATTTCGATGCACTATTCCTTCATTTTGGTGCTCATTTTCTAATTTAGGTGCACTTTTCCTTTATTACATTGCTCATTTTCTCATTTCAATACGCATTCTTTATTTATTATTTTTAAAAATGAAAAAAATTTAATAAAATTACTTTAAAAATCAATGAACTTTACAAAGTTATAACTAATCGGGTTTAATATGGAAATTTTTTATATGTATTTATTATTCTTAAACATGAAAAAAATTAATAAAATTATTTTTTAAAAAAATGAACTTTACAAGGTTAGAACCGATCGGATTTAATGTGAAAAGTTTTTATATATATTTATTATTCCTAAATGTGAAATGAAATTAATAAAAATTACTTAAAAAACAATGACTTTTACAAGTTTAGAACCGATCGGGTTTAATGCAAAAAATATTTTGAACGGTTTAAAAAGGTTATAACTTATGGAAATATGCATCATGATGAAGGAAATGAGCTTCATGATGATGGAAATCAGATTCATGATGAAGGAAATATGCATCAAGATGAAGGAAATAAGCATCATGATGATGGAAATAAAAATCATGGCGATGGAAATATGCATCAAGATGAAGGAAATGAGCATCATGATAATGGAAACGATCATTAAGATGAGGAAATAAGCATCATCATGAAGGTAATATGCATCATGATGAAGGAAATGAGCATCATGATGAAGGAAATGACCATAATGATGTAGGAAATGATCATCATGATGAAGGAAATAAGCATATGACGAAGTAAATGAGTATCATGATGATGGAAATGAGCTTCATGATGAAGGGAATGAGCATCATGATGAAGAATATATGCATCATGATAAAAGAAATATACATCGTAGGAAAGAACGTCATGATAAAGAAAATATGTATCATAATGAAGGAAATGTACCAATGAAGGAAATGAGCATCATTATGAAGTAAATATACATCATGATAAAGGAAATGAGCATCATGATGAAGGAAATAAGAATCATGATGATAGAAATGAGCATCACGATGAAGGAAATATGCATCATGATAAAAGAATTGAGTATCATGATGAAGGAAACCATTAATAAGATTTTGGAAATGGGCATCGTGATTTAGGAAATATGCATCATGATGTAGGAAATGAGCATCATGATAAAAGAAATATACATCATGATCAATGAAATGAGCATCGTGATAAAGGAAATGAGCGTCATGATGAAGGATATATGCAACATGATGAAGGAAATAAGCATCATTATGATGGAAATGAGCATCATGTTGAAGGAAATATGCATCATAATGAAGGAAATGTGAATCATGATGAAGGAAATATGCGTCATAATGATAGAAATGAGCATCATGATGAAGGAAATGAGCATCATGATGATGGAAATGAACATCATGAAGAAGAAAATAAGCATCACAAAGAAGAAAATGATCGTCATGATGAAGGAAATGATCATCATGTTATAGAAAATGTACATCATAATGAAGAAAATATGCATCATGATGTAGGAAATGAGAGTCATAATAAAGGAAATATGCATCATGATGTAGGAAATATGCAAACGTTGAGATGATTATGAATGTTGCTAAGTTATATATCATTGCAGAATGTACCCCCTCCTTTTCTTGTTCGCTTCTTGAGGGAGCATCGCTTGGAGTGGACAGATTACGGTGTTGGTGTGTACTCTGTTGCCTCTCTTAAAGCCAGCCCTTATGATGCTCTTCTACCTTCTGTCTCAACACCTGTTAGACTTTTCTTAATTTTAATTTATTGCTTGCAGTTTGGTTTGGCCCCTACTATCTATCCTCAACGATCAGACAACAGGACTGTGATGTGCGTACTATCCCCTTATTTTCATTATCTGTTATACTTAAGTTTTAAATAATCTTTTTTTTGAGATTACTTATTCTTTTGTAGGAACCCTGGCTTTTACTTTAATATTTTTATAGAAGAAAATTAGTTGTTATTAATGTTTTTACTTTTAGTTTTTATAGAAGCTCAATTTTGTTACTTAATTTCAAACTGAACATTTCTGTCACTTTTGTAGGCATGGACCAGGTTTATAGCAATAATTCCATTATATCAACATCTCGTGTGGTTCTTAACATCGATGATTTTGGTGCCAAAGTGGATAAATTACTTATGATACCAAGGTAATTACTTAACATTCTGTGAATTCTATGAGAGGTAGAATTATCCTTAATAATCTACTTTTTTTTCTTTAAATTTGCCTTTTCTAGTTGGCATTTGAATTTTTTTGAAACCCCATAATATTATCCTTTTTTTTAGCTTCTTGTTGGGTATGCTGAATATAATTGTGCAAAGCATTATTTTGGCCTGCATTAAATATAGTCATTTTCAAGTCATGAAATTTTCAAAAGTCTTTACATTTCTAACTAGGTTAGAAATTAGTTATATGCTTTGTTGCAATTTGTACTTTGTGGAATGAATCCTTCATCCATGTCTTTCTCATTTAAAATAATCTTTGTTTCTTAAATCCCATAATGTGGCATAATCTTTGTTTCTTGGTGACTATTTTAATCTTCGTTGTGGTTGGAGTTATTGCATCATTTTAATCTATAATCTGCTGCAACAAAATGCCTTCTACAAACTTGTTACATCTTTGTTGTACTATCCTTTTCAATTCTTAATTTTTTTTATTTTCTTGTGACCTAATGTTGTTTGTTTATAGTGTAATTCACTTGAGGTGGCATTTCCTAGAAGTTGTATCATTTTAATCAATGTTCATTGATATATTCCTATCCATTTTAATTACAAACTTAACAGCCACATTTTTTTACTACTTTTGTAACTTGATTAATAATCTTCTCTACCTTGTTATAGGAAGACGCGTGGTATGGGAGCTGGTCACAAGCTCAAGTCCCAACGTATTAGGCAAAGATGGACAGACAAAGCTTACAAGAAATCTCACCTTGGCAATGAGTAGAAGAAACCTTTTGCTAGGTCATCTCATGCCAAAGGCATTGTGCTTGAGATAATGTAATTCTGCGCCATTTACATTATGTTTACTGGTCCATTGGTCCATGTTTATGGCTTTGGATTGTGAGTTTTGCCTAACTAGCTTTGTACATTTACAAAGGTATCTAGTAGAATTTGATATTTTGTGGCGAATTTGAGTTTTTATTTGAAATTATGGATCTTTTAATTATATTAGGTTGTGTTTTGAAGGGTTATTTAAGTACAATTTTTTTTATTTATCAGGTATTAACATTAATTAAAAAATATATATTACAAATATATAAATACTTTAGCGACGGGAAAATATATCATTATCCGCATCTTACCGATGGATTTTTCCTTCTGTAACATTTTTCATTGGTAATTCCGTCGGTAATCCAATCTTTATGATAATTTTTTTTAATTTACCGATGGATTTTTATGTCGGTAACTCATTCCGTCGGTAAATCCATCGATAACATAAATTTTTTATGGCACCATATTTTGTATTTACCGATGGAAAAATCCGTCGGTAATTAGAGACAAAATTTTTCCATCGATAATTTCATCGCTATTTTTATGGCTTCCGACGAATTTGAGTTGCACAGTTGCTGACGGATATTTATATTTACCGATGAAAATTTCCATCGGTAATTACCGACGAATATAAAAATCCATCGGTAAATAATTACCGACCATTGAAACATCGACCGCTTGATTTTCCGTCAGTAATCTGACAGATTCTTGTAGTGCATGGTGTTGGAAATTAGCATCATGAAGAAGGAAACATGCATCATGATAAAGGAAATTAGCCTCATGATGAAGGAAATATGCATCAGGATGAAAGAAATGAGCCTCATGATGAAGGAAATATGCATCATGATGAAGGAAATAAGCATCACGATGATGGAAATGAGCATCATGATGGATGAAATATGCATCATGAAGAAGGAAATGTTCATTAAGATGACGGAAAAATGAGCATCGTGATGAAGGAAATTTGCATAATAATTTAGGAAATGAGCATTATGATGAAGGAAATATGCATCATGATTAATAAAATGAGCATAATGATGATGGAAATGAACATTAAGATGATGGAAATGAACATCATGATGAAGGAAATAATTATAAAGATAATGGAAATAAACATCATTATAAAGGAAATATGAATCATGATGAAGGAAATGATCAACATGACAAAGTAAATATGCATCACGATGAAGGAAATCAGCATCGTGTTGTAGGAAATGAGCATCATGACATAGGAAATGAGCATCATGATGTAGGAAATACATATCATGATGATGGAAATGAGCCACATGATGAAGTCATTTAGCATCGAGATGAAGGAAATATGCATCATGATGTACGAAGATCATCATGATGAACGAATATGCATCATAATGAAGAAAATGAGTATCATGATGAAGGAAACGAGCATCATGATGATGGAAATAAGTATCGTGATGAAAGAAATGTGCATCATGATAAAGGAAATGAGTATGACGATGAAGAAAAAGGTTATCAAGATGATGAACGTGAGCATCATGATGAAGAAAATATGCATTATTGTATAGGAAATGAACATCATGATGAAAGAAATATGCATTTTGATAAAGAAAATATGCATTATGATGTAGGAAAGAGCATCATGATTAAGGAAATTTGCATCATAATGTAGTTAATGAGCATCATGATGAAGGAAATATGCATCCTAATGATGGAAATAAGCATAATGATGAAGGAAATATGCATCATGATGAAGGAAATGAACATCATGATGAAGGAAATTATTATCAAGATGATGGAAATGAGCATTACGATTAAGGAAATATACATCATGATGGAGGAAATGATCATCATGGTGAAAGAAATGAACATTATGATGATGGAAATAAGAATCATGATGAAGGAAATATTCATCATGATGAAGAAAATGAGCATCAAGATGAAGGAACGATTATTAAGATGGTGGAAATGATCTTCATGATGAAGATAATGACCATAATGATATAGGAAATGATTATCATGATTAAGGAAATATGCATCATGATGAAAGAAATGAGCATCATGATGATGGAAATTATAATCATGCTGAAGGAAATATGCATCAAGATGAAGGAAAATAGCATCATGATAGGAAATGATCATTAAGATGATTGAAATGAGCATCATTATGAGGGTAATATGCATCATGATGAAGGAAATGTGTTTAATGATGTAAGAAATGATCATCATGATGAAGGAAATAGGCATCAGGATGAAGGAAATATGCATCATGACGAAGGAAATGAGCATCATGATGAAGGAATGCGTATCATGATGAAGAAAATATGCATCATGATGAAGAAAATGAGCATCATGATGAACGAAATATGAATCATGATGTAGGAAACAACGCCATGATGAAGGAAATATGCATCATGTTGAAATAATTGAGCATTATAATTAGGGAAATAAGCATCATTATGAAGTAAATATACATCATGATGAAGGAAAAGAGCACCGTGATGAAGGAAATACGCATCATAATGAAGGAAATAAGAATCAAGATTAATGAAATTAGCATCATTATTAATTAAATTAGCATTATGGTATAGGAAATAAGCATCACAAAGAAGAAAATATGTCTCATGATGAAGGAAATGAGCATCATGATGTAGGAAATAGGCATCATGATGGAAACATGTATCATGATGATGAAAATTTGAATCATGATGATGGAAATGAGAATCATGATGAAGGAAACAAGCATCATGATCAATGAAATGAGCCTCATGATGTAGGAAATGAGCATCATGATGAAGGTAATATGCATCATGATGAAAAAAATGAGCATGAAGATGTAGAAAATATGCATCATGATGAAGGAAATTAGCATCGTGATGTAGGAAATGAGCATAATGACGAAGGAAATAAGAATTATGATGATGGAAATGAGCATCATGATTAAGAAAATATGCATCATGATATAGGAATTGAGTATCATGATGATGGAAATGATTAATAAGATGATGGAAAGAGCATTATGAGGAAAGAAATATACATCATGATCAATGAAAGGAGCATCTTGATGAAGAAAATGAGCAAACTAATTAATATAATAAATCAAATAAACCATAATTGTACAATGGAGAACAAATAGACACAATACAAATAGGAGCAGGCGAGGGATCCTGCTACCCAACCAACATGGGAACAGGCAAGAATCCTATTACCCGACTAAACAGACCTAACCTAACATGAGGTCCAAACCTATACAGCCTAATACGTGGCTGAAAATAAATCATATGGATAAACTGACCATCCCAGACGGTCTCGGTAAAAACCTCTATATGGAAAAACCCAGTGGAAAAAACCCATATAGAGGAAAAGAGCACCTTCCAAAGAATTTCATAAAACTCACTATCTAACCTATATCTAAAGAGTGCCTTGGCGCTCAAATCAATCCACTGCAGCATCCAAACACTCCAATTATTCCAATCACTATGAATCAATACAAAAAGCATTAAAGACTCAAAATGGAAATGATGTACACAAATACCAAAAGAAAATATATCACCTAGCACACCCCGCGGCATTGCCACTGGAGAGACAGAATCTCCTTCGCATACAACCGCACAGGTGAGAAACCGGAGTGACCCAGCAAGCAACAATTCCAAAAATTTATTTAATCCTGTAGTGTTCAAAGTTCATATCCGCAAATATAAGACGGAGAATATCAGGAGGTGCATAAACATGTCAAACAAAGTCCTCTCCAATATTAGCTAGACGATCAGCCACAATATTTCCCTCACGATAGATGTGAGAGACTCGAAAATTTATCATCTGATTAATCTCCATGCTTCTTCGCCATCGAGAAAGAAGTCTCCAAGGTAGCTTCGGAAATGGAGAAGAATGGACATAAACCACATAAGTCGAGTCAGACTCCAACCAAAGAGAGTTCCATCCTCTATCATATGCCAACTCAATAGCCGTTAAAGCAGTAATAAGTTCTGCTTCAAAAGTAAAGCCATGGCCAAATTCGTTAGAAAAGCCACCCATATGAACCCTCTGTAATTACGAAAAACCCAGCACTAGCAATAGTACCTCAAGCAGCATTAGCATATCCATCCGTATTCACTTTCACCTAACCAGGTTGGGGCGGAACCCACCTCAAAGGAGTAATAGAAGGCACTTTACGTGGCCTCACCCTTACTCCAAAATAATGAATAGTAAGATCCTCAGTAGAATTCCCTATCACACCAATATCAAGTTGGTTAATCTCACGAATCAGAGCAAATAATGATGCAGAAATAGGGTCTGCTCTAACCACCTTGTCCACTATCCCTCCATCCTCTACATAACCATCAGCCATAAAGGAATTACATTGGTTCCAGATAATCCAAATATAAGATACTATAGCTAAACACCAAACAGACATAACTTGATCACTACCCTGCATAGATATGGCCTGCAAGATAAATTGCAGAAATGTTTGTTCCAGAATGATACGATTACCAAATTGAAAACCATCCAAGATACGACGAAGAACATCCAATCCTCTTAAGTTGATCATGAGGCCATCTATAGATCATTATTGTATGAACAGCGGAGGAGACAATCACCGAATTGACAAGGAAAACACGGTCAGACATTGAAAGACTGGAACCCTTCTATCTGTTAAACTTATTAAAAATAACATCAGCAGCACCCTGAAAGTAAATAGCCTTTGGAGCTTCCAAAAAATTGGCACCCCCAAGTAACGAAAAGGATAAGTACCATCCCGAAAATCAAGCACATGTCTAACATGTCTCTTAACAAAGTGCTTAGAATGCCTTCCATAGAAAGCAGAAGACTTAGTTGGATTGCAAACATGTCCAGAAAGCTCACCATATCCATCTAAAACTCTTTTAATGACAGAAATAGACCCATAGTTTCCTTTACATAAAATAAGAATATCATCGACATAAAATAAGTAAGGGGGGATGTAAAATTCCCGACCACCTGATTTTCCACCAATGGTCCTATGAGTCCGTCTAGTGTCCACCAATCTCAAAATCCAAAGGCCCAAGACTTCTTCCACCAAACAGAAAAGAAGAGGAGAAAGGGGGTCACCCTGCACGACCACAACCAAAATAACCAGCAGGCATTCCATTAACTAGGATAGAGATCCTAGTAGATGAGAAAATACTTCTGAGAAGAAGAACAAACCTTTCAAAGAAGCCCATACGAGTAATAGCCTCCACTAAAAAATCCCACCTGGTAGTGTCAAAGCCTTTTTAATGTCAATTTTAATAGCCACACTGCCATGAGAAGAAACATCAAGCGCATTAAATCCCTCAGAGGCAAGAGCAATACAATGATGTATACGTCTGCTAGGAATGAAACCAAACTGGAACCTGCCCAAATGCAAATGCAGAATAGGGCCCAATCTAGAAGCAATGATTTTAGTGAGAATTTTAAAGAAGAAATTGCACATATTAATTGGGCGGAAGTCCACCACTCTATTACCACCATCTACCTTCGGGATTAATGTAAGAAAATTAGCATTAAAACCATTCGGAATAGATCCCTCCTCAAAAAAATATTTCACAGGTCGGCACATATCTATGTCAATAACATGCCAAAGTTTCTGAAAGAACGCTCCACAAAACCCATCAGGTCCTGGAGAACAGTCAGGCGAGAGATCAAAAACAGCGACCCTAACCTCTTCGTCAGTAGGAACTCTGATGTAATAGGTCATGATGAAGGAAATGAATATCATGATGAAGGAAATAAGCATCATTATGATGGAAATGAGCATCATGTTGAAGGAAATATGCATCATAATGAAGGAAATGAGCATAATGATGCAGGAAATAAGCATCATTATGAAGAAAACATGAATCATGATGATAGATTTATGTATCATGATGATAGAAATGAGTATAATGATGAAGGAAATAGGCATCATAATGAAGTAAATCAATCATAATTATAATGAAAATGAGCATCATGTTGAAGGAAATATGCATCATAATGAAGGAAATGAGCATAATGATGTAGGAAATAGGCATTATGATGAAGGAAACATGCATATGATGAAGGATATGAGCATCATGATGGTAGTTTATGTATCATGATGATGGAAATGTGCATCATGATGAAGGAAAAGAGAATAATGATGAAGAAAGTATGAATCATGATGAATGAGTACCATGACGAAGGAAATGATTACCATGACGAAGGAAATGAGCATCATGATGAAGGAAATATTCATCATGTTGTAGGAAAGAGCAACATGTCGAAAGAAATATGCATCATGATGAAGGAAATATGCATCATATTGAAGGAAATATGTATCATGATGAAATAAATGAGCATCATGATGAAGGAAATTAACATCATAACGATGAAAATATACATCATGAAGAAGGAAATAAGCATCATGAAGAAAGAAATGATCGTCATGATGAAAGAAATAATCATCATGTAGATGGAAATGAAAATCATGTTGATGGAAATGAACATCATGGTGAAGGAAATATGAATCATGATGTAGGAAATGAGCATCAAGATGAAGGAAATATGCATCATGATGAATGAAATGAGCATATGATGTAGGAAATTAACATCATGATGAAGGAAACATGCATCATGATGAAGGAAATGAGCCTCACAATAAAGGAAATATGCATCATGATTTACGAAATGAGCATCATGATGAAGGAAATATGCATCATGATTAATGAAATGAGCATCATGATGATGGAAAAGATTATTAAGATGATGTAAATGAACATCACTATGATGGAAATACACATCATGATGAAGGAAATGAGGATCATGATGAAGAAAATAACCATAATGATGTAGGAAATGATCAACTTGATGAAGTAAATATGCATCATGGTGAAGGAAATTAGCATCATGATGTAGAAAATGAGTATCATGATGTAAGAAATACGCATCATGATGATGGAAATGAGTATCACGTTGAAGAATTACATCATGATGAAGTCATTCAGCATCGAGATGAAGGAAATACACATCATGATGAAGGAAATATTCATCATTAAGAAGGAAATTACCTCATGATGAAGGAAATATGAATCATGATTAAAGGAAATAAGCATCACGACGATGGATATGAGCATCATGATGAAGGAAATATGCATCATGATTAAGGAAATGAGCATCATAATGAAGTTATTGTACATTAAGATGACGGAAATGAGCATCATGATGAAGGAAATATGCATCATGATTTAGGAAATGAGCATCATGATGAATGAAATGACCATAATAATGTAGGAAATGATCAATATGATGCAGTAAATATGCATCATGATGAAGGAAATTTGCATCATGATGTAGGAAATGAGCATTATGACGTAGGAAATGAGCATAATATTGTAGGAAATTCGCATCATGATGATGGAAATGAGCATCATTATAAAGAATTACATCATGATGAAGTCATTTAGCATCGAGACGAAGGAAATAAGCATCACGATGTGGGAAGAGCATCATGATGAAGGAAATGAACATCATTTGAAGGAAATATGCATCATGATGATGGAAATGAGCATCGTGACAAAGGAGAGCATCATGATGATGGAAATATGCATTATAATGAAGGAAATATGCATCATGTAAAGAAAATTAGTATCACGATGAAGAAAATAATTATAGAGATGATGAACATGAGCATCATGATAACGAAAATATGCATTATGATATAGGAAATGAGCATCATGATGAATTAAATATACATCATGATGAAGGAAATATGCATTATTATATAGGAAAGAGCGTCATTATTAAAGAAATATGCGTCATAATAAAGGAAATGGGCATCTTGATATAGGAAATATGCATCATGATGAATGAAATGAGCATCGTAATGTAGGAAATTAGCATCTTGATGAAGGATATGAGCCTCATTATGAAAGAAATATGCATCATGATGAAGGAAATGAGCATCACAATGAAAGATATGACCATCTTGATTAATGAAATGAGCATCACAATGATGGAAATTAGAATCATGATGAAGGAAATATGCATCATGATGAAGAAAATGTGCAACATAATAAAGGAAATGTTCATTAAGATGATGGAATTGAGAATTGAGATGAAGGAAATATGCATCATGATTTAGGAAATGAGCATCATGATGAAGGAAATATACATCATGATTAATGATATGAGCATCATGATGAAGGAAATGATTATTAAGATGATGGAAATGAACATCATTATGAAGGAAATATGCATCATGATGAAGGAAACGAACATCATGATGAAGAAAATGACCATGTTGATATAGGAAACGATCAACATGACGAAGTAAATATGCATCATGATGTAGGAAACGAGTTTCATGATGAAGAAAATATGCATCATTATTAACGAAATATGCATCATGATGAAGGAAATATGCATCATGATTAAGAAAATATGCATCATGATGATAGATTTATATATCATGATGATGGAAATGAGCAACATAATGAAGGAAATGAGCATCAAGATGAACGAAATGAGTCTCATGATGTAGAAAATGGACATCATGATGAAGAAATATGCATCATGATGAAAGAATTGACCATAAAGGTGTAGGAAATATGCATCATGATGAAGAAAATTAGCATCATGATGAAGGAAATACTCATCATGATGAAGGAAATAAGTATCATGATGATGGTAATAAGCATCATGATAAAGGAAATATGCATCATGATAAAGGAATTGAGTATCATGATTAAGGAAACGGTTAATAAGACGATGGAAATGAGAATCGTGATTAAGGAAATATGTGTCATGATGTAGGAAATGATCATCATGATGAAGGAAATATATATCATGATCAATTAAATGAGCATCATGATGAATTAAATGAACATCATGATGTAGGAAATGAGCATCATGATGAAGGAAATAAGCATCATAATGATGGAAATGACTATCATGTTAAATGAAATATGCTATATAATGAAGGAAATGAGCATAATAATGTAGGAAATAGGCATCATGATGATGGAAACATATGTCATGATGATGGAAATGAGCATCACGATGAAGGAAAAGAGAAATGTGATGAAGAAAGTATGAATCATGGTGAAAGAATTGAGTACCATGATGAAGGAAATGAGTGCCATGACGAAAGAAATGAGCATCATGATAAAGGAAATACGCATTATGACATAGGAAAGAGCATCATTTTGAAAGAAATATGCATCAGGATGAAGGAAATGAGCATCACGATGAAGGAAATATGCATCATGATGCAAGAAATGAGCATCATGATGAAGGAAATGAGCATCACAAATATCGAAATTAACATCATGAAAAAGGAAATAAGCATCATGAAGAAGGAAATGATCGTCATGATGACGAAAATGATCGTCATGTTGGTGGAAATGAACATGATGAATGAAATATTTATCATGATGAAGGAAATGACATCACGAATGGAAATAAGCATCATTAAGAAGGAAATGAGCATCATAACGAAGGAAATATTTTTTAAGATGACGAAAATGAGCATCATGATGAAGGAAATATGTATCATGATTTAGGAAATTAGCATCATGATGAATGAAATATGCATCATGATTAATGAAATGAGCATCATGATGAAGGAAACGATCAATAAGATGATGGAAATGAGAATAATGATGAAGAAAATGATTATTAAGATGATGGAAATGAACATCATTATGAAGGAAATATGCATCATGATGAAAGAAATGAGCATCACAATGATGGAAATGCCTATCATGATGAAGGAAATATGCATCATGATGAAGGAAATGAGCAACATAATAAAGGAAATATTCATTAAGATGATGGAAATGACATCGTAACGAAGGAAATATGCATCATGATTTAGGAAATGAGCATCATGATGAAGGAAATGTGCATCATGATGAAGGAAATTATTATTAAGATGATGGAAATGAATATCATTATAAAGGAAATATGCATCATGATGAAGGAAATGATCATCATGATGAAGGTGTTGGGCAATTGGATCTTGTGGTTCAAACGTGATCGTTAGGAAACAGGCAAACAATTAACAGCAGCGGAAGCAATTGAACCATTTACCGTACTTCTGAGTTGGTGTAGAGGATGAACTGCAGAGAACTACCTCTGATCTTCTACTGTATGTCCCAAGTGTGATCCTGCTGTTGTGTGGGCAACAGTCTGCAGGATCTCTCAATCTGCTTCTCTTCCCTTCTCTCACCAAAAGAGGCGCAGGAATAATCTGAGGGTTCCAGGAAGCTGAGTTCACTTATATATTGGGCTACAGCAGGGACCAGGAGGAGAAATTGGGCTGGGCCTCAATTGAATTTAATTAACCAAGCTTAGCCCAAAGCTTTTAATTAAATCCAATAATAATAATATAGTCCACTAAAATATTATTACTGCACTACCCGTCCAATCCCAAAATTATGTTCTGGGCTCCTTCTTATTATAAGCCCGACAGTCTCCCCATGTTTAAGATATACAATGTCCATTAATTAATTAAGTTACTGACAACTCAAATTAATTAATATCTCATCCGAGAGTAGTACCACTCAACCTTTTTATCATGCCGGAAATTAATCCACTTGCAAGATTTACATGATAAACCTTATGAGCTCCTCAAGGGGACATCATCAACCTATGACGGACATGGATTCCTTCTACAATCAACAGCACACCATAGATACAGCACTACTTCCCAACTCACCGAGTTTGTTGATTTAATACTTATAAATCTCACCCATTGATGAATCAAAGAAATACATACTGCCCTACGTGTCGAGGTTATTGTATAGGGATTAAGAGCACGAACTTCCATAATAACAGAGATCAAGTTCTACTATATAGTCAGTATAAGAAGAACGATCTCAGGCGGTCCTGCTCAATACACCCAAGTGCACTAATGTGATTCTATAGCCAAGACAAGCTAATACCAAACCACACTACAACCATACCGATAGAGAGTCCCCGTCTATCTCAGTTGTGAGCATCTGTTTATACTTTATAAGGAAACCGATAATATGATCTTCTGCGTGTTGTCGCACAACATATTATCTACAGTATAAAGTAAATGGACTATTGCATCATGCATACAAAATAAATTATAAGATGCAATCATTTGATCATATGATTCTCATTTCAAATATTGTTATAACATTGTTCATACTAAGGCTAGGCTTTTAGTATACAATCCAACAATCTCCCACTTATACTAAAAGACTATGTTGTCATGTCTTCTGCCATACATCTGATTCCTACTCCCATTACTCGACCATTAAAAGCTCTCGCCTTAAGGTCCTCGTAAATGGATTTACTAGGTCATCATCCGATGCAATCTAGGCGACAACAATCTTCCCCTCATCATACGATTTCTCGTAACAGGTGGTACTCGCGCTCCATGTGTTTAATTGCCTTATGGACTTGTGATTTCTTCAAGTTTGCAACTGCACCAATATCATCAATGTAAATTGTGATTACCTTGGGCAAACTTAGAAACACTTCAAAGTCCATCTTGAAGTTTCTAGAGTCATATAGATACTTTGGCTGCCTCATAGGCTCCAATTTATCATCATTCCATGATGGAGTCCGGAGTCTGAAATATATTTCTATATAACACTCCTCCACATTATGACTCTACTTCCTAAAATTAAACACATAACCTTTGAGAAGAATTTACTACCGTCCAATCTGACTAAAAAATCTGAATCTACGTAATCCACAAGAAGCAGTGAATCTGTTTAGTAAAACCACATATAATTTCCAGTCCTTCTCAGGCACTTTATACATGTCTTACTACAGTTCATCATTCTTGTTCCGGGTTACATTGATACCTTCTGTTCATGCGTTCAGCAACACAGATATCCAACTTCGTTCATAGCATTCTTTAGATTAAGCTTTCTTATTCGCCGAAGCATAAGGAACCGCTTTCATCTACTTTATCTTCTTCTTGTGTCTCAAAGACACATTCACTTAGATAAATTTACATGCTAAACGAGTATGGACTGTATCATTTTATGAAACTTGAGATAAACATAACATCCTTTCTTGTGATCCGTATAACCGTGATCAAAAGGATATATTTTGCCTTTCTTAAGTCCTTCATCTTTACCGCTTTATTAACCGCACCCATACGCCCGATAATACTCTTTCATTGTCTCCAATGAGCAAGATACTATCTACGTATAGTACAAGAAACACCACCACGTTTCCGTCACTCTTTACAACACACAAGACTCATCCGCTCATTGATTTAAATCCATGCCACTGGATTATCTAATCAAAACAGATGCTTCACGATCTTAAAACTTGCTTTAGTCCATCGCTGGACACTTTTAAGCTTACTATCAAAATGCTATTAGTACTTTGCAATGAATTACTCTGGTTGCTTCACATAGATGTTTTCCTCAAGACTTCCAATCAGGAAAGTTGTCTTGACATCTATTTACTGTCCCTCATAATTTAATATGAGCAGCAATAAATAAAAGAATCCAGATCAATTTAAGCATAGCTATCAGCGAATATGTTCCCTCATAATCGAACCATTTCTTTCTGAGTACATCTTTTCGCAACAAGCTTTGCTTCCAAGATTTTCACCTTTCCGTATGATCCTCTTTTATTTCCTATGATCACTTGCAATGGTTTTTACACCATTTAGTGGTCATACAAGTTCCCAGACTTAATATAGAATCCGTAGATTCTATTTCATCATTCATTGCATCTTGCTAAGATTCCGCATTTTCATCTTGTAGTGCTATGTCGTATCCTTGGGATAATACCATGTTTACTAGGGATCAAGTCTCACGAGTCTCCCAAAACATATATTTATGGGTTGTCATACAACCCTCCCACTACGACAAGGCACTACATGTAATTGTGTATCAGGCGTGACACGTGTTGCAGTTTACCTTGTGGTATATCCTCTTGTACACTTGGTACTTATACTTAGTGTTTTCCTCTCACTTCCTTTAGAACAACTTATACATGGGTTTGTGATTTATTACATAGTCCTTTTCCAAAAATCTGGTGTTTGTGTTAACAGTCACCCTTCGATCTTTTGGACTAAATAAATCACTCTTCATTTTTATAGGATATCCCATATACAGACAAACGTTTCACGAATTACTGTATCTAGGGCATGTCCATAAAATGAATTTAATTATTCCAAATAATTCATCATCTATCTAATCATAATCATAAGAGCCTTATACCTTCTACCCACCACACCATTCAGCTGGGGCATGCCCGGTGTAGTTAACTTGAGATTTAATCTCAACTTCTGATTATTAGTTCCTAACTATCCTAAGAGGTCTTCATCATCACGATTGAATCGTAATGATGTGATATATTTTCCATGATGCTCACTGTACCAGCCTTACAATTCTTGAATTAATCCAAGAACTTAGACATGTAGTGCATCAAATAAATATATCGGTTCCCAGAATAATCTTTGAATATTCATAACCACATCTCGCCTGGATATTGTTAGGTTCGCTTGAATCAGAATGAACTAATTCCAACATATATATCTTTGGCTCCACACCCCACAGCCTTGAAAAGGCAGTTAATCAATTTTACTTCCAAGCACGACTCGCAAGTCCGATAGTTTCCACTTCAGATAAACCTTACGGTCTATCGGCTATCAACTTTTGAATCCTACTCAAGTAAAATGAATTAGTCATAGACGCCAAATGTATGTTTAGTTCATTTCCGAAGGTTCCTTTCTCTTACTAATATTAGAAGATGCATTATTTAATTACTATTTATTGCATCTGTGGGATGTGAATGATTCAAGAGTATCCAAATTATCCACCAATGTACTTTAACGGATTATAGCCTCATTCCTCATTTCTATGACCATGTCATTTAAATGAAATGAAGTATCCATCCGTTAATGCATAGAAACCGAAATTAAATTCTTTCTATGAAACGTACGTAAAGACAATTTCTCATAATCAATCGTTTATTCTTATCATAAGATAGATAAATAACTCCCACTGCAACAGCCACTACCTTCGTAGTTTTACCCATGTCATAACTATCTTATCCTCACTTAGTAATAAACATTTAGTGATTCCAGTATCTACATACTTCGTGTTAATAGATGCCATCACTAATCATGTTTAAACAACTAGTGAATAAGATATTAAACTTGTTCACTTTATGATGAAAATGGCTTTCCTTTACCACATGTTTTGTCAGAAGTCTCCCACCATATACATCCTCTAGTATTTCAGGTAGAACTTTCTCAAAACATCAAGGCTAAACATGGAGAATAAAATTAATCTAGGTTTCCCTTTCAATTTATACTCCAAGCTTTTCCAATTCATTCATCAAATTCTATCATGATCTTGCGCCTTTTAAATTACTCAAGTATCTGAAGAGTTACATGAGTTCATCATATTTCTATGATCCTCTCATCTCTTCACTAAAGACTTTAATAGGCATCATGAGCCGTCCTTTGAGAGAACACATGTATTTTCTTAAGCAGTAAATTTCAAAATTAAGATTCTTTTCTAATCAGTTAATTAGGACAAGTAAATATAATTTCTTTTAGTTAACAATTAGTGAGACTAAAACTATTCGAAATACAGAGAATCACGATTAAATTTACTGATCAAAACTTCGAATTTTATCCTTTTATATTGTTTCCCTCAAAACAATATAAAATAAAATTCATCGACATCTCAAGCACCGTGAGTCTGCAAGCCACGTTAGTGTGGACGTTTACAAACCCGAACATTTACAAGAGAAGGTTTTACCCATTAATTTCATTTGTCAACCTAACTTTATGACAAAATAATTAATAGTCGGTTACTCTTTAGCCATGCAAATAATAGCAGTGACTCCGTTGGGGAGGATACTAATTATTTACACTTAAGTGTACACCATTATTTGATCCCAAGTCCACTGCGCGAGCTTATGCGCCTTACAGTTGGAGAAGTACACATGCGCTCGGGTAGCTTCCTACAATCATCAATTATAAGTTTGTACCAGTGTACCGCACACAAACTCATCCGTTAGGGAGGAAGGTCTATGCCAACACGCAAGTTTATGTGCCACATTACAAACAATAATTATTTATGAAGTCTGTACCAGTGATCCGTGAATAAACTCATCTGTTAGGGAGGAAGGTCTATGCCAACACGCAAGTTTACTCACATCACTTACAAACCAATAATGGAGGCCGCGGGAATTTATTACCAATCCCCTCTCCCACTTAGTTATTTAACACCGAGGGTTTTAAACATGCATATAATATTTCATAAATAAAATATACATCTTAGCATGCTTCTATTAACAGCAATTTAAATAAATAAATCACATAGAACATGCCTTTCACATATACAACAATAATTGATAATTAAATCAATTAATCAGTTATATAACATTAATTAATTGTATAATGTGTTGGATCATATAAATGGGCTTAAGACCTACAAATAAGCACAAAATGAGCAGCAGACTAAATTAATTAATCAAGCTCATTATCTATGGCCCATAATCTTAGCCCAAAACCAAATTAAATCCACCAAGCCCACTAGCACAAAATTAGTCCATTAATAAAATTAACTAATCATGCTTGGCCTATTACCCACAATTAATTAAAATTAATTAGTCCAGCAGTAGCCCAGCAGCCCATAACCATTTAATTAAAAAATTGGCCCATTTTCACAGCCCAAAACCATTTAATTAAAAAATAAGGCCCAACTGGCAGGCACAACCCATGAAGACAAGGCCCAAAACAACAAAAAAAATTATTTGGGGCCCAGCAGCCCAAAAGCTACGCTGCCCTAATGCAGCCGCCGCCATCCCTGAACCCGACAGCAAACTCCGGCCATTACAGCGGCGCCGACCAACCGCTGTTTCGCTTCCTGCTGCTCTCCGGCTGGCTCCGGCGACCGCGCCCTGCTAACGCCCGCCGCCAGCCACCTACCTCCGCTCGTCGCTCGACGCCACTTCGATGCAACTCGATCAGCGCCGCTGCATCACTGCCTGCAGCCATCTCTCAACCTGCAGTAGCTTACCGCCGGCGTTTCTAGGCGCCGCTACAGCTAACGACTGCCATCTGCCAGCACGACGCCGATCGGAGTTCATCCGCACCAGCCGCGCAGCTGTGCGCTTCCCACACGCGCCATCAGCAGCCCACTAGAATCCTTGACCGATCAGACGCTGCTGCTTCACCCGGAGATTGGAGTGGGTTACCTCGATCAAACGACTCCTCTGTGAGTCGCACCAAATCGTGCAGTCGATCAGCAAGGAATCCACCCAGATCGCTCAGATAAGATGCATCGATCTGAACATCCACAATCTCAATCCATCGCCGGATTTTCACCACTCCGTTCGACACCGCAAATTGATCCACCACCGATCACACCGCTCAAGGCCGCCACCCCGATGATAGCTGCCGACACATGCCTCATCAGCTGCGACCTGCCGCCGTTTATACCCCCAGATGGTCCAGTTCCTGGGTTCGGTGGTTAACACCCCAGCCGCCGCCCCGATGCCACCTTCAGCCGCTGTCTCATCGGATGCTTACCCACCGTGCAGGGTGAGAGTATGTGATATAGAGTATACCGTTGACGACAGAGATTGATATGATGTGTGTATGAATGTCCAGTATAATCGTGAACAGTGTATACAATAAAAAAACACATCAAATCAAATAAACAAGTCAATTTCTGACTTTAGTTAGAACACACGAAAAAGTGCAATGAACATGTGATTAAAATCAGATTAAAACAATTAATCAAATAATCACAAACAACCCCAATCTAACGTCTCACGTTTCACCACGAAACCAACGCTCTGATACCAATTGTTGGGCAATTGGATCTTGTGGTTCAAACGTGATCGTTAGGAAACAGGCAAACAATTAACAGCAGCGGAAGCAATTGAACCGTTTACCGTACTTCTGGGTTGGTGTAGAGGATGAACTGCAGAGAACTACCTCTGATCTTCTACTGTATGTCCCAAGTGTGATCCTGCTGTTGTGTGGGCAACAGTCTGCAAGATCTCTCAATCTGCTTCTCTTCCCTTCTCTCACCAAAAGAGGCGCAGGAATAATCTGAGGGTTCCAGGAAGCTGAGTTCACTTATATATTGGGCTACAGCAGGGACCAGGAGGAGAAATTGGGATGGGCCTCAATTGAATTTAATTAACCAAGCTTAGCCCAAAGCTTTTAATTAAATCCAATAATAATAATATAGTCCACTAAAATATTATTACTGCACTACCCGTCCAATCCCAAAATTATGTTCTGGGCTCCTTCTTATTATAAGCCCGACAGTCTCCCCATGTTTAAGATATACAATGTCCATTAATTAATTAAGTTACTGACAACTCAAATTAATTAATATCTCATCCGAGAGTAGTACCACTCAACCTTTTTATCATGCCGGAAATTAATCCACTTGCAAGATTTACATGATAAACCTTATGAGCTCCTCAAGGGGACATCATCAACCTATGACGGACATGGATTCCTTCTACAATCAACAGCACACCATAGATACAGCACTACTTCCCAACTCACCGAGTTTGTTGATTTAATACTTATAAATCTCACCCATTGATGAATCAAAGAAATACATACTGCCCTACGTGTCGAGGTTATTGTATAGGGATTAAGAGCACGAACTTCCATAATAACAGAGATCAAGTTCTACTATATAGTCAGTATAAGAAGAACGATCTCAGGCGGTCCTGCTCAATACACCCAAGTGCACTAATGTGATTCTATAGCCAAGACAAGCTAATACCAAACCACACTACAACCATACCGATAGAGAGTCCCCGTCTATCTCAGTTGTGAGCATCTGTTTATACTTTATAAGGAAACCGATAATATGATCTTCTGCGTATTGTCGCACAACATATTATCTACAGTATAAAGTAAATGGACTATTGCATCATGCATACAAAATAAATTATAAGATGCAATCATTTGATCATATGATTCTCATTTCAAATATTGTTATAACATTGTTCATACTAAGGCTAGGCTTTTAGTATACAATCCAACAGAAGGAAATGACCAAAATGATGTAGGAAATGATCAATAAGATGAAGTTAAATAAACTATATAGAAAATGAAACAAAAAAAAGTATACATGACAGATTAAAAGATGATGACAGACTCCCATAAAATGGGTTGACAGACAGACGTAGCCGTGTGTAATGTACAGCTTCGACCCCAGAGCTATAGGCAGCCGAATACACGGTTTAAAATGAAACCTTAATTAAAAGGCAGACTGATCAAATGAACGTAGGGACCCCCAAAAGGCCTCATTAAAAACCTCTATATGAGAAAACCAGTGGGAAAAACCCATATAGAGAAAAAGAGTACATTTCAAAAAAGGGTTCCATAAAACCTGCCATCTATCCTATAGGACCTAAGATGACCACGATCACGGCTGGGCAGGCGCATCCATCTTTCATAACAAATGATAAAAGAATCCTGAAAATTGCCATAGCAACAGCATTATATACACGAATGTAACAAATTTAAATATATTGGCCATAAATATTTCTGAATACATATATTTTAAACAATAATAAATATCATAGATTTTAATATATTGAACTTAAATATGTTGAACACAAATATTTTTGAATACATAAAATTTGAATAAAAATAAACATGAAATTTTTTTAACTGTGAATAAGGGGAGGTTTGTTGCGATGTTTTTGGAGTAAATCACAAAGATAATTTTCTTTGAATACAAATAAATTAAATATTACTCCCTCCGTCCCAACTTCAACTTCACACTTTCCATTTTGGTCCGTCCCAAATTCAACTTCACACTTCCATAAAAGGAAAAAACAACAAACTAATATCCCTCTAACATACTTTAATTTCGAATTTGTCATCACCTTTTTACACACATAATATACTTTATCATTTATTTATTACCCAAAAATACCATACTACCCTCAAAAGTAAGTCAAAAAGTGACTTTTCTTAAACTTCGTGTCTACAGTAAACGTGAACTTGAATTCGGGATGGAGGGAGTAATATTTTTGAATACATAAGTTTTGAATAATATATTGAAAAATAATTATTTCTGAATACATTTAGATATTAATATTTTTTAATACATAAGTTTTGTATAATACATAACATTATAACATAACAAATTTTAATATATTGAACATAAATATTTCTGAATATAAATATTTTGAACAATAATAAATGTCATAAATTTTAAATTTATTAAACACAAATATGTTGGTCATAAATATTTTTGAATACAACCTATTATTTGAATATCATGTGCGGCACTTTTCCAATTTTAATGAGAGATTAATGGTTAATGAATTTTTTAATACAATAAATCTTATAATAGGGTTAAAAAGGGTATTTGATGGGTTTAATTTGTAGTATATAATATTTTAATATTGATAATGTACCTACTAGTATATAGATAGATAAATTGTACCTATAAATAATGGACCCAAAATTATGTACATATACTCCCTCCATCCCATACTTACAAAGGAATTGTGCAAATAACTATGGTATAGAGGGAGTATAAAATTTTCTGTATTTAACCCTATCGGTTCTAACCTTGTAAAGTTCATTTAAAGTAATTTTTATTAATTTTTTCATATTTAGGAATAATAAATAAATGTAAAATTTTCCACTTTAAACCCGATCGATTCTAACCTTGTAAAGTTCATTGTTTTTTTAAAAGTAATTTTTATTAATTTTTTCATATTTAAAAATAATAATAGAAATGTTCATCAAAATGAGAAAATGAGCAAGAAATTAAGAAAAAGTACATCGAATTTAAAAATAGGCATCGAAATGAAGGAATTATTCATCGAAATAATGGAAATGAGTATCGAAATGTAGGAAATGAGCATCGAAATAAAGAAAACATACAACGAAATGAAGGAATATTGCATTGAAATGAAGGAAACAGGCATTGATATGATAAAATGAGCATTGAAATTAGAAAATATAGATAGAAATTAGAATGAGAATCAAACGAAGTAAACTTCATAAAAATGATAAATGAGCAGGGAAAATAAAGGAGACGTGCATCCAAATAAGCATCAAAAAGAAGGAAATGTTCATTAGAAATGAGAAAATGAGCATCAAAATGAAGAAAATGTCGATCGAAACAAAAAAATAAGCATCGAAATGAATGACATATGCTTTTTAATGAATAAAGATATTAAGAAAAAATAACAAAAATATTTTTCAAATTAAACAGATAGGTTCTAAATTTTGTAAACCGTTCAAAAAATTTTCTACATTAAACCCGATCAGTTCTAACCTTGCAAAATTCATTTTTATTTTTAAACTAATTTTTATTAATTTCTTTTCATATTTAGGAATAATAAATACTCCCCCATTCCCTTGATACGTATCTATTTTTCCATTTAGGTTCGTCCCATTACAAAGTATCAATTTTTCTTTTTAGATTGATGTGACCCACAACCACTACACATGACCCCACACTCAACACTAATACAACTACCCACTATACATTAAAATATTATTTTTCTCACCTAACTATACTTTAAATTACTATACTCATTAATCCACGTGCAAAAAGTAAATGAATATCTTTCAAGAGGATGGAGGGAGTAAATATAAAAAAATTTCACAATAAACCAAATTGGTTCTAACCTTGTAAAGTTCATTGTTTTTTAAAAATAATTTTTATTAATTTTTTTCATATTAAAGAATAATAAATACAAATAAAATTTTTCACATTAAACACGATCGGTTCTAACCTTGTAAAGTTCATTATTTTTACTTATGGTAATTTTTAAGAATATTTTTTTTCATAATTAATAATAATTATCATATATAAAATTTTTTCACTTTAAACCCGATCGGTTCTAACCTTGCAAAGTTCATTGTTTTTTAAGTACTTTTTATTAATATTTTTTCATATTTAAGAATAATATATACATATAAAATTTTTCACATTAAACCTAATCAATTCTAACCTTGTAAAGTTCATCCTTTTTTTATAAGTAATTTTTATTAATTTTTTTCATATTTAAAATTAATAATAACGAAATGTGTATCGAAATAAGAAAAAGAGCAACGAAATAAAGGAAAAGTGCACTGAAATTAGAAAATGAGCATCGAAATGAAGGAATTGTACATCAAAATGAAGGAAATGAGCATCGAAAATGAAGGAAATGTGCATTGAGATGAGAAAATGAGCATCGAAGCAAATAAAATGTTGATCAAAATAAGAAAATGAACATCGAAATATAATAAACGAGTATCAAAATTAAGGAAAAGAGGATCGAAATGAAGAAAACGTGCAATGAAATGATAAAATGAACATCGAAATGAAGGAAATATGCATCAAAATTAGAAAATGAGCATCAAAATGAAGTAAACCTCATCAAAATGAGAAATGAGCATCGAAAATGAAGGAGACGTACATCCAAATGAGCATCAAAATGAAGGAAATGTGCATTAGAAATGAGAATATGAGCATCGAAACGAAGAAAATTTTGATAAAACTAGAAAATAAGCATCGAAATGAAGGTTATATGTTTCTTAATGATCAATAAATTTTAGATACAAACTGATCAGACACAGTAGCAGCACTAAGAAACCAACACCCAAAACATTTGTACCAAAGAATTCTAAAATATGTGACAAATATCATCTCATCATGTACTCACACATCTCTAACCGGGAGAGAGAATGCATCCAATTGCACACAGAAGAACAATAGCTATTGCATATGCAGTGTGAAGATCAAACACTCTTAAGATCACCTCTGATAACAAGGAGGAGGATAACCGCCGGGAGGAGGATAACCACTAGCTGGTGGATAACCAGCTGGAGAATAGCCAGCTGGAGGTGGATAATTGGCAGCTTGAGGGGGATAGTTAGGCTGTCCATATGCAGGAGCAGGGTATCCAACATTAGGGGGATATGGTTGGTCGAGGCGTGACATTTGCTGCACAGGTGGAACTGCCATCACCGGCTGTGGGCCAAACTTACTGTCCCGTTTGTCCATTTCAATCTTGTGTTGTGTCTGGACATGTCATTGTAAAGAGCTCTTTTGCGGAGCATATACGACACACATGGTCCACACCACAGCGACAAGCAACAATAAGGAGGATCGTGTTGAATGGTGCGCATAAGATCAGTGTGCCATAGGTTCTAACCTTATTAAATCATTCAAAAAAATTTCCACATTAAACCCGATTGATTCTAACCTAGTAATATTCATTGTTTTTTTAAAGTAATTTTTATTAATTTTTTTTCATATTTAGGAATAATAAATATATATAAATGAAAATTTTCACATTAAACCCGATCAGTTCTAACCTTGTAAAGTTCATTGTTTTTTCTTATAGTAATTTTTATGATTTTTTTTCATAATTAAGAATAATAATCTCATATAAAAATTTTTCACATTAAACTGAATCGGTTTTAACCTTATAAAGTTCATTGTTTTTTTTAAGTAATTTTTATTAATTTTTTTCATAATTAAGAATAATAAATACACATAAAATTTTTATACTTTAAACCAGATAGGTTCTAAACTTGTAAAGTTCATTGTTTTTTTTAGTAATTTTTATTAATTTTTTTTATATTTAAGAATAATAAAAACATATAAAATTTTTCACATTAGAACCGATCGGTTCTAACCTTGTAAAGTTCATTGTTTTTTAATACTCCCTCCGTCCCGGGTATTTTTACCCGTTTGTACGGGCACGGAGATTAAGACGTTTTATTTTTTTAATATATAATGTAAGAGAAAGTAGGGATAAATTAGTAATTTAAAAAGAAAAAGTAAATAAAGTTATTGGGAATGATGAATAAAGTGTAAAAAAGTAATTAAAGTTGTTGGGATTGTAAAAAGTAGGTAATAAAATATTATGTATTTTTGCCAAAAATGGAATTGGTAAAAATACGTGGGACACCCCAAAATGGAAAGTGGGTAAAAATATGTGGGACGGAGGGAGTATAATTTTTCTTCATATTTGAGAATAATAAATACATATAAAATTTTTCCATATTAAACCCAATCGTTACTAACTTTGTAAAGTTCATTTTTTAAAGTAATTTTTATTACTTTTTTTCATATTGAAGAATAATAAATACATATAAAATTTTTCCACGTTAAACCCGATTAGTTTAAACCTTGTAAAGTTCATTGTTTTTTCTTAAATAATTTTTGTTAATTTTTTCATAATTAAGAAGAATAAATACATATAAAAAATTTTCACGTTAAACTCGATTAGTTCTAACTTTGTAAAGTTCATTATTTTTTATAAGTATTTTTTATTTTTTTCATTTTTAAAAATAATAAATAAAAATGTGTATCGAATTGAGAAAATGAGCAATGGAATGAAAGAAAAAGTGCATCGAAATTAGAAAATGAGCATTAAAATGAAGGAATTGTGCATCGATATGAAAGAAATGAGCATCGAAAATGAAGAAAATATGCATTGAAATGAGAAAATGAATATCGAAGCAAATGATATGTTAATCGAAATGAAAAAATGAGCATCGAATGTTGGAAATGAGTATCAAAATGAAGGAAATGAACAACAAAATGAAGAAAACGTGCATTGAAATGAAAAAATGAGCATCGAAATGAAGGAAATGTGCATCGAAATTAGAAAATGAGCGTCGAAATGAAGTAAACCTCATCAAAATGAGTAATGAGCATCGGAAATTATTGAGACATACATCGAAATGGGCATTAAATGAAGGAATATGCATTCAAAATGAGAAAACGAGCATCGAAACGAAGAAAATATTGAGCGAAATAAGAAAATGAGCACCGAAATGATGGAAATACGCTTCTTAATAAATAAATATATTAGAAAATACATTGTTTATTTTAGTGTAATTTTTATTAATTTTTTTTCATATTCAAAAACAATAAATACATATTAAATTTTTTTACATATAACCCGATTGGTTCTAACCTTGTAAAGTTCATTGTTATTTTTTTATAGTAATTTTTATGAATATTTTTTTTCATAATTAATCATAATAATCACATATAAAATTTTTCCACATTAAACCCGATCGGTTCTAACCTTCTAATGTTCATTGTTTTTTAAGAAATTTTTACAAATATTTTTCATATTTAAGAATATTAAATACATATAAAATTTTTACACATTAAACCCGATCGGTTCTAACCTTGTTAATTTTATTGATTTTTTAAGTAATTTTTATTAATTTTTTTTCATATTTAAAAATAATAAATACATATAAAATTTTTCCACATTAAACCCGATCGGTTCCAACCTTGTAAAGTGTTAGATTTGTATACTAAAAGCCTCGCTTTTATATTGAACAATGTAGTAACAATTTTATTTGAAATGAGAATCATATGATCAAACGTTTTTGCATATTATAAATTGTTTGTGCAAAAGACCATTTACTTTATACTGTAGATAATATGTTGTGCGACAACACGCGGAAGATCATATTATCGGTTTCCTTATAAAGTATACACAGATGCTCACAACCGAGATAGACGGGGACTATCTATCGGTATGGTTGTAGTGTGATTTGGAATTAGTTTGTCTTGACCATAGAATCACATTAGTGCACTTAGCGTGTATTGAGTAGGACCGCTTGAGATCGTTCGACTTGTACTGTCTATATAGAAGAACTTGATCTCTGTTATTATGGATGTCCATGCTCTTAATCCCTATACAATAACTTCGACACGTAGGGCAGTATGTATTTCTTTGATTCATCAATGGGTGAGATTTAAATATATTAAATCAACAAACTCGGTGAGTTGGGAAGTAGTGCTGTCTCTATGGTGTGCTGTTGATTGTAGAAGGAAACCATGTCCGTCATAGGTTGATGATGTCCCCTTGAGGAGCTCATAAGGTTTATCATGTAAATCTTGCAAGTGGATTAATTTCCGGCATGATAATAAGGTCGAGTGGTACTACTCTCGGATGAGATATTAATTAATTTGAGTTGTCAGTAACTTAATTAATTAATGGGCATTGTATATCTTAAACATGGGGAGACTATCGGGCTCATAATAAGAAGGAGCCCAGAACATAATTTGGGATTGGATGGGTAGTGCAGTAATAATATTTTAGTGGACTATATTATTATTATTGGATTTAATTAAAAGCTTTGGGCTAAGCTTGGTTAATTAAATCTGATTGAGGCCCAGCCCAATTTCTCCTCCTGGTCCCTGCAGTAGCCCAAGTATATATAAGTTGTCTCAGTTCCTAATAACCTAACTCTGCGCCTCTTACGTAGAAGAGATCAGGAACAGATTGAGAACTCTCTGGGGATTGTTGACCACACAACACCAGAGAGTTGACTTTGGGTAATACTGCAGAAGATCAGAGGTGTTCTTCTCAGATCATCATCCACTACACCAAACCAGAAGACAGGTAATTGATTTATGCTTCCGCTGTTTTATTACTTGTTTTCTTTTCGAATCATGTTCACCATAAGATCCACTTGCCAACAATTGGTATCAGAGCAATGGTTTCTTAGTGAAACTGATTTGTAAAGAATTATGTGATTAATTGATTATTTGTTTTAATCTGAATTTTTCACATGGAGTAGACTGTCAGGCATGTTTGTTTGTATGGTGTGTAATATTAATTGATTAATTGTTCATCATGTGGCACACACTTCGAGACAGACAGCCCTGCTTTTCCTCACACACGTTCAACACCCTTTCCCCCCCCTTTTCCTCTCTCTCTCTCTCTCGTTACGTCTGGGGGCGCTGCTTCTGACGGCGGCTGGCGGCGGCGACCGAGGCGGACGGCCATTAGACAGTCGCTGGCAATGGCACGACGGCTGGGTTTCTCGGCGATTCGAGGCAAACCGGCGGCAGAGGGAAAATCGAAGAAGGTGGGGTGACAGGGAGACTGTCCCAATCGGACCGGTGACGGAGCGTGGATGTTGGCGTGGCGGCGCGTGGTGTCTGACCGGAGAGTCAATCGTGGGTTGGTGGCTTCGGTCGGACCAAATCCGTCGCGGTGGCACTGGATAGTCGAGCAGCTTCGATTTCGAATGCGACGGAGAGCTCCGACTGAGCGGATCGGGACTGACGGCGGCGGGTGAAGAACATAAACGGTGTGGCGGCGTCGATTTCACAGCGAGGATCTGGGCGACGAGTCGGCGTCTGGATTGTGATGGAAGCGGCGCGTCTCGACTGAGCTCCTGTTGTGCAGATCTGGGCATGTCGCCGGAGGATCTGGCTGCGCTGGTGGTGGCACGCGGCTGAGCGGCGCAGACTGTTGACAGCTGGTGGCGTCGGCTCGTTTCCGGCGGCTACCTGATTCCAGCGCGGTTGCAGGCGACGGCACTGCTGGATGGTCTACAGGAGCGGGCGGCTGTGCGGTGGCGCTGGTCAGTCTGCATGGACGACTGAGGGCCGGTGGCTGCGAGGGAAGCCGGCGGCGACAGCGTCGGTGCCGTGTCTGCTGCGTCAGTTTCGTCCATTCGCGGCGGCTGGTGGGTGCAGCTGGGAGCTGTCGGCGGTGGGCTAACGGCGTGATTTAGGTCGCCTGTTGGCGGCGCCTCCGGGGATAGCGGCAAGGCGGCGACCGGAGAGCCCTGGAGAAGAAGGAAGCGGGCGGCGGCCTTCCTAGGGTTTCAGGATCAGTGGGCTTTAATTGGGCCTTGTTATTTAGTTTCTGATTGGGCTATTGTTTTGGGCCCTATTTTTTTGGCTATTTTTTTTAATGCTGAATATTGGGCCTGATGTGTTTATTTATTAATTGTTTGTGGTGTTGGGCCTTGAGAGTTATTGGGCTTGTTCCAAAGAAATAAAATTGGCTGGCTTAATGGGCTTTAATTTTTTTTATAATTATGGCTGCTCATTAATTGCTAATTTTATTTGGAATAGGTAGGCCCAATTTTTGATCCAACTTTATTTTACAATTAATTGAATTATATAATTGATTTAATTGTTTAACATGACGATTAATTGTTATATATGTGTAAAGCATGTTTTATGTGATTTATTTAATTTTAAATTACTTGGTTTTAAAGCATGCTTTATTGTATATTTTATTTTTTAATATTATATGCATGACAAAAAACCCTCGGTATTAAATAACTAAGTGGGAGAGGGGATTGGTATATAAATTCCCATGGCCTCCATTATTGGTTTGTAAGTGATGTGAGTAAACCTGCGTGTTGGCAACAGGCCTTCCTCCACCACGGATGGGTTTTATTCACGGATCACTAGTACAAACTTCTTTAAGATGATCGTAGGAAGTTACCCAAGCGCGTGTGTACTTCTCTAACTGTAAGGCACACAAGCTTGCGCAATGGACTTGGGATCAAATAATGGTACACACTTAGATGTGAATAATCAGTATCCTCCCCAACGGAGTCACTGCTGATATTTGCATGGCTAAAAAGAAACCGACTATTAATTATTTTATCATAAAGTTAGGTTGATAAATGAAATTAATGGGTAAAACCTTCTCTTGTAAATGTTCGGGTTTGTATACGTCCACACTAACGTGGCATGCAAATCCACGGTGCTTGAGATGTTGGTGAATTTTGTTTTATATTGTTTTGAGGATTCAATATAAATTGGTAAATTCGAAGTGTTTGATCTGTTTATTATTTATGATTCTCAGGTTTTTCAAATGGCTTTGAACTCACTTTCTGTCATACTTAAAGAACACAAACTTACTAGCACTAATTATGTCGACTGGAAGCGTAACATGGATATTGTTTTAACTGCTGAAGATTACATCTTTGTACTTTCTGAGGAATGCCCTCCGGCACCTACTGATGCCTCTACCGAAGAGCAAAGAAATGCTTATAATAGGTGGGTCAAAGCTGATAAGATGGCTAAGTGCTATATTTTGGCTTCAATGTCAAATGTGCTTCAGACTCAGCATCAAGCTATGGACACCGCCTATGATATGATGCTTAATCTTAGGGAACTCTTCGGTCATCAGAGTCATCCTGCTAGGTCGAAGGGCATGTCGGTCTTGATGAACACCAAAATGGCTGAGGGCACTTCCGTAAGGGAGCATGTCCTTAGGATGATGGGCCAACTCAATGAGTTGGAAGTTCTTGGAGCAGAAATCGATGGGGAAACCCAGGTCGATATTATACTCCAAAGCTTGCCTAGGAGTTTTGAGCAGTTTCGCCTGAACTATGGTATGAACAAACATTTGTACTCGTTGGCGGAACTGATGACAGAACTCGTGGCAGCGGAAGAACTGTTTCGTAGACCACCTCAGGTTCATATTGCTGAACATGCTTCTCATCCTAGGCCGAAAGGCGGTAGGAAGAAGAAGAAGCAAGGGAATCCAGCACCGGTGAACCAAGTGAAGGCAAAGACGGGTGCGGTCAAGAAACCTAAAGGCAAGTGCTTCAAATGTAAGCAGCCGGGACACTACAAGGTTGACTGCCCTCTTCTGAAGGGGAACAGGAATGGTAAGTCTTACATACTAGTTGTTGAATCGTGTTTAGCGGCTGTATCTGCTGATACTTGGTGTGTAGATACGGGAGCCACTGATCATGTCTGCAATTCTATGCAGGGGTTCCACCAAACTCGGCAGCTTAGTGATGGGGAGATTACCATACTCATGGGGAATGCTACAAGAGTAGCAGCTGTCGCAGTGGGAGACGTGCATTTATTTTTCAATAAGAATAAAACTCTTGTTTTGAGGAATTGTCTTTATGTACCTCATTTTAGAAAGAATTTAATTTCAGTTTCTAAATTGTTTATGGATGGATATTCTGTTTCTTTTAATGACAAGGTTGTTATAAGGAAAAATAGAATTGTTATCTGTAATGGTGCATTGATAGATAATTTGTACACTCTTAATCCAATTTCTCCCACAGTGCAACAAATTGAAACGAATGATACATCTACTAATAAGAGAAAAGAACCTTCAAAAATGAACCAAACATATCTTTGGCATCTAAGACTTGGTCATATTAACTTAAGTAGGATTCAAAGGTTGATAGCTGATGGACCTCTGACTTCATTAGTAGTGGAAAATTATCCAACTTGCGAATCCTGCTTGGAAGGAAAAATGACCAAAAGGCCTTTCAAGGCAAAGGGGTATGAGCCAAGGATTTGTTGGAATTGGTTCATTCCGATTTATGTGGTCCTATGTCTGTCCAGGCAAGAGGGGGTTTTGAATATTTCGTCACTTTCATTGACGATTATTCAAGATATGGATATATTTATTTGATGCGCCGCAAGTCTGAGTGCTTTGATAAATTCAAAGAGTACAAGGCTGATGTGGAAAAGCATCTTGGAAAATATATCAAGACACTACGATCTGATCGTGGTGGCGAATACCTCTTGGGAGAGTTTAGGAATTATTTATCGGAAAATGGGATTGAATCCCAATTGTCTGCACCAGGCACACCCCAGCAGAATGGTGTAGCGGAGAGAAGGAATAGGACTCTTATGGAAATGGTGAGATCAATGATGAGTTATTCGGAACTACCAAATTCGTTTTGGGGATATGCCTTAGAAACAGCGGCTTACATTCTAAACTTAGTACCCTCTAAATCAGTAGCTTCCACACCTATTGAATTGTGGACTGGGCGAAAGCCTAGTTTGAAACACTTTCAGATTTGGGGTGCTCCGGCACATGTATTAAAGACGGATACTGATAAGTTAGAGTCACGTACGGAAGTTTGTCTGTTTGTAGGATATCCAAAAGGAACGAAGGGTGGTTTATTCTATAATCCAAAGGACCAAAAGGTGATCGTTAGCACGAATGCTAGATTTTTGGAAGAAGATTATATAATGAATCACAAACCCATGAGTAAAATTGTTCTAGAAGAAGTAAGAGGGGAAACACCAAACATAATACCAGCTGTACAAGAGGATATACCACAGGACACTGCACCGCGTGTCACACCTGATACACAATTACCTGCGGAGCCTCGTCGTAGTGGGAGGGTTGTGATACAACCGGATAGATTCATGGGATTGGGAGAGTCTTCTGACTGGGTCCCTGGTGAACATGAAATTGACCCATGGAATTACAACGAGGCACTGCAAGATAAAGATGCTCAATTATGGCAAAATGCAATGAAATCTGAAATAGAATCCATGTATTCTAATCAAGTCTGGGAGCTTGTAGAACCACCCAATGGTGTAAAAGCTATTGGATGCAAGTGGATCTATAAAAGAAAAAGAGGATCTGACGGTAAGGTGGAAACCTTTAAAGCAAGGCTTGTGGCTAAAGGATATACTCAGAAAGAAGGAATCGATTATGAGGAAACCTTCTCCCCTGTGGCCATGCTTAAGTCAATCCGGATTCTTTTGTCTATTGCTGCTCATATGGATTATGAGGTATGGCAAATGGATGTCAAGACAGCTTTTCTGAATGGAAGTCTTGAGGAAAAGATCTATATGAAGCAACCAGAAGGATTCATTGCAAAGGGCGAAGAGCATCTTGTCTGCAAGCTTAAAAAGTCCATTTATGGATTGAAACAAGCTTCTAGATCATGGAACATCCGTTTTGATGAAGTAATCCAGTCATATGGATTTATTCAATGTCCGGATTAATCATGTGTGTACAAGAAGTGTGACGGAAACGTAGTGGTATTTCTTGTACTCTACGTGGATGATATTCTGCTCATTGGAAACAATGTAAAGGTATTATCGGGCGTAAGGGTATGGCTGTCCAAGCAGTTTGAAATGAAGGACTTAGGAGAAGCCGGACACATTCTTGGAATCAAATTGATAAGGGATCGCAAGAAAAGAATGTTGTGCTTATCCCAATCTTCATACATTGATACAATCCTGGCTCGTTTTAGCATGCAAGATTCCAAGAAAGGTTTTCTACCTTTCAGACATGGAATACCTCTGTCTAAGGAAATGTCTCCTAAGACACCACATGAAATAGAGGCAATGAAGCTGGTCCCTTATGCTTCGGCAGTGGGAAGCCTCATGTATGCTATGCTATGTACGAGACCGGATATCTGTTATGCCGTGGGCATGGTCAGTAGGTATCAAAGTAATCCAGGACAAGGGCATTGGACTGCGGTAAAGCACATCTTAAAGTACCTGAAAAGAACTAAGAATTATGTGCTGGTTTACCGGGCAGATACTTTGCTACCTTTGGGTTATACTGATTCGGATTTCCAGTCAGATAGGGATGCTAGTAAATCCACCTCGGGTTATGTGTATACTCTTGGAGGAGGAGCCGTAATATGGAGGAGTGTAAAGCAGAAATGCGTTGCGGACTCCACCATGGAAGCTGAATATGTAGCAGCCTCTGAGGCAGCTAAAGAAGCAGTATGGCTCAGGAACTTCTTAATGGACTTGGATGTGATTCTTGGTTTGCCCAAAGCGATCACAATTTATTGTGATAATAGTGGTGCAGTAGCAAACCCGAAGGAACCACGAGCCCATAAGGCGAGTAAACACATTGAGCGCAAGTACCACCTGATACGAGACATCGTTAAAAGAGGGGAAGTCGTTGTCGCTAAGATTGCATCTGAGGATAACCTTGCTGATCCTTTTACTAAGAGCCTTCCAGCGAAAGCATTCGATGGGCATGTAGATGGAATGGGGATTAGATGCGTGTCAGCAGATATGGCAGCGTAGTCTTTTAGTATAAGTGGGAGATTGTTAGATTTGTATACTAAAAGCCTCGCTTTTATATTGAACAATGTAGTAACAATTTTATTTGAAATGAGAATCATATGATCAAACGTTTTTGCATATTATAAATTGTTTGTGCAAAAGACCATTTACTTTATACTGTAGATAATATGTTGTGCGACAACACGCGGAAGATCATATTATCGGTTTTCTTATAAAGTATACACAGATGCTCACAACCGAGATAGACGGGGACTATCTATCGGTATGGTTGTAGTGTGATTTGGAATTAGTTTATCTTGACCATAGAATCACATTAGTGCACTTAGCGTGTATTGAGTAGGACCGCTTGAGATCGTTCGACTTGTACTGTCTATATAGAAGAACTTGATCTCTGTTATTATGGATGTCCATGCTCTTAATCCCTATACAATAACTTCGACACGTAGGGCAGTATGTATTTTTTTGATTCATCAATGGGTGAGATTTAAATATATTAAATCAACAAACTCGGTGAGTTGGGAAGTAGTGCTGTCTCTATGGTGTGCTGTTGATTGTAGAAGGAAACCATGTCCGTCATAGGTTGATGATGTCCCCTTGAGGAGCTCATAAGGTTTATCATGTAAATCTTGCAAGTGGATTAATTTCCGGCATGATAATAAGGTTGAGTGGTACTACTCTCGGATGAGATATTAATTAATTTGAGTTGTCAGTAACTTAATTAATTAATGGGCATTGTATATCTTAAACATGGGGAGACTATCGGGCTCATAATAAGAAGGAGCCCAGAACATAATTTGGGATTGGATGGGTAGTGCAGTAATAATATTTTAGTGGACTATATTATTATTATTGGATTTAATTAAAAGCTTTGGGCTAAGCTTGGTTAATTAAATCTGATTGAGGCCCAGCCCAATTTCTCCTCCTGGTCCCTGCAGTAGCCCAAGTATATATAAGTTGTCTCAGTTCCTAATAACCTAACTCTGCGCCTCTTACGTAGAAGAGATCAGGAACAGATTGAGAACTCTCTGGGGATTGTTGACCACACAACACCAGAGAGTTGACTTTGGGTAATACTGCAGAAGATCAGAGGTGTTCTTCTTAGATCATCATCCACTACACCAAACCAGAAGACAGGTAATTGATTTATGCTTCCGCTGTTTTATTACTTGTTTTCTTTTCGAATCATGTTCACCATAAGATCCAATTGCCAACATAAAGTTCATTTTTACAAAAGTAATTTTTATTTTTTTTATTTCTAAAAATAATAAATAAAGAAATGCGTATCGAAATGAGAAAATGAGCAACGAAATGATGGAAAAGTGCATCATAATTAGAAAATGTGCATCGAAATAAAGGAAATGAGCATCGAAAATGAAGATAATGTGCATCAAAATGAAGAAATGAGCATCGAAGCAAATCAAATGTTGATCGAAATGAGAAAATGATCATCGAAATGTAATAAATAAGTGTCTAAATGAAGGAGATGAGGATCGAAATGAAGGAAACATACAATGAAATGAAGGAAATGTGCATTGAAATGATAAAATGAGCATCGAAACGAAGAAAATATACATCGGAATTAGAAAATGATTATCGAAAGGAAGTAACCTCATCAAAATGAGAAATTTGAATCGAAAATAAAGGAGACGCGCATTTAAATGAGCATCCAAATGAAAGAAATGTGCATTATAAAATGAGAATATGAGCATCAAAACTAAGGAAATGTTGATCGAAACTAGAAAATAAGCATAAAATGAAGGAAATATGTTTCTTAACGAATGAAAATATTAATAAAAATTAATAAAAATATTTTTCAAATTAAAAACCGATAAGTTCTTACCATTGTAAACTATTCAAAAAAATTTCTACATAACCCGATCGATTTTAACCTTATAAAATTTATTTTTTAAAGTAATTTTTGTTAATTTTTTTCATATTTACGAATAATAAATACTCCTATATCTAAAAATTTTCACATTAAACCCGATAGATCCTAACCTTGTAAAGTTCATTGTTTTTTTAATAATTTTTAATATTCAAAAAATAATAAATACATATAAAAATTTTCTACATTAAACCCTATCGGTTCTAACCTTGTAAGGTTCATTTTTTTTATAATAGTAATTTTTATGAATTTTTTTCATAATTAAGAATAATAATAACATATAAAAATTTTTAAATTAAATTTAATCAGTTTTATCCTTGTAAAGTTCATGGTTTTCTAAGTACTTTTTGTTAATTTTTTTTATATTTAAGAATAATAAAATTCATATAAAATTTTTTCACATTAAACCCGATCGGTTCTGAACTTGTAAAGTTTATTGTATTTTTAAAGTAATTTTTATTAATTTTTTTCATATTTAAGAATATTAAATACATAAAAAAATTTTGACATTAAATCCGATCGGTTCTAACCTTGTAAAGTTTATTATTTTTTAAATACTCCCTCCGTCCCCATGATACATATCCATTTTTTCATTTTACTCTGTCCTATTACAAAGTATCCATTTTCCTTTTAGATTGATGAAACCCACAACCACTGCACATGACCCCACACTCAACACTAATACAACAACTCACTACACATTAAAATATTATTTCTCTCACCTAACTATATATTAAATTATTATACTTCTTAATTCACGTGCCAATAGTAAACGAATACCTTTCAAGAGGAGAGAGAGAGTATAATTTTTTTTTTAATTTTTTTCATATTTGAGAATAATAAATACATATAAAAATTTTCCATATTAAATCGATCAGTTCTAACCTTGTAAAGTTTATTTTTTTTGAAGTAATTTTTATTAATTTTTTTATATTTAAGAATAATAAATTCATATAAAATTTTTCCATGTTAAACCCGATCGGTTCTAATCTTGTAAAGTTTATTTTTTTAAATAATTTTTTATAATTTTTTTCATATTTAAGAATAATAAATACATATAAAAATTTTTCACGTTAAACCCGATCCATTCTTAATTTGTAAAGTTTATTATTTTTTTAAAAGTAATTTTTATTAATTTTTTTATTTTTAAAAATAATAAATAAAGAATGTGTATCGAAATGAGAAAACGAGCAATGAATGAAGGAAAAGTGCACTGAAATTAGAAAATGAGCATCGAAATGAAGTAATTGTGCATCGAAATGAAGGAAATGAATATCGAAAATGAAGAAAATGTGCATTGAAATGAGAAAATGAGCATTGAAGCAAATAAAATTTTGATCGAATGATAAAATGACCATCGAAATCTAATAATTGAGTATCGAAATGAAGGAAAATAAGGATCGAAATGAACTAAACGTGCAATTAAATGAAGAAAATGTGCATTGAAATGATAAAATGAGCATGGAAATGAAGGAAATATGCATCGAAATTAGAAAATGAGCATCAAAATGAAGTAAACCTCATCAAAATGAGAAATGAGCATCGAAAATGAAGGAGACGTGCATCCAAATAAGCATCAAAATGAGGGAGCTTTTAATTAAAAATGAGAATATGAGCATCGAAACGAAGAAAATATTGATCAAAAGTAGAAAATAAGCATTGAAATGAAGGAATATATTTCTTAATGAATGAAGATATGAATACAAAATAACAAAAAACTTTTTAAAATTAAAACCGATACGTTCTAACCTTTGTAAACTGTTCAAAAAAATTTCTACATTAAACCCGATCAGTTCTAACCTTGTAAAATTCATTGCTTTTTTAAAGTAATTTTTATTAATTTCTTTTCATATTTAGGAATAATAAATACATATATAAAATTTTCACATTAAACCCGATTGGTTCTAACCTTGTAAAGTTCATTTTTTAAAAAAAATAATTTTATTATTTTTTTCATAATAAAGAATAATAAATATATATAATTTTTTCACATTAAGCCCGATCTATACTAAACTTGTAAAGTTCATTGTTCTTTCTTAGAAGTAATTTTTATGATTTTTTTTCATAATTAAAAATATTAATCACGTATAAAATTTTCTACATTAAACTAAATCGGTTCTAACATTGTAAGGTTCATTGTTTTTTTAAGTAATTTTTATTAATTTTTTTCATGTTTATGAATAATAAATACATATAAAATTTTTTCACATTAAACCCGATCGGTTCTAAACTAGCAAAGTTCATTGCTTTATTAAAGTAATTTTTATTAATTTTTTTTATATTTAAGAATAATAAGTACATATAAAATTTTTCCACATTAAAATGATTGGTTCTAACCTTGTAAAGTCCATTATTTTTTAATAATTTTTATTATTTTTTTTCATATTTGAAAATAATAAATACATATAAACTTTTTTCATATTAAACCAGATCGGTTCTAGTCATGTAAAGTTTTTTTTTTGAATTAAATTTTATTAACCTTTTTTTCTTATTTATGAATAATATATACCTATTTTTTTCAACGTTAAACCCGATCAGTTCTAACCTTGTAAAGTTCATTGTTTTATTGTTAAATAATTTTTATAATTTTTTTATACTCTCTCCGTCTCATTTCAATCTTTACATATTTCCATTTTGGGCGTCTCATTTCAATCTTTACGTTTTCTTTTTTGGTAAATGCGATCCACATATTTTAATTAGTTCTCTCTCCATGGACCCACACATCACGCTAATACACCATACCGGATCTTCTGCGCCATTTTGGTGCATCATCTTCTGTGCCACACATTATGTGATTGACACGTAAGATGAGGAAACAAATCCAACCATTGCCTCTAGGGTTTAAGGATTATGGTATATTTTCTCTCTCATACGTATCGTGTCGTCAATCTAACAATATGGCACAGGAGATATTGTACCAAATGGCACAGAGAATCTGAGTCGAATACACCACCCATTTTACATTGAAATATCATTTCTCTTACCTCAGTACACATTAAAATACTACATTTCATCTACGTGCAAAAAGCAAATATAAAGTTTGAAACAGGACGGAGGGAGTATTTAAGAATAATAATTACATATAAAAATTTTTCACATTAAACCCGATCTATTCTTAATTTGTAAAGTTCATTATTTTTTTAAAAGTAATTTTTATTAATTTTTTTATTTTTAAAAATAATAAATAAAGAATGTGTATCGAAATGAGAAAACGAGCAATGAATGAAGGAAAAGTGTACTGAAATTAGAAAATGAGCATCGAAATGAAGTAATTGTGCATCAAAATGAAAGAAATGAACATCGAAAATGAAGGAAATGTGCATTGAAATGAGAAAATGAGCATCGAAGCAAATAAAATTTTGATCGAATGAGAAAATGACCATCGAAATCTAATAAATGAGTATCGAAATGAAGAAAAATAAGGATCGAAATGAACTAAACGTGCAATGAAATGAAGAAAATGTGCATTGAAATGATAAAATGAGCATGGAAATGAAGGAAATATGCATCGAAATTAGAAAATGAGCATCAAAATGAAGTAAACCTCATCAAAATGAGAAATGAGCATCGAAAATGAAGGAGACGTGCATCCAAATAAGCATCAAAATGAGGGAGATTTTAATTAAAAATGAGAATATGAGCATCGAAACGAAGAAAATATTGATCAAAACTAGAAAATAAGCATTGAAATGAAGGAATATGTTTCTTAATGAATGAAGATATGAATACAAAATAACAAAAAACCTTTTTAAAATTAAAACCGATACGTTCTAACCTTTGTAAACTGTTCAAAAAAATTTCTACATTAAACCCGATCAGTTCTAACCTTGTAAAATTCATTGCTTTTTTAAAGTAATTTTTATTAATTTCTTTTCATATTTAGGAATAATAAATACATATATAAAATTTTCACATTAAACCCGATTGGTTCTAACCTTGTAAAGTTCATTTTTAAAAAAAAATAATTTTATTATTTTTTTCATATTAAAGAATAATAAATATATATATAATTTTTTCACATTAAGTCCGATCTGTACTAAACTTGTAAAGTTCATTGTTCTTTCTTATAGTAATTTTTATGATTTTTTTTCATAATTAAGAATATTAATCACGTATATAATTTTCTACATTAAACTAAATCGGTTCTAACATTGTAAGGTTCATTGTTTTTTTAAGTAATTTTTATTAATTTTTTTTCATGTTTGCGAATAATAAATACATATAAAATTTTTCACATTAAACCCGACCGGTTCTAAACTAGCAAAGTTCATTGCTTTATTAAAGTAATTTTTATTAATTTTTTCATATTTAAGAATAATAAATACATATAAAATTTTTTCACATTAAAACGATTGGTTCTAACCTTGCAAAGTCTATTGTTTTTTTAATAATTTTTATTATTTTTTTTCATATTTGAAAATAATAAATTCATATAAACTTTTTTCATATTAAACCAGATCGGTTCTAATCATGTAAAGTTTTTTTTTTGAATTAATTTTTATTAACCTTTTTTTTCTTATTTAAGAATAATATATACCTATTTTTTTCAACGTTAAACCCGATTATTTCTAACCTTGTAAAGTTCATTGTTTTATTTTTAAATAATTTTTATAATTTTTTTATACTCTCTCCGTCTCATTTCAATCTTTACATATTTCCATTTTGGGCATCTCATTTCAATCTTTATGTTTTCTTTTTTGGTAAATGCGACCCACACATTTTAATTAGTTCTCTCTCCATGGACCCACACATCACACTAATACACCATACCAGATATTCTGCGCCATTTTGGTGCATCATCTTCTGTGCCACACATTATGTGATTGACACGTAAGATGAGGAAACAAATCCAACCATTGCCTCTGGGGTTTAAGGATTATGGTATATTTTCTCTCTCATACGTGTCGTGTCGTCAATCTAACAATGTGGCACAGGAGATATTGTACCAAATGGCACAGAGAATTTGAGCCGAATACACCTACCTATTTTACATTGAAATATCATTTCTCTCACCTCACTACACATTAAAATACAATATTTCATCTACGTGCAAAACGCAAACGTAAAGTTTGAAACATAACGGAGGGAGTATTTAAGAATAATAATTACATATAAAAATTTTTCACATTAAACCCGATCATTTCTAACTTTGTAAAGTTCATTGTTTTTTAAAAGTAATTTTTATAAATTTTTTTATTTTTAAAAATAATAAATAAAGAATGTGTATCGAAATGATAAAATGAGCAATGAAATAAAGGGAAAGTGCACCAAAATTAGAAAATGAGCATCGAAATGAAGGAAATGAGCACTGAAATGAGAAAATGAACATCTAAGCAAATAAAATGTTAATCAAAATGAGAAAATGAGCATCGAATGTTCAAAATGAGTATCGAATTAAGGAAAATGAACATGGAAATGAAAGAAACGTGAATTGAAATGAAAATGAGCTAGAAATGAAGGAAATGTGCATCAAAATTTAAAAATTAGTGTCGAAATGAAGTAAACCTCATCAAAATGAGAAATGAGCATTGAAAATTATGGAGACGTGCATTGAAATGAGCATTTAAATGAAGGAAACGTTCATCCAAAATGAGAAAATGAGCATCGAAACAAAGAAATTGTTGACCGAAATAAGAAAATGAGCATCGAAATGAAGGAAATATGCTTCCTAATAAATAAAGATATTTAAAAAATAACAAAAATATTTTTCAAATTAAAACCGTTAGGTTCTAATCTTTTTAAACCATACAAAATTTTTTCTACATTAAACCCGATCGGTTCTAATCTTAAAAAAGTACATTGTTTCTTTTAAAGTAATTTTATTAATTTTTTTTCATATTTAAAAACAATAAATACATATAAAAATTTTTCACATTAAACCCGATCAGTTCTAACCTTGTGAAGTTCATTATTTTTTTAAAGTAATTTTATTAATTTTTTTTACACTTAAGAATAATAAATATGGAAATGTGCACCAAAATGTAAAATAAGCAACGAAATGAAGAAAAAGTGCATAAAAACTAGAAAATGAGCATCGAAATTAAGAAATCATGCATCGAAATAAAGGAAATGAGCATCGAAATATAGGAAATGAGTATCGAAATGAAGGAAATTAGCATCAAAATGAAGGAAACGTGCAATTAATTTATGGAAACATGCATTGAAATGATAAAATGAACATTAAAATGAAGGAAATGTGCATCGAATTTAGTAAATGAGCATCAAATGAAGTAAATGTCATCAAAAATGAGAAATGAGCATCGAAAATGAAGGAGACGTGCATCGAAATTAGCATCAAAATGAAGGAAATATGCATCTGAAATGAGAAAATGAGCATCGAAATGAAGAAAATATTGACCGAAACAAGAAATAAGCATTGAATGAAGAAAATATGCTTCTTAATCAATAAGATATTAAAAAAATAAAAAAAAATATTTTCAAATTAAAATCGATAGGTTCTAACCTTTGTAAACCATTCCAAAAAATTAAACATTAAACTCGATCGGTTCTTACCTTGTAAAATTCATTGTTTCTTTTAAAGTAATCTCTATTAATATCTTTTCATATATAAAAATAATAAATACATATAAAAATTTTTCATATTAAACTCGATCGGTTCTAACCTTGTAAAGATAATTTATAGTAATTTTTATTAAATTTTGTTTTCATATTTAAGAATAATAAATACATGTAAAATTCTCCACTTTAAACCCGATCGGTTCTAAACTCGTAAAGTTCATTATTTTTTTGAAAGTAATTTTTTTTTCATATTTAAGAATAATAAATATGGAAATGTGCATCAAAATGAGAAAATGAGCAACGAAATGAAGAAAAAGTGAATCGAAATTAGAAAATGAGCATCAAAATAAAGGAATTGTGTATCAAAATAAAAGAAATTAGTATCGAAATGTAGGAAATGAGAATCGAAATGAAGGAAGCATGCAACAAAATGAAGGAAGTGTACATTGAAATAAAGGAAATGCGCATTGAAATGTTAAAATGAGCATCGAAATTGGAAAATGTGGATCAAAATTATAAAGTGAGCATCAAACAAAGTAAACGTCATCAAAATGAGAAATGAGTATCGAAAATGAAGGAGACGTGCATCCAGATGATCATAAAAATGAAGGAAATATGTATTAGAAATGAGAAAATGAGTATCGAAATGAAGAAAATATTGATCAAAATAAGAAAATGAGCATCGAAATGAAGGACATATGCTTTTTATTGAATGAAGATATTAAAAAAAATAACAAAAATATTTTTAAATTAAAACCGATAGGTTATAATCTTTGTAAACCATTCAAAATATTTTTTACATTAAACCTAATCACTTCTAACCTTGTAAAATTCATAGTTTTTTAAAGTAATTTTTATTAATTTCTTTTCATATTTAGGAATAATAAATATATATAAAAAATATTTCCACATTAAACCCGATCGATTCTAACCTTATAAAATTCATTGTTTTTTAAAAATAATTTTATTAATTTTTTTTTTCATATTAAAGAATATTCCCTCCGTCCCATAGAAGTTGGTATAATTTTTTTTGGGCACGGATATTAAAGAGTATAATAATTTAATGTAAAGTGGAGTAAAGTGAAGTGAGAGAAATAATATTTAATGTGTAGTGGGTAGTTGTATTAGAGGTGATATATGGGGCCCATGAGAATATATTAATTGTTTTTGTGTGGGTCCCCATGTATTAAAAAGGAAATGTGTCAACTTTAGTGGGACTAACCAAAAAGGAAAGTGTGTCAACTTTTATGGGACGGAGGGAGTAATAAATATATATAAAATTTTTCTACATTAAACCCTATCGGTTCTAATCGTGTAAAGTTCATTGTTTTTTCTTATAGTAATTTTTATGAATTTTTTTTCATAATTAAGAATTATAATCACATATAAAATTTCTCTATATTAAACTCAATCAGTTCTAACCTCGTAAAGTTTATTGTTTATTTTAAGTAATTTTTATTAATTTTTTTAATATTTAAGAATAATAAATACATATAAAATATTTCCAGATTAAAACTGATCGGTTCGCGGTCAGGTGGTCGGTATTAAATTGATAATAAGATTACTTTTCATTGCGTATATTTTTCAAAGGTCCCCCTTTGCTATTTCTAGATTAGTCGGGTATGAATTCTATAGTAGGGTCGGTCTGTTGGTCGGTAAGGTGGTTGGGTATTATTTTCATTATCTACCGACCCACATATCATCTACTGATCAATCCGTAAACTTGATAATGAGATTACTTTTATCGCGTCTATTTTCCAAACGTCACCATTTGCTATTTCTAGACCAGTCGAGTAAGAGTTCCACTGTAGAGTCGATTGCTTGGTCGATCAGGTGGTTGGATATTATTTCAAGGGTATGTCTTGCGTGAGACCATCACATGTGAGACTATTTTTCACTTTTTAAAATATTTATCACTTTCGCTATAGATCATTATCACTTACGCTATAAAAAATGTTATCACTTTTTATTTATACTAAAAATTATTCATGAAATAACATTATCATTTTTCGTTAATTTATTATCACTTTCATATATAAAAGTTATCACTTTTTGGCCGTCTCACGTAAGCCCTTACGTGAGACGGTCTCATACAAGTCTTTGCCTTATTTCTATTATCTTCCGACCCACATATTATCGATCGATCGCCCTGTAAACTTGATAATCAAATTACTTTTATCGCATCTATTTTCCAAAGGACCCCCTTTGCTATTTCTATACCAGTCAGGTAGGAGTTCCACAGTAGGGTTGGTTGGCTGGTCGGTCAGGTGGTTGAGTAGGAGTTTGACAATTTTTTCAAAGATCCCCCTTTGCTATTTCTAGATCAGTCGAGAGTCGGTCGGGTATTATTTCCGTTGTCTACCAACCCACATATCATCGACCGATCACCCTATAAACTTAATAATGAGATTACTTGTTATCGCGTCTGTTTTCCGTATAACCCCATTTGCTAATTATTGATCTGTCGGGTAAAAGTTCAACAGAAAGATCGGTTAGGTGTTCGGGTCGTGGCCCCAATATCTATCGACCCACATATCATCGATCGATTGCCCCTTAAACTTGATAATGAGATTACTTATTATCGCGTCTTTTTTCTGTTTGCCACTATTTGTTGATTCTCGATCAGTCGGGTAGGAGTTCTCTAATAATGTTAGTCAGTTGGTCTGTTTAGCGGTCGGTTAATAGTTTCAATGTCTACAGACCCATATATCTTCGACTGATTGCCGTGTAAACTTGATAATGAGATTACTTGTTATTGCGTCAATTTTTCCAAGGTCCCCATTTGCTATATCTCAATCAATCAAGTAGGAGTACCACATTAGGGTCGGTCGGTTGGTCGGTCAGGTGGTCGAGTATTATTTCCATTTCTACTGGCCCACATATCATCGATCGATCCCCCTGTAAACTTGATAATGAGATTACTTTTCATCTCGTCTATTTTCCTAAGATCCCCATTTGTTATTTCTAAATCAATCGGATAAGAGTTCCATAGTAAAGTCAGTCGGTTAACGTCAGGTGGTCGGATATTATTTCCATTATCTACCGGCCCACCTATCATCGATCGATCACCTTGTAAACCTGATAATTAGATTACTTTTTATCGGGTCTATTTTTCGATGGCCTCCCTTTTCTATTTTTATATTAGTCGGGTAGGAGTTCCACAATAGGTTTGTCAGATTGGTCGGTTCGGTGGTCGGTTAATAGTTCCAATGTCTACCGACCCACATATCATCGACTGATTATCCTATAAACTTAATAATGATATTACTTTTTAATTCGTCTATTTTCCAAAGGCATCCCTTCACTATTTCTAGATCAGTTGGGTAGGAGTTCCACTATAGGGTTAGTCAGTTGGTCGGTCTGGTGGTCGGTTAATAGTTCCATTGTCTACCGACCCACATATCATCGACTGATAGCCCTGTAAACTATATAATGAGATTACTTTTTATTGCATCTATTTTGCGAAGGTCTCCCTTTGCTGATTCTTGATCTGTCGGGTAAATATTGAATTGAAGGGTCGGAATATGTAGGTCGATAGAAGGGTAGGAGTTCCATAGTAGGGTCGATCGGTTGATCGATCTGGTGGTTGGTTAATAGTTCCAATCAGTGTTTTTATAACTGAGTCGGAGATAAAATCGATTGGCCCAACAGTTCACGGTCGGACCGGTTGAATCGGTGGTTCAACCGGAAAAATGAAAATTATATTTTTTTTAAAACTATTTTACATTATACTACATCTTATTATTTCTTATATGATTTAATTAGATATAGCAAAATTAGATACTGTATTATTTTATTTTATTTTTTAAAATCAATAAGAATTACTAAGACAGCTGTGTATGTTATATAATAAATATATCTCACAATTTCAGAGACAAAGCATGAAACCATGCACCTACTTTTATGAAATAAATGGAGAAAGTGAAATAAAATTTGAGAGAGATGGTAGACTATTCTCCCTTTTTCCACCGCCCACCACGGCTGTCTCTCACTCCTGTCCTCACCTTACCTTTTTCCCCCCAATTTCTATGCCCATCGGTCTTTGTCTCCTTGATGCGCGTTTTCTTTGCATGCAAAATTAATCCCCAAGTATTAAGGATATCAATTGCTGCTTAAGCAAATGACCAAGTGAATATCGAACCCAATGGACGACGTATTATCAATTTAATTATTAACTAAATTAATTAAGACAAGACAATAAGATTTTGAGGTTGATAATCTAATAACTAATATGCTGAAAATTAAATAACAAATAAAATTAATTAAACACTAGAAGAATACGAATGTGGACCAAGAAGTTAATGAGCATTTTCTCAACACACAATTAATTCCCAAGTATGAAGGATATCAATTGTAGTTTCGAAAGGTGACCAAGTGAATATCGAACCCAAGGGATGACGTATTATCAAAATTTAATTATTATCTAAATTAATTAAGATAAGGCAATTACGTTTGAATGGTTATTATCTAACAACTAATATGCTGGAAATTAAGTTACAAATAAAATAAAATATCACTCGAAGAATACGAAAGTGGATCAAGAGAGAGAATAGGTAGCTCTAGGGTAATCCAGTTTCACTCATTAATTTTCCTTCCGTGTGTTGAATATGGACGCATCACTAAACCATGCATATCTACTCTATAGACACAAGTAAACATATGTGTAACACGTGTGAATAACCTCGTAGCAAGAGATATAATCCTACCCCCCTTTCTAGGTACTATCAGTATCAATTATTTTCCTGGCCAATTGGTACTCTAACCCGATATGATCTCCCTTTATAAGTACTATAAAATTATCCTCTTTATAGTTCTAATGAAGCTTTTGAGTCCCCTCACTTAAAATCATAACATGGAATCCTGCTCAGCAATGAACGCACTCAATCAATAACCAAGATATGTATTCAGACTCTACATAACAGTTAATGATGCACAAAACGACTGTGAGTATAATTAAGAAAGCACGATCATATATAAAATAAATCTACAAGTAGTATTGTATGGAGTGTATACATGGAAGTTCAATTAACTAGATAAAACCTTCACAAGCCTAGTTCTACCTAAAAGGCTCTAGCCCATTATGTTAAGAAGAAAAATCATGGGTGTTGGATAGATCTTACCTGGATGTCTGGAAAATTACAAGATAAATTAGGAAACGAAATAAACCCTAGATGAGGGAGTCATCTCGTCCTTCTCCATCTTGAATCCTCCTCTTGGTTCTCCTCTTGATTCCATAAACGAATTTTCAAAGTGATGGATGGATAGAGGAAAGGATGTGGATGATGGTTGGGGGTGTTGGGTTGTATACTAAAAGTCTAGCTTTAGTATGAACAATTTTATAACAATATTTGAAATGAGAATCATATGATCAAATGATTGCATCTTATAATTTATTTTATATGAATAATGCAATAGTCCATTTACTTTATACTGTAGATAATATGTTGTGCGACAACACGCGAAAGATCATATTTTCGATTTCCTTATAAAGTATAAACAGATGCTCACAACTGAGATAGACGGGGACTCTCTACTGGTATGGTTGTAGTGTGATTTGGTATTAGTTTGTCTTGACTATAAAATCACATTAGTATGCTTTGTGCATATTGAGTAGGATCACCTGAGATCGTTCGTCTTACACTGACTATATAGTAGAACTTGATCTCTGTTATTATGGAAGTTCGTATTCTTAATCCCTATACAATAACCTCGACAAGTAGGGCAGTATGTATTTCTTTGATTCATCAATGGGTGAGATTTATAAGTATTAAATCAACAAACACGGTGAGTTGGGAAATAGTACTGTATCTATGGTGTGCTGTTGATTGTAGAAGGAATCCATGTCCGACATAGGTTGATGATGTTCCCTTGAGGAGCTCATAAGGTTTATCATATAAATCTTGCAAGTGGATTAATTTCCGGCATGATAATAAGGTTGAGTGGTACTACTCTCGGATAAGATATTAATTAATTGAGTTGTCAGTAACTTAATTAATTAATGGGCATTGTAATTCTTAAACATGGGGAGACTTCGAGCTCATAATAAGAAGGAGCCCAAAACGTAATTTTGGGTTGGAGTGGGTAGTGCAGTAATAATAATTTAGTGGACTATATTATTATTATTGGATTAAATATAAGCTTTGGGCTAAGCTTGGATATTTAATCCAATGGAGGCCAACTCCAATTCTCCTCCTGATCCCTGCTGTAGCCCAGTATATAAGTGAACTCAACCTCTTGGAACCCTAAGTTTTCCTGCGCCTCTTTTGACGTGAGAAGGGAAAGAAGCAGATTAAGAGATCCTGTAGACTGTTGCCCATACAACAGCAGGATCACACTTGGGACATACAGTAGAAGATCAGAGGTAGTTCTCTACAGCGATTCATCCTCTACATCAACCCAGAAGTACGGTAAACCTATTTTAATTGCTTTCGCTGATTGTTTGCCTGAAATCCTAACGATCACGTTTGAACCACACGATCCAATTGTCAACAATTGGTATCAGAGCGTTGGTTTCATGGTGAAATGTGATTCATTAGTCTATGTGATTATGTGATTATGTGAAATAATCTGGTTTTAATCGCATGATAGATAGCATGTTTTAGGATTTGGATAATTTTGTATTATTTATGAAAATCATCTGTATTCATGCTGCAATCCCTGTATACATTATACGCTGTATACACACACTGCCTTGATGCCTGAACTTGCTATCACACTCACACGGCCATGAAAGTAAGGAAGGCATAAGTTTTGTTCGATGGTGGCTGATTGGTTGCTTACGGCAATGAGCAAGAAGAAAGTCAGCAAAAAGATAGCAGGCTGGTATATGTCTTGGGTCACTCTCGACTGCACCATGAACGACGGTGGGCGACTGACGAGAGGGGTTCAATAGTTCACGGTGGCTATAAGATGGAACGACACATCGGACCGAATACTAGGCAGAACAAACAAGGTCGTGGGTGGGTCCCCTGGTATTTCCGATCGAGTCCAGTGAGAGCCCCGAACGAGTCCAGAAGGAACCACAAAACTATTTCTGATCACGTTCGGTGAAGGAATTGTTGTTGCTCATCTTTTTAGCTACTGGATGCTGATTGTCGACGACTGATGGGGGCGTGTCGAAGATAGGGCATGGCGCATGATTGTACGCCTAGATGGATTGCACTCTGAAAGGCGTAATCACTGTCGGCGCGACTGCGATGGGGCTGGAGACGTGGTGTGCGAGGCTCGATGGTTGATGGCGGTTGTCTGCCACTGTCCGGTGCTGTTCAGGCGATTGGAAAATAATCTGGGCGGAGGGCAAGATGTCGTATCTGTACATTGGCATTTTAGTCATGCCAGTATGTTGTCCGATTGAGCCCTTCAGAGATTCGAAGCGTGTCGCCTTCAGATTCTGTGACGAGTCTGAAGGGCTTCTGGTCGAATGTATGACGGATCTGACTGCGTTCTGGTCACGTCTAAAAATAGGGATGGGCGACGCAGTTTAACGGTGGCTTTTCTGCCCTACTGCTGACGCGGATCCAGGCGATCCCACCTAATTACGGTCGGATCAGCACAGATCGGCGACAACACTCTTGTGGACGGCGATGGAGCTTGCTTCTGGATTGCCGTCGCTCGGCTGCAAGGCGGCGCATCTACAGCGGGTTCCAGCAGGTGGCTGGCAGCGGGCGATAGCTGGGCACGGTCGCCGAAGCCATAGCAGGAGAGCTAACTGCTCAATTCCAGTGGATGTGGGCGCGGCCGCCGGTGCCTAAGTCTGGAGGTGTGTGTGTGTGGTGGCTGGAATAGGGCAGCACTGCTGTCCTCCTTTTGATGGGCCTTGTTTTCTTTGTTTTATAATAGGTCGTGCCAGATATAGGGCTGGGCTTATTTTATTTAAAGTATGGGCTCATTTTTGTTATTTGTGGGCTTGGGCTACAGGGCCAGTATATTTATTAATTGCTGGTTATGGGCGTGGTGGATTTAATTTGTTTTGGGCTGAGTATATGGGCCATGGACAATGGGCTTGATTATTTATTTAGTCTGCAGCTCATTTTGTGCTTATTTATTGCTTTTGGGCCCATTTAATTGATCTAGTATTTATTATGCCATTAATTGAGATATATAACTGCTTTAATTGTTTTTATTTGACGATTAATTGTTATATATGAAGCATGTTCTATGTGGTTTAATTATTAAATTAATTGAAATAGAAGCATGCTAAGTTGTATATTTTATTCAGGAATATTATATGCATGTTTAAAACCCTCGGTGTTAAATAACTAAGTGGGAGAGAGGATTGGTAATTAATTCCCATGGCCTCCATTATTGGTTTGTAAGTGATGTGAGTAAACTTGCACGTTGGCAATAGAGCCTTCCTCCCTAACGGATGAGTTTATTCACGGATCACTGGTACAAACTTCTTTAAATAATTATTGTTTGTAATGTGATGCATATGGACTTGCGCGTTGGCTATAGTGCCTTCCTCCTTAACGGATGAGCTTATATGCGGTTCACTAGTACAAACTTATATAATTAATGGTTGTAGAAAGTTATCTGAGCGCGTGTGTACTTCTCCAACAGTAAGGCACATAAACTTGGGCAGCGGACTTGGGATCAAATAATGGTGCACACTTAGATGTAAATAATTAGTATACTCCCCAACGGAGTCACTGCTATTATTTGCGTGGCTAAAGAGGAACCGACTATTAATTATTTTGTCATAAAGTTAGATTGACAAATGAAATTAATGGGTAAAACCTTCTCTTGTAAATGTTTGGGTTTGTAAACGTCCACACTAACGTGTCTTGCAGACTCACGGTGCTTGAGATGTCGGTGAATTTTATTTTATATTGTTTTGAGGGAATCAATATAAAAGGATAAAATTCGAAGATTTGATCAGAATATTTATTTGTGATTCTCTGAATTTCGAATGGTCTAATTTCACTAATTGTTAACTAAAAGAAATTAAATTTACTCATCCTAATTAGATGATTAGAAAAGAATCTTGTTTTTGAAATTTACTGCTTAAAGTAAATACATGTGTGTTCTCACAAAGGACGTCTCATGATGCCTATTAAAGTTTCTAGTGAAGAGATGAGAGGTTCATAGAAATATGATGGTCTCATGTAACTCTTCGGATACTAAAGTAATTTAAAAGGCGGTAGGTCATGATAGTATTTGATGAATGAATTGGAAATATATGGAATAGAAGTTGAAAGAGAAACCTAAGTCAATTTTATTCTCCATAATTGCCTAGATGTTTTGAGTGAGTTCCACCTGAATTACAAGAGGATGTAAATGGTTCGAAACTTCTGACAAAACATGTGGTAAAGGAAAACCATTTTCATCATAATGTGAACAAGTTTAATATCTTATTCACTAGACGTTTAAACATGATTAGTGTTGGAATCTACTGATACGAAGTGTGTAGATACTGGAATTAGTAAATGTTTATCACCAACTAAGAATAAGATTGTTATGACATGGGTAAAACTACAAAGGTAGTGACTATTGCAGTGGGAGTTGTTTATTTATCTCATGACAAGAATAAACGATTGATTATGAGAAATTGTCTTTACGTACGTTTCATAGAAAGAATTTGATTTCGGTTTCTATGCATTATCGGATGGATACTTCATTTCATTTAAATGACATGGTCATAATAATGAGGAATGGGGCTATAATCTGTAATAGTACATTGGTGGATAATGTGTATACTCTTGAATCATGTACATCCCACAGATGTAACAAATAGTAATTAATAATGCATCTTCTAATATTAGTAAGAGAAAGGAACCTTCAAAGATGAACTAAGCATACATTTGGCGTCTAAGATTAGTTCATTTTACTTGAGTAGGATTCAAAAGTTGATAGCCGATAGACCGTAAGGTTTATCTGAAGTGGAAACTATCAGACTTGCGAGTCTTGCTTGGAAGTAAAAATGATTAACTGTCTTTTCAAGGCTGTGGGGTGTAGAGCCAAAGATATATATGTTGGAATTAGTTCATTCTGATTCAAGCAAACCTAATATTATCCAGGCGAGAGATGGTTATGAATATTCGAAGATTATTCTAGATACCAATACATTTATTTGATGCACTGCATGTCTAAGTTCTTTGATTAATTCAAGAATTGTAAGGCTGGTACAGTGAAGCGTCATGGAAAATATATTAAGTCATTACGATTTAATCATGATGGCGAATACCTCTTGAGATAGTTAGGAGTTATTGATCAGAAGTTGAGATTAAATCTCAAATTGACTACACCAGGCATGCCCCAACTGAATGGTGTGGTGGATAGAAGGAATAAGGCTCTTATGGTTATGATTAGATAGATGATGAATTATTTAGAATAATTAAATTCATTTTATGGATATGCCCTAGATACAGTAATTCGTAAAATGTTTTGTCTGTTTGTGGGATATCCTAGAAAAATGAAGAGTGATTAATTTTGTTCAAAAGATCGAAGGGTGATTGTCAACACAAACACTGGATTTTTTGGAAAAGGACTATGTAATAAATCACAAACCCATGTATGAGTTGTTCTAAAGGTAGTGAGAAGAAAACACAAAGTATAAGTACCAAGTGTACAAGAGGACATACCACAAGGTAAACTGCAACGCGTGTCACGTCTGATACACAATTACATATAGTGCCTTGTCGCAGTGGGAGGGTTATTCGACAACCTGTGAGATACATGTTTGGGAAAGTTGTAAGACTTGATCCCTAGTAAACATGGTATTATCCCAGGGATACGACGTTGCACTACAAGATTAAAATGCGGAATCTTAGTAAGTTGCAATGAATGTTGAAATAGAATCTAAAGTCTGGGAACTTGAAAGACCACTAAATAGTGTAAAAGCCATTGGAAGTGGTCATAGAAAATAAAAGAGGATCATACGGTGAGGTGAAAACCTTGAAAGCAAAGTTTATTGCGAAAGGGTGTACTCAGAAAGAAATGGTTCGATTATGAGCAAACATGTTCATTGGTAGCTATGCTAATGTTGATCCGGATTCTTTTATTTATTGCTGCTCATATTGAATTATGAGGAACAGCAAATAGATGTCAAGACAGCTTTCCTGAATGGAAGTCTTGAGGAAAACATCTATGTGAAGCAACCAGAGTGATTCATTGCAAAGTGCTAATAGCATTTTGATAGTAAGCTTGAAAATATCCAGCGATGGGCTAAAAGCAAGCTTTGATATCATGAAGCATCTATTTTGATTAGGTAATCCAGTGGGATGGATTTAAATCAATGAGCAGATGAGTCTTGTGTGTTGTAAAGAGTGACAGAAACGTAGTGGTGTTTCTTGTACTATACGTAGATAGTATCTTGCTCATTGGAGACAATTAAAGAGTATTATCAGGCGTATGGGTACGGTTAATAAAGCGGTAGAGATGGAGGACTTAAGAAGGGCAAAATATATCCTTTTTTATCACGGTAACACAGATTCCAAGAAAGAATGTTATGCTTATCTCAAGTTTCATAAAATGATACAGTCCACACTCGTTTAGCATGTGAATTTATCTAAGTGAATGTGTCTTTCAGACACAAAAAGAAGATAAAGAAGATAAAAGTGGTTCCTTATGCTTCGGTGAATAAGGAAGCTTAATCTAAGGAATGTTATGCACGAAAATGGATAACTGTATTGCCAATGGCATAGACAGTTGGTATCAAACGTAACCCAGAACAAGAATGATGAACTGTAGTAAGACATATATAAAGTGCCTGAGAAGGACTGGAAATCATATGTGGATTTACTAAACAGATTCACTGCTTCTTGTGGATTACGTAGATTTGGATTTTTTAGTCAGATTGGACGGCAGTAAATTCACCTCAAAGGTTATGTGTTTAATTTTAGGAAGTAGAATCATAATGTGGAGGAGTGCTATATAGAAATATATTTCAGGCTCCAGACTCCATCATGGAAAGATGATAAATTGGAGCCTATGAGGCTGCCAAAGTATCTATATGACTCTAGAGACTTCATGATGGACTTTGAAGTGTTTTTAAATTTGCCCAAGGTTATCACAATTTACATTGATGATAATGGTGCAGTTGCAAACTTGAAGGAATCACGAGTCCATAAGACAATTAAACACATGGAGCGCGAGTACTACCTGTTACGAGAAATCGTATGATGAGGGGAAGGTTGTTGTCACCTAGATTGCATCGGATGATGACCTATTAAATCCATTTACAAGGACCTTAAGGCGAGAGTTTTTAATGGTCGTGTAGTTGGAGTAGGAATCAGATGTATGGCAGAAGACATGACAGCATAGTCTTTTAGTATAAGTGGGAGATTGTTGGGTTGTATACTAAAAGTCTAGCTTTTGTATGAACAATTTTATAACAATATTTGAAATGAGAATCATATGATCAAATGATTGCATCTTATAATTTATTTTAAATAAAAAATGCAATAGTCCATTTACTTTATACTGTAGATAATATGTTGTGCGACAACACGCGGAAGATCATATTATCAGTTTCCTTATAAAGTATAAACAGATGCTCACAATCGAGATAGACGGGGACTCTCTACTGGTATGGTTGTAGTGTGATTTGGTATTAGTTTGTCTTGACTATAAAATCACATTAGTATGCTTTGTGCATATTGAGTAGGATCGCCTGAGATCGTTCGTCTTATACTGACTATATAGTAGAACTTGATCTCTGTTATTATGGAAGTTCGTGCTCTTAATCCCTATACAATAACCTCGATACGTAGGGCAGTATGTATTTCTTTGATTCATCAATGGGTGAGATTTATAAGTATTAAATCAACAAACTCGGTGAGTTGGGAAATAGTGTTGTATCTATGGTGTGCTGTTGATTGTAGAAGAAATCAATGTCCGACATAGGTTGATGATGTCCCCTTGAGGAGCTCATAAGGTTTATCATGTAAATCTTGCAAGTGGATTAATTTTCTGCATGATAATAAGGTTGAGTGGTACTACTCTCGGATAAGATATTAATTAATTTGAGTTGTCAGTAACTTAATTAATTAATGGCATTGTATATCTTAAACATGGGAAGACTTTGGGCTCATAATAAGAAGGAGCTCAAAATGTAATTTTGGGTTAGAGTGGGTAGTGCAGTAATAATAATTTAGTGAACTTTATTATTATTATTAGATTAAATATAAGCTTTGGGCTAAGCTTAGATATTTAATCCAATGGAGGCCCAACTCCAATTCTCCTCCTGATCCCTGCTGTAGCCCAGTATATAAGTGAACTCAGCCTCTTGGAACCCTAAGTTTTCCTGCGCCTCTTTTGACGTGAGAAGGGAAAGAAGCAGATTGAGAGATCCTGTAGACTGTTGCCCACACAACACCAGGATCACACATGGGACATACAGTAGAAGATCAGAGGTAGTTCTCTGCAGCGATTCATCCTCTACATCAACCCAGAAGTACGGTAAACCTATTTTAATTGCTTCCGCTGATTGTTTGCCTGAAATCCTAACGATCACGTTTGAACCACACTATCCAATTGCCAACAGGGGGTTGATCCCCCCTTGTGGGGTGTAGTATGGTTGTGGTCTCTCTTCCTCTAATCTACTCCCTCCGTCCTAAATTCAAGTTCACATTTACTGTAGATACGGAGTTTAAGAAAAGTCACTTTTGACTTACTTTTGAGGGTAGTATGGTATTTTTGGGTAATAAATAAATGATAAAGTATGTTATGTGTGTTAAAAAGGTTATGGAAAATTTGAAATTAAAGTATGTTAGAGGGATGCTAGTTTGTTGCTTTTTCCTTTTATTGAAGTGTGAAGTTGAATTTGGGACGGACCAAAACGGAAAGTGTGAAGTTGAAGTTGGGACGGAGGGAGTATTATATTTTTTAATGGTGTGATCTACACCTCCTTTTATACTTATAGGCCTTGGAATGGACTTTTTGGGTGAACACACGCATTGAAGGTGTAAAAATACGGATATGATAAGTTTCTGCACATCAATTTGATCAAGGAACTAGGTCGAATTCTCCCCTCCAGGTCAAATTGGAGGTCGAATTAACCTACTGGAAGCTTCAGGTCGAATTAACTCGAATTAAGGTGTCGTGGTCGAATTAACTCAATTCGACCATCTCTTTAGTGGCTTTCCAACCATGTATTACATCAATAGTTTTGATCTCCACAACAACACAGAAAAATTACGAAAGTTAGACGTGCATTTTTCAGCATCCTTGCACAAATTGCACCTTTTCTCCAACCTTGCACTTTTGATCCTTTTTCCACCTAAAATACAATAAAACACCTCAAGTGCACTTTTTCTCACATATATTTAATATAAGATACTTGTGCATATATAAATAATAATTCTCATCCAAAAGGTGTTAAATTGGACACTCAAACACGCTAATTTCCACTCTCAACACTCCTCTCCTCATCTCACCTTTTCCCCCAATATTTATGCCCCTCACTTCAAATTCTATGGCGCCCATCGATTTCTCAGTTGCAATTGCACAACAACCCACACCTCTTCTTGTCTTGCATAACCTACATTCCTCACGCGGCAAGAATATAATGGCTGGTTTCTTCAAATGTTTTCACGGTGATGGAGGTTGGAACGGTAGTGAAGAATATTAGGGCAGACTGCAGTGGCGGCTGGAGTGGTGAAGATGTGAAGTGGTGGAGCTGTCAATTGTTCAGTGTGTTTTGATAGTTTAGGTTTATTTTGCTCTGATTTCCCATCCAACTGGACAGTTTCCGGTTTAGCCGGTTCATCGGTTATTTCGGTTTAGATCGGTCCAAATCGGTTTTCTCCGGTCTAATTGCAAAAATAGTTTTAGGGGGTCTTTCGGACCGATTCCGAAGCCAGTTCCCGATTGAACCAATAGAATCGGTCGATTCAGTCCAATTTTAAAAACACCGGTTCCAATGTCTAACGACTCGCATAGCATCAACCTATTACCTGGTAAACTTGATAATGAGATTAATTTTTATCGCGTCTAATTTCCAAAGGTCCCACTTTGCTATTTCTAGATCAGTCGGGTAGGAGTTCCATAGTACGTTCGGTCGGTTGTGTTGGATTGTATACTAAAATTCTAGCTTTAGTATGAACAATGTCATAACAATATTTGAATTGAGAATCATTGATCAAATGATTGCATCTTATAATTTATTTATATGCATGATGCAATAGTCCACTTACTTTATACTGTAGATAATATGTTGTGCGACAACATGCAGAAGATCATATTATCGGTTTCCTTATAAAGTATAAACAGATGCTCACAACTGAGATAGACGGAGACTCTCTATCGGTATGGTTGTAGTGTGGTTTGGTATTAGCTTGTCTTGGCTATAGAATCACATTAGTGCACTTGTGTGTATTGAGCAGGACCGCCTGAGATCGTTCGACTTATACTGACTTATAGAAGAACTTGATCTCTTGGAAGTTCGTGCTCTTAATCCCTATACAATAACCTCGACACGTAGGGCAGTATGTATTTCTTTGATTCATCAATGGGTGAGATTTATATGTATTAAATCAACAAACTCGGTGAGTTGGGAAGTAGTGCTGTATCTATGGTGTGCTGTTGATTGTAGAAGGAATCCATATCCGTCATAGGTTGATGATGTCCCCTTGAGGAGCTCATAAGGTTTATCATGTAAATCTTGCTAGTGGATTAATTTCCGGCATGATAATAAGGTTGAGTGGTACTGCTCTCGGATGAGATATTAATTAATTTGAGTTGTCAGTAACTTAATTAATTAATGGGCATTGTATATCTTAAACATGGGGAGACTGTCGGGCTTATAATAAGAAGGAGCCCAGAACATAATTTTGGGATTGGACGGGTAGTGCAGTAATAATATTTTAGTGGACTATATTATTATTATTGGATTTAATTAAAAGCTTTGGGCTAAGCTTGGTTAATTAAATTCAATTGAGGCCCAGCCCAATTTCTCCTCCTGGTCCCTGCTGTAGCCCATCTATATAAGTCATCTCAGCTCCTGTTAACCCTAAGTCAGTGCCTCATTTGACAGTTAGAAAGAACAGGAGCAGATTGAGAGAATCCTGCGGATTGTTGCCCACACAACAGCAGGATTCGACTTGGGACATACAGCAGAAGATTGAGAGGTGGTTCTCTGCAATGGTTCATCCTCTACATCAACACAGAAGTACGGTAAACACGTTTTATGCTTCCGCTGATTTTGTTTGCCTGTTAATCCTAATGGATCACGTTGAACCGCACGATCCAATTGCCAACAACTGGTATCAGAGCGTTGGTTTTGTGGTGAAACGTGAGATGTTAGATTGGGGTTGTTTGTGATTATATGATTAAGTGTTTCGATCTGATTGTAATCACATGTTTGTTGAGCCTGTGGTGATACCATTATCGCCTGCTTGTATTGGGGTTGTATATGTGTCAATTTTTCATGAAATTGTGTGTGATTATTATGATTGAATACACATGTACACGATTAATCCATCATCAATTATAAACCTATCCTATTACACTGGATATACCCCACACCCACACCAACCCAGAACGAGACAGTCAGATGGGCGGACATCCGGCGGCGCGTGAACGATGGAGATGGGCGAACATCCGGCGGTGCGTGAACGATGGAGGTGGCGGCAGGGTCTGAAAGGCGCCGACTATTGACAACTGGTGGCTTCGGCTGGACCAATTTTGTCGCGGCGGTAATGGAAAGACGAGCGACTTCATCTGGTTCGATTGTCGACGGTGAGTGATGGATTAAGGAAGTGGCGTCTGGGCGACGAGTCGGCGTGACCGGGAGTCTCGCTGACGGTCGGCGTCTGGACGATGCTTGAACCAGCACGACTGGATGGACCTGGTAACGGGGTCTAGACGAAGGTAGCGGGGTCCCTTCGTTTCTCAATCGAGACCAGTAGGCAGCGCTGAAGATCTCGATCGACGAAGAGCTCAGGCTGGGTGGATCGGCGCAGGTCGAGACAGATCCAGGCGGATCGGGGCACGTCGACGAAGGATCTGGCGGCGCTGGTGGTGGCACGCGGCTGACCGGCGATGGCTGTGAAGCGGCTGGCGGAGAGGACGGCTCCAGGCGGCGGCGTTTTAGTCGGGTCTTCGCGGTGCTTCTGATTCAGTACCCGATCGAGCCCAGTAGGTGGTTGCACGTCGTGGCAGACTGCTGGCGGTCGTCGTCGGGCTCAAACTGACGGAATAATTGCTGAGGTTGCAGTGGGTTCGCGAGCCGTGGCGTTTATTTTCGCCGGAGGCGGCTCACGGTGTCTCTTCACGACTGGGAGCTGTCGGCGGCGGGCTATCGACATGCTTCCAATGGCCTGTTGGTGGCGCCGCCGGCGACAGCGGCGCCTGGTAGTACCGGTGAACCCTGGAGGATGAAGATCGGCTGGATTGAATAGGGCAGCAGCTTGAGAAATTGGGCTGCTCCTCTGGGCTCTATTTTTGATGTATTTGGGCTGCCCTTGGGCCTTTCTTCCAATTTTGTTTTGGGTTGCTGGGCTGATTAGGGCAGCAATGATTATTCCTTATGTTGGGCCTCTTTTTAATTAAAGTGCTAGATGGGCCAATTCAGTTATAAATATAAGATTGCTCATTTTTTAATTTGGTTTTGGGCTGTTGGGCCAAATTTTAATTAAAATGGATATGGGCTGTTGGACCTTAACTGTTGTTTTAATTAATTGTGGGTTAAGGGCCAAGCATGATAAATTAGTTGTTTATTAATAAGGCTAATTTTTTGCTAGTGGGCTTGGTGGATTTAATTTGGTTTTGGGCTAAGATTATGGGTCATGGACAATGGGCTTGATTAATTAATTTAGTCTGCTGCTCATTTTGTGCTTATTTGTTGTTCTTGGGCCCAAATTTATTGATCCACTATTTATGCAATTAATTAATGTTATATAACTGATTAATTGATTTAATTGTCAATTATTGTTGTATATGTGATAGGCATGCTCTATGTGATTTATTTATTTAAATTGCTGTTAATAGATGCATGTCTTAATTGTATATTTTATTATGGAATATTATATGCATGTTTAAAACCCTCGGTGTTTAAATAACTAAGTGGGAGAGGGGGTTGGTAATTAATTCCCGCGGCCTCCATTATTGGTTTGTTAGCGATGTGAATAGACTTGCGCGTCGGCATTAGAGCCTTCCTCCCCATCGGATGAGTTTATTCATGAATTGCTGGAACAGACTTCATTAAATAATTACGTTTGTAATGTGATGCATATGAACTTGCGCGTTGGCATAGACCTTCCTCCCTATCGGATGAGTTTATATGCGGTTCACTGGTACAGACTTGTAATTGATAATCGTAGGAAGTTATCCGAGTGCGTGTGTACTTCTCCATCTGTAAGGCACACAAACTTGGGCCGCGGACTTGGGATTAAATAATGGTGTACACTTAGATGTAAATAATAAGTATCCTCCCCATCGGAGTCACTGCTTTTATTTGCATGGCTAAAGAAGAACCGACTATTAATTATTTTGTCATAAAGTGAGGTTGACAAATGAAATTAATGGGTAAAACCTTCTCTTGTAAATGTTCGGGTTTGTAAACGTCCACACTATCGTGGCTTGCAGACTCACGGTGCTTGAGATGTCGGTGAATTTTATTTTATATTGTTTTGAGGGAATCAATATAAAAGAATAAAATTCGAAGTTTTGATCGGTAAATTTATTTGTGATTCTCTGAATTTTGAATGGTTTTATTTCACTAATTGTTAACTAAAAGACATTAAATTTACTCGTCCTAATTAGATGATTAGAAAAGAATCTTGGTTTTGAATTTTACTGCTTAAGAAAATACATGTGTATTCTCACAAAGGACGTCTCATGATGCCTATTAAAGTCTCTAGTGAAGAGATGAGAGGTTCATAGAAATATGATGGTCTCATGTAACTCTTCGGATACTTGAGTAAATTAAAAGGCAGAAGATCATGGTTCAATTGATGAATGAATTGGAAAAGCTTGGAATAGAAATTGAAAGGGAAACCTAAATCAATTTATTCTTCACAATTTGCCTGGATGTTTTGAGTAAGTTCCACCTGAATTACAAGAGGATGTAAATGGTGGGAAACTTCTAACAAAACATGTGGCAAAGGAAAGCCATTTTCATCATAATGTGAACAAGTTTAATATCTTATTTACTAATGGTTTAAACATGATTAGTGATGGCATCTACTGACACGAATTATGTAGATACTGGAATCACTAAATGTTTATCACTGAGTAAGGATAAGATTGTTAATAACATGGGTAAAACTACAAAGATAGTGGCTATTGCAGTGTGAGTTGTTTATTTATCTCATGATAAGAATAAACGATTGACTATGAGAAATTGTCTTTACGTACCTTTCATAGAAAGAATTTAATTTTGGTTTCTATGCATTAATGGATGGATACTTCATTTCATTTAAATGACATGGTCATAGTAATGAGGAATGAGGCTATAATCCATTAAAGTACGTTGGTGGATAAGAAGTATACTCTTGAATCATGTACATCCCACAGATGCAATAAATAGTAATTAATAATGCATCTTCTAATATTAGTAAGAGAAAGGAACCTTCAAAAATGAACTAAACATACATTTGGCGTCTATGACTAATTCATTTTACTTGAGTAGGATTCAAAAGTTGATAGCCGATAGACCGTAAGGTTTATCTGAAGTTGAAACTATCGGACTTGCGAGTCTTGCTTGGAAGTAAAAATGATTAACTGCTTTTCAAGGCTGTGGGGTGTAGAGCCAAAGATATATATGTTGGAATTAGTTCATTCTGATTCAAGCGAACCTAATATTATCCAGACGAGAGGTGGTTATGAATATTCAAAAATTATTCTGGAAACCAATATATTTATATGATGCACTGCATGTCTAAGTTCTTTGATTAATTCAAGAATTGTAAGGCTGGTACAGTAAAGCGTCATGGAAAATATATTAAGTCATTACGATTTAATCATGATGGCGAATACCTCTTGGGATGGTTAGGAGCTATTGATCAGAAGTTGAGATTAAATCTCAAGTTGACTACACCGGGTATGCCCCAGCTGAATGGTGTGGTGGGTAGAAGGTATTAGGCTCTTATGGTTATGATTAGATAGATGATGAATTATTTGGAATAATTAAAATTCATTTTATGGATATGCCCTAGAAACAGTAATTCGTAAAACATTTGTCTGTTTGTGGGACATCCTAGAAAAATGGAGGGTGATTTATTTTGTCCAAAAGATCGAAGGATAATTGTTAACTCAATAACTAGATTTTTGGAAAAGGACTATGTAATAAATCACAAACCCATGTATAAGTTGTTCTAAAGGAAGTGAGAGGAAAACACTAAGTATAAGTACCAAGTGTACAAGAGGATATACCACAAGGTAAACTGCAATGCGTGTCACGTCTGATACACAATTACATGTAGTGCCTTGTCGTAGTGGGAGGGTTGTATGACAACCCATAAATATATGTTTTGGGAGAGTCGTGAGACTTGATCCCTAGTGAACATGGTATTGTCCCACGGATACGACGTAGCACTACAAGATGAAAATGCGGAATTTTAGTAAGTTGCAATGAATGTTGAAATAGAATCTATGGATTCGATATTAAGTTTGGAGCTTGAACGATCACTAAAATGGTGTAAAAGCCATTGCAAGTGGTCATAAGGAAATAAAAGAGGATCATACGGAAAGGTGAAAATCTTGGAAGCAAAGTTTGTTGCGAAAAGATGTACTCAGAAAGAAATGGTTCGATTATGAGGGAACATATTCGCTGGTAGCTATGCTTAAATTGATCCGAATTCTTTTATTTATTGCTGCTCATATTGAATTATGAGGGACAGCAAATAGATGTCAAGATAGCTTTCCTGATTGGAAGTCTTGAGGAAAACATCTATGTGAAGCAACCAGAGTGATTCATTGCAAAGTACTAATAGCATTTTGATAGTAAGCTTAAAAGTGTCCAGCGATGGACTAAAGCAAGCTTTAAGATCGTGAAGCATCTGTTTTGATTAGGTAATCCAGTAGCACGAATTTAAATCAATCAGCGGATGTATCTTGTGTATTGTAAAGAGTGACGGAAATGTGGTGGTGTTTTTTGTACTATACGTAGATAGTATCTTGCTCATTGGAGACAATGAAAGAGTATTATCGGGCGTATGGGTATGGTTAATAAAGCGGTAGAGATGAAGGACTTAAGAAAGGCAAAATATATCCTTTTGATCACGGTAATACGGATCACAAGAAAGGATATTATGCTTATCTCAAGTTTCATAAAATGATACAGTCCATAATCGTTTAGCATGTAAATTTATCTAAGTGAATGTGTCTTTGAGACACAAGAAGAAGATAAAGAGGATGAAAGCGGTTCCTTATGCTTCGGCAAATAGGGAAGCTTAATCTTAGGAATGCTATGAACGATGTTGGATATCTGTTTTGCTTAATGCATGAACAGTGGGTATCAACGTAACCCGGAACAAGAATGATGAACTGTGGTAAGACATTTATAAAGTGCCTGAGAAGGACTGGAAATTATATGTGGACTTACTGGACAGATTCACTGCTTCTTGTGGATTACGTAGATTCGCATTTTTTAGTCAGATTGGACGGCAGTAAATTTACCTCAAAGGTTATGTGTTTAATCTTAGGAAGTAGAGTCATAATGTGGAGGAGTGTTATATAGGAATATATTTCAAACTCCGGACTCCATCATGGAAAGATGATAAATTGGAGCCTATGAGGCAGCCAAAGTATCTATATGACTCTAGAGACTTCATGATGGACTTTGAAGTGTTTTTAAGTTTACCCAAGGTAATCACAATTTACATTGATGATATTAGTGCAGTTGCAAACTTGAAGAAATCACAAGTCCATAAGGCAATTAAACACATGGAGCGCGAGTACCACCTGTTACGAGAAATCGTATGATGAGGGGAAGGTTGTTGTCGCCTAGATTACATCGGATGATGACCTAGTAAACCATTTACAAGGACCTTAAGGCGAGAGCTTTTAATGGTCGTATAAGTGGGAGTAGGAATCAGATGTATGGCAGAAGACATGACAGCATAGTCTTTTAGTATAAGTGGGATATTGTTGGATTGTATACTAAAATTCTAGCTTTAGTATGAACAATATCATAACAATATTTGAATTGAGAATCATTGATCAAATGATTGCATCTTATAATTTATTTATATGCATGATGCAATAGTCCACTTACTTTATACTGTAGATAATATATTGTGCGACAACACGCAGAAGATCATATTATCGGTTTCCTTATAAAGTATAAACAGATGCTCACAAATGAGATAGACGGGGACTCTCTATCGGTATGGTTGTAGTGTGGTTTGGTATTAGCTTGTCTTGGCTATAGAATCACATTAGTGCACTTGTGTGTATTGAGCAGGACCGCCTGAGATCATTCGACTTATACTGACTTATAGAAGAACTTGATCTCTTTTATTATGGAAGTTCGTGCTCTTAATCCCTATACAATAACCTCGACACGTAGGGCAGTATGTATTTCTTTAATTCATCAATGGGTGAGATTTATATGTATTAAATCAACAAACTCAGTGAGTTGGGAAGTAGTGCTGTATCTATGGTGTGCTGTTGATTGTAGAAGGAATCCATGTCCGTCATAGGTTGATGATGTCCGCTTGAGGAGCTCATAAGGTTTATCATGTAAATCTTGCAAGTGGATTAATTTCCGGCATGATAATAAGGTTGAGTGGTACTGCTCTCGGATGAGATATTAATTAATTTGAGTTGTCAGTAACTTAATTAATTAATGGGCATTGTATATCTTAAACATGGGGAGACTGTCGGGCTTATAATAAGAAGGAGCCCAGAACATAATTTTGGGATTGGACGGGTAGTGCAGTAATAATATTTTAGTGGACTATATTATTATTATTGGATTTAATTAAAAGCTTTGGGCTAAGCTTGGTTAATTAAATTTAATTGAGGCCCAACCCAATTTCTCCTCCTGGTCCCTGCTGTAGCCCATCTATATAAATCATCTCAGCTCCTGTTAACCCTAAGTCAGTGCCTCATTTGACAGTTAGAAAGAACAAGAGCAGATTGAGAGAATCCTGCGGATTGTTGCCCACACAACAGCAGGATTCGACTTGGGACATACAGCAGAAGATTGAGAGGTGGTTCTCTGCAATGGTTCATCCTCTACATCAACCCAGAAGTACGGTAAACACGTTTTATGCTTCCGCTGATTTTGTTTGCCTGTTAATCCTAATGGATCACGTTGAACCACACGATCCAATTGCCAACAGGTTGGTCGGTCTGGTGGTCGGTTATTAGTTTCAAAGTCTACCAACCTACATATCATCGACCGATCGCCCTATAAACTGATAATGAAATTACTTGTTATCGCATCAGTTTTTTTTATGTTCTTAATTACTGATTCTTGGTCTGGCGGGTAAAAGTTCAATAGAAGAGTCGGTTAGGTGGTCAGGTCATGGCTTCAATGTCTAACGACCCACATATCATCGACCGACCATCCTTTTAGATAAGTGCGATATCCCCTTTTGACCGATCACCCTGTAACTTAGTAATGAGATTACTTTTATCACGTCTATATTCTGAAGATCCCCATTTGATATTTCTCCATCATTCGAGTAGGAGTTCCAAAGTAGGGTCAGTCGGTTGGTTGGTTTTGTTGGATTGTATACTAAAAGTCTAGCTTTAGTATGAACAATGTCATAGCAATATTTGAAATGAGAATCATTGATCAAATGATTGCATCTTATAACTTATTTTATATGCATGATGCAATAGTCCATTTACTTTATACTGTAGATAATATGTTGTGCGACAACACGCAGAAGATCATATTATCGGTTTCCTTATAAAGTATAAACAGATGCTCACAACTGAGATAGACGGGGACTCTCTATCGGTATGGTTGTAGTGTGGTTTGGTATTAGCTTGTCTTGGCTATAAAATCACATTAGTGCACTTGTATGTATTGAGCAGGACCGCCTGAGGTCGTTCTTCTTATACTGACTATATAGTAGAACTTGATCTCTGTTATTATGGAAGTTCGTGCTCTTAATCCCTATACAATAACCTCGACACGTAGGGCAGTATGTATTTCTTTGATTCATCAATGGGTGAGATTTATAAGTATTAAATCAACAAACTCGGTGAGTTGGGAAGTAGTGCTGTATCTATGGTGTGCTGTTGATTGTAGAAGGAATCCATGTCCGTCATAGGATGATGATATCCCCTTGAGGAGCTCATAAGGTTTATCATGTAAATCTTGCAAGTGGATTAATTTCCGGAATGATAATAAGGTTGAGTGGTACTACTCTCGGATGATATATTAATTAATTTGAGTTGTCAGTAACTTAATTAATTAATGGGCATTGTATATCTTAAACATGGGGAGACTGTCGGGCTTATAATAAGAAGGAGCCCAGAACATAATTTTGGGATTGGACGGGTAGTGCAGTAATAATATTTTAGTGGACTATATTATTATTATTGGATTTAATTAAAAGCTTTGGGCTAAGCTTGGTTAATTAAATTCAAGTGAGGCCCAGTCCAATTTCTCCTCCTGGTCCCTGCTGTAGCCCAATATATAAGTGAACTCAGCTTCCTGGAACCCTCAGATAATTCCTGCGCCTCTTTTGGTGAGAGAGGGGAAGAGAAGCAGATTGAGAGATCCTGCAGACTGTTGCCCACACAACAGCAGGATCACACTTGGGACATACAGTAGAAGATCAGAGGTGTTCTACACTGCTGTTCATCCTCTACATCAACCCAGAAGTACGGTAAACGGTTTAATTGCTTCCGCTGCTTATTGTTTACTGTTTATCCTAATGATCACGTTGAACTGCACGATCCAATTGCCAACAATTGGTATTAGAGCATTGGTTTTGTGGTGATACGTGAATCGTTAGATTGGGTTTATGTGGTTATGTGATATAATCTGTATTAAAAACATGTTTATCAACCAAGAAAATATGTGATTATAGTTTTATCTTGGTAATCGCATATTGTTTGATAATCTACTGTTGTGATATATTGTTTTGTATTTTTCTATGGTTTTATACACTGTACACACTTATCACACACACCAAGAAGAATCCACTGCAATCTTTTTGTCACGACGCACACCCTGCTCGAAGTACGGGTGAGTGGCCGACGGCGCGTGATAGTCGAAGGCGAGGTGGATGGGTGTGAAGCCGTCGGCGTGTGATGGCTGGTAGTCAGAAGTACGGCGGCGACGCTTGATTGAGGGTGAGGGAGAAGTCCGGATTGGCGATTCTAGATCTGGCGGCACGTCAGCAGCGGGTTCCAGCAAATCAGAAGGGATCCCATAGAGTCCCACCCGATCCCGGTCGGATCGGAGCACTTCGGTCAGACCAAATCTGACGGCGGTCATGGCTGATCGATGGCGAGAGCATGAGCGATGCTGTCGGCGGCTGAGCGATGGAATCGAGGCGGCGGTCGACTGTGCAGACCATGTTTTCCCGGCGAGTCAGCGGTCCGATTCATTTAGATCGGTCATCTTCGCGATGGCTGGCGGCGGCAAGGTCAGCGTCGGCAGGTGGCTGCCAGTCGCAGCAGGGCGTGATGGTTAGATGGATGGCTGACCGCTGGCGGTCGTTGTCGGGTGCGATAGATCGACGCACGGGAGTCGACTGACGGTGAAACTCCAACGGCTGACGGCACGATTGCCGTGAGTAACGGTACAGGTCGAAGGTCGGTGGCTGGCTGGCGCGGCGTTGCTGGAAGGTCTGGCATCCGGTGAGGATGGTTTCAGGCGCGTCGAGGGTCAGTCCCGATGGAGTCTTGACGGCGCGTCTCCAGTAGAGCTATCGGGTCTTGACGGCGCCAGACGAACTCTGGCCGCCGGGAGCAGAGCACTGGCGGTGCTGTCGGATGCGAGCATGCGCCGGTTGTTTGCTGACAGTGAGAAGCAGCGGTATGAATAGGGCAGCAGTTTGGAGTTCTGGCTGTCTGATGGGCCCTATTTTTTTAATAGCTGGGCCTTCCCCTTTTTAATTTGGTTATGGGCTGTCCATTGGGCCCATATTTAATTAATTGTAATGGGCCTATTTTATGGATGATGGGCTCGGAATTTTATTGCTGGACTTATCTGCTGCTTGGGCTTTCCTTATGGCTGCTCAATTAATTTTAATTTGGTTTTGGGCTATTGGGCCCAATTTTAATTAAAATGGTAATTGGGCTGCTGGGCCATTATTTTATTGCTGATTTTAATTAATTGCTAGTAATGGGCCAAGCATAATAAATTAATGGACTAATTTATGCTAGTGGGCTTGGTGGACTTAATTTAATTTTGGGTTAAGATTATGGGCCATGGATAATGAGCTTGATTAATCATTTAATCTGCTGCTCATATTGTGCTTATTTGTTGCTCTTGGGCCCAAATTGATTGATCCACTAATTATGCAATTAATTAATGTTATATAACTGATTAATTGATTTAATTGTCAATTATTGTTATATATGTGAAAGGCATGTTCTATGTGATTTATTTATTTAAATTGCTGTTAATAGAAGCATGCTATTATGTATATTTTATTTCTAAATATTATATGCATGTTTGAAACCCTCGGTATTAAATAACTAAGTGGGAGAGGGGATTGGTAATTAATTCCCGCGGCCTCCATTATTGGTTTGTAAGTGATGTGAGTAAACTTGCGCGTTGGCAATAGAGCCTTCCTCCCTAACGGATGAGTTTATTCACGGATCACTGGTACAAACTTCTTTAAATAATTATTGTTTGTAATGTATTGCATATGGGCTTGCGCGTTGGCTATAGTGCCTTCCTCCCTAACGGATGAGCTTATATGCGGTTCACTAGTACAAACTTATATAATTGATGGTTGTAGAAAGTTATCTGAGCGCGTGTGTACTTCTCTAACAGTAAGGCACATAAGCTTGGGCAGCGGACTTGGGATCAAATAATGGTGTACACTTAGATGTGAATAATTAGTATCCTCCCCAACGGAGTCACTGCTATTATTTGCATGGCTAAAGAGGAACCGACTATTAATTATTTTGTCATAAAGTTTGGTTGACAAATGAAATTAATGGGTAAAACCTTCTCTTGTAAATGTTCGGGTTTGTAAACGTCCACCGTAACGTGGCTTGCAGACTCACGGTGCTTGAGATGTCGGTGAATTTTATTTTTATATTGTTTTGAGGGAAATAATATAAAAGGATAAAATTCGAAGATTTGATCGGAATATTTATTTGAGATTCTCTGAATTTCGAATGGTTTTATTTCACTTATTATTAACTAAAAGACATTATATTTACTCGTCCATATTAGATGATTGGAAAAGAATCTTGTATTTTAAAATTACTACTTAAGAAAATACATGTGTATTCTCACAAAGAACGTCTCATGATGCCTATTAAAGTCTCTAGTGAAGAGATGAGAGGTTCATAGAAATATGTTGGTCTCATGTAACTCTTCGGATACTAGAGTAAATTAAAAAGGCAGAAGATCATGGTTGAATTGATGAATGAATTGGAAGAACTTGGAATAGAAATTGAAAGAGAAACCTAAATCAATTTATTCTTCACAATTTGCCTGGATGTTTTGAGCAAGTTCTACCTGAAATACGAAAGGTTGTATATGGTGGGAAACTTCTAACAAAACATGTGGCAAAAGAAAGCCAATTTTCATCATGAACTGAACAAGGTTAATATCTTATTTACTAATGGTTTAAACATGATTAGTGATGGCATCTACTGACACGAAGTATGTAGATACTGGAATCATTAAATGTTTATCACTGAGTAAGGATAAGATTGTTAATAATATGGGTAAAACTACAAAGGTAGTGGATATTGCAGTGGGAGTTGTTTATTTATCTCATGATAAGAATAAACGATTGATTATGAGAAATTGTCTTTACGTACGTTTCATAGAAATAATTTAATTTCGGTTTCTATGCATTAACGGATGGATACTTCATTTTATTTAAATGACATGGTCATAGAAATGAGGAATGGGGCTATAATCCGTTAAAGTACGTTGGTGGATAATTCGGATACTCTTGAATCATGCACATCCCACAGATGCAATAAATAGTAATTAAATAATGCATCTTCTAATATTAGTAAGAGAAAGAAACCTTCGTAAATGAACTAAACATACATTTGGCGTCTATGACTAATTTATTTTACTTGAGTAGGATTCAAAAGTTGATAGCCGATAGACCGTAAGGTTTATCTAAAGTGGAAACTATTGGACTTGCGAGTTTTGCTTGGAAGTAAAATTGATTAACTGCCTTTTCAAGGCTGTGGGGTGTAGAGCCAAAGATATATATGTTGGAATTAGTTCATTCTGATTCAAGCAAACCTAACAATATCCAGGCGAGAGGTGGTTATAAATATTCGAAGATTATTTTGGAAACCAATATATTTATATGATGCACTGCATGTCTAAGTTCTTGGATTAATTCAAGAACTGTAAGGCTGGTACAGTGAGCGTCATGGAAAATATATCATATCATTACGATCCAATCGTGATGATGAAAACCTCTTGGGATAGTTAGGAACTAATAATCAGAAGTTGAGATTAAATCTCAAGTTGACTACACCGGGCATGCCCCAGCTGAATGGTGTGGTGGGTAGAAGGTATAAGGCTCTTATGATTATGATTAGATAGATGATGAATTATTTGGAATAATTAAATTCATTTTATGGACATGCCCTAGATACAGTAATTCGTGAAACGTTTGTCTGTATATGGGATATCCTATAAAAATGAAGAGTGATTTATTTAGTCCAAAAGATCGAAGGGTGACTGTTAACACAAACACCAGATTTTTGGAAAAGGACTATGTAATAAATCACAAGCCCATGTATAAGTTGTTCTAAAGGAAGTGAGAGGAAAACACTAAGTATAAGTACCAAGTGTACAAGAGGATATACCACAAGGTTAAACTGCAACGCGTGTCACGTCTGATACACAATTACGTGTAGTGCCTTGTCGTAGTGGGAGGGTTGTATGACAACCCATAAATATATATTTTGGGAGAGTCGTGAGACTAGATCCCTAGTAAACATGGTATTGTCCCACGGATACGACGTAACACTACAAGATGAAAATGCGGAATCTTAGTAAGTTGCAATGCATGTTAAAATAGAATCTACGGGTTCTATATTAAGTCTGGGAACTTGTATGACCACTAAATGGTGTAAAAGCCATTGCAAGGGTCAAAGGAAATAAAAGAGGATCATATGGAAAGGTGAAAACCTTAGAAGCAAAGCTTGTTGCGAAAAAATGTACTCAGAAAGAAATGGTTCGATTATGAGGGAACATATTCGCTGGTAGCTATGCTTAAATTGATCCGGATTCTTTTATTTATTGCTGCTCATATTAAATTATGAGGGACAACAAATAGATGTCAAGACATCTTTCCTGATTGGAAGTCTTGAGGAAAACATCTATGTGAAGCAACCAGAGTGATTCATTGCAAAGTACTAATAGCATTTTGATAGTAAGCTTAAAAGTGTCCAGCGATGGACTAAAGCAAGCTTTGAGATCGTGAAGCATCTGTTTTGATTAGGTAATCCAGTGGCATGGATTTAAATCAATGAGCGGATGAGTCTTGTGTGTTGTAAAGAGTGACGGAAACGTGGTGGTGTTTCTTGTACTATACGTAGATAGTATCTTGCTCATTGGAGACAATGAAAGAGTATTATCGAGTGTATGGGTACGGTTAATAAAGCGATAAAGATGAAGGACTTAAGAAAGGCAAAATACATCCTTTTGATCACGGTAATACGGATCACAAGAAAGGATGTTATGCTTATCTCAAGTTTCATAAAATGATACAGTCCATACTCGTTTAGCATGTAAATTTATCTAAGTGAATGTGTCTTTGAGACACAAGAAGAAGATAAAGTAGATGAAAGCGGTTCCTTATGCTTCGGCGAATAAGGAAGCTTAATCTAAAGAATGCTATGAACGAAGTTGGATATATGTGTTGCTGAACGCATGAACAGAAGGTATCAACGTAACCCAGAACAAGAATGATGAACTGTAGTAAGACATATATAAAGTGCCTGAGAAGGACTGGAAATTATATGTGGATTTACTAAACAGATTCACTGCTTCTTGTGGATTACGCAGATTCAGATTTTTTAGTCAAATTTGACGGTAGTAAATTCTCCTCAAAGGTTATGTGTTTAATTTTAAGAAGTAGAGTCATAATGTGGAGGAGTATTATATAGAAATATATTTCAAACTCCGGACTCCATCATGGAAAGATGATAAATTGGAGCCTATGAGGCAGCCAAAGTATCTATATGACTCTAGAGACTTCATAATGGACTTTGAAGTGTTTCTAAGTTTGCCCAAGGTAATCACAATTTATATTGATGATATTGGTGCAGTTGCAAACTTGAAGAAATCACAAGTCCATAAGGCAATTAAACACATGGAGCGCGAGTACCACCTTTTACGAGAAATCGTATGATGAGGGGAAGGTTGTTGTCGCCTAGATTGCATCAGATGATGACCTAGTAAATCATTTACAAGGACCTTAAGGCGAGAGCTTATAATGGTCGTGTAGTGGGAGTAGGAATCAGATGTATGGCAGAAGACATGACAGCATAGTCTTTTAGTATAAGTGGGAGATTGTTGGATTGTATACTAAAAGTCTAGCTTTAGTATGAACAATGTCATAGCAATATTTGAAATGAGAATCATTGATCAAATGATTGCATCTTATAACTTATTTTATATGCATGATGCAATAGTCCATTTACTTTATACTGTAGATAATATGTTGTGCGACAACACACAGAAGATCATATTATCGGTTTCCTTATAAAGTATAAACAGATGCTCACAATTGAGATAGACGGGGACTCTCTATCGGTATGGTTGTAGCGTGGTTTGGTATTAGCTTGTCTTGGCTATAGAATCACATTAGTGCACTTGTGTGTATTGAGCAGGACCGCCTGAGGTCGTTCTTCTTATACTGGTTCTAATCTCTGTTATTATGGAAGTTCGTGCTCTTAATCCCTATACAATAACCTCGACACGTAGGGCAGTATGTATTTCTTTGATTCATCAATGGGTGAGATTTATAAGTATTAAATCAACAAACTCGGTGAGTTGGGAAGTAGTGCTGTATCTATGGTGTGCTGTTGATTGTAGAAGGAATCCATGTCCGTCATAGGATGATGATGTCCCCTTGAGGAGCTCATAAGGTTTATCATGTAAATCTTGCAAGTGGATTAATTTCCGGCATGATAATAAGGTTGAGTGGTACTACTCTCGGATGAGATATTAATTAATTTGAGTTGTCAGTAACTTAATTAATTAATGGGCATTGTATATCTTAAACATGGGGGACTGTCGGGCTTATAATAAGAAGGAGCCCAGAACATAATTTTGGGATTGGACGGGTAGTGCAGTAATAATATTTTAGTGGACTATATTATTATTATTGGATTTAATTAAAAGCTTTGGGCTAAGCTTGGTTAATTAAATTCAATTGAGGCCCAGTCCAATTTCTCCTCCTGGTCCCTGCTGTAGCCCAATATATAAGTGAACTCAGCTTCCTGGAACCCTCAGATAATTCCTGCGCCTCTTTTGGTGAGAGAGGGGAAGAGAAGCAGATTGAGAGATCCTGCAGACTGTTGCCCACACAACAGCAGGATCACACTTGGGACATACAGTAGAAGATCAGAGGTGTTCTACACTGCTGTTCATCCTCTACATCAACCCAGAAGTACGATAAACGGTTTAATTGCTTCCGCTGCTTATTGTTTACTGTTTATCCTAACGATCACGTTGAACTGCACGATCCAATTGCCAACAGGTTTGGTGGTCAGTTAATAGTTACAAGGTCTACCGACCCAAATAACATCGATCGATTACCTTATAAACTTGATAATGAGATTATTTTTTACTGCATCTTTTTTCCAAAGGTCCACATTTGCTATATCTAGATCGGTCGAATAGGAGTTCCACAGTAAGGTTGGTTTGGTGGTCAGGTCGTGGCTCCAAAGTCTACCAACCCAACTATCATTGACCGATCGCCCTTTTAACTAGATAACGAGATTACTTGTTATCGCTTTTGTTTTCCATATGTCCCCATTTACTGATTCTCGATCACTCAGGTAAGAGTTCTAAAGGTAATTAGATTGGGTCGATTATAGTTTGCTAAACTATGTAGACCTGGCCGACCCTTTTCGGTAGACAATTGAACTATTAACTGACCACTAGACTGACCAATCTTGTTAAAAATTAATCTCCTTATCAAGTTTATAGTGTGATCGATCGATGATATATGGGTTGGTGGACTTTGGAGCCACGACCCGACCACCTAATCGACCCTTTTGTGGAACTTTTACCTAACATGTTGAGAAATAGCAAATGGGGACCTTAAGAATATAGATGTGATAAAAAGCAACGGACGTGGACAATCCTAGACAACAGACGTGGGCAATCCTAGGCAACGGGAGTGGGCAATCCTTTGGCAATCCTAGGCAACGGGGCGTGGGCAACCCTTTGGCAATCCTAGGCAACGGGCGTGGGCAACCCGTGGGCAATCCTAGGCAACAGACGTGGGCAACTCGTGGGCAACGGGCATGGGTAATCCCACGCAATGGGTATGGGCAATCCTAGACAAAGGGCTTGGGCAATCCTAGACAACAAGCATGGGCAATCCTAGGCAACGGGCGTGGGTAACTTGTGGGCAATCCGAGGGAAACGGGCGTGGGCAATCCCACGTAACAAGCATGGGCAATCCTAGACAACGGGCATGGACAATCCTAGACAACAAGTGTGGGCAATCCTAGGCAACGAGAGTGGGTGACCCGTGGGCATTCCTAGGCAACGGGGGTGGGCATCAGTGGGCAATTCTAGGCAACATGCATGGGCAACCCTTGGCAACGGGCATGGACAACATGTGGGTAATCCTAGGCAACAAGCGTGGGTAATTCTAGGCAACGGGTGTGGGTAATCGTAAGCAACGAGCGTGAGCAACTCTTGGGCAATCCTAGGCAACATGAATGGGCAGTCCATGGACAATCCTAGGCAAAAGGCACTGGCAATCATAGGCTATGGGCGTGGGCAACCCGTGGGCAATCCTGGACAACGGGCGTGGACAACACGTGGGCAATCCTAGGCAATGGGCATGGGCAACCTGTGGGCAATCTTAAGCAACGGGCATGGACAATCCTAGGCAATGGGCATGGGCAACAAGTTGACAATCCTAAGCAATGGGCATGGACAACCCGTGGGCAATGCTAGACAACGGGCGTGGGCAACCTGTGGACAATCTTAAGCAATGAGCGTGGGCAACCCATGGGCAATCCTAGGTATGGGCATGGACAATCCTAGGCAATGGGCATGACAGCCCGTGGGCAATCCTAGGTAATGGGCATGGGCAACATATTGGCAATCCTAAGCAACGGGTGGGGCAACCCGTGGGTAATCCTAGGCAATGGGCGTGGGCGATCCTAGGCAATGAGCGTGGGCTAGTCGTGGGGAATTCTAATTAACGGGCGTCGGCAACCCGCGGGCAGTCCTAGGCTATGAGTGTACGCAACCCATGGGCAATCCTAGGCTACGGGCATAGGCAACCTGTGGGCTATTCTAGGCAATAGACATGGGCAACCTGTGGATAATCCTAGACAACGGGCGTGGGCAGTCCTAGATAACATGCGTGGGCAATCCTAGGCAACGGGCGTGGGCAACCCGTGGGCAATCATAGGCAACGGGCATGGGCAATCCTAAGCAATGGGCATGGGTAACCCGTGGACAATCCTAGGCAACAGGCGTGGGCAATTCATGGGCAATCTTGGGCAATGGGCATGGGCAATCCTAGGCAACGGGTGTGGGCTACCCATTAGCAATCTTAGGCAACGGGCATGGGCAACCCCCGTGAAATCCTAGGCAATGGGCATGGGCAACCCGCGGGCAATCCTAGGCAACGGGCGTAGGCAACCTGTGGGTAATCCTAGGCAATGAGTGCGGGCAATATAGGCAGCGTGCGTGGGCAACCCGTAGGTAATCCTAGGCAACAGGCATGGGCAACCCGTGGGAAATCCTAGGCTACAGGCATATGCAACCCATGGGCTATCCTAAGCAACAGGCGTGGGCAACCCGAGGTCAATTATAGAAAGCGGGCATGGGCAGTCCTAGACAACGGGCGTGGCCAATCCTAGGCAATGGGATGGGCAACCCGTGGGCAATCCTAGGGAACGGGCGTGAGAATCCTAGGCAATGGGAATGGGTAACCTATGGGCAATCCTAGGCAACGAGCGTGCACAACCTGTGGGCAATCCTAGGCAACGGGCGTGGGCAATTCCCGGGCAATCCTAGGCAATGGGCGTGCAATCTTAGGCAACAGGTATGGGCTACCCATTGGCAATCCTAGGCAATGGGCATGGCAACCCCCGACAATCCTAGGTAATGGGCGTGAGCAACCCGAGCGCAATCCTATGCAACAGGCATGGGCAACCCGTGGGCAATCTTAGGCAATGGGCATTGGCAACCTGTGGGTAAACCTAGGCAATGGGCACGAGCGACCTAGGCAACGTGCGTGGGCAACCCCTAGGCAATCCTAGACAACGGGCGTGGTTAATCCTAGGCAACGGGCATGGGCAATCTGTGGGCAATCCTAGCTAACGGGCGTGGGCAATTCCAGAAAATGGGCGTGGAAAATCCTAGGCAACGGGCATGTGCTACCCGTGGGACAAATCCTAGACAATTGGCGTGGACAACTCGTGGGCAATTATAGGCAATGGACGTGGGTCGGTAGACATTGAAACTATTAACTGACCACCAAACTGATCATCCAACCTTCCGTACTGTAGAACTCCTACCCGACTAATCTAAAAATCAGTGTTGTTGTAATCGGACCAGACAGGTTCAATCAGTTGGACCGAGAATCGGGCTGGTAACCGGTCCGAAAGCCCCCCTAGAACCACTTTTGCTGTTAAACCAAAAAAACAGGATCAAACCACTAAAAATCAGTGAAACTGAAAGAACCGACGAAACCAAAAATGGCCGATTATGTATTTAAAAAATATTAAACGCAGAGAAGAACTTGTTGTCATGTCGTGCAATTAGCCATTCATTTATTCAACATTTGACCAAATATTGAAATCTCCTCAACCTATTACACTCGATTCTCCTGTCATTGCAGAGGAGAATAATGGAAAGAAAACAAAAAAGATATCTTCAAGGGAGATGCCAATCCGCTGAAGTCTCCACAAACCTTTAAATCACTGGGCAATCTTCTATGGACTAATATCGGGTGATTATTTGTTAGAGGAGAGAGAGAGGTCAAGAGAGTGTAGAGGGAAAGTTAGAAAGAGGTTGCAGAGGAATAGAGCGCGGTGCAACAATTGATGAGTCTTATGAAAGATAATAATAAAACCCTACTTTTATTCCTTTTCTTATAATTAAAAAATGAAGTGGGACTATAACATGAAAGTGTCAAATGTGGGTTTGGGCTTTTGAATGGCTGGAATTCATATTATTAAAAAAAATTATTTATTATATGGCTTTTTAATAGTTATTTTATAATATAAATTAAAAATAAATAAAATCTAATTTTTTGGTTAAATCGCCAGTTGAACCGGTCCGACTGGTTGAACCTCGAACCGTTGCCTCCACTGGTTTCATCTTTGGTCCGGTTATAAAAACACTGCTATAAATAACAAAGGGAGACCTTTGGAAAATAGATGTGATAAAAAGTAATCTCATTATCAAGTTTACAACGCGATTGGTAGATGATATGTGGGTCGGTAGACATTGGAACTATTAAGCGACCACCGGACCAACCAACTGACCAACCCTACTATAGAACTCCTACCCGACTGATCTAGAAATAGCAAAGGGGGGCCTTTGGAAAATAGACGCGATGAATAGTAATCTCATTATCATGTTTACAGGGCGATTGATCGATAATATGTGCATCGGTAGACATTGGAACTATTAACCGACTACCAGATCGACCAACCCTTGTGTAGAACTCTTACCCACTGATCGAGAAATAGCAAAAGGGGGATATTTGGAAAATAGACTCGATAAAAAATAATCTCATTATCAAGTTCACAGGGCGATCGATCGATGATATGTGGGTCGGTAGACATTAGAACTATTAACCGACCACCAGACCTACCAACCGACTAACCCTACTATGGAACTCCTACCCGACTAATCTATGAATACAAAGGGGGACCTTTGGAAAAATTACAAAACTCCTACCCAACTGATCTAGAAATAGAAAAGTGGGACATTTGAAAAAAAGACGAGATAAAATGTAATCTCACTATCAATTTTACAAGGCGATCGGTCAATTTTATGTGGGTCGGTAGATATTGGAACTATTAACCAACAACGAGACTGGCCAACTGACTAACCCTATTATGAAACTCCTACCCGACTAATCTAGAAATAACAAATTGGGACTTTTGGAAAATTTATAGAACTCCTACCCGACAGATCTAGGAATAACAAAGGGGGACCTTTGAAAAATTGACGTGATAAAATGTAATCTCACTATCAACTTTAAAGGGCGATTGGTTGATGATATATGGGTCGGTAAATATTAGAATTATTTACCGACCACCTAACTGACCCTATTATGGAACTTCTACCCGATTAATCTAGAAATACCAAATGGGAACCTTTAAAAAATAGACGCCTTAAAAATTAATCTCTTTATAAAGTATACAGGGCAATTGGATAATGCTATGTGGATCGGTAGACGTTGAAACTATTAACCGACCACCTGACCGACCAACAGACCGACCTTACTATGGAACTCCTAAACGACTGATCTAGAAACAACAAAGGGGGACCTTTGGAAAATTGACGCGAAAAAATGTAATCTCATTCACCGACCAACCCCACTATAGAACTCCTAACTCATAGATCTAGAAATAGCAAAGGGAGGACTTTGGAAAATAGACGCGATAAAAAGTAATCTCATTACAAAGTTTACAGGGTGATCGGTCGATGATGTGTGGGTCAGTAGACATTGGAACTATTAACTGACCACCAGACCGACCAACAACCAACCCCACTGTAGAACTCCAACCTGAATGATCTAAAAATAGTAAAGTAAGACCTTTAGAAAATAGATGTGATAAAAAGTAATCTCATTATCTAGTTTACAAGGCAATCGGTCGATGATATGTGGGTCGGTAAACATTGAAACTATTAACCGACCACCAGACTGACCAACAGACCAACCCTACTGTGAAAATCCTACCCAACTTATCTAGAAAAAGCAAAGGGGGGCCTTTTAAAAATAAACAAAATAAAATGTAATCCCATTATCAATTTTACAGGACGATCGGTCGATGATATGTGGGTCGGTAGACTTTAAAACTATTAATCGACCACTAGACCGACTAACCGACCAACCCTACTATAGAACTCTTACTCGACTGATCTAGAAATAGCAAAAAGGGACCTTTGGAAAATAGACATGATAAAAAGTAATCTCATTATCAAGTTTATAAGGGATCGGTAGATGATATGTGGGTCGGTAGACATTTGAACTATTAACCGGCCACCATAACGACCAACTAACCAACCTTACTGTAGAACTCCTACCTGACAAATCTAGAAATAAAAAAGAGGGACCTTAGGAAAATAGATGCGATAAAATGTAATCTCATTATCAAGTTTACAGTACAATCGGTCGATGATATGTGGGTCAGCAGACATTGGAACTATTAACCTACCAAAACATCAACCAACAGACAAACTCTACTTTAGAATTCCTACCCTACTGATTGAGAAATAGCAATGGGGGACTTTTGGAAAATATACGCGGTAAAAAGTAATCTCATTATCAAGTTTATAAGGCGATCAGTCGATGATATGTGGGTCGGTAGATATTGGAACTATTAATTGACCACCAGACCTACTAACTGATCAACTCTACAGTGGAACACCTACCCGACTAATTTATAAATAGCAAAGGGGGTCATTTGGAAAAAATATAGAACTCCTACCATAATGATCTAGCTATAGCAAAGGGGAACATTTGAAAAATAGACGCGATAAAATATAATCTCATTATCAAGTTTATAGAGTGATCATTCGATGATATGAGGGTCGTTAGACATTGGAACTATTAACAGACCGATCAACCGACTAACTCTTCCGTAGAACTTCTACCTGACTGACCTAGAAATATCAAAGGGCAACCTTCCAAATATAGATGCATTAAAAATTTATCTCATTATCAAGTTTATAATACGATCAGACGATGATATGTGGGTGTTGGCAATTGGATCTTGTGGTGAATGCGATTCATTAAAGGTTATCAGGCAAACAAATAACAGCGGAAGCAATAAAATTGTTTACCGTACTTCTGGATTGATGTAGAGGATGAACCGTTGCAGAGAACCACCTCTCAATCTTCTGCAGTGTGTCCCAAGTTGAATCCTGCTGTTGTGTGGGCAACAATCCGCAGGATTCTCTCAATCTGCTCCTGTTCTTTCTAACTGTCAAATGAGGCACTGACTTAGGGTTAACAGGAACTGAGATAACTTATTTATAAGGGCTACTGCAGGGACCAGGAGGAGAAATTGGGCTGGGCCTCAATTGAACTTAATTAACCAAGCTTAGCCAAAGTTTTTAATTAAATCCAATAATAATAATATAGTCCACTAAAATATTATTATTGCACTACCCGTACAATCCCAAAATTATGTTCTGGGCTCCTTCTTATTATAAGCCCGATAGTCTCCCCATGTTTAAGAAAAAAACAATGTCCATTAATTAATTAAGTTACTGACAACTCAAATTAATTAATATCTCATCCGAGAGTAGTACCACTCAACCTTTTTATCATGCCGGAAATTAATCCACTTGCAAGTTTACATGATAAACCTTATGAGCTCCTCAAGGGGACATCATCAACCTATGACGGACATGGATTCCTTCTACAATCAACAGCACACCATAGATACAACACTATTTCCCAACTCACCGAGTTTGTTAATTTAATACTTATAAATCTCACCCATTGATGAATCAAAGAAATACATACTGCCCTACGTGTCGAGGTTATTGTATAGGGATTAAGAGTACGAACTTCCATAATAATAGAGATCAAGTTCTTCTATAAGTCAGTATAAGTCGAACGATCTCAGGCGGTCCTGCTCAATACACACAAGTGCACTAATGTGATTCTATAGCCAAGACAAGCTAATACCAAACCACATTACAACCATACCGATAGAGAGTCCCCGTCTATCTCAGTTGTGAGTATCTGTTTATACTTTATAAGGAAACCGATAATATGATCTTCCGAGTGTTGTCGCACAACATATTATCTACAGTATAAAGTAAATGGACTATTGCATCATGCATATAAAATAAATTATAAGAAGCAATCATTTGATCAATGATTCTCATTTCAAATATTGTTATGACATTGTTCATACTAAAGCTAGACTTTTAGTATACAATCCAACAATCTCCCACTTATACTAAAAGACTATGCTGTCATGTCTTCTGCCATACATCTGATTCCTACTCCCACTTATACGACCATTAAAAGCTCTCGCCTTAAGGTCCTTGTAAATGATTTACTAGGTCATCATCCGATGCAATCTAGGCGACAACAACCTTCCCCTCATCATACGATTTCTCGTAACAGGTGGTACTCGCGCTCCATGTGTTTAATTGCCTTATAGACTTGTGATTTCTTCAAGTTTGCAACTGCACCAATATCATCAATGTAAATTGTGATTACCTTGGGCAAACTTAGAAACACTTCAAAGTCCATCATGAAGTCTCTAGAGTCATATGGATACTTTGGCTGCCTCATAGGCTCCAATTTATCATCTTTCCATGATGGAGTCCGGAGTCTGAAATATATTTCTATATAATACTCCTCCACATTATGACTCTACTTCCTAAGATTAAACATATAACCTTTGAGGTGAATTTACTGCCGTCCAATCTGACTAAAAAAATCTGAATCTACGTAATCCACAAGAAGCAGTGAATCTGCTCAGTAAGTCTATATATGATTTCCAGTCCTTCTCAGGCACTTCATATATGTCTTACCGCAGTTCATCATTCTTGTTCCGGATTACGTTTATACCCACTGTTTTTGCATCCAGCAAAACAGATATCCAACTTCGTTCATAGCATTCTTTAGATTAAGCTTCCTTATTCGCCGAAGCATAAGGAACCGCTTTCATCTACTTTATCTTCTTCTTGTGTCTCAAAGACACATTCACTTAGATAAATTTATATGCTAAACGAGTATGGACTGTATCATTTTATGAAACTTGAGATAAGCATAATATCCTTTCTTGTGATCCGTATTACCGTGATCAAAAGGATATATTTTGCCTTTCTTAAGTCCTTCATCTCTACCGCTTTATTAACCGTACCCATACGCCCGATAATACTCTTTCATTGTCTCCAATGAGCAAGATACTATCTACGTATAGTACAAAAAACACCACCACGTTTCCGTTACTCTTTACAATACACAAGATACATCCGCTGATTGATTTAAATACGTGCCACTGGATTACCTAATCAAAACAGATGCTTCACGATCTCAAAGCTTGCTTTAGTCCATCGCTGGACACTTTTAAGCTTACTATCTAAATGCTATTAGTACTTTGCAATGAATCACTCTGGTTGCTTCACATAGATGTTTTCCTCAAGACTTCCAATCAGGAAAGCTGTCTTGACATCTATTTGCTATTCCTCATAATTCAATATGAGCAGCAATAAATAAAAGAATCCAGATCAATTTAAGCACAGCTACCAGCGAATATGTTCCCTCATAATCGAACCATTTCTTTCTGAGTACATTTATTCGCAACAAGCTTTGCTTCCAAGGTTTTCACCTTTCCATATGATCCTCTTTTATTTCCTTTAACCCTTGCAATGGCTTTTACACGATTTAGTGGTCATACAAGTTCCCAGACTTAATATAGAATCTGTAGATTCTATTTCAACATGCATTGCAACTTACTAAGATTCCGCATTTTCATCTTGTAGTGCTATGTCGTATCCGTGGGATAATACCATGTTCACTAGGGATCAAGTCTCACGACTCTCCCAAACATATATTTATGAGTTGTCACACAACCCTCCCACTACGACAAGGCACTGCATGTTACTGTGTATCAGACGTGACACGTATTGCAGTTTACCTTGTGGTATATCCTCTTGTACACTTGGTACTTATACTTAGTGTTTTCCTCTCACTTCCTTTAGAACAACTTATACATGGGCTTGTGATTTATTACATAGTCCTTTTCCAAAAATCTGGTGTTTGTGTTAATAGTCACCCTTCGATCTTTTGGACTAAATAAATCACTCTTCATTTTATAGAATATCCCATATACAGACAAACGTTTTACGAATTACTGTATCTAGGGCATATCCATAAAATGAATTTAATTATTCCAAATAATTCATCATCTATCTAATCATAACCATAAGAGCCTAATACCTTCTACCCACCACACCGTTCAGCTGGGGCATACCCGGTGTAGTCAACTTGAGATTTAATCTCAACTTCTGATCAATAGCTCCTAACTATCCCAAGAGGTATTCGCCATCATGATTGAATCCTAATGACATGATATATTTTCCATGACGCTCACTGTACCAGCCTTACAATTCTTGAATTAATCCAAGAACTTAGACATGCAGTGCATCAAATAAATATATCGGTTCCCAGAATAATATTTGAATATTCATAACCACCTCTCGCCTGGATATTGTTAGGTCCGCTTGAATCAGAATGAACTAATTCCAACATATATATCTTTGGCTCTACACCCCACAGCCTTGAAAAGGCAGTTAATCATTTTTACTTCCAAGTAAGACTCGCAAGTCCGATAGTTTCCACTTCAGATAAACCTTACGGTCTATTGGCTATCAACTTTTGAATCCTACTCAAGTAAAATGAACTAATCTTAGATGCCAAATGTACGTTTAGTTCATTTACGAAGGTTCCTTTCTCTTACTTATATTAGAAGATGCATTATTTAATTACTATTTATTGCATCTGTGGGATGTACATGATTCAAGAGTTTACATATTATCCACCAACGTACTTTAACGGATTATAGCCTCATTCCTCATCATTATGACCATGTCATATAAATGAAATGAAGTATCCATCCGTTAATGCATAGAAACCGAAATTAAATTCTTTCCATGAAAACGTACGTAAAGATAATTTCTCATAATCAATCATTTATTCCTATCATAAGATAGATAAATAACTCCCACTGCAATAGCCACTACCTTCGTAGTTTTACCCATGTCATAACTATCTTATCCTCACTTAGTAATAAACATTTAGTGATTCCAGTATCTACACATTTTGTGTTAATAGATGCCATCACTAATCATGTTTAAACAACTAGTGAATAAGATATTAAACTTGCTCACTTTATGATGAAAATGGCTTTCCTTTGCCACATGTTTTGTCAGAAGTCTCCCACCATATACATCCTCTAGTATTTCAGGTAGAACTTTCTCAAAACATCAAGGCTAAACATGGAGAATAAAATTGATCTAGGTTTCCCTTTCAATTTATACTCCAAGTTTTTTCAATTCATTCATCAAATTCTATCATGATCTTGCGCCTTTTAAATTACTCAAGTATCTGAAGAGTTACATGAGTTCATCATATTTCTATGATCCTCTCATCTCTTCACTAAAGACTTTAATAGGCATCATGAGCCGTCCTTTGAGAGAACACATGTATTTTCTTAAGCAGTAAATTTCAAAATTAAGATTCTTTTCTAATCAGTTAATTTGGACAAGTAAATATAATTTCTTTTAGTTAACAATTAGTGAGACTAAAACTATTCGAAATACAGAGAATCACGATTAAATTTACTGATCAAAACTTCGAATTTTATCCTTTTATATTGTTTCCCTCAAAACAATATAAAATAAAATTCACCTACATCTCAAGCACCGTGAGTCTGCAAGCCACGTTAGTGTGGACGTTTACAAACCCGAACATTTACAAGAGAAGGTTTTACCCATTAATTTCATTTGTCAACCTAACTTTATGACAAAATAATTAATAGTCGGTTACTCTTTAGCCATGCAAATAATAGCAGTGACTCCGTTGGGGAGGATACTAATTATTTACACCTAAGTGTACACCATTATTTGATCCCAAGTCCACTGCGCGAGCTTATGTGCCTTACAGTTGGAGAAGTACACACGCGCTCGGGTAGCTTCCTACAATCATCAATTATAAGTTTGTACCAGTGTACCGCACACAAACTCATCCGTTAGGGAGGAAGGCCTATGCCAACACGCAAGTTTATGTGCCACATTACAAACAATAATTATTTATGAAGTCTGTACCAGTGATCCGTGAATAAACTCATCCGTTAGGGAGGAAGGCCTATGCCAACACGTAAGTTTACTCACATCACTTACAAACCAATAATGGAGGCCGCGAGAATTTATTACCAATCCCCTCTCCCACTTAGTTATTTAACACCGAGGGTTTTAAACATGCATATAATATTTCATAAATAAAATATACATCTTAGCATGCTTCTATTAACAGCAATTTAAATAAATAAATCACATAGAACATGTCTTTCACATATACAACAATAATTGATAATTAAATCAATTAATCAGTTATATAACATTAATTAATTGCATAATAAGTGGATCAATTAAATTTGAGCCCAAGAGAAACAAATAAGCACAAAATGAGCGGCAGATTAATTAATTAATCATGCTCATTATCTATGGCCCATAATCTTAGCCCAAAACCGAATTAATTCCACCAAGCCCACAAGCACAAAATTAGCTTATTAAAATTAATTTATCATGCTTGGCCCATTACCCACAATTAATTAAATACAGCCCAGCAGCCCATAACCATTTTAATTAAAATTAGGCCCAACAGCCCAAAACTAAATTAAAATAAGGCCCAGAAGCATTTTTAATTAAAATGAGAACAGGCCCAAAAGCCCAACTGCCGGCCCAGCAGCCCATCAACAAGATGCCCTAATATCAGCAGCCGCCAAGAAGTAATCTCCCAGCCTGCTCCGGTGCTTCCGGTCGCCTCTGCCGCCAGCAGCCGCGCCAGCATACGCCGCCAACAGCGCCGCCGCCCGCTGAGTCGCCACCAATCGCCGCACGCCACCGCTCGAGGACAACACCTTGCCGGACGCACGACTATCGCCAAACCAGTCGTCGTTCCGCCGCTCAACCGCCACACGCCGCCGCTCACTGCCCAGCGACTGCTTACCATCGCCGTGCACCAGCAGGTGGCTGATACAAACCCTGCAGATCCGTCGACCATAAGCGCCGCCGACCAGCAGTCGTCCATGCAGACAGTCCTGCTCCGCCGCGCCGACATCGCCGCCTTCACTCGCCGCCTGATCCGCCCCGATCTCCTCTGATCCATTCGGGATCGGGTTGGATTCTTTGGGATCTCTCCCGACTCGATCGAATCACCGGCGACCCACCCGGAAGCATCTATGTAAGACACCATGACGAACGAGCCTTGGAGCGTGAACTGACATGCTCCCCGCTGATGTCTTCTCCCGACGTTCGACACACCTTAGTCAACCAGCCAATTCGCCTCGATCTTTCCAGAACCCAGATGGACCGCCACCGCCGCGTCGCCCAAACGCGAGTCATCGAGCTGTCGCCTCCATCACCGTCCAGACACCGACCTTCAGTGAGACTCTAGGTCACGCCTACTCGTTGCCCAGATGCCTCGCCGTGGAGTAATAGCCGTCGTGTCACCGTGACAGAATCAGGTCGGCCGAAGCCACCAGCGGTCGATGGTCGGCGCCTTACAGACCCGACTGCCTGCCTGTCTTCTCACTCGCGACCGGAAGAACATCCACCTAGCAGGGGTGGGTGGAGTAAAATAAAAAACGTGGGGGCCAGTGAACAACAAAAGTGTGTGTATCCAGTGTACGATTCACCAACAAACACCAATGAACACATCCCATTATTATCGATAAAACACAGGAGATAATAGACAAACCCAATCCCTAGATCATGCTTTCAATCGATAACAGAATACAAAGGATATTGACAAATAATATCATATTATTCAAATCCTAATACATATGCAACTATATCAAGATTTTATTAGAAAATCACATAGTCACATAAACTAATGAATCACGATTCACCATGATACCAGGCTCTGATACCAATTGTTGGCAATTGGATCTTGTGGTGAATGCGATTCATTAAAGGTTATCAGGCAAACAAATAACAGCGGAAGCAATAAAATTGTTTACCGTACTTCTGGATTGATGTAGAGGATGAACCGTTGCAGAGAACCACCTCTCAATCTTCTGCAGTATGTCCCAAGTTGAATCCTGCTGTTGTGTGGGCAACAATCCGCAGGATTCTCTCAATCTGCTCCTGTTCTTTCTAACTGTCAAATGAGGCACTGACTTAGGGTTAACAGGAATTGAGATAACTTATTTATAAGGGCTACTGCAGGGACCAGGAGGAGAAATTGGGCTGGGCCTCAATTGAACTTAATTAACCAAGCTTAGCCCAAAGCTTTTAATTAAATCCAATAATAATAATATAGTCCACTAAAATATTATTATTGCACTACCCGTCCAATCCCAAAAATTATGTTCTGGGCTCCTTCTTATTTTAAGCCCGATAGTCTCCCCATGTTTAAGAAAAAAACAATGTCCATTAATTAATTAAGTTACTGACAACTCAAATTAATTAATATCTCATCCGAGAGTAGTACCACTCAACCTTTTTATCATGCCGGAAATTAATCCACTTGCAAGATTTACATGATAAACCTTATGAGCTCCTCAAGGGGACATCATCAACCTATGACGGACATGGATTCCTTCTACAATCAACAGCACACCATAGATACAACACTATTTCCCAACTCACCGAGTTTGTTGATTTAATACTTATAAATCTCACCCATTGATGAATCAAAGAAATACATACTGCCCTACGTGTCGAGGTTATTGTATAGGGATTAAGAGTACGAACTTCCATAATAACAGAGATCAAGTTCTTCTATAAGTCAGTATAAGTCGAACGATATCAGGCGGTCCTGTTCAATACACACAAGTGCACTAATGTGATTCTATAGCCAAGACAAGCTAATACCAAACCACACTACAACCATACCGATAGAGAGTCCCCGTCTATCTCAGTTGTGAGTATCTGTTTATACTTTATAAGGAAACCGATAATATGATCTTCCGCGTGTTGTCGTACAACATATTATCTACAGTATAAAGTAAATGGACTATTGCATCATGCATATAAAATAAATTATAAGAAGCAATCATTTGATCAATGATTCTCATTTCAAATATTGTTATGACATTGTTCATACTAAAGCTAGACTTTTAGTATACAATCCAACAGTGGGTCAGCAGATGTTGAAACTATTAACCGACCACCAGACCGATCAACCGACAAATCCTACTATAGAACTCCTACCTCACTGATCTAGAAATAGCAAAGTGAGATCTTTGGAAAATAGACGTGATAAAAAGTAATCTCATTATCAAATTTACAAGGTGATCGGTCGATGATATGTGGGTCGATAGCATTGGAACTGCTAACCGACAACCAGACCGACCAACCATCCAACCCAACCTTAGAACTCCTACCCGACTGATCTAGCAATTGCAAAGGAGGATCGACCTTTGGAAAATAGAAGCGATAAAAAGTAATCTCATTATCAAGTTTATAGGCGATCGATCATTGATATGTGTGTATGTAGACATTAGGACTATTGACCGACAATCAGACTGACCAACTGACCAACCATACTTTGAACTCCTACCCGTCCAATCTAGAAATAGCAAAGGGAGACCTTTAGAAAAACTGTAGAACTTCTACCCGACTTATTTATAAATAGCAAAGGGGGATCTTTGAAATATAGACACGATAAAATGTAATCATATTATCAAGTACAGGGCGATTGGTCGATGATATGTGGGTTGGTAGATATTGGAACTATTATCCGACCACAAGACCGACCAACTGATGAACCCTACAGTAGAGATGCTACTGGACTTATCTAAAAATAAAAGAGGGAGACCTCCCAAAAATGGACGCGTTAAAAATTTATCCCATTATCAAGTTTACTAGGCGATACATAGATTATATGTAGATCTATAGACGTTGGAACTATTAACTGAAAACTAGATTGACCAACTGACCAACCCCACTTTAGAACTCCTACCTAACTATTATTGAAATAGCGAAAGGAAACCTTTGAAAAATAGTCACAATATAATATAATCTCATTATCAAGTTTACAGGGCAATCGATCGATGATATGTGGATCGGTAAAAATTGGAACTATTAATCGACCACCAGATCGACCAAACGACCAACCCTACTGTAGAATTGCAATTCGACTAATCTAGAAATAGCTTAGGAAGACCTTTAGAAAATAAACGCGTTAAAAATTAATCTCATTATCACGTTTACAGGGTGATCGGTTGATGACATGTGGTCGTTGGAGATTGGAACTATTAACCGACTACCTAACTGACAAACTGACCGACCGTACTGTGAAACTCCTACCCAATTATCTAGAAATAGTAAAGGGAGACCTTTGTTAAATAGACACTTCAAAAAATAATCTCATCATCGAGTATATAAGACGATCGATCGACGATATGTGGGTCGGTAATTGTTATAACTATAAACCGACCACCTGACCGACTAACCGACTGACCTTACTATGGAACTCCTACCCAATTGATCTAAAAAAACAGAGGGGGACCTTTGAAAAATAGAAGCGATAAAAATTAATCTCATTAACTGACCAACACCACTGTAGAACTCTTATTCAACTGATTTAGAAATAGCAAGGAGGACATTTGGAAAATAGACGCGATAAAAAGAAATCTCATTATCAATTTTACAGGGTGATTTGTCGATGATATATGGGTCGGTAGGCATTGGAATTATTAACCGACCACTAGACCGACTATCCAACAAACCTGTTGTAAAACTCCTATCCGACTGATCTAGAAATAGCAAAGGGAAATCTTTGGAAAATATACGTGATAAAAAGTAATCTCATTATCAAGTTTACAAGGCGATCGATCAATGATATGTGGGTCGGTAGATATTGAAACTATTAACCGACCAACAGACCGACCAATCTACAGTAGAACTCCTACCCGATAGTTCTAGAAATAGCAATGGGTGACTGACATTTGGAAAATAGATGCGATAAAAGTTAATCTCATTATCAAGTTTAAAGGGTGATCGGTCGATGATATGTTCGTCGGTAGAATTAGAACTAGTGTTTTCATAACCGAGTCGGAGGTCAAATCGGAGAGCCCAATGGTTCACGGTCGGACCGGTCGGACCGGTTGGATCGGCGGTTCAACCGAAAAACCGAAAATTCACTATTTTTAATAATATTTATTTATTTTATATATTATTTAATATTTTATTATTTTATATATGATTTAATATTTTTATATAACTTACTAATTTATTGTTTATAGATAATTTTATATTAACATATTAATTTACATGTGAATATACATTTATTAAAAATAATGGATCAAAAAAAATTAATTATGAATATTGAAATTGAAATAAAAATAAAAATAAAATGGTTCATTCTAATATAAAAAAAATAATTAATTCTAATTTTAATCAACATTTATTAAAAAAAATATTTATTTTTTTGTATACAAAGCAAATAAATTTATTTATTTCAAATTTAAACAAATAATTAGTTAGTACTAAATTACATGTAGTAAATATTTTGTTTAATAAAATTCTTCTCATCTTAATCAATATCCCACATTGGTTAATTATTGGAAAGAGAGATCATTGAAACTCTATATAAAGACTAATGATTCCCCTTCTTTTTCTCATCCCACATTGATTTCTTATTGAAGATAAGGGGTATTAGATCACATATAAAGATCAATATTTCCCTTTCTTTACACTAGTATTGTTGGAATTGTTGGCTCTTAAATTAGTCGATGATTCAAGTTTCAAAGTAAAAATTTTAAAAAATAAAAATAAAAATTAAAAAAAAGTTGAAAATTAAAAAACAAAGGAACCGCAGGTTACCGGTTTAACCGGTTCAGCCGGTTATTCCAGTTTGAGTCGGTTCAACCCGGTTTTTTTCAATTTGACCTTAAAAGCAGTTTTTAGGGGGCTTTCGGACTGGTTCCGGCTCTAGTTCCCAGTTGAACCGATCGAACCGGCCGGTCCGTTCTGGTTTTGAAATCATTGATTAGAACTATTAACCGACCATCAAATCGATAAATTGATCAACCCTACTGTAGAACTCTTTCCCGACTGATCGAGAAATAACAAAGGGTACCTTTGGAAAATAGACCTGATAAAAAGTAATATCACTATCAAGTTTCAAGGTGATCGATCAATGATTTATGGGTCGGTAGACATTGGATCTATTAACCGACCACCAGACCAACCCAACGTGGAACTCCAACCCGACTGATCTAGAAATAGCAAAGGGTGACCTTTGAATAAACCGTAGAACTCCTACACGACTATTACAGAAATAGCAAAGGGAGACCTTTGAGAAATAAACCCGATAAAATGTAATCTCATTATCGTGTTTATAGGGTGATCGATCGATGATATGTAGGTCGGTAGACATTGGAACTATTAATCGACCACCATACCGAACAACCGACTAACCCTACTACAGAACTCCTACCTGATTGATTGAGAAATAGCAATGGGGGACTTTTGGAACTATTAATCGATCACTAGATCAAACAACTGACCAATCTTGCTGTGGAACTCCTACCCGACTAATCTAAAAATAGTAAAGGGATACCTTTGGAAAAACTGTACAACTCCTACCTGACTGATTTAGAAATTGCAAATGGAGACCTTTAAAAAGTAGACGCGATAAAATGTAATCTCAATGTTAGTTTATAGGGTGACCAATAGATGATGTGGGTCGGTAGATATTGGAACTATTAACCGACCACCAGACCGACCAACCGACCAACCCTACTGTAGAACTCCTACCCAACAGATTTGTAAATAGCAAAGAGAGACATTTTGAAAAACTATATATCTCCTACTCAACTGATTTAGAAAGAGCAAAGGGAAAATTTTAAAAAATAGACATGATAAAATATAATCTCATTATCAAGTTTATAGGGTGATCGATCGATGATATGTGGTTTGGTAGAAATTGGAACTATTAACCAACCACCAGACCGACCAAATAACTAACCCTACTATAGAATTGTTACCCGACTGATCTAGAAATGGCTGAGGAAGACATTTGGAAAATAGATGCATTAAAAATTAATCTCAGTATCACATTTACAGGGCGATCAGTCGATGATATATGGGTCGTTAGAGGTTGGAACTATTAACCGATCACCTAACTGACCAACCGACTAACCGTATTGTGGAACTCCTAATCGACTGATATAGAAATAGTAAAGGGAGTCCTTTAGAAAATAGACGCGTTAAAAATAATCTCATTATCAAGTATATAGGATGATCAGTCGATGATATATTGGTTGGTAAATGTTAGAACTATAAATCGATCACCTGACCGACCAACCGACTGACCTTCCTATGGAACTCCTACCTGACTGATCTAGAAACAGTAAAGGGGAGCCTTTGAAAAATAGACGCAATAAAAAGTAATCTTGTTAATCGACCAACACTACTATAGATGCGATAAAAAGTAATCTCATTATCAAGTTTACAGGGTGATCGATCAAAGATATGTGGGTCGGTAGGCATTGGAACTGTTAACCGACCATCAGACCGACCAACCAACATACCCTACCGTAGAACTCCTAACTGACTGATCTAGAAATAGAAAAGGGAAACCTTTGAAAAATATACGTGATAAAAAGTAATTTCATTATCAAGTTTACAAGGTGATCAGTGGATATTAGAACTATTTACCGACCACCAAACCGAACAACCGATCAACCCTATTATGGAACTCCTACCCGACTGATTTAGAAATAGTAAATGGGGACCTTTGGAAAACTGGAACTCCTACCCGACTGATCTGAAAATAGCAAAGGAAGACCTTTGAAAAATAGATGCGATAAAATGTAATCTCATTATCAAGTATATAGAGCGATCGGTCGATAATATGTAGGACGGTAAACATTGGAACTATTAGTCGACCACTTGATCGACCAACTGACCAACTCTACAGTAAAATTGCTACCTAACTTATCTAGAAATAGTAGAAGGAGACATTTGGAAAATAGACGCATTAAAAGTTAATCTCATTATTACGTTACAAGGCGATCGGTCGATGATATACGGGTCGGTAGAGGTTGGAACTTTTAACCGACCACCTCACCAACCAACTGACCGACCGTACTATGGAACTCCTACTCAAATGATCTAGAAATAGCAAATGGAGACCTTTGGAAAATGGACGCGTTAAAAATTAATATCATTATCAAGTAAATTGGATGATCGGTCGATGATATGTGGGACGACAGACATCAGAATTATTGACGGACCACCAGACTAACCAACGGACTTACCTTACTATGGAACTCCTACCCGACTAATTTAGAAACAACAAAGGGGGACCTTTAGAAAATAGATGCGATAAAAGTAATATCGTTAACCGACCAATCATATTGTATAACTCCTATGGGACTGATTTAAAAATAGTAAAGGAGGACCTTTGGAAAATAGACACAATAAAAATTAATTTTATTATCAAGTTTACATGGCGATCAATCGATGAAATATGGGTCGATAAACATTGAAACTATTAACCAATCACTTGATTGACCAACCAACCAACCCTACTATAAATATCCTACCAGACTGATTAAGAAATCGCAAAGGGAGACCTTTGGACAATAGACGTGATAAAAGTAATCTCATTATCAAATTTACTAAGTGATCAGTCGATGATATGTTGGTCGGTAGAAATTAGAACTATTAACCCACCACCAAATCGATAAACCCTACTATATAATTACTACCCGATTTATCCACAAATAGCAGAGGGAGACTTTTGGAAAATAGACGCGTTAAAAATAAATCTCATTATCATGTTTATAGGATAATCGATCGATGATATACGAGTCGGTAGAGGTTGGAATGATTAACCGACCATCTAACTGACCAACCGACCGACTGTACTGTGGAACTCCTACCTGACTGATCTAGAAATAGCAAATGGATATCTTTGGAAAATAGATGCGTTAAAAATTAATCTCATTACCAAGTATATAGGGTGATCGGTCGATGATATGTAGGTCGGTTAGATGTTGAAACTATTAACCGACCACCTTACCGACCAACTGATTGACTTTACTACGGAACACCTATCCGACTGATCCAGAAATAGTAAAGTGGGATGTTTGGAAAATAGATGCGATAAAAAGTAATCTTGTTAACCAACCAACCTAACTGTAGAACTCCTATTCAACTGATCTAAAAATAGCAAAGGTGATCAATATTTCCTTTGTTTCGATGCGTATTTCCATCATGTTGAGGCTCATTCGCATGTTATGATCAATATTTCCTTTGTTTCGATGCATATTTCCTTCATATTGATGCTTATTCGCTTGTTATGATCAACATTTCCTTCGTTTCGATGCATATTCCTCCATTTTGATGCTTATTAGCTAGTTATGATCAACATTTCCTTCATTTCGATGATATTTACTTCCTTTTGATGTTCATTTGCTTGTTATGACTAATATTACCTTCGTTTCGATGCATATTTCCTTCGTTTTGATGCTCATTCGCTTGTTATGATCAACACTTCCATCGTTTCAATGCATATTCCTTCATTTTGATGCTCATTCGCACGTTATGATCAATATTTCCTTCGTTTCGATGCATATTTCCTTCATTTTGATGCTCAAATGCATGCTATGATCAACATTTCATTCATTTCGATGCATATTCCATGATTTTGATTCTCATTCGCTGCTATGATCAATATTTCCTTCGTTTCAATGCGTATTCCTTCATTTTGATGCTCATTCGCTTGTTATGATCAACATTTTCTTCGTTTTGATGCATATTCCCTTCGTTTTGATGCTCATTCGCTTGTTATGATCAACATTTTCTTCGTTTCAATGCATATTCCTTCATTTTGATGTTCATTCGCACGTTATGATCAATATTTCCATCGTTTCGATGCATATTTACTTCATTTTGATGCTCATTCACTTGTTATGATTAATATTTCCTTCGTATCGATGCTTATTTCCTTCATTTTGATGCTCATTCGCTTGTTATGATCAATATTTCCTTCATTTCGATGCATATTCCTTCACTTTGATGCTCATTCGCCTTTTATGATCAACATTTCCTTCATTTCGATGCATATTTCCTTCATTGATGCTTATTTGGTTGTTATAATCAACATTTCCTTCGTTTCGATGCATATTCCTTCATTTTGGTGCTAATTAGCTTGTTATGATCAACATTTCCTTTATTTAGATGCATATTCCTTCATTTTGTTTTTTATTCGTTTGTTAAGATTAACATTTCCTTTGTTTCGATGCATATTCCTTCATTTTGATGCTCATTTGCATGTTATGATCTATATTTCCTTTGTTTCGATGCGTATGTCCTGCATGTTGATGCTCATTCGCTTATTATGATCAACATTTCCTTCGCTTCGATGCATATTCCTCAATTTTGATGCTGATTAGCTTGTTATGATCAACATTTCCTTCGTTTCGATATATATTACCTTCATTTTGATTCTCATTCGCTTGTTATGATCAATATTTCCTTCGTTTCGATGCATATTCCTTTATTTTGATGCTCATTCGCCTTTTATGATCAACATCCTTTGTTTCGATAAATATTTTCTTCATTTTGATGCTCATTCAGTTGTTATATCAACATTTCCTTCGTTTCGATGCATATTCCTTCATTTTGATGTTAATTAGCTTGTTATGATCAACATTTCCTTCATTTCGATGCATATTCCTTCATTTTGTTTCTCATTTGCTTGTTATGATCAACATTTCCTTCTCTTCGAGGCATATTCCTCCATTTTGATGCTAATTAGCTTGTTATGATCAACATTTCCATCATTTCGATGCATATTTACTTCATTTTGATGCTCATTCGCTTGTTATGATTAATATTTCCTTCATTTCGATGCATATTTCCTTCGTTTTGATGCTCATTCGCTTGTTATGATCAATATTTTCTTCGTTTCGATGCATATTCCTTTATTCTGATGCTCATTCGCCTTTTATGATCAACATTTCTTTCGTTTCGATGCATATATCCTTCATTTGATGCTCATTCGGTTGTCATGATCAACATTTCCTTCGTTTGGATGCATATTCTTTTGATTTGATGCTAATTAGCTTGTTATGATCATCATTTCCTTTATTTAGATGCATATTCCTTCATTTTGTTTGTCATTCGCGTGTTATGATCAACATTTCCTTCGTTTCGATGCATATTCCTTCATTTTGATGCTAATTAGCTTGTTATGATCAACATTTCCTTCCTTTCGATGCATATTCCTTTATTTTGTTTCTCATTCGCTTGTTATGATCAACATTTCCTTCGTTTCGATGCATATTCCTTCATTTTGATGCTAATTAACATGTTATGATCAACATTTCCTTCATTTTGATGCATATTCCTTCATTTTGTTTCTCATTCTCTTGTTATGATAAACATTTCCTTCATTTCGTTCGATGCATATTCCTTCATTTTGATGCTCACTCACATGTTATGATCAATATTTCCTTTGTTTCGATGCGTATTTCCATCATGTTGAGGCTTATTCGCATGTTATGATCAATATTTCCTTTGTTTCGATGCATATTTCCATCATATTGATGCTCATTCGCTTGTTATGATCAACATTTCCTTCGTTTCGATGCATATTCCTCCATTTTGATGCTTATTAGCTAGTTATGATCAACATTTCCTTCATTTCGATGATATTTACTTCATTTTGATGTTCATTTGCTTGTTATGACTAATATTACCTTCGTTTCGATGCATATTTCCTTCGTTTTGATGCTCATTCGCTTGTTATGATCAACACTTCCATCGTTTCAATGCATATTCCTTCATTTTGATGCTCATTCGCACGTTATGATCAATATTTCCTTCGTTTCGATGCATATTTCCTTCATTTTGATGCTCAAACGCATGCTATGATCAACATTTCATTCATTTCGATGCATATTCCATGATTTTGATTCTCATTCGCTGCTATGATCAATATTTCCTTCGTTTCAATGCGTATTCCTTCATTTTGATGCTCATTCGCTTGTTATGATCAACATTTCCTTCGTTTCGATGCATATTTCCTTCGTTTTGATGCTCATTCGCTTGTTATGATCAATATTTTCTTCGTTTCAATGCATATTCCTTCATTTTGATGTTCATTCGCACGTTATGATCAATATTTCCATCGTTTTGATGCATATTTACTTCATTTTGATGCTCATTCGCTTGTTATGATTAATATTTCCTTCGTATCGATGCTTATTTCCTTCATTTTTATGCTCAATCGCTTGTTATGATCAATATTTCCTTCATTTCGATGCATATTCCTTCACTTTGATGCTCATTCGCCTTTTATGATCAACATTTCCTTCATTTCGATGCATATTTCCTTGATTTTGATGCTTATTTGGTTGTTATAATCAACATTTCCTTCGTTTCGAGGCATATTCCTTCATTTTGGTGCTAATTAGCTTGTTATGATCAACATTTCCTTCATTTAGATGCATATTCCTTCATTTTGTTTTTTATTCGTTTGTTAAGATTAACATTTCCTTTGTTTCGATGCATATTCCTTCATTTTGATGCTCATTCGCATGTTATGATCTATATTTCCTTTGTTTCGATGCGTATGTCCTGCATGTTGATGCTCATTCGCTTATTATGATCAACATTTCCTTCGCTTCGATGCATATTCCTCAATTTTGATGCTAATTAGCTTGTTATGATCAACATTTCCTTCATTTCGATATATATTACCTTCATTTTATTCTCATTCGCTTGATATGATCAATATTTCCTTCGTTTCGATGCATATTCCTTTATTTTGATGCTCATTCGCCTTTTATGATCAACATTCTTTGTTTCGATAAATATTTTCTTCATTTTGATGCTCATTCAGTTGTTATATCAACATTTCCTTCGTTTCGATGCATATTCCTTAATTTTGATGTTAATTAGCTTGTTATGATCAACATTTCCTTCATTTCGATGCATATTCCTTCATTTTGTTTCTCATTCGCTTGTTATGATCAACATTTCCTTCTCTTCGAGGCATATTCCTCCATTTTGATGCTAATTAGCTTGTTATGATCAACATTTCCATCATTTCGATGCATATTTACTTCATTTTGATGCTCATTCGCTTGTTATGATTAATATTTCCTTCATTTCGATGCATATTTCCTTCGTTTTGATGCTCATTCGCTTGTTATGATCAATATTTTCTTCGTTTCGATGCATATTCCTTTATTCTGATGCTCATTCGCCTTTTATGATCAACATTTCTTTCGTTTCGATGCATATATCCTTCATTTGATGCTCATTCGGTTGTCATGATCAACATTTCCTTCGTTTGGATGCATATTCTTTTGATTTGATGCTAATTAGCTTGTTATGATCATCATTTCCTTTATTTAGATGCATATTCCTTCATTTTGTTTGTCATTCGCGTGTTATGATCAACATTTCCTTCGTTTGGATGCATATTCCTTCATTTTGATGCTAATTAGCTTGTTATGATCAACATTTCCTTCCTTTCGATGCATATTCCTTTATTTTGTTTCTCATTCGCTTGTTATGATCAACATTTCCTTTGTTTCGATGCATTTTCCTTCATTTTGATGCTAATTAACTTGTTATGATCAACATTTCCTTCATTTTGATGCATATTCCTTCATTTTGTTTCTCATTCTCTTGTTATGATAAACATTTCCTTCATTTCGTTCGATGCATATTCCTTCATTTTGATGCTCATTCACATGTTATGATCAATATTTCCTTTGTTTCGATGCGTATTTCCATCATGTTGAGGCTCATTCGCATGTTATGATCAATATTTCCTTTGTTTCGATGCATATTTCCTTCATATTGATGCTCATTCGCTTGTTATGATCAACTTTTCCTTCGTTTCGATGCATATTCCTCCATTTTGATGCTTATTAGCTAGTTATGATCAACATTTCCTTCATTTCGATGATATTTACTTCATTTTGATGTTCATTTGCTTGTTATGACTAATATTACCTTCGTTTCGATGCATATTTCCTTCGTTTTGATGCTCATTCGCTTGTTATGATCAACACTTCCTTCGTTTCAATGCATATTCCTTCATTTTGATGCTCATTCGCACGTTATGATCAATATTTCCTTCGTTTCGATGCATATTTCCTTCATTTTGATGCTCAAACGCATGCTATGATCAACATTTCATTCATTTCGATGCATATTCCATGATTTTGATTCTCATTCGCTGCTATGATCAATATTTCCTTCGTTTCAATGCGTATTCCTTCATTTTGATGCTCATTCGCTTGTTATGATCAACATTTCCTTCGTTTCGATGCATATTTCCTTCGTTTTGATGCTCATTCGCTTGTTATGATCAACATTTTCTTCGTTTCAATGCATATTCCTTCATTTTGATGTTCATTCGCACGTTATGATCAATATTTCTATCGTTTCGATGCATATTTACTTCATTTTGATGCTCATTCGCTTGTTATGATTAATATTTCCTTCGTATCGATGCTTATTTCCTTCATTTTGATGCTCATTCGCTTGTTATGATCAATATTTCCTTCATTTCGATGCATATTCCATCACTTTGATGCTCATTCGCCTTTTATGATCAACATTTCCTTCATTTCGATGCATATTTCCTTCATTTTGATGCTTATTTGGTTGTTATAATCAACATTTCCTTCGTTTCGATGCATATTCCTTCATTTTGGTGCTAATTAGCTTGTTATGATCAACATTTCCTTTATTTAGATGCATATTCCTTCATTTTGTTTTTTATTCGTTTGTTAAGATTAACATTTCCTTTGTTTCGATGCATATTCCTTCATTTTGATGCTCATTCGCATGTTATGATCTATATTTCCTTTGTTTCGATGCGTATGTCCTGCATGTTGATGCTCATTCGCTTATTATGATCAACATTTCCTTCGCTTCGATGCATATTCCTCAATTTTGATGCTAATTAGCTTGTTATGATCAACATTTCCTTCGTTTCGATATATATTACCTTCATTTTGATTCTCATTCGCTTGTTATGATCAATATTTCCTTCGTTTCGATGCATATTCCTTTATTTTGATGCTCATTCGCCTTTTATGATCAACATCCTTTGTTTCGATAAATATTTTCTTCATTTTGATGCTCATTCAGTTGTTATATCAACATTTCCTTCGTTTCGATGCATATTCCTTCATTTTGATGTTAATTAGCTTGTTATGATCAACATTTCCTTCATTTCGATGCATATTCCTTCATTTTGTTTCTCATTTGCTTGTTATGATCAACATTTCCTTCTCTTCGAGGCATATTCCTCCATTTTGATGCTAATTAGCTTGTTATGATCAACATTTCCATCATTTCGATGCATATTTACTTCATTTTGATGCTCATTCGCTTGTTATGATTAATATTTCCTTCATTTCGATGCATATTTCCTTCGTTTTGATGCTCATTCGCTTGTTATGATCAATATTTTCTTCGTTTCGATGCATATTCCTTTATTCTGATGCTCATTCGCCTTTTATGATCAACATTTCTTTCGTTTCGATGCATATATCCTTCATTTGATGCTCATTCGGTTGTCATGATCAACATTTCCTTCGTTTGGATGCATATTCTTTTGATTTGATGCTAATTAGCTTGTTATGATCATCATTTCCTTTATTTAGATGCATATTCCTTCATTTTGTTTGTCATTCGCGTGTTATGATCAACATTTCCTTCGTTTCGATGCATATTCCTTCATTTTGATGCTAATTAGCTTGTTATGATCAACATTTCCTTCCTTTCGATGCATATTCCTTTATTTTGTTTCTCATTCGCTTGTTATGATCAACATTTCCTTCGTTTCGATGCATATTCCTTCATTTTGATGCTAATTAACATGTTATGATCAACATTTCCTTCATTTTGATGCATATTCCTTCATTTTGTTTCTCATTCTCTTGTTATGATAAACATTTCCTTCATTTCGTTCGATGCATATTCCTTCATTTTGATGCTCACTCACATGTTATGATCAATATTTCCTTTGTTTCGATGCGTATTTCCATCATGTTGAGGCTTATTCGCATGTTATGATCAATATTTCCTTTGTTTCGATGCATATTTCCATCATATTGATGCTCATTCGCTTGTTATGATCAACATTTCCTTCGTTTCGATGCATATTCCTCCATTTTGATGCTTATTAGCTAGTTATGATCAACATTTCCTTCATTTCGATGATATTTACTTCATTTTGATGTTCATTTGCTTGTTATGACTAATATTACCTTCGTTTCGATGCATATTTCCTTCGTTTTGATGCTCATTCGCTTGTTATGATCAACACTTCCATCGTTTCAATGCATATTCCTTCATTTTGATGCTCATTCGCACGTTATGATCAATATTTCCTTCGTTTCGATGCATATTTCCTTCATTTTGATGCTCAAACGCATGCTATGATCAACATTTCATTCATTTCGATGCATATTCCATGATTTTGATTCTCATTCGCTGCTATGATCAATATTTCCTTCGTTTCAATGCGTATTCCTTCATTTTGATGCTCATTCGCTTGTTATGATCAACATTTCCTTCGTTTCGATGCATATTTCCTTCGTTTTGATGCTCATTCGCTTGTTATGATCAACATTTTCTTCGTTTCAATGCATATTCCTTCATTTTGATGTTCATTCGCACGTTATGATCAATATTTCCATCGTTTTGATGCATATTTACTTCATTTTGATGCTCATTCGCTTGTTATGATTAATATTTCCTTCATATCGATGCTTATTTCCTTCATTTTTATGCTCAATCGCTTGTTATGATCAATATTTCCTTCATTTCGATGCATATTCCTTCACTTTGATGCTCATTCGCCTTTTATGATCAACATTTCCTTCATTTCGATGCATATTTCCTTCATTTTGATGCTTATTTGGTTGTTATAATCAACATTTCCTTCGTTTCGAGGCATATTCCTTCATTTTGGTGCTAATTAGCTTGTTATGATCAACATTTCCTTCATTTAGATGCATATTCCTTCATTTTGTTTTTTATTCGTTTGTTAAGATTAACATTTCCTTTGTTTCGATGCATATTCCTTCATTTTGATGCTCATTCGCATGTTATGATCTATATTTCCTTTGTTTCGATGCGTATGTCCTGCATGTTGATGCTCATTCGCTTATTATGATCAACATTTCCTTCGCTTCGATGCATATTCCTCAATTTTGATGCTAATTAGCTTGTTATGATCAACATTTCCTTCATTTCGATATATATTACCTTCATTTTATTCTCATTCGCTTGATATGATCAATATTTCCTTCGTTTCGATGCATATTCCTTTATTTTGATGCTCATTCGCCTTTTATGATCAACATTCTTTGTTTCGATAAATATTTTCTTCATTTTGATGCTCATTCAGTTGTTATATCAACATTTCCTTCGTTTCGATGCATATTCCTTAATTTTGATGTTAATTAGCTTGTTATGATCAACATTTCCTTCATTTCGATGCATATTCCTTCATTTTGTTTCTCATTCGCTTGTTATGATCAACATTTCCTTCTCTTCGAGGCATATTCCTCCATTTTGATGCTAATTAGCTTGTTATGATCAACATTTCCATCATTTCGATGCATATTTACTTCATTTTGATGCTCATTCGCTTGTTATGATTAATATTTCCTTCATTTCGATGCATATTTCCTTCGTTTTGATGCTCATTCGCTTGTTATGATCAATATTTTCTTCGTTTCGACACATATTCCTTTATTCTGATGCTCATTCGCCTTTTATGATCAACATTTCTTTCGTTTCGATGCATATATCCTTCATTTGATGCTCATTCGGTTGTCATGATCAACATTTCCTTCGTTTGGATGCATATTCTTTTGATTTGATGCTAATTAGCTTGTTATGATCATCATTTCCTTTATTTAGATGCATATTCCTTCATTTTGTTTGTCATTCGCGTGTTATGATCAACATTTCCTTCGTTTGGATGCATATTCCTTCATTTTGATGCTAATTAGCTTGTTATGATCAACATTTCCTTCCTTTCGATGCATATTCCTTTATTTTGTTTCTCATTCGCTTGTTATGATCAACATTTCCTTTGTTTCGATGCATTTTCCTTCATTTTGATGCTAATTAACTTGTTATGATCAACATTTCCTTCATTTTGATGCATATTCCTTCATTTTGTTTCTCATTCTCTTGTTATGATAAACATTTCCTTCATTTCGTTCGATGCATATTCCTTCATTTTGATGCTCATTCACATGTTATGATCAATATTTCCTTTGTTTCGATGCGTATTTCCATCATGTTGAGGCTCATTCGCATGTTATGATCAATATTTCCTTTGTTTCGATGCATATTTCCTTCATATTGATGCTCATTCGCTTGTTATGATCAACTTTTCCTTCGTTTCGATGCATATTCCTCCATTTTGATGCTTATTAGCTAGTTATGATCAACATTTCCTTCATTTCGATGATATTTACTTCATTTTGATGTTCATTTGCTTGTTATGACTAATATTACCTTCGTTTCGATGCATATTTCCTTCGTTTTGATGCTCATTCGCTTGTTATGATCAACACTTCCTTCGTTTCAATGCATATTCCTTCATTTTGATGCTCATTCGCACGTTATGATCAATATTTCCTTCGTTTCGATGCATATTTCCTTCATTTTGATGCTCAAACGCATGCTATGATCAACATTTCATTCATTTCGATGCATATTCCATGATTTTGATTCTCATTCGCTGCTATGATCAATATTTCCTTCGTTTCAATGCGTATTCCTTCATTTTGATGCTCATTCGCTTGTTATGATCAACATTTCCTTCGTTTCGATGCATATTTCCTTCGTTTTGATGCTCATTCGCTTGTTATGATCAACATTTTCTTCGTTTCAATGCATATTCCTTCATTTTGATGTTCATTCGCACGTTATGATCAATATTTCTATCGTTTCGATGCATATTTACTTCATTTTGATGCTCATTCGCTTGTTATGATTAATATTTCCTTCGTATCGATGCTTATTTCCTTCATTTTGATGCTCATTCGCTTGTTATGATCAATATTTCCTTCATTTCGATGCATATTCCATCACTTTGATGCTCATTCGCCTTTTATGATCAACATTTCCTTCATTTCGATGCATATTTCCTTCATTTTGATGCTTATTTGGTTGTTATAATCAACATTTCCTTCGTTTCGATGCATATTCCTTCATTTTGGTGCTAATTAGCTTGTTATGATCAACATTTCCTTTATTTAGATGCATATTCCTTCATTTTGTTTTTTATTCGTTTGTTAAGATTAACATTTCCTTTGTTTCGATGCATATTCCTTCATTTTGATGCTCATTCGCATGTTATGATCTATATTTCCTTTGTTTCGATGCGTATGTCCTGCATGTTGATGCTCATTCGCTTATTATGATCAACATTTCCTTCGCTTCGATGCATATTCCTCAATTTTGATGCTAATTAGCTTGTTATGATCAACATTTCCTTCGTTTCGATATATATTACCTTCATTTTGATTCTCATTCGCTTGTTATGATCAATATTTCCTTCGTTTCGATGCATATTCCTTTATTTTGATGCTCATTCGCCTTTTATGATCAACATCCTTTGTTTCGATAAATATTTTCTTCATTTTGATGCTCATTCAGTTGTTATATCAACATTTCCTTCGTTTCGATGCATATTCCTTCATTTTGATGTTAATTAGCTTGTTATGATCAACATTTCCTTCATTTCGATGCATATTCCTTCATTTTGTTTCTCATTTGCTTGTTATGATCAACATTTCCTTCTCTTCGAGGCATATTCCTCCATTTTGATGCTAATTAGCTTGTTATGATCAACATTTCCATCATTTCGATGCATATTTACTTCATTTTGATGCTCATTCGCTTGTTATGATTAATATTTCCTTCATTTCGATGCATATTTCCTTCGTTTTGATGCTCATTCGCTTGTTATGATCAATATTTTCTTCGTTTCGATGCATATTCCTTTATTCTGATGCTCATTCGCCTTTTATGATCAACATTTCTTTCGTTTCGATGCATATATCCTTCATTTGATGCTCATTCGGTTGTCATGATCAACATTTCCTTCGTTTGGATGCATATTCTTTTGATTTGATGCTAATTAGCTTGTTATGATCATCATTTCCTTTATTTAGATGCATATTCCTTCATTTTGTTTGTCATTCGCGTGTTATGATCAACATTTCCTTCGTTTCGATGCATATTCCTTCATTTTGATGCTAATTAGCTTGTTATGATCAACATTTCCTTCCTTTCGATGCATATTCCTTTATTTTGTTTCTCATTCGCTTGTTATGATCAACATTTCCTTCGTTTCGATGCATATTCCTTCATTTTGATGCTAATTAACATGTTATGATCAACATTTCCTTCATTTTGATGCATATTCCTTCATTTTGTTTCTCATTCTCTTGTTATGATAAACATTTCCTTCATTTCGTTCGATGCATATTCCTTCATTTTGATGCTCACTCACATGTTATGATCAATATTTCCTTTGTTTCGATGCGTATTTCCATCATGTTGAGGCTTATTCGCATGTTATGATCAATATTTCCTTTGTTTCGATGCATATTTCCATCATATTGATGCTCATTCGCTTGTTATGATCAACATTTCCTTCGTTTCGATGCATATTCCTCCATTTTGATGCTTATTAGCTAGTTATGATCAACATTTCCTTCATTTCGATGATATTTACTTCATTTTGATGTTCATTTGCTTGTTATGACTAATATTACCTTCGTTTCGATGCATATTTCCTTCGTTTTGATGCTCATTCGCTTGTTATGATCAACACTTCCATCGTTTCAATGCATATTCCTTCATTTTGATGCTCATTCGCACGTTATGATCAATATTTCCTTCGTTTCGATGCATATTTCCTTCATTTTGATGCTCAAACGCATGCTATGATCAACATTTCATTCATTTCGATGCATATTCCATGATTTTGATTCTCATTCGCTGCTATGATCAATATTTCCTTCGTTTCAATGCGTATTCCTTCATTTTGATGCTCATTCGCTTGTTATGATCAACATTTCCTTCGTTTCGATGCATATTTCCTTCGTTTTGATGCTCATTCGCTTGTTATGATCAACATTTTCTTCGTTTCAATGCATATTCCTTCATTTTGATGTTCATTCGCACGTTATGATCAATATTTCCATCGTTTTGATGCATATTTACTTCATTTTGATGCTCATTCGCTTGTTATGATTAATATTTCCTTCATATCGATGCTTATTTCCTTCATTTTTATGCTCAATCGCTTGTTATGATCAATATTTCCTTCATTTCGATGCATATTCCTTCACTTTGATGCTCATTCGCCTTTTATGATCAACATTTCCTTCATTTCGATGCATATTTCCTTCATTTTGATGCTTATTTGGTTGTTATAATCAACATTTCCTTCGTTTCGAGGCATATTCCTTCATTTTGGTGCTAATTAGCTTGTTATGATCAACATTTCCTTCATTTAGATGCATATTCCTTCATTTTGTTTTTTATTCGTTTGTTAAGATTAACATTTCCTTTGTTTCGATGCATATTCCTTCATTTTGATGCTCATTCGCATGTTATGATCTATATTTCCTTTGTTTCGATGCGTATGTCCTGCATGTTGATGCTCATTCGCTTATTATGATCAACATTTCCTTCGCTTCGATGCATATTCCTCAATTTTGATGCTAATTAGCTTGTTATGATCAACATTTCCTTCATTTCGATATATATTACCTTCATTTTATTCTCATTCGCTTGATATGATCAATATTTCCTTCGTTTCGATGCATATTCCTTTATTTTGATGCTCATTCGCCTTTTATGATCAACATTCTTTGTTTCGATAAATATTTTCTTCATTTTGATGCTCATTCAGTTGTTATATCAACATTTCCTTCGTTTCGATGCATATTCCTTAATTTTGATGTTAATTAGCTTGTTATGATCAACATTTCCTTCATTTCGATGCATATTCCTTCATTTTGTTTCTCATTCGCTTGTTATGATCAACATTTCCTTCTCTTCGAGGCATATTCCTCCATTTTGATGCTAATTAGCTTGTTATGATCAACATTTCCATCATTTCGATGCATATTTACTTCATTTTGATGCTCATTCGCTTGTTATGATTAATATTTCCTTCATTTCGATGCATATTTCCTTCGTTTTGATGCTCATTCGCTTGTTATGATCAATATTTTCTTCGTTTCGACACATATTCCTTTATTCTGATGCTCATTCGCCTTTTATGATCAACATTTCTTTCGTTTCGATGCATATATCCTTCATTTGATGCTCATTCGGTTGTCATGATCAACATTTCCTTCGTTTGGATGCATATTCTTTTGATTTGATGCTAATTAGCTTGTTATGATCATCATTTCCTTTATTTAGATGCATATTCCTTCATTTTGTTTGTCATTCGCGTGTTATGATCAACATTTCCTTCGTTTGGATGCATATTCCTTCATTTTGATGCTAATTAGCTTGTTATGATCAACATTTCCTTCCTTTCGATGCATATTCCTTTATTTTGTTTCTCATTCGCTTGTTATGATCAACATTTCCTTTGTTTCGATGCATTTTCCTTCATTTTGATGCTAATTAACTTGTTATGATCAACATTTCCTTCATTTTGATGCATATTCCTTCATTTTGTTTCTCATTCTCTTGTTATGATAAACATTTCCTTCATTTCGTTCGATGCATATTCCTTCATTTTGATGCTCATTCACATGTTATGATCAATATTTCCTTTGTTTCGATGCGTATTTCCATCATGTTGAGGCTCATTCGCATGTTATGATCAATATTTCCTTTGTTTCGATGCATATTTCCTTCATATTGATGCTCATTCGCTTGTTATGATCAACTTTTCCTTCGTTTCGATGCATATTCCTCCATTTTGATGCTTATTAGCTAGTTATGATCAACATTTCCTTCATTTCGATGATATTTACTTCATTTTGATGTTCATTTGCTTGTTATGACTAATATTACCTTCGTTTCGATGCATATTTCCTTCGTTTTGATGCTCATTCGCTTGTTATGATCAACACTTCCTTCGTTTCAATGCATATTCCTTCATTTTGATGCTCATTCGCACGTTATGATCAATATTTCCTTCGTTTCGATGCATATTTCCTTCATTTTGATGCTCAAACGCATGCTATGATCAACATTTCATTCATTTCGATGCATATTCCATGATTTTGATTCTCATTCGCTGCTATGATCAATATTTCCTTCGTTTCAATGCGTATTCCTTCATTTTGATGCTCATTCGCTTGTTATGATCAACATTTCCTTCGTTTCGATGCATATTTCCTTCGTTTTGATGCTCATTCGCTTGTTATGATCAACATTTTCTTCGTTTCAATGCATATTCCTTCATTTTGATGTTCATTCGCACGTTATGATCAATATTTCTATCGTTTCGATGCATATTTACTTCATTTTGATGCTCATTCGCTTGTTATGATTAATATTTCCTTCGTATCGATGCTTATTTCCTTCATTTTGATGCTCATTCGCTTGTTATGATCAATATTTCCTTCATTTCGATGCATATTCCATCACTTTGATGCTCATTCGCCTTTTATGATCAACATTTCCTTCATTTCGATGCATATTTCCTTCATTTTGATGCTTATTTGGTTGTTATAATCAACATTTCCTTCGTTTCGATGCATATTCCTTCATTTTGGTGCTAATTAGCTTGTTATGATCAACATTTCCTTCATTTAGATGCATATTCCTTCATTTTGTTTTTTATTCGTTTGTTAAGATTAATATTTCCTTTGTTTCGATGCATATTCCTTCATTTTGATGCTCATTCGCATGTTATGATCTATATTTCCTTTGTTTCGATGCGTATGTCCTGCATGTTGATGCTCATTCGCTTATTATGATCAACATTTCCTTCGCTTCGATGCATATTCCTCAATTTTGATGCTAATTAGCTTGTTATGATCAACATTTCCTTCATTTCGATATATATTACCTTCATTTTGATTCTCATTCGCTTGTTATGATCAATATTTCCTTCGTTTCGATGCATATTCCTTTATTTTGATGCTCATTCGCCTTTTATGATCAACATCCTTTGTTTCGATGAATATTTTCTTCATTTTGATGCTCATTCAGTTGTTATATCAACATTTCCTTCGTTTCGATGCATATTCCTTCATTTTGATGTTAATTAGCTAGTTATGATCAACATTTCCTTCATTTCGATGCATATTCCTTCATTTTGTTTCTCATTCGCTTGTTATGATCAACATTTCCTTCTCTTCGAGGCATAATCCTCCATTTTGATGCTAATTAGCTTGTTATGATCAACATTTCCATCATTTCGATGCATATTTACTTAATTTTGATGCTCATTCGCTTGTTATGATTAATATTTCCTTCATTTCGATGCATATTTCCTTCGTTTTGATGCTCATTCGCTTGTTATGATCAATATTTTCTTCGTTTCGATGCATATTCCTTTATTCTGATGCTCATTCGCCTTTTATGATCAACATTTCTTTCGTTTCGATGCATATATCCTTCATTTGATGCTCATTCGGTTGTCATGATCAACATTTCCTTCGTTTGGATGCATATTCTTTTGATTTGATGCTAATTAGCTTGTTATGATCATCATTTCCTTTATTTAGATGCATATTCCTTCATTTTGTTTGTCATTCGCGTGTTATGATCAACATTTCCTTCGTTTGGATGCATATTCCTTCATTTTGATGCTAATTAGCTTGTTATGATCAACATTTCCTTCCTTTCGATGCATATTCCTTTATTTTGTTTCTCATTCGCTTGTTATGATCAACATTTCCTTTGTTTCGATGCATTTTCCTTCATTTTGATGCTAATTAACTTGTTATGATCAACATTTCCTTCATTTTGATGCATATTCCTTCATTTTGTTTCTCATTCTCTTGTTATGATAAACATTTCCTTCATTTTGTTCGATGCATATTCCTTCATTTTGATGCTCATTCACATGTTATGATCAATATTTCCTTTGTTTCGATGCGTATTTCCATCATGTTGAGGCTCATTCGCATGTTATGATCAATATTTCCTTTGTTTCGATGCATATTTCCTTCATATTGATGCTCATTCGCTTGTTATGATCAACATTTCCTTCGTTTCGATGCATATTCCTCCATTTTGATGCTTATTAGCTAGTTATGATCAACATTTCCTTCATTTCGATGATATTTACTTCATTTTGATGTTCATTTGCTTGTTATGACTAATATTACCTTCGTTTCGATGCATATTTCCTTCGTTTTGATGCTCATTCGCTTGTTATGATCAACACTTCCTTCGTTTCAATGCATATTCCTTCATTTTGATGCTCATTCGCACGTTATGATTAATATTTCCTTCGTTTCGATGCATATTTCCTTCATTTTGATGCTCAAACGCATGCTATGATCAACATTTCATTCATTTCGATGCATATTCCATGATTTTGATTCTCATTCGCTGCTATGATCAATATTTCCTTCGTTTCAATGCGTATTCCTTCATTTTGATGCTCATTCGCTTGTTATGATCAACATTTCCTTCGTTTCGATGCATATTTCCTTCGTTTTGATGCTCATTCGCTTGTTATGATCAACATTTTCTTCGTTTCAATGCATATTCCTTCATTTTGATGTTCATTCGCACGTTATGATCAATATTTCCATCGTTTCGATGCATATTTACTTCATTTTGATGCTCATTCGCTTGTTATGATTAATATTTCCTTCGTATCGATGCTTATTTCCTTCATTTTGATGCTCATTCGCTTGTTATGATCAATATTTCCTTCATTTTGATGCATATTCCATCACTTTGATGCTCATTCGCCTTTTATGATCAACATTTCCTTCATTTCGATGCATATTTCCTTCATTTTGATGCTTATTTGGTTGTTATAATCAACATTTCCTTCGTTTCGATGCATATTCCTTCATTTTGGTGCTAATTAGCTTGTTATGATCAACATTTCCTTCATTTAGATGCATATTCCTTCATTTTGTTTTTTATTCGTTTGTTAAGATTAATATTTCCTTTGTTTCGATGCATATTCCTTCATTTTGATGCTCATTCGCATGTTATGATCTATATTTCCTTTGTTTCGATGCGTATGTCCTGCATGTTGATGCTCATTCGCTTATTATGATCAACATTTCCTTCGCTTCGATGCATATTCCTCAATTTTGATGCTAATTAGCTTGTTATGATCAATATTTCCTTCGTTTCGATGCATATTCCTTTATTTTGATGCTCATTCGCCTTTTATGATCAACATCCTTTGTTTCGATGAATATTTTCTTCATTTTGATGCTCATTCAGTTGTTATATCAACATTTCCTTCGTTTCGATGCATATTCCTTCATTTTGATGTTAATTAGCTAGTTATGATCAACATTTCCTTCATTTCGATGCATATTCCTTCATTTTGTTTCTCATTCGCTTGTTATGATCAACATTTCCTTCTCTTCGAGGCATAATCCTCCATTTTGATGCTAATTAGCTTGTTATGATCAACATTTCCATCATTTCGATGCATATTTACTTCATTTTGATGCTCATTCGCTTGTTATGATTAATATTTCCTTCATTTCGATGCATATTTCCTTCGTTTTGATGCTCATTCGCTTGTTATGATCAATATTTTCTTCGTTTCGATGCATATTCCTTTATTCTGATGCTCATTCGCCTTTTATGATCAACATTTCTTTCGTTTCGATGCATATATCCTTCATTTGATGCTCATTCGGTTGTCATGATCAACATTTCCTTCGTTTGGATGCATATTCTTTTGATTTGATGCTAATTAGCTTGTTATGATCATCATTTCCTTTATTTAGATGCATATTCCTTCATTTTGTTTGTCATTCGCGTGTTATGATCAACATTTCCTTCGTTTGGATGCATATTCCTTCATTTTGATGCTAATTAGCTTGTTATGATCAACATTTCCTTCCTTTCGATGCATATTCCTTTATTTTGTTTCTCATTCGCTTGTTATGATCAACATTTCCTTTGTTTCGATGCATTTTCCTTCATTTTGATGCTAATTAACTTGTTATGATCAACATTTCCTTCATTTTGATGCATATTCCTTCATTTTGTTTCTCATTCTCTTGTTATGATAAACATTTCCTTCATTTCGTTCGATGCATATTCCTTCATTTTGATGCTCATTCACATGTTATGATCAATATTTCCTTTGTTTCGATGCGTATTTCCATCATGTTGAGGCTCATTCGCATGTTATGATCAATATTTCCTTTGTTTCGATGCATATTTCCTTCATATTGATGCTCATTCGCTTGTTATGATCAACATTTCCTTCGTTTCGATGCATATTCCTCCATTTTGATGCTTATTAGCTAGTTATGATCAACATTTCCTTCATTTCGATGATGTTTACTTCATTTTGATGTTCATTTGCTTGTTATGACTAATATTACCTTCGTTTCGATGCATATTTCCTTCGTTTTGATTCTCATTCGCTTGTTATGATCAACACTTCCTTCGTTTCAATGCATATTCCTTCATTTTGATGCTCATTCGCACGTTATGATTAATATTTCCTTCGTTTCGATGCATATTTCCTTCATTTTGATGCTCAAACGCATGCTATGATCAACATTTCATTCATTTCGATGCATATTCCATGATTTTGATTCTCATTCGCTGCTATGATCAATATTTCCTTCGTTTCAATGCGTATTCCTTCATTTTGATGCTCATTCGCTTGTTATGATCAACATTTCCTTCGTTTCGATGCATATTTCCTTCGTTTTGATGCTCATTCGCTTGTTATGATCAACATTTTCTTCGTTTCAATGCATATTCCTTCATTTTGATGTTCATTCGCACGTTATGATCAATATTTCCATCGTTTCGATGCATATTTACTTCATTTTGATGCTCATTCGCTTGTTATGATTAATATTTCCTTCGTATCGATGCTTATTTCCTTCATTTTGATGCTCATTCGCTTGTTATGATCAATATTTCCTTCATTTTGATGCATATTCCATCACTTTGATGCTCATTCGCCTTTTATGATCAACATTTCCTTCATTTCGATGCATATTTCCTTCATTTTGATGCTTATTTGGTTGTTATAATCAACATTTCCTTCGTTTCGATGCATATTCCTTCATTTTGGTGCTAATTAGCTTGTTATGATCAACATTTCCTTCATTTAGATGCATATTCCTTCATTTTGTTTTTTATTCGTTTGTTAAGATTAATATTTCCTTTGTTTCGATGCATATTCCTTCATTTTGATGCTCATTCGCATGTTATGATCTATATTTCCTTTGTTTCGATGCGTATGTCCTGCATGTTGATGCTCATTCGCTTATTATGATCAACATTTCCTTCGCTTCGATGCATATTCCTCAATTTTGATGCTAATTAGCTTGTTATGATCAACATTTCCTTCATTTCGATATATATTACCTTCATTTTGATTCTCATTCGCTTGTTATGATCAATATTTCCTTCGTTTCGATGCATATTCCTTTATTTTGATGCTCATTCGCCTTTTATGATCAACATCCTTTGTTTCGATGAATATTTTCTTCATTTTGATGCTCATTCAGTTGTTATATCAACATTTCCTTCGTTTCGATGCATATTCCTTCATTTTGATGTTAATTAGCTAGTTATGATCAACATTTCCTTCATTTCGATGCATATTCCTTCATTTTGTTTCTCATTCGCTTGTTATGATCAACATTTCCTTCTCTTCGAGGCATATTCCTCCATTTTGATGCTAATTAGCTTGTTATGATCAACATTTCCATCATTTCGATGCATATTTACTTCATTTTGATGCTCATTCGCTTGTTATGATTAATATTTCCTTCATTTCGATGCATATTTCCTTCGTTTTGATGCTCATTCGCTTGTTATGATCAATATTTTCTTCGTTTCGATGCATATTCCTTTATTCTGATGCTCATTCGCCTTTTATGATCAACATTTCTTTCGTTTCGATGCATATATCCTTCATTTGATGCTCATTCGGTTGTCATGATCAACATTTCCTTCGTTTGGATGCATATTCTTTTGATTTGATGCTAATTAGCTTGTTATGATCATCATTTCCTTTATTTAGATGCATATTCCTTCATTTTGTTTGTCATTCGCGTGTTATGATCAACATTTCCTTCGTTTGGATGCATATTCCTTCATTTTGATGCTAATTAGCTTGTTATGATCAACATTTCCTTCCTTTCGATGCATATTCCTTTATTTTGTTTCTCATTCGCTTGTTATGATCAACATTTCCTTCGTTTCGATGCATATTCCTTCATTTTGATGCTAATTAACTTGTTATGATCAACATTTCCTTCATTTTGATGCATATTCCTTCATTTTGTTTCTCATTCTCTTGTTATGATAAACATTTCCTTCATTTCGTTCGATGCATATTCCTTCATTTTGATGCTCATTCACATGTTATGATCAATATTTCCTTTGTTTCGATGCGTATTTCCATCATGTTGAGGCTCATTCGCATGTTATGATCAATATTTCCTTTGTTTCGATGCATATTTCCTTCATATTGATGCTCATTCGCTTGTTATGATCAACATTTCCTTCGTTTCGATGCATATTCCTCCATTTTGATGCTTATTAGCTAGTTATGATCAACATTTCCTTCATTTCGATGATATTTACTTCATTTTGATGTTCATTTGCTTGTTATGACTAATATTACCTTCGTTTCGATGCATATTTCCTTCGTTTTGATGCTCATTCGCTTGTTATGATCAACACTTCCATCGTTTCAATGCATATTCCTTCATTTTGATGCTCATTCGCACGTTATGATCAATATTTCCTTCGTTTCGATGCATATTTCCTTCATTTTGATGCTCAAATGCATGCTATGATCAACATTTCATTCATTTCGATGCATATTCCATGATTTTGATTCTCATTCGCTGCTATGATCAATATTTCCTTCGTTTCAATGCGTATTCCTTCATTTTGATGCTCATTCGCTTGTTATGATCAACATTTCCTTCGTTTCGATGCATATTCCCTTCGTTTTGATGCTCATTCGCTTGTTATGATCAACTTTTTCTTCGTTTCAATGCATATTCCTTCATTTTGATGTTCATTCGCACGTTATGATCAATATTTCCATCGTTTCGATGCATATTTACTTCATTTTGATGCTCATTCGCTTGTTATGATTAATATTTCCTTCGTATCGATGCTTATTTCCTTCATTTTGATGCTCATTCGCTTGTTATGATCAATATTTCCTTCATTTCGATGCATATTCCTTCACTTTGATGCTCATTCGCCTTTTATGATCAACATTTCCTTCATTTCGATGCATATTTCCTTCATTTTGATGCTTATTTGGTTGTTATAATCAACATTTCCTTCGTTTCGATGCATATTCCTTCATTTTGGTGCTAATTAGCTTGTTATGATCAACATTTCCTTTATTTAGATGCATATTCCTTCATTTCGTTTTTTATTCGTTTGTTAAGATTAACATTTCCTTTGTTTCGATGCATATTCCTTCATTTTGATGCTCATTCGCATGTTATGATCTATATTTCCTTTGTTTCGATGCGTATGTCCTGCATGTTGATGCTCATTCGCTTATTATGATCAACATTTCCTTCGCTTCGATGCATATTCCTCAATTTTGATGCTAATTAGCTTGTTATGATCAACATTTCCTTCGTTTCGATATATATTACCTTCATTTTGATTCTCATTCGCTTGTTATGATCAATATTTCCTTCGTTTCGATGCATATTCCTTTATTTTGATGCTCATTCGCCTTTTATGATCAACATCCTTTGTTTCGATAAATATTTTCTTCATTTTGATGCTCATTCAGTTGTTATATCAACATTTCATTCGTTTCGATGCATATTCCTTCATTTTGATGTTAATTAGCTTGTTATGATCAACATTTCCTTCATTTCGATGCATATTCCTTCATTTTGTTTCTCATTCGCTTGTTATGATCAACATTTCCTTCTCTTCGAGGCATATTCCTCCATTTTGATGCTAATTAGCTTGTTATGATCAACATTTCCATCATTTCGATGCATATTTACTTCATTTTGATGCTCATTCGCTTGTTATGATTAATATTTCCTTCATTTCGAGGCATATTTCCTTCGTTTTGATGCTCATTCGCTTGTTATGATCAATATTTTCTTCGTTTCGATGCATATTCCTTTATTCTGATGCTCATTCGCATTTTATGATCAACATTTCTTTCGTTTCGATGCATATATCCTTCATTTGATGCTCATTCGGTTGTCATGATCAACATTTCCTTCGTTTGGATGCATATTCTTTTGATTTGATGCTAATTAGCTTGTTATGATCATCATTTCCTTTATTTAGATGCATATTCCTTCATTTTGTTTGTCATTCGCGTGTTATGATCAACATTTCCTTCGTTTGGATGCATATTCCTTCATTTTGATGCTAATTAGCTTGTTATGATCAACATTTCCTTCCTTTCGATGCATATTCCTTTATTTTGTTTCTCATTCGCTTGTTATGATCAACATTTCCTTCGTTTCGATGCATATTCCTTCATTTTGATGCTAATTAACTTGTTATGATCAACATTTCCTTCATTTTGATGCATATTCCTTCATTTTGTTTCTCATTCTCTTGTTATGATAAACATTTCCTTCATTTCGTTCGATGCATATTCCTTCATTTTGATGCTCATTCACATGTTATGATCAATATTTCCTTTGTTTCGATGCGTATTTCCATCATGTTGAGGCTCATTCGCATGTTATGATCAATATTTCCTTTGTTTCGATGCATATTTCCTTCATATTGATGCTCATTCGCTTGTTATGATCAACATTTCCTTCGTTTCGATGCATATTCCTCCATTTTGATGCTTATTAGCTAGTTATGATCAACATTTCCTTCATTTCGATGATATTTACTTCATTTTGATGTTCATTTGCTTGTTATGACTAATATTACCTTCGTTTCGATGCATATTTCCTTCGTTTTGATGCTCATTCGCTTGTTATGATCAACACTTCCATCGTTTCAATGCATATTCCTTCATTTTGATGCTCATTCGCACGTTATGATCAATATTTCCTTCGTTTCGATGCATATTTCCTTTATTTTGATGCTCAAATGCATGCTATGATCAACATTTCATTAATTTCGATGCATATTCCATGATTTTGATTCTCATTCGCTGCTATGATCAATATTTCCTTCGTTTCAATGCGTATTCCTTCATTTTGATGCTCATTCGCTTGTTATGATCAACATTTCCTTCGTTTCGATGCATATTCCCTTCGTTTTGATGCTCATTCGCTTGTTATGATCAACATTTTCTTCGTTTCAATGCATATTCCTTCATTTTGATGTTCATTCGCACGTTATGATCAATATTTCCATCGTTTCGATGCATATTTACTTCATTTTGATGCTCATTCGCTTGTTATGATTAATATTTCCTTCGTATCGATGCTTATTTCCTTCATTTTGATGCTCATTCGCTTGTTATGATCAATATTTCCTTCATTTCGATGCATATTCCTTCACTTTGATGCTCATTCGCCTTTTATGATCAACATTTCCTTCATTTCGATGCATATTTCCTTCATTTTGATGCTTATTTGGTTGTTATAATCAACATTTCCTTCGTTTCGATGCATATTCCTTCATTTTGGTGCTAATTAGCTTGTTATGATCAACATTTCCTTTATTTAGATGCATATTCCTTCATTTTGTTTTTTATTCGTTTGTTAAGATTAACATTTCCTTTGTTTCGATGCATATTCCTTCATTTTGATGCTCATTCGCATGTTATGATCTATATTTCCTTTGTTTCGATGCGTATGTCCTGCATGTTGATGCTCATTCGCTTATTATGATCAACATTTCCTTCGCTTCGATGCATATTCCTCAATTTTGATGCTAATTAGCTTGTTATGATCAACATTTCCTTCGTTTCGATATATATTACCTTCATTTTGATTCTCATTCGCTTGTTATGATAAATATTTCCTTCGTTTCGATGCATATTCCTTTATTTTGATGCTCATTCGCCTTTTATGATCAACATCCTTTGTTTCGATAAATATTTTCTTCATTTTGATGCTCATTCAGTTGTTATATCAACATTTCATTCGTTTCGATGCATATTCCTTCATTTTGATGTTAATTAGCTTGTTATGATCAACATTTCCTTCATTTCGATGCATATTCCTTCATTTTGTTTCTCATTCGCTTGTTATGATCAACATTTCCTTCTCTTCGAGGCATATTCCTCCATTTTGATGCTAATTAGCTTGTTATGATCAACATTTCCATCATTTCGATGCATATTTACTTCATTTTGATGCTCATTCGCTTGTTATGATTAATATTTCCTTCATTTCGAAGCATATTTCCTTCGTTTTGATGCTCATTCGCTTGTTATGATCAATATTTTCTTCGTTTCGATGCATATTCCTTTATTCTGATGCTCATTCGCATTTTATGATCAACATTTCATTCATTTCGATGCATATTCCATGATTTTGATTCTCATTCGCTGCTATGATCAATATTTCCTTCGTTTCAATGCGTATTCCTTCATTTTGATGCTCATTCGCTTGTTATGATCAACATTTCCTTCGTTTCGATGCATATTTCCTTCGTTTTGATGCTCATTCGCTTGTTATGATCAACATTTTCTTCGTTTCAATGCATATTCCTTCATTTTGATGTTCATTCGCACGTTATGATCAATATTTCCATCGTTTCGATGCATATTTACTTCATTTTGATGCTCATTCGCTTGTTATGATTAATATTTCCTTCGTATCGATGCTTATTTCCTTCATTTTGATGCTCATTCGCTTGTTATGATCAATATTTCCTTCATTTCGATGCATATTCCATCACTTTGATGCTCATTCGCCTTTTATGAGCAACATTTCCTTCATTTCGATGCATATTTCCTTCATTTTGATGCTTATTTGGTTGTTATAATCAACATTTCCTTCGTTTCGATGCATATTCCTTCATTTTGGTGCTAATTAGCTTGTTATGATCAACATTTCCTTCATTTAGATGCATATTCCTTCATTTTGTTTTTTATTCGTTTGTTAAGATTAATATTTTCTTTGTTTCGATGCATATTCCTTCATTTTGATGCTCATTCGCATGTTATGATCTATATTTCCTTTGTTTCGATGCGTATGTCCTGCATGTTGATGCTCATTCGCTTATTATGATCAACATTTCCTTCGCTTCGATGCATATTCCTCAATTTTGATGCTAATTAGCTTGTTATGATCAACATTTCCTTCATTTCGATATATATTACCTTCATTTTGATTCTCATTCGCTTGTTATGATCAATATTTCCTTCGTTTCGATGCATATTCCTTTATTTTGATGCTCATTCGCCTTTTATGATCAACATCCTTTGTTTCGATGAATATTTTCTTCATTTTGATGCTCATTCAGTTGTTATATCAACATTTCCTTCGTTTCGATGCATATTCCTTCATTTTGATGTTAATTAGCTAGTTATGATCAACATTTCCTTCATTTCGATGCATATTCCTTCATTTTGTTTCTCATTCGCTTGCTATGATCAACATTTCCTTCTCTTCGAGGCATATTCCTCCATTTTGATGCTAATTAGCTTGTTATGATCAACATTTCCATCATTTCGATGCATATTTACTTTATTTTGATGCTCATTCGCTTGTTATGATTAATATTTCCTTCATTTCGATGCATATTTCCTTCGTTTTGATGCTCATTCGCTTGTTATGATCAATATTTTCTTCGTTTCGATGCATATTCCTTTATTCTGATGCTCATTCGCCTTTTATGATCAACATTTCTTTCGTTTCGATGCATATATCCTTCATTTGATGCTCATTCGGTTGTCATGATCAACATTTCCTTCGTTTGGATGCATATTCTTTTGATTTGATGCTAATTAGCTTGTTATGATCATCATTTCCTTTATTTAGATGCATATTCCTTCATTTTGTTTGTCATTCGCGTGTTATGATCAACATTTCCTTCGTTTGGATGCATATTCCTTCATTTTGATGCTAATTAGCTTGTTATGATCAACATTTCCTTCCTTTCGATGCATATTCCTTTATTTTGTTTCTCATTCGCTTGTTATGATCAACATTTCCTTCGTTTCGATGCATATTCCTTCATTTTGATGCTAATTAACTTGTTATGATCAACATTTCCTTCATTTTGATGCATATTCCTTCATTTTGTTTCTCATTCTCTTGTTATGATAAACATTTCCTTCATTTCGTTCGATGCATATTCCTTCATTTTGATGCTCATTCACATGTTATGATCAATATTTCCTTTGTTTCGATGCGTATTTCCATCATGTTGAGGCTCATTCGCATGTTATGATCAATATTTCCTTTGTTTCGATGCATATTTCCTTCATATTGATGCTCATTCGCTTGTTATGATCAACATTTCCTTCGTTTCGATGCATATTCCTCCATTTTGATGCTTATTAGCTAGTTATGATCAACATTTCCTTCATTTCGATGATATTTACTTCATTTTGATGTTCATTTGCTTGTTATGACTAATATTACCTTCGTTTCGATGCATATTTCCTTCGTTTTGATGCTCATTCGCTTGTTATGATCAACACTTCCATCGTTTCAATGCATATTCCTTCATTTTGATGCTCATTCGCAAGTTATGATCAATATTTCCTTCGTTTCGATGCATATTTCCTTCATTTTGATGCTCAAATGCATGCTATGATCAACATTTCATTCATTTCGATGCATATTCCATGATTTTGATTCTCATTCGCTGCTATGATCAATATTTCCTTCGTTTCAATGCGTATTCCTTCATTTTGATGCTCATTCGCTTGTTATGATCAACATTTCCTTCGTTTCGATGCATATTCCCTTCGTTTTGATGCTCATTCGCTTGTTATGATCAACATTTTCTTCGTTTCAATGCATATTCCTTCATTTTGATGTTCATTCGCACGTTATGATCAATATTTCCATCGTTTCGATGCATATTTACTTCATTTTGATGCTCATTCGCTTGTTATGATTAATATTTCCTTCGTATCGATGCTTATTTCCTTCATTTTGATGCTCATTCGCTTGTTATGATCAATATTTCCTTCATTTCGATGCATATTCCTTCACTTTGATGCTCATTCGCCTTTTATGATCAACATTTCCTTCATTTCGATGCATATTTCCTTCATTTTGATGCTTATTTGGTTGTTATAATCAACATTTCCTTCGTTTCGATGCATATTCCTTCATTTTGGTGCTAATTAGCTTGTTATGATCAACATTTCCTTTATTTAGATGCATATTCCTTCATTTCGTTTTTTATTCGTTTGTTAAGATTAACATTTCCTTTGTTTCGATGCATATTCCTTCATTTTGATGCTCATTCGCATGTTATGATCTATATTTCCTTTGTTTCGATGCGTATGTCCTGCATGTTGATGCTCATTCGCTTATTATGATCAACATTTCCTTCGCTTCGATGCATATTCCTCAATTTTGATGCTAATTAGCTTGTTATGATCAACATTTCCTTCGTTTCGATATATATTACCTTCATTTTGATTCTCATTCGCTTGTTATGATCAATATTTCCTTCGTTTCGATGCATATTCCTTTATTTTGATGCTCATTCGCCTTTTATGATCAACATCCTTTGTTTCGATAAATATTTTCTTCATTTTGATGCTCATTCAGTTGTTATATCAACATTTCATTCGTTTCGATGCATATTCCTTCATTTTGATGTTAATTAGCTTGTTATGATCAACATTTCCTTCATTTCGATGCATATTCCTTCATTTTGTTTCTCATTCGCTTGTTATGATCAACATTTCCTTCTCTTCGAGGCATATTCCTCCATTTTGATGCTAATTAGCTTGTTATGATCAACATTTCCATCATTTCGATGCATATTTACTTCATTTTGATGCTCATTCGCTTGTTATGATTAATATTTCCTTCATTTCGAGGCATATTTCCTTCGTTTTGATGCTCATTCGCTTGTTATGATCAATATTTTCTTCGTTTCGATGCATATTCCTTTATTCTGATGCTCATTCGCATTTTATGATCAACATTTCTTTCGTTTCGATGCATATATCCTTCATTTGATGCTCATTCGGTTGTCATGATCAACATTTCCTTCGTTTGGATGCATATTCTTTTGATTTGATGCTAATTAGCTTGTTATGATCATCATTTCCTTTATTTAGATGCATATTCCTTCATTTTGTTTGTCATTCGCGTGTTATGATCAACATTTCCTTCGTTTGGATGCATATTCCTTCATTTTGATGCTAATTAGCTTGTTATGATCAACATTTCCTTCCTTTCGATGCATATTCCTTTATTTTGTTTCTCATTCGCTTGTTATGATCAACATTTCCTTCGTTTCGATGCATATTCCTTCATTTTGATGCTAATTAACTTGTTATGATCAACATTTCCTTCATTTTGATGCATATTCCTTCATTTTGTTTCTCATTCTCTTGTTATGATAAACATTTCCTTCATTTCGTTCGATGCATATTCCTTCATTTTGATGCTCATTCACATGTTATGATCAATATTTCCTTTGTTTCGATGCGTATTTCCATCATGTTGAGGCTCATTCGCATGTTATGATCAATATTTCCTTTGTTTCGATGCATATTTCCTTCATATTGATGCTCATTCGCTTGTTATGATCAACATTTCCTTCGTTTCGATGCATATTCCTCCATTTTGATGCTTATTAGCTAGTTATGATCAACATTTCCTTCATTTCGATGATATTTACTTCATTTTGATGTTCATTTGCTTGTTATGACTAATATTACCTTCGTTTCGATGCATATTTCCTTCGTTTTGATGCTCATTCGCTTGTTATGATCAACACTTCCATCGTTTCAATGCATATTCCTTCATTTTGATGCTCATTCGCACGTTATGATCAATATTTCCTTCGTTTCGATGCATATTTCCTTCATTTTGATGCTCAAATGCATGCTATGATCAACATTTCATTAATTTCGATGCATATTCCATGATTTTGATTCTCATTCGCTGCTATGATCAATATTTCCTTCGTTTCAATGCGTATTCCTTCATTTTGATGCTCATTCGCTTGTTATGATCAACATTTCCTTCGTTTCGATGCATATTCCCTTCGTTTTGATGCTCATTCGCTTGTTATGATCAACATTTTCTTCGTTTCAATGCATATTCCTTCATTTTGATGTTCATTCGCACGTTATGATCAATATTTCCATCGTTTCGATGCATATTTACTTCATTTTGATGCTCATTCGCTTGTTATGATTAATATTTCCTTCGTATCGATGCTTATTTCCTTCATTTTGATGCTCATTCGCTTGTTATGATCAATATTTCCTTCATTTCGATGCATATTCCTTCACTTTGATGCTCATTCGCCTTTTATGATCAACATTTCCTTCATTTCGATGCATATTTCCTTCATTTTGATGCTTATTTGGTTGTTATAATCAACATTTCCTTCGTTTCGATGCATATTCCTTCATTTTGTGCTAATTAGCTTGTTATGATCAACATTTCCTTTATTTAGATGCATATTCCTTCATTTTGTTTTTTATTCGTTTGTTAAGATTAACATTTCCTTTGTTTCGATGCATATTCCTTCATTTTGATGCTCATTCGCATGTTATGATCTATATTTCCTTTGTTTCGATGCGTATGTCCTGCATGTTGATGCTCATTCGCTTATTATGATCAACATTTCCTTCGCTTCGATGCATATTCCTCAATTTTGATGCTAATTAGCTTGTTATGATCAACATTTCCTTCGTTTCGATATATATTACCTTCATTTTGATTCTCATTCGCTTGTTATGATAAATATTTCCTTCGTTTCGATGCATATTCCTTTATTTTGATGCTCATTCGCCTTTTATGATCAACATCCTTTGTTTCGATAAATATTTTCTTCATTTTGATGCTCATTCAGTTGTTATATCAACATTTCATTCGTTTCGATGCATATTCCTTCATTTTGATGTTAATTAGCTTGTTATGATCAACATTTCCTTCATTTCGATGCATATTCCTTCATTTTGTTTCTCATTCGCTTGTTATGATCAACATTTCCTTCTCTTCGAGGCATATTCCTCCATTTTGATGCTAATTAGCTTGTTATGATCAACATTTCCATCATTTCGATGCATATTTACTTCATTTTGATGCTCATTCGCTTGTTATGATTAATATTTCCTTCATTTCGAAGCATATTTCCTTCGTTTTGATGCTCATTCGCTTGTTATGATCAATATTTTCTTCGTTTCGATGCATATTCCTTTATTCTGATGCTCATTCGCATTTTATGATCAACATTTCATTCATTTCGATGCATATTCCATGATTTTGATTCTCATTCGCTGCTATGATCAATATTTCCTTCGTTTCAATGCGTATTCCTTCATTTTGATGCTCATTCGCTTGTTATGATCAACATTTCCTTCGTTTCGATGCATATTTCCTTCGTTTTGATGCTCATTCGCTTGTTATGATCAACATTTTCTTCGTTTCAATGCATATTCCTTCATTTTGATGTTCATTCGCACGTTATGATCAATATTTCCATCGTTTCGATGCATATTTACTTCATTTTGATGCTCATTCGCTTGTTATGATTAATATTTCCTTCGTATCGATGCTTATTTCCTTCATTTTGATGCTCATTCGCTTGTTATGATCAATATTTCCTTCATTTCGATGCATATTCCTTCACTTTGATGCTCATTCGCCTTTTATGATCAACATTTCCTTCATTTCGATGCATATTTCCTTCATTTTGATGCTTATTTGGTTGTTATAATCAACATTTCCTTCGTTTCGATGCATATTCCTTCATTTTGGTGCTAATTAGCTTGTTATGATCAACATTTCCTTCATTTAGATGCATATTCCTTCATTTTGTTTTTTATTCGTTTGTTAAGATTAACATTTCCTTTGTTTCGATGCATATTCCTTCATTTTGATGCTCATTCGCATGTTATGATCTATATTTCCTTTGTTTCGATGCGTATGTCCTGCATGTTGATGCTCATTCGCTTATTATGATCAACATTTCCTTCGCTTCGATGCATATTCCTCAATTTTGATGCTAATTAGCTTGTTATGATCAACATTTCCTTCGTTTCGATGTATATTACCTTCATTTTGATTCTCATTCGCTTGTTATGATCAATATTTCCTTCGTTTCGATGCATATTCCTTTATTTTGATGCTCATTCGCCTTTTATGATCAACATCCTTTGTTTCGATAAATATTTTCTTCATTTTGATGCTCATTCAGTTGTTATATCAACATTTCCTTCGTTTCGATGCATATTCCTTCATTTTGATGTTAATTAGCTTGTTATGATCAACATTTCCTTCATTTCGATGCATATTCCTTCATTTTGTTTTCTCATTCGCTTGTTATGATCAACATTTCCTTCTCTTCGAGGCATATTCCTCCATTTTGATGCTAATTAGCTTGTTATGATCAACATTTCCATCATTTCGATGCATATTTACTTCATTTTGATGCTCATTCGCTTGTTATGATTAATATTTCCTTCATTTCGATGCATATTTCCTTCGTTTTGATGCTCATTCGCTTGTTATGATCAATATTTTCTTCGTTTCGATGCATATCCTTTATTCTGATGCTCATTCGCCTTTTATGATCAACATTTCTTTCGTTTCGATGCATATATCCTTCATTTGATGCTCATTCGGTTGTCATGATCAACATTTCCTTCGTTTGGATGCATATTCTTTTGATTTGATGCTAATTAGCTTGTTATGATCATCATTTCCTTTATTTAGATGCATATTCCTTCATTTTGTTTGTCATTCGCGTGTTATGATCAACATTTCCTTCGTTTGGATGCATATTCCTTCATTTTGATGCTAATTAGCTTGTTATGATCAACATTTCCTTCCTTTCGATGCATATTCCTTTATTTTGTTTCTCATTCGCTTGTTATGATCAACATTTCCTTCGTTTCGATGCATTTTCCTTCATTTTGATGCTAATTAACTTGTTATGATCAACATTTCCTTCATTTTGATGCATATTCCTTCATTTTGTTTCTCATTCTCTTGTTATGATAAACATTTCCTTCATTTCGTTCGATGCATATTCCTTCATTTTGATGCTCATTCACATGTTATGATCAATATTTCCTTTGTTTCGATGCGTATTTCCATCATGTTGAGGCTCATTCGCATGTTATGATCAATATTTCCTTTGTTTCGATGCATATTTCCTTCATATTGATGCTCATTCGCTTGTTATGATCAACATTTCCTTCGTTTCGATGCATATTCCTCCATTTTGATGCTTATTAGCTAGTTATGATCAACATTTCCTTCATTTCGATGATATTTACTTCATTTTGATGTTCATTTGCTTGTTATGACTAATATTACCTTCGTTTCGATGCATATTTCCTTCGTTTTGATGCTCATTCGCTTGTTATGATCAACACTTCCTTCGTTTCAATGCATATTCCTTCATTTTGATGCTCATTCGCACGTTATGATCAATATTTCCTTCGTTTCGATGCATATTTTCCTTCATTTTGATGCTCAAACGCATGCTATGATCAACATTTCATTCATTTCGATGCATATTCCATGATTTTGATTCTCATTCGCTGCTATGATCAATATTTCCTTCGTTTCAATGCGTATTCCTTCATTTTGATGCTCATTCGCTTGTTATGATCAACATTTCCTTCGTTTCGATGCATATTCCCTTCGTTTTGATGCTCATTCGCTTGTTATGATCAACATTTTCTTCGTTTCAATGCATATTCCTTCATTTTGATGTTCATTCGCACGTTATGATCAATATTTCCATCGTTTCGATGCATATTTACTTCATTTTGATGCTCATTCGCTTGTTATGATTAATATTTCCTTCGTATCGATGCTTATTTCCTTCATTTTGATGCTCATTCGCTTGTTATGATCAATATTTCCTTCATTTCGATGCATATTCCTTCACTTTGATGCTCATTCGCCTTTTATGATCAACATTTCCTTCATTTCGATGCATATTTCCTTCATTTTGATGCTTATTTGGTTGTTATAATCAACATTTCCTTCGTTTCGATGCATATTCCTTCATTTTGGTGCTAATTAGCTTGTTATGATCAACATTTCCTTTATTTAGATGCATATTCCTTCATTTTGTTTTTTATTCGTTTGTTAAGATTAACATTTCCTTTGTTTCGATGCATATTCCTTCATTTTGATGCTCATTCGCATGTTATGATCTATATTTCCTTTGTTTCGATGCGTATGTCCTGCATGTTGATGCTCATTCGCTTATTATGATCAACATTTCCTTCGCTTCGATGCATATTCCTCAATTTTGATGCTAATTAGCTTGTTATGATCAACATTTCCTTCGTTTCGATGTATATTACCTTCATTTTGATTCTCATTCGCTTGTTATGATCAATATTTCCTTCGTTTCGATGCATATTCCTTTATTTTGATGCTCATTCGCCTTTTATGATCAACATCCTTTGTTTCGATAAATATTTTCTTCATTTTGATGCTCATTCAGTTGTTATATCAACATTTCCTTCGTTTCGATGCATATTCCTTCATTTTGATGTTAATTAGCTTGTTATGATCAACATTTCCTTCATTTCGATGCATATTCCTTCATTTTGTTTCTCATTCGCTTGTTATGATCAACATTTCCTTCTCTTCGAGGCATATTCCTCCATTTTGATGCTAATTAGCTTGTTATGATCAACATTTCCATCATTTCGATGCATATTTACTTCATTTTGATGCTCATTCGCTTGTTATGATTAATATTTCCTTCATTTCGATGCATATTTCCTTCGTTTTGATGCTCATTCGCTTGTTATGATCAATATTTTCTTCGTTTCGATGCATATCCTTTATTCTGATGCTCATTCGATTTTATGATCAACATTTCTTTCGTTTCGATGCATATATCCTTCATTTGATGCTCATTCGGTTGTCATGATCAACATTTCCTTCGTTTGGATGCATATTCTTTTGATTTGATGCTAATTAGCTTGTTATGATCATCATTTCCTTTATTTAGATGCATATTCCTTCATTTTGTTTGTCATTCGCGTGTTATGATCAACATTTCCTTCGTTTGGATGCATATTCCTTCATTTTGATGCTAATTAGCTTGTTATGATCAACATTTCCTTCCTTTCGATGCATATTCCTTTATTTTGTTTCTCATTCGCTTGTTATGATCAACATTTCCTTCGTTTCGATGCATTTTCCTTCATTTTGATGCTAATTAACTTGTTATGATCAACATTTCCTTCATTTTGATGCATATTCCTTCATTTTGTTTCTCATTCTCTTGTTATGATAAACATTTCCTTCATTTCGTTCGATGCATATTCCTTCATTTTGATGCTCATTCACGTTATGATCAATTTTCCTTTGTTTCGATGCGTATTTCCATCATGTTGAGGCTCATTCGCATGTTATGATCAATATTTCCTTTGTTTCGATGCATATTTCCTTCATATTGATGCTCATAATCGCTTGTTATGATCAACATTTCCTTCGTTTCGATGCATATTCCTCCATTTTGATGCTTATTAGCTAGTTATGATCAACATTTCCTTCATTTCGATGATATTTACTTCATTTTGATGTTCATTTGCTTGTTATGACTAATATTACCTTCGTTTCGATGCATATTTCCTTCGTTTTGATGCTCATTCGCTTGTTATGATCAACACTTCCTTCGTTTCAATGCATATTCCTTCATTTTGATGCTCATTCGCACGTTATGATCAATATTTCCTTCGTTTCGATGCATATTTCCTTCATTTTGATGCTCAAACGCATGCTATGATCAACATTTCATTCATTTCGATGCATATTCCATGATTTTGATTCTCGTTCGCTGCTATGATCAATATTTCCTTCGTTTCAATGCGTATTCCTTCATTTTGATGCTCATTCGCTTGTTATGATCAACATTTCCTTCGTTTCGATGCATATTTCCTTCGTTTTGATGCTCATCTCGCTTGTTATGATCAACACTTCCTTCGTTTCAATGCATATTCCTTCATTTTGATGCTCATTCGCACGTTATGATCAATATTTCCTTCGTTTCGATGCATATTTCCTTCATTTTGATGCTCAAAACGCATGCTATGATCAACATTTCATTCATTTCGATGCATATTCCATGATTTTGATTCTCGTTCGCTGCTATGATCAATATTTCCTTCGTTTCAATGCGTATTCCTTCATTTTGATGCTCATTCGCTTGTTATGATCAACATTTCCTTCGTTTCGATGCATATTCCCTTCGTTTTGATGCTCATTCGCTTGTTATGATCAACATTTTCTTCGTTTCGATGCATATTCCTTCATTTTGATGTTCATTCGCACGTTATGATCAATATTTCCATCGTTTCGATGCATATTTACTTCATTTTGATGCTCATTCGCTTGTTATGATTAATATTTCCTTCGTATCGATGCTTATTTCCTTCATTTTGATGCTCATTCGCTTGTTATGATCAATATTTCTTCATTTCGATGCATATTCCTTCACTTTGATGCTCATTCGCCTTTTATGATCAACATTTCCTTCATTTCGATGCATATTTCCTTCATTTTGATGCTTATTTGGTTGTTATAATCAACATTTCCTTCGTTTCGATGCATATTCCTTCATTTTGGTGCTAATTAGCTTGTTATGATCAACATTTCCTTTATTTAGATGCATATTCCTTCATTTTGTTTTTTATTCGTTTGTTAAGATTAACATTTCCTTTGTTTCGATGCATATTCCTTCATTTTGATGCTCATTCGCATGTTATGATCTATATTTCCTTTGTTTCGATGCGTATGTCCTGCATGTTGATGCTCATTCGCTTATTATGATCAACATTTCCTTCGCTTCGATGCATATTCCTCAATTTTGATGCTAATTAGCTTGTTATGATCAACATTTCCTTCGTTTCGATGTATATTACCTTCATTTTGATTCTCATTCGCTTGTTATGATCAATATTTCCTTCGTTTCGATGCATATTCCTTTATTTTGATGCTCATTCGCCTTTTATGATCAACATCCTTTGTTTCGATAAATATTTTCTTCATTTTGATGCTCATTCAGTTGTTATATCAACATTTCCTTCGTTTCGATGCATATTCCTTAATTTTGATGTTAATTAGCTTGTTATGATCAACATTTCCTTCATTTCGATGCATATTCCTTCATTTTGTTTCTCATTCGCTTGTTTATGATCAACATTTCCTTCTCTTCGAGGCATATTACTCCATTTTGATGCTAATTAGCTTGTTATGATCAACATTTCCATCATTTCGATGCATATTTACTTCATTTTGATGCTCATTCGCTTGTTATGATTAATATTTCCTTCATTTCGATGCATATTTCCTTCGTTTTGATGCTCATTCGCTTGTTATGATCAATATTTTCTTCGTTTCGATGCATACTCCTTTATTCTGATGCTCATTCGCCTTTTATGATCAACATTTCTTTCGTTTCGATGCATATATCCTTCATTTGATGCTCATTCGGTTGTCATGATCAACATTTCCTTCGTTTGGATGCATATTCTTTTGATTTGATGCTAATTAGCTTGTTATGATCATCATTTCCTTTATTTAGATGCATATTCCTTCATTTTGTTTGTCATTCGCGTGTTATGATCAACATTTCCTTCGTTTGGATGCATATTCCTTCATTTTGATGCTAATTAGCTTGTTATGATCAACATTTCCTTCCTTTCGATGCATATTCCTTTATTTTGTTTCTCATTCGCTTGTTATGATCAACATTTCCTTCGTTTCTGATGCTTTTTCCTTCATTTTGATGCTAATTAACTTGTTATGATCAACATTTCCTTCATTTTGATGCATATTCCTTCATTTTGTTTCTCATTCTCTTGTTATGATAAACATTTCCTTCATTTCGTTCGATGCTTATTCCTTCATTTCGATGCTCATTCACGTTATGATCAATTTTCCTTTGTTTCGATGCGTATTTCCATCATGTTGAGGCTCATTCGCATGTTATGATCAATATTTCCTTTGTTTCGATGCATATTTCCTTCATATTGATGCTCATTCGCTTGTTATGATCAACATTTCCTTCGTTTCGATGCATATTCCTCCATTTTGATGCTTATTAGCTAGTTATGATCAACATTTCCTTCATTTCGATGATATTTACTTCATTTTGATGTTCATTTGCTTGTTATGACTAATATTACCTTCGTTTCGATGCATATTTCCTTCGTTTTGATGCTCATTCGCTTGTTATGATCAACACTTCCTTCGTTTCAATGCATATTCCTTCATTTTGATGCTCATATCGCACGTTATGATCAATATTTCCTTCGTTTCGATGCATATTTCCTTCATTTTGATGCTCAAACGCATGCTATGATCAACATTTCATTCATTTCGATGCATATTCCATGATTTTGATTCTCATTCGCTGCTATGATCAATATTTCCTTCGTTTCAATGCGTATTCCTTCATTTTGATGCTCATTCGCTTGTTATGATCAACATTTCCTTCGTTTCGATGCATATTCCCTTCGTTTTGATGCTCATTCGCTTGTTATGATCAACATTTTCTTCGTTTCGATGCATATTCCTTCATTTTGATGTTCATTCGCACGTTATGATCAATATTTCCATCGTTTCGATGCATATTTACTTCATTTTGATGCTCATTCGCTTGTTATGATTAATATTTCCTTCGTATCGATGCTTATTTCCTTCATTTTGATGCTCATTCGCTTGTTTATGATCAATATTTCCTTCATTTCGATGCATATTCCTTCACTTTGATGCTCATTCGCCTTTTATGATCAACATTTCCTTCATTTCGATGCATATTTCCTTCATTTTGATGCTTATTTGGTTGTTATAATCAACATTTCCTTCGTTTCGATGCATATTCCTTCATTTTGGTGCTAATTAGCTTGTTATGATCAACATTTCCTTTATTTAGATGCATATTCCTTCATTTTGTTTTTTATTCGTTTGTTAAGATTAACATTTCCTTTGTTTCGATGCATATTCCTTCATTTTGATGCTCATTCGCATGTTATGATCTATATTTCCTTTGTTTCGATGCGTATGTCCTGCATGTTGATGCTCATTCGCTTATTATGATCAACATTTCCTTCGCTTCGATGCATATTCCTCAATTTTGATGCTAATTAGCTTGTTATGATCAACATTTCCTTCGTTTCGATGTATATTACCTTCATTTTGATTCTCATTCGCTTGTTATGATCAATATTTCCTTCGTTTCGATGCATATTCCTTTATTTTGATGCTCATTCGCCTTTTATGATCAACATCCTTTGTTTCGATAAATATTTTCTTCATTTTGATGCTCATTCAGTTGTTATATCAACATTTCCTTCGTTTCGATGCATATTCCTTAATTTTGATGTTAATTAGCTTGTTATGATCAACATTTCCTTCATTTCAATGCATATTCCTTCATTTTGTTTCTCATTCGCTTGTTATGATCAACATTTCCTTCTCTTCGAGGCATATTCCTCCATTTTGATGCTAATTAGCTTGTTATGATCAACATTTCCATCATTTCGATGCATATTTACTTCATTTTGATGCTCATTCGCTTGTTATGATTAATATTTCCTTCATTTCGATGCATATTTCCTTCGTTTTGATGCTCATTCGCTTGTTATGATCAATATTTTCTTCGTTTCGATGCATACTCCTTTATTCTGATGCTCATTCGCCTTTTATGATCAACATTTCTTTCATTTCGATGCATATATCCTTCATTTGATGCTCATTCGGTTGTCATGATCAACATTTCCTTCGTTTGGATGCATATTCTTTTGATTTGATGCTAATTAGCTTGTTATGATCATCATTTCCTTTATTTAGATGCATATTCCTTCATTTTGTTTGTCATTCGCGTGTTATGATCAACATTTCCTTCGTTTGGATGCATATTCCTTCATTTTGATGCTAATTAGCTTGTTATGATCAACATTTCCTTCCTTTCGATGCATATTCCTTTATTTTGTTTCTCATTCGCTTGTTATGATCAACATTTCCTTCGTTTCGATGCATTTTCCTTCATTTTGATGCTAATTAACTTGTTATGATCAGCATTTCCTTCATTTTGATGTATATTCCTTCATTTTGTTTCTCATTCTCTTGTTATGATAAACATTTCCTTCATTTCGTTCGATGCATATTCCTTCATTTTGATGCTCATTCACATGTTATGATCAATATTTCCTTTGTTTCGATGCGTATTTCCATCATGTTGAGGCTCATTCGCATGTTATGATCAATATTTCCTTTGTTTCGATGCATATTTCCTTCATATTGATGCTCATTCGCTTGTTATGATCAACATTTCCTTCGTTTCGATGCATATTCCTCCATTTTGATGCTTATTAGCTAGTTATGATCAACATTTCCTTCATTTCGATGATATTTACTTCATTTTGATGTTCATTTGCTTGTTATGACTAATATTACCTTCGTTTCGATGCATATTTCCTTCGTTTTGATGCTCATTCGCTTGTTATGATCAACACTTCCTTCGTTTCAATCCATATTCCTTCATTTTGATGCTCATTTGCACGTTATGATCAATATTTCCTTCGTTTCGATGCATATTTCCTTCATTTTGATGCTCAAACGCATGCTATGATCAACATTTCATTCATTTCGATGCATATTCCATGATTTTGATTCTCGTTCGCTGCTATGATCAATATTTCCTTCGTTTCAATGCGTATTCCTTCATTTTGATGCTCATTCGCTTGTTATGATCAACATTTCCTTCGTTTCGATGCATATTCCCTTCGTTTTGATGCTCATTCGCTTGTTATGATCAACATTTTCTTCGTTTCGATGCATATTCCTTCATTTTGATGTTCATTCGCACGTTATGATCAATATTTCCATCGTTTCGATGCATATTTACTTCATTTTGATGCTCATTCGCTTGTTATGATTAATATTTCCTTCGTATCGATGCTTATTTCCTTCATTTTGATGCTCATTCGCTTGTTATGATCAATATTTCCTTCATTTCGATGCATATTCCTTCACTTTGATGCTCATTCGCCTTTTATGATCAACATTTCCTTCATTTCGATGCATATTTCCTTCATTTTGATGCTTATTTGGTTGTTATAATCAACATTTCCTTCGTTTCGATGCATATTCCTTCATTTTGGTGCTAATTAGCTTGTTATGATCAACATTTCCTTTATTTAGATGCATATTCCTTCATTTTGTTTTTTATTCGTTTGTTAAGATTAACATTTCCTTTGTTTCGATGCATATTCCTTCATTTTGATGCTCATTCGCATGTTATGATCTATATTTCCTTTGTTTCGATGCGTATGTCCTGCATGTTGATGCTCATTCGCTTATTATGATCAACATTTCCTTCGCTTCGATGCATATTCCTCAATTTTGATGCTAATTAGCTTGTTATGATCAACATTTCCTTCGTTTCGATGTATATTACCTTCATTTTGATTCTCATTCGCTTGTTATGATCAATATTTCCTTCGTTTCGATGCATATTCCTTTATTTTGATGCTCATTCGCCTTTTATGATCAACATCCTTTGTTTCGATAAATATTTTCTTCATTTTGATGCTCATTCAGTTGTTATATCAACATTTCCTTCGTTTCGATGCATATTCCTTAATTTTGATGTTAATTAGCTTGTTATGATCAACATTTCCTTCATTTCAATGCATATTCCTTCATTTTGTTTCTCATTCGCTTGTTATGATCAACATTTCCTTCTCTTCGAGGCATATTCCTCCATTTTGATGCTAATTAGCTTGTTATGATCAACATTTCCATCATTTCGATGCATATTTACTTCATTTTGATGCTCATTCGCTTGTTATGATTAATATTTCCTTCATTTCGATGCATATTTCCTTCGTTTTGATGCTCATTCGCTTGTTATGATCAATATTTTCTTCGTTTCGATGCATACTCCTTTATTCTGATGCTCATTCGCCTTTTATGATCAACATTTCTTTCGTTTCGATGCATATATCCTTCATTTGATGCTCATTCGGTTGTCATGATCAACATTTCCTTCGTTTGGATGCATATTCTTTTGATTTGATGCTAATTAGCTTGTTATGATCATCATTTCCTTTATTTAGATGCATATTCCTTCATTTTGTTTGTCATTCGCGTGTTATGATCAACATTTCCTTCGTTTGGATGCATATTCCTTCATTTTGATGCTAATTAGCTTGTTATGATCAACATTTCCTTCCTTTCGATGCATATTCCTTTATTTTGTTTCTCATTCGCTTGTTATGATCAACATTTCCTTCGTTCTGATGCATTTTCCTTCATTTTGATGCTAATTAATTTGTTATGATCAACATTTCCTTCATTTTGATGCATATTCCTTCATTTTGTTTCTCATTCTCTTGTTATGATAAACATTTCCTTCATTTCGTTCGATGCTTATTCCTTCATTTCGATGCTCATTCACGTTATGATCAATTTTCCTTTGTTTCGATGCGTATTTCCATCATGTTGAGGCTCATTCGCATGTTATGATCAATATTTCCTTTGTTTCGATGCATATTTCCTTCATATTGATGCTCATTCGCTTGTTATGATCAACATTTCCTTCGTTTCGATGCATATTCCTCCATTTTGATGCTTATTAGCTAGTTATGATCAACATTTCCTTCATTTCGATGATATTTACTTCATTTTGATGTTCATTTGCTTGTTATGACTAATATTACCTTCGTTTCGATGCATATTTCCTTCGTTTTGATGCTCATTCGCTTGTTATGATCAACACTTCCTTCGTTTCAATGCATATTCCTTCATTTTGATGCTCATTCGCACGTTATGATCAATATTTCCTTCGTTTCGATGCATATTTCCTTCATTTTGATGCTCAAACGCATGCTATGATCAACATTTCATTCATTTCGATGCATATTCCATGATTTTGATTCTCGTTCGCTGCTATGATCAATATTTCCTTCGTTTCAATGCGTATTCCTTCATTTTGATGCTCATTCGCTTGTTATGATCAACATTTCCTTCGTTTCGATGCATATTTCCTTCGTTTTGATGCTCATTCGCTTGTTATGATCAACACTTCCTTCGTTTCGATGCATATTCCTTCATTTTGATGCTCATTCGCACGTTATGATCAATATTTCCTTCGTTTCGATGCATATTTCCTTCATTTTGATGCTCAAACGCATGCTATGATCAACATTTCATTCATTTCGATGCATATTCCATGATTTTGATTCTCGTTCGCTGCTATGATCAATATTTCCTTCGTTTCAATGCGTATTCCTTCATTTTGATGCTCATTCGCTTGTTATGATCAACATTTCCTTCGTTTCGATGCATATTCCCTTCGTTTTGATGCTCATTCGCTTGTTATGATCAACATTTTCTTCGTTTCGATGCATATTCCTTCATTTTGATGTTCATTCGCACGTTATGATCAATATTTCCATCGTTTCGATGCATATTTACTTCATTTTGATGCTCATTCGCTTGTTATGATTAATATTTCCTTCGTATCGATGCTTATTTCCTTCATTTTGATGCTCATTCGCTTGTTATGATCAATATTTCCTTCATTTCGATGCATATTCCTTCACTTTGATGCTCATTCGCCTTTTATGATCAACATTTCCTTCATTTCGATGCATATTTCCTTCATTTTGATGCTTATTTGGTTGTTATAATCAACATTTCCTTCGTTTCGATGCATATTCCTTCATTTTGGTGCTAATTAGCTTGTTATGATCAACATTTCCTTTATTTAGATGCATATTCCTTCATTTTGTTTTTTATTCGTTTGTTAAGATTAACATTTCCTTTGTTTCGATGCATATTCCTTCATTTTGATGCTCATTCGCATGTTATGATCTATATTTCCTTTGTTTCGATGCGTATGTCCTGCATGTTGATGCTCATTCGCTTATTATGATCAACATTTCCTTCGCTTCGATGCATATTCCTCAATTTTGATGCTAATTAGCTTGTTATGATCAACATTTCCTTCGTTTCGATGTATATTACCTTCATTTTGATTCTCATTCGCTTGTTATGATCAATATTTCCTTCGTTTCGATGCATATTCCTTTATTTTGATGCTCATTCGCCTTTTATGATCAACATCCTTTGTTTCGATAAATATTTTCTTCATTTTGATGCTCATTCAGTTGTTATATCAACATTTCCTTCGTTTCGATGCATATTCCTTAATTTTGATGTTAATTAGCTTGTTATGATCAACATTTCCTTCATTTCGATGCATATTCCTTCATTTTGTTTCTCATTCGCTTGTTATGATCAACATTTCCTTCTCTTCGAGGCATATTACTCCATTTTGATGCTAATTAGCTTGTTATGATCAACATTTCCATCATTTCGATGCATATTTACTTCATTTTGATGCTCATTCGCTTGTTATGATTAATATTTCCTTCATTTCGATGCATATTTCCTTCGTTTTGATGCTCATTCGCTTGTTATGATCAATATTTTCTTCGTTTCGATGCATACTCCTTTATTCTGATGCTCATTCGCTTTTTATGATCAACATTTCTTTCGTTTCGATGCATATATCCTTCATTTGATGCTCATTCGGTTGTCATGATCAACATTTCCTTCGTTTGGATGCATATTCTTTTGATTTGATGCTAATTAGCTTGTTATGATCATCATTTCCTTTATTTAGATGCATATTCCTTCATTTTGTTTGTCATTCGCGTGTTATGATCAACATTTCCTTCGTTTGGATGCATATTCCTTCATTTTGATGCTAATTAGCTTGTTATGATCAACATTTCCTTCCTTTCGATGCATATTCCTTTATTTTGTTTCTCATTCGCTTGTTATGATCAACATTTCCTTCGTTCTGATGCTTTTTCCTTCATTTTGATGCTAATTAACTTGTTATGATCAACATTTCCTTCATTTTGATGCATATTCCTTCATTTTGTTTCTCATTCTCTTGTTATGATAAACATTTCCTTCATTTCGTTCGATGCTTATTCCTTCATTTCGATGCTCATTCACGTTATGATCAATTTTCCTTTGTTTCGATGCGTATTTCCATCATGTTGAGGCTCATTCGCATGTTATGATCAATATTTCCTTTGTTTCGATGCATATTTCCTTCATATTGATGCTCATTCGCTTGTTATGATCAACATTTCCTTCGTTTCGATGCATATTCCTCCATTTTGATGCTTATTAGCTAGTTATGATCAACATTTCCTTCATTTCGATGATATTTACTTCATTTTGATGTTCATTTGCTTGTTATGACTAATATTACCTTCGTTTCGATGCATATTTCCTTCGTTTTGATGCTCATTCGCTTGTTATGATCAACACTTCCTTCGTTTCAATGCATATTCCTTCATTTTGATGCTCATTCGCACGTTATGATCAATATTTCCTTCGTTTCGATGCATATTTCCTTCATTTTGATGCTCAAACGCATGCTATGATCAACATTTCATTCATTTCGATGCATATTCCATGATTTTGATTCTCGTTCGCTGCTATGATCAATATTTCCTTCGTTTCAATGCGTATTCCTTCATTTTGATGCTCATTCGCTTGTTATGATCAACATTTCCTTCGTTTCGATGCATATTCCCTTCGTTTTGATGCTCATTCGCTTGTTATGATCAACATTTTCTTCGTTTCGATGCATATTCCTTCATTTTGATGTTCATTCGCACGTTATGATCAATATTTCCATCGTTTCGATGCATATTTACTTCATTTTGATGCTCATTCGCTTGTTATGATTAATATTTCCTTCGTATCGATGCTTATTTCCTTCATTTTGATGCTCATTCGCTTGTTATGATCAATATTTCCTTCATTTCGATGCATATTCCTTCACTTTGATGCTCATTCGCCTTTTATGATCAACATTTCCTTCATTTCGATGCATATTTCCTTCATTTTGATGCTTATTTGGTTGTTATAATCAACATTTCCTTCGTTTCGATGCATATTCCTTCATTTTGGTGCTAATTAGCTTGTTATGATCAACATTTCCTTTATTTAGATGCATATTCCTTCATTTTGTTTTTTATTCGTTTGTTAAGATTAACATTTCCTTTGTTTCGATGCATATTCCTTCATTTTGATGCTCATTCGCATGTTATGATCTATATTTCCTTTGTTTCGATGCGTATGTCCTGCATGTTGATGCTCATTCGCTTATTATGATCAACATTTCCTTCGCTTCGATGCATATTCCTCAATTTTGATGCTAATTAGCTTGTTATGATCAACATTTCTTTCGTTTTCGATGTATATTACCTTCATTTTGATTCTCATTCGCTTGTTATGATCAATATTTCCTTCGTTTCGATGCATATTCCTTTATTTTGATGCTCATTCGCCTTTTATGATCAACATCCTTTGTTTCGATAAATATTTTCTTCATTTTGATGCTCATTCAGTTGTTATATCAACATTTCCTTCGTTTCGATGCATATTCCTTAATTTTGATGTTAATTAGCTTGTTATGATCAACATTTCCTTCATTTCAATGCATATTCCTTCATTTTGTTTCTCATTCGCTTGTTATGATCAACATTTCCTTCTCTTCGAGGCATATTCCTCCATTTTGATGCTAATTAGCTTGTTATGATCAACATTTCCATCATTTCGATGCATATTTACTTCATTTTGATGCTCATTCGCTTGTTATGATTAATATTTCCTTCATTTCGATGCATATTTCCTTCGTTTTGATGCTCATTCGCTTGTTATGATCAATATTTTCTTCGTTTCGATGCATACTCCTTTATTCTGATGCTCATTCGCCTTTTATGATCAACATTTCTTTCATTTCGATGCATATATCCTTCATTTGATGCTCATTCGGTTGTCATGATCAACATTTCCTTCGTTTGGATGCATATTCTTTTGATTTGATGCTAATTAGCTTGTTATGATCATCATTTCCTTTATTTAGATGCATATTCCTTCATTTTGTTTGTCATTCGCGTGTTATGATCAACATTTCCTTCGTTTGGATGCATATTCCTTCATTTTGATGCTAATTAGCTTGTTATGATCAACATTTCCTTCCTTTCGATGCATATTCCTTTATTTTGTTTCTCATTCGCTTGTTATGATCAACATTTCCTTCGTTTCGATGCATTTTCCTTCATTTTGATGCTAATTAACTTGTTATGATCAACATTTCCTTCATTTTGATGCATATTCCTTCATTTTGTTTCTCATTCTCTTGTTATGATAAACATTTCCTTCATTTCGTTCGATGCATATTCCTTCATTTTGATGCTCATTCACATGTTATGATCAATATTTCCTTTGTTTCGATGCGTATTTCCATCATGTTGAGGCTCATTCGCATGTTATGATCAATATTTCCTTTGTTTCGATGCATATTTCCTTCATATTGATGCTCATTCGCTTGTTATGATCAACATTTCCTTCGTTTCGATGCATATTCCTCCATTTTGATGCTTATTAGCTAGTTATGATCAACATTTCCTTCATTTCGATGATATTTACTTCATTTTGATGTTCATTTGCTTGTTATGACTAATATTACCTTCGTTTCGATGCATATTTCCTTCGTTTTGATGCTCATTCGCTTGTTATGATCAACACTTCCTTCGTTTCAATCCATATTCCTTCATTTTGATGCTCATTCGCACGTTATGATCAATATTTCCTTCGTTTCGATGCATATTTCCTTCATTTTGATGCTCAAACGCATGCTATGATCAACATTTCATTCATTTCGATGCATATTCCATGATTTTGATTCTCGTTCGCTGCTATGATCAATATTTCCTTCGTTTCAATGCGTATTCCTTCATTTTGATGCTCATTCGCTTGTTATGATCAACATTTCCTTCGTTTCGATGCATATTCCCTTCGTTTTGATGCTCATTCGCTTGTTATGATCAACATTTTCTTCGTTTCGATGCATATTCCTTCATTTTGATGTTCATTCGCACGTTATGATCAATATTTCCATCGTTTCGAAGCATATTTACTTCATTTTGATGCTCATTCGCTTGTTATGATTAATATTTCCTTCGTATCGATGCTTATTTCCTTCATTTTGATGCTCATTCGCTTGTTATGATCAATATTTCCTTCATTTCGATGCATATTCCTTCACTTTGATGCTCATTCGCCTTTTATGATCAACATTTCCTTCATTTCGATGCATATTTCCTTCATTTTGATGCTTATTTGGTTGTTATAATCAACATTTCCTTCGTTTCGATGCATATTCCTTCATTTTGGTGCTAATTAGCTTGTTATGATCAACATTTCCTTTATTTAGATGCATATTCCTTCATTTTGTTTTTTATTCGTTTGTTAAGATTAACATTTCCTTTGTTTCGATGCATATTCCTTCATTTTGATGCTCATTCGCATGTTATGATCTATATTTCCTTTGTTTCGATGCGTATGTCCTGCATGTTGATGCTCATTCGCTTATTATGATCAACATTTCCTTCGCTTCGATGCATATTCCTCAATTTTGATGCTAATTAGCTTGTTATGATCAACATTTCCTTCGTTTCGATGTATATTACCTTCATTTTGATTCTCATTCGCTTGTTATGATCAATATTTCCTTCGTTTCGATGCATATTCCTTTATTTTGATGCTCATTCGCCTTTTATGATCAACATCCTTTGTTTCGATAAATATTTTCTTCATTTTGATGCTCATTCAGTTGTTATATCAACATTTCCTTCGTTTCGATGCATATTCCTTAATTTTGATGTTAATTAGCTTGTTATGATCAACATTTCCTTCATTTCGATGCATATTCCTTCATTTTGTTTCTCATTCGCTTGTTATGATCAACATTTCCTTCTCTTCGAGGCATATTCCTCCATTTTGATGCTAATTAGCTTGTTATGATCAACATTTCCATCATTTCGATGCATATTTACTTCATTTTGATGCTCATTCGCTTGTTATGATTAATATTTCCTTCATTTCGATGCATATTTCCTTCGTTTTGATGCTCATTCGCTTGTTATGATCAATATTTTCTTCGTTTCGATGCATACTCCTTTATTCTGATGCTCATTCGCCTTTTATGATCAACATTTCTTTCGTTTCGATGCATATATCCTTCATTTGATGCTCATTCGGTTGTCATGATCAACATTTCCTTCGTTTGGATGCATATTCTTTTGATTTGATGCTAATTAGCTTGTTATGATCATCATTTCCTTTATTTAGATGCATATTCCTTCATTTTGTTTGTCATTCGCGTGTTATGATCAACATTTCCTTCGTTTGGATGCATATTCCTTCATTTTGATGCTAATTAGCTTGTTATGATCAACATTTCCTTCCTTTCGATGCATATTCCTTTATTTTGTTTCTCATTCGCTTGTTATGATCAACATTTCCTTCGTTTCGATGCATTTTCCTTCATTTTGATGCAAATTAACTTGTTATGATCAACATTTCCTTCATTTTGATGCATATTCCTTCATTTTGTTTCTCATTCTCTTGTTATGATAAACATTTCCTTCATTTCGTTCGATGCTTATTCCTTCATTTCGATGCTCATTCACGTTATGATCAATTTTCCTTTGTTTCGATGCGTATTTCCATCATGTTGAGGCTCATTCGCATGTTATGATCAATATTTCCTTTGTTTCGATGCATATTTCCTTCATATTGATGCTCATTCGCTTGTTATGATCAACATTTCCTTCGTTTCGATGCATATTCCTCCATTTTGATGCTTATTAGCTAGTTATGATCAACATTTCCTTCATTTCGATGATATTTACTTCATTTTGATGTTCATTTGCTTGTTATGACTAATATTACCTTCGTTTCGATGCATATTTCCTTCGTTTTGATGCTCATTCGCTTGTTATGATCAACACTTCCTTCGTTTCAATGCATATTCCTTCATTTTGATGCTCATTCGCACGTTATGATCAATATTTCCTTCGTTTCGATGCATATTTCCTTCATTTTGATGCTCAAACGCATGCTATGATCAACATTTCATTCATTTCGATGCATATTCCATGATTTTGATTCTCGTTCGCTGCTATGATCAATATTTCCTTCGTTTCAATGCGTATTCCTTCATTTTGATGCTCATTCGCTTGTTATGATCAACATTTCCTTCGTTTCGATGCATATTTCCTTCGTTTTGATGCTCATTCGCTTGTTATGATCAACATTTTCTTCGTTTCGATGCATATTCCTTCATTTTGATGTTCATTCGCACGTTATGATCAATATTTCCATCGTTTCGATGCATATTTACTTCATTTTGATGCTCATTCGCTTGTTATGATTAATATTTCCTTCGTATCGATGCTTATTTCCTTCATTTTGATGCTCATTCGCTTGTTATGATAAATATTTCCTTCATTTCGATGCATATTCCTTCACTTTGATGCTCATTCGCCTTTTATGATCAACATTTCCTTCATTTCGATGCATATTTCCTTCATTTTGATGATTATTTGGTTGTTATAATCAACATTTCCTTCGTTTCGATGCATATTCCTTCATTTTGGTGCTAATTAGCTTGTTATGATCAACATTTCCTTTATTTAGATGCATATTCCTTCATTTTGTTTTTTATTCGTTTGTTAAGATTAACATTTCCTTTGTTTCGATGCATATTCCTTCATTTTGATGCTCATTCGCATGTTATGATCTATATTTCCTTTGTTTCGATGCGTATGTCCTGCATGTTGATGCTCATTCGCTTATTATGATCAACATTTCCTTCGCTTCGATGCATATTCCTCAATTTTGATGCTAATTAGCTTGTTATGATCAACATTTCCTTCGTTTCGATGTATATTACCTTCATTTTGATTCTCATTCGCTTGTTATGATCAATATTTCCTTCGTTTCGATGCATATTCCTTTATTTTGATGCTCATTCGCCTTTTATGATCAACATCCTTTGTTTCGATAAATATTTTCTTCATTTTGATGCTCATTCAGTTGTTATATCAACATTTCCTTCGTTTCGATGCATATTCCTTAATTTTGATGTTAATTAGCTTGTTATGATCAACATTTCCTTCATTTCGATGCATATTCCTTCATTTTGTTTCTCATTCGCTTGTTATGATCAACATTTCCTTCTCTTCGAGGCATATTACTCCATTTTGATGCTAATTAGCTTGTTATGATCAACATTTCCATCATTTCGATGCATATTTACTTCATTTTGATGCTCATTCGCTTGTTATGATTAATATTTCCTTCATTTCGATGCATATTTCCTTCGTTTTGATGCTCATTCGCTTGTTATGATCAATATTTTCTTCGTTTCGATGCATACTCCTTTATTCTGATGCTCATTCGCCTTTTATGATCAACATTTCTTTCGTTTCGATGCATATATCCTTCATTTGATGCTCATTCGGTTGTCATGATCAACATTTCCTTCGTTTGGATGCATATTCTTTTGATTTGATGCTAATTAGCTTGTTATGATCATCATTTCCTTTATTTAGATGCATATTCCTTCATTTTGTTTGTCATTCGCGTGTTATGATCAACATTTCCTTCGTTTGGATGCATATTCCTTCATTTTGATGCTAATTAGCTTGTTATGATCAACATTTCCTTCCTTTCGATGCATATTCCTTTATTTTGTTTCTCATTCGCTTGTTATGATCAACATTTCCTTCGTTCTGATGCTTTTTCCTTCATTTTGATGCTAATTAACTTGTTATGATCAACATTTCCTTCATTTTGATGCATATTCCTTCATTTTGTTTCTCATTCTCTTGTTATGATAAACATTTCCTTCATTTCGTTCGATGCTTATTCCTTCATTTCGATGCTCATTCACGTTATGATCAATTTTCCTTTGTTTCGATGCGTATTTCCATCATGTTGAGGCTCATTCGCATGTTATGATCAATATTTCCTTTGTTTCGATGCATATTTCCTTCATATTGATGCTCATTCGCTTGTTATGATCAACATTTCCTTCGTTTCGATGCATATTCCTCCATTTTGATGCTTATTAGCTAGTTATGATCAACATTTCCTTCATTTCGATGATATTTACTTCATTTTGATGTTCATTTGCTTGTTATGACTAATATTACCTTCGTTTCGATGCATATTTCCTTCGTTTTGATGCTCATTCGCTTGTTATGATCAACACTTCCTTCGTTTCAATGCATATTCCTTCATTTTGATGCTCATTCGCACGTTATGATCAATATTTCCTTCGTTTCGATGCATATTTCCTTCATTTTGATGCTCAAACGCATGCTATGATCAACATTTCATTCATTTCGATGCATATTCCATGATTTTGATTCTCGTTCGCTGCTATGATCAATATTTCCTTCGTTTCAATGCGTATTCCTTCATTTTGATGCTCATTCGCTTGTTATGATCAACATTTCCTTCGTTTCGATGCATATTCCCTTCGTTTTGATGCTCATTCGCTTGTTATGATCAACATTTTCTTCGTTTCGATGCATATTCCTTCATTTTGATGTTCATTCGCACGTTATGATCAATATTTCCATCGTTTCGATGCATATTTACTTCATTTTGATGCTCATTCGCTTGTTATGATTAATATTTCCTTCGTATCGATGCTTATTTCCTTCATTTTGATGCTCATTCGCTTGTTATGATCAATATTTCCTTCATTTCGATGCATATTCCTTCACTTTGATGCTCATTCGCCTTTTATGATCAACATTTCCTTCATTTCGATGCATATTTCCTTCATTTTGATGATTATTTGGTTGTTATAATCAACATTTCCTTCGTTTCGATGCATATTCCTTCATTTTGGTGCTAATTAGCTTGTTATGATCAACATTTCCTTTATTTAGATGCATATTCCTTCATTTTGTTTTTTATTCGTTTGTTAAGATTAACATTTCCTTTGTTTCGATGCATATTCCTTCATTTGATGCTCATTCGCATGTTATGATCTATATTTCCTTTGTTTCGATGCGTATGTCCTGCATGTTGATGCTCATTCGCTTATTATGATCAACATTTCCTTCGCTTCGATGCATATTCCTCAATTTTGATGCTAATTAGCTTGTTATGATCAACATTTCCTTCGTTTCGATGTATATTACCTTCATTTTGATTCTCATTCGCTTGTTATGATCAATATTTCCTTCGTTTCGATGCATATTCCTTTATTTTGATGCTCATTCGCCTTTTATGATCAACATCCTTTGTTTCGATAAATATTTTCTTCATTTTGATGCTCATTCAGTTGTTATATCAACATTTCCTTCGTTTCGATGCATATTCCTTAATTTTGATGTTAATTAGCTTGTTATGATCAACATTTCCTTCATTTCGATGCATATTCCTTCATTTTGTTTCTCATTCGCTTGTTATGATCAACATTTCCTTCTCTTCGAGGCATATTACTCCATTTTGATGCTAATTAGCTTGTTATGATCAACATTTCCATCATTTCGATGCATATTTACTTCATTTTGATGCTCATTCGCTTGTTATGATTAATATTTCCTTCATTTCGATGCATATTTCCTTCGTTTTGATGCTCATTCGCTTGTTATGATCAATATTTTCTTCGTTTCGATGCATACTCCTTTATTCTGATGCTCATTCGCCTTTTATGATCAACATTTCTTTCGTTTCGATGCATATATCCTTCATTTGATGCTCATTCGGTTGTCATGATCAACATTTCCTTCGTTTGGATGCATATTCTTTTGATTTGATGCTAATTAGCTTGTTATGATCATCATTTCCTTTATTTAGATGCATATTCCTTCATTTTGTTTGTCATTCGCGTGTTATGATCAACATTTCCTTCGTTTCGATGCATATTCCTTCATTTTGATGCTAATTAGCTTGTTATGATCAACATTTCCTTCCTTTCGATGCATATTCCTTTATTTTGTTTCTCATTCGCTTGTTATGATCAACATTTCCTTCGTTTCGATGCATTTTCCTTCATTTTGATGCTAATTAACTTGTCATGATCAACATTTCCTTCATTTTGATGCATATTCCTTCATTTTGTTTCTCATTCTCTTGTTATGATAAACATTTCCTTCATTTCGTTCGATGCATATTCCTTCATTTTGATGCTCATTCACATGTTATGATCAATATTTCCTTTGTTTCGATGCGTATTTCCATCATGTTGAGGCTCATTCGCATGTTATGATCAATATTTCCTTTGTTTCGATGCATATTTCCTTCATATTGATGCTCATTCGCTTGTTATGATCAACATTTCCTTCGTTTCGATGCATATACCTCCAATTTGATGCTTATTAGCTAGTTATGATCAACATTTCCTTCATTTCGATGATATTTACTTCATTTTGATGTTCATTTGCTTGTTATGACTAACATTACCTTCGTTTCGATGCATATTTCCTTCGTTTTGATGCTCATTCGCTTGTTATGATCAACACTTCCTTCGTTTCAATGCATATTCCTTCATTTTGATGCTCATTCGCACGTTATGATCAATATTTCCTTCGTTTCGATGCATATTTCCTTCATTTTGATGCTCAAACGCATGCTATGATCAACATTTCATTCATTTCTATGCATATTCCATGATTTTGATTCTCATTCGCTGCTATGATCAATATTTCCTTCGTTTCAATGCGTATTCCTTCATTTTGATGCTCATTCGCTTGTTATGATCAACATTTCCTTCGTTTCGATGCATATTTCCTTCGTTTTGATGCTCATTCGCTTGTTATGATCAACATTTTCTTCGTTTCAATGCATATTCCTTCATTTTGATGTTCATTCGCACGTTATGATCAATATTTCCATCGTTTCGATGCATATTTACTTCATTTTGATGCTCATTCGCTTGTTATGATTAATATTTCCTTCGTATCGATGCTTATTTCCTTCATTTTTATGCTCATTCGCTTGTTATGATCAATATTTCCTTCATTTCGATGCATATTCCATCACTTTGATGCTCATTCGCCTTTTATGATCAACATTTCCTTCATTTCGATGCATATTTCCTTCATTTTGATGCTTATTTGGTTGTTATAATCAACATTTCCTTCGTTTCGATGCATATTCCTTCATTTTGGTGCTAATTAGCTTGTTATGATCAACATTTCCTTCATTTAGATGCATATTCCTTCATTTTGTTTTTTATTCATTTGTTAAGATTAATATTTCCTTTGTTTCGATGCGTATTCCTTCATTTTGATGCTCATTCGCATGTTATGATCTATATTTCCTTTGTTTCGATGCGTATGTCCTGCATGTTGATGCTCATTCGCTTATTATGATCAACATTTCCTTCGCTTCGATGCATATTCCTCAATTTTGATGCTAATTAGCTTGTTATGATCAACATTTCCTTCATTTCGATATATATTACCTTCATTTTGATTCTCATTCGCTTGTTATGATCAATATTTCCTTCGTTTCGATGCATATTCCTTTATTTTGATGCTCATTCGCCTTTTATGATCAACATCCTTTGTTTCGATAAATATTTTCTTCATTTTGATGCTCATTCAGTTGTTATATCAACATTTCCTTCGTTTCGATGCATATTCCTTAATTTTGATGTTAATTAGCTTGTTATGATCAACATTTCCTTCATTTCGATGCATATTCCTTCATTTTGTTTCTCATTCGCTTGTTATGATCAACATTTCCTTCTCTTCGAGGCATATTCCTCCATTTTGATGCTAATTAGCTTGTTATGATCAACATTTCCATCATTTCGATGCATATTTACTTCATTTTGATGCTCATTCGCTTGTTATGATTAATATTTCCTTCATTTCGATGCATATTTCCTTCGTTTTGATGCTCATTCGCTTGTTATGATCAATATTTTCTTCGTTTTGAAGCATATTCCTTTATTCTGATGCTCATTCGCCTTTTATGATCAACATTTCTTTCGTTTCGATGCATATATCCTTCATTTGATGCTCATTCGGTTGTCATGATCAACATTTCCTTCATTTGGATGCATATTCTTTTGATTTGATGCTAATTAGCTTGTTATGATCATCATTTCCTTTATTTAGATGCATATTCCTTCATTTTGTTTGTCATTCGCGTGTTATGATCAACATTTCCTTCGTTTCGATGCATATTCCTTCATTTTGATGCTAATTAGCTTGTTATGATCAACATTCCCTTCCTTTCGATGCATATTCCTTTATTTTGTTTCTCATTCGCTTGTTATGATCAACATTTCCTTCGTTTCGATGCATATTCCTTCATTTTGATGCTAATTAACTTGTTATGATCAACATTTCCTTCATTTTGATGCATATTCCTTCATTTTGTTTCTCATTCTCTTGTTATGATAAACATTTCCTTCATTTCGTTCGATGCATATTCCTTCATTTTGATGCTCATTCACATGTTATGATAAATATTTCCTTTGTTTCGATGCGTATTTCCATCATGTTGAGGCTCATTCGTATGTTATGATCAATATTTCCTTTGTTTCGATGCATATTTCCTTCATATTGATGCTCATTCGCTTGTTATGATCAACATTTCCTTCGTTTCGATGCATATTCCTCCATTTTGATGCTTATTAGCTAGTTATGATCAACATTTCCTTCATTTCGATGATATTTACTTCATTTTGATGTTCATTTGCTTGTTATGACTAATATTACCTTCGTTTCGATGCATATTTCCTTCGTTTTGATGCTCATTCGCTTGTTATGATCAACACTTCCTTCGTTTCAATGCATATTCCTTCATTTTGATGCTCATTCGCACGTTATGATCAATATTTCCTTCGTTTCGATGCATATTTCCTTCATTTTGATGCTCAAACGCATGCTATGATAAACATTTCATTCATTTCGATGCATATTCCATGATTTTGATTCTCGTTCGCTGCTATGATCAATATTTCCTTCGTTTCAATGCGTATTCCTTCATTTTGATGCTCATTCGCTTGTTATGATCAACATTTCCTTCGTTTCGATGCATATTCCCTTCGTTTTGATGCTCATTCGCTTGTTATGATCAACATTTTCTTCGTTTCAATGCATATTCCTTCATTTTGATGTTCATTCGCACGTTATGATCAATATTTCCATCGTTTCGATGCATATTTACTTCATTTTGATGCTCATTCGCTTGTTATGATTAATATTTCCTTCGTATCGATGCTTATTTCCTTCATTTTGATGCTCATTCGCTTGTTATGATCATTATTTCCTTCATTTCGATGCATATTCCTTCACTTTGATGCTCATTTGCCTTTTATGATCAACATTTCCTTCATTTCGATGCATATTTCCTTCATTTTGATGCTTATTTGTTTGTTATAATCAACATTTCCTTCGTTTCGATGCATATTCCTTCATTTTGGTGCTAATTAGCTTGTTATGATCAACATTTCCTTCATTTAGATGCATATTCCTTCATTTTGTTTTTTATTCGTTTGTTAAGATTAATATTTCCTTTGTTTCGATGCATATTCCTTCATTTTGATGCTCATTCGCATGTTATGATCTATATTTCCTTTGTTTCGATGCGTATGTCCTGCATGTTGATGCTCATTCGCTTATTATGATCAACATTTCCTTCGCTTCGATGCATATTCCTCAATTTTGATGCTAATTAGCTTGTTATGATCAACATTTCCTTCGTTTCGATGTATATTACCTTCATTTTGATTCTCATTCGCTTGTTATGATCAATATTTCCTTCGTTTCGATGCATATTCCTTTATTTTGATGCTCATTCGCCTTTTATGATCAACATCCTTTGTTTCGATAAATATTTTCTTCATTTTGATGCTCATTCAGTTGTTATATCAACATTTCCTTCGTTTCGATGCATATTCCTTCATTTTGATGTTAATTAGCTTGTTATGATCAACATTTCCTTCATTTCGATGCATATTCCTTCATTTTGTTTCTCATTCGCTTGTTATGATCAACATTTCCTTCTCTTCGAGGCATATTCCTCCATTTTGATGCTAATTAGCTTGTTATGATCAACATTTCCATCATTTCGATGAATATTTACTTCATTTTGATGCTCATTCGCTTGTTATGATTAATATTTCCTTCATTTCGATGCATATTTCCTTCGTTTTGATGCTCATTCGCTTGTTATGATCAATATTTTCTTCGTTTCGATGCATATTCCTTTATTCTGATGCTCATTCGCCTTTTATGATCAACATTTCTTTCGTTTCGATGCATATATCCTTCATTTGATGCTCATTCGGTTGTCATGATCAACATTTCCTTCGTTTGGATGCATATTCTTTTGATTTGATGCTAATTAGCTTGTTATGATCATCATTTCCTTTATTTAGATGCATATTCCTTCATTTTGTTTGTCATTCGCGTGTTATGATCAACATTTCCTTCGTTTCGATGCATATTCCTTCATTTTGATGCTAATTAGCTTGTTATGATCAACATTTCCTTCCTTTCGATGCATATTCCTTTATTTTGTTTCTCATTCGCTTGTTATGATCAACATTTCCTTCGTTTCGATGCATATTCCTTCATTTTGATGCTAATTAACTTGTTATGATCAACATTTCCTTCATTTTGATGCATATTCCTTCATTTTGTTTCTCATTCTCTTGTTATGATAAACATTTCCTTCATTTCGTTCGATGCATATTCCTTCATTTTGATGCTCATTCACATGTTATGATCAATATTTCCTTTGTTTCGATGCGTATTTCCATCATGTTGAGGCTCATTCGCATGTTATGATCAATATTTCCTTTGTTTCGATGCATATTTCCTTCATATTGATGCTCATTCGCTTGTTATGATCAACATTTCCTTCGTTTCGATGCATATTCCTCCATTTTGATGCTTATTAGCTAGTTATGATCAACATTTCCTTCATTTCGATGATATTTACTTCATTTTGATGTTCATTTGCTTGTTATGACTAATATTACCTTCGTTTCGATGCATATTTCCTTCGTTTTGATGCTCATTCTCTTGTTATGATCAACACTTCCATCGTTTCAATGCATATTCCTTCATTTTGATGCTCATTCGCACGTTATGATCAATATTTCCTTCGTTTCGATGCATATTTCCTTCATTTTGATGCTCAAACGCACGCTATGATCAACATTTCATTCATTTCGATGCATATTCCATGATTTTGATTCTCATTCGCTGCTATGATCAATATTTCCTTCGTTTCAATGCGTATTCCTTCATTTTGATGCTCATTCGCTTGTTATGATCAACATTTCCTTCGTTTCGATGCATATTTCCCTTCGTTTTGATGCTCATTCGCTTGTTATGATCAACATTTTCTTCGTTTCAATGCATATTCCTTCATTTTGATGTTCATTCGCATGTTATGATCAATATTTCCATCGTTTCGATGCATATTTACTTCATTTTGATGCTCATTCGCTTGTTATGATTAATATTTCCTTCGTATCGATGCTTATTTCCTTCATTTTGATGCTCATTCGCTTGTTATGATCAATATTTCCTTCATTTCGATGCATATTCCTTCACTTTGATGCTCATTCGCCTTTTATGATCAACATTTCCTTCATTTCGATGCATATTTCCTTCATTTTGATGCTTATTTGGTTGTTATAATCAACATTTCCTTCGTTTCAATGCATATTCCTTCATTTTGGTGCTAATTAGCTTGTTATGATCAACATTTCCTTCATTTAGATGCATATTCCTCCATTTTGTTTTATATTCGTTTGTTAAGATTAACATTTCCTTTGTTTCGATGCATATTCCTTCATTTTGATGCTCATTCGCATGTTATGATCTATATTTCCTTTGTTTCGATGCGTATGTCCTGCATGTTGATGCTCATTCGCTTATTATGATCAACATTTCCTTCGCTTCGATGCATATTCCTCAATTTTGATGCTAATTAGCTTGTTATGATCAACATTTCCTTCGTTTCGATGTATATTACCTTCATTTTGATTCTCATTCGCTTGTTATGATCAATATTTCCTTCGTTTCGATGCATATTCCTTTATTTTGATGCTCATTCGCCTTTTATGATCAACATCCTTTGTTTCGATAAATATTTTCTTCATTTTGATGCTCATTCAGTTGTTATATCAACATTTCCTTCGTTTCGATGCATATTCCTTCATTTTGATGTTAATTAGCTTGTTATGATCAACATTTCCTTCATTTCGATGCATATTCCTTCATTTTGTTTCTCATTCGCTTGTTATGATCAACATTTCCTTCTCTTCGAGGCATATTCCTCCATTTTGATGCTAATTAGCTTGTTATGATCAACATTTCCATCATTTCGATGCATATTTACTTCATTTTGATGCTCATTCGCTTGTTATGATTAATATTTCCTTCATTTCGATGCATATTTCCTTCGTTTTGATGCTCATTCGCTTGTTATGATCAATATTTTCTTCGTTTCGATGCATATTCCTTTATTCTGATGCTCATTCGCCTTTTATGATCAACATTTCTTTCGTTTCGATGCATATATCCTTCATTTGATGCTCATTCGGTTGTCATGATCAACATTTCCTTCGTTTGGATGCATATTCTTTTGATTTGATGCTAATTAGCTTGTTATGATCATCATTTCCTTTATTTAGATGCATATTCCTTCATTTTGTTTGTCATTCGCGTGTTATGATCAACATTTCCTTCGTTTCGATGCATATTCCTTCATTTTGATGCTAATTAGCTTGTTATGATCAACATTTCCTTCCTTTCGATGCATATTCCTTTATTTTGTTTCTCATTCGCTTGTTATGATCAACATTTCCTTCGTTTCGATGCATATTCCTTCATTTTGATGCTAATTAACTTGTTATGATCAACATTTCCTTCATTTTGATGCATATTCCTTCATTTTGTTTCTCATTCTCTTGTTATGATAAACATTTCCTTCATTTCGTTCGATGCATATTCCTTCATTTTGATGCTCATTCACATGTTATGATAAATATTTCCTTTGTTTCGATGCGTATTTCCATCATGTTGAGGCTCATTCGCATGTTATGATCAATATTTCCTTTGTTTCGATGCATATTTCCTTCATATTGATGCTCATTCGCTTGTTATGATCAACATTTCCTTCGTTTCGATGCATATTCCTCCATTTTGATGCTTATTAGCTAGTTATGATCAACATTTCCTTCATTTCGATGATATTTACTTCATTTTGATGTTCATTTGCTTGTTATGACTAATATTACCTTCGTTTCGATGCATATTTCCTTCGTTTTGATGCTCATTCTCTTGTTATGATCAACACTTCCATCGTTTCAATGCATATTCCTTCATTTTGATGCTCATTCGCACGTTATGATCAATATTTCCTTCGTTTCGATGCATATTTCCTTCATTTTGATGCTCAAACGCACGCTATGATCAACATTTCATTCATTTCGATGCATATTCCATGATTTTGATTCTCATTCGCTGCTATGATCAATATTTCCTTCGTTTCAATGCGTATTCCTTCATTTTGATGCTCATTCGCTTGTTATGATCAACATTTCCTTCGTTTCGATGCATATTTCCTTCGTTTTGATGCTCATTCGCTTGTTATGATCAACATTTTCTTCGTTTCAATGCATATTCCTTCATTTTGATGTTCATTCGCATGTTATGATCAATATTTCCATCGTTTCGATGCATATTTACTTCATTTTGATGCTCATTCGCTTGTTATGATTAATATTTCCTTCGTATCGATGCTTATTTCCTTCATTTTGATGCTCATTCGCTTGTTATGATCAATATTTCCTTCATTTCGATGCATATTCCTTCACTTTGATGCTCATTCGCCTTTTATGATCAACATTTCCTTCATTTCGATGCATATTTCCTTCATTTTGATGCTTATTTGGTTGTTATAATCAACATTTCCTTCGTTTCGATGCATATTCCTTCATTTTGGTGCTAATTAGCTTGTTATGATCAACATTTCCTTCATTTAGATGCATATTCCTTCATTTTGTTTTATATTCGTTTGTTAAGATTAACATTTCCTTTGTTTCGATGCATATTCCTTCATTTTGATGCTCATTCGCATGTTATGATCTATATTTCCTTTGTTTCGATGCGTATGTCCTGCATGTTGATGCTCATTCGCTTATTATGATCAACATTTCCTTCGCTTCGATGCATATTCCTCAATTTTGATGCTAATTAGCTTGTTATGATCAACATTTCCTTCATTTCGATATATATTACCTTCATTTTGATTCTCATTCGCTTGTTATGATCAATATTTCCTTCGTTTCGATGCATATTCCTTTATTTTGATGTTCATTCGCCTTTTATGATCAACATCCTTTGTTTCGATAAATATTTTCTTTATTTTGATGCTCATTTAGTTGTTATATCAACATTTCCTTCGTTTCGATGCATATTCCTTAATTTTGATGTTAATTAGCTTGTTATGATCAACATTTCCTTCATTTCGATGCATATTCCTTCATTTTGTTTCTCATTCGCTTGTTATGATCAACATTTCCTTCTCTTCGAGGCATATTCCTCCATTTTGATGCTAATTAGCTTGTTATGATCAACATTTCCATCATTTCGATGCATATTTACTTCATTTTGATGCTCATTCGCTTGTTATGATTAATATTTCCTTCATTTCGATGCATATTTCCTTCATTTTGATGCTCATTCGCTTGTTATGATCAATATTTTCTTCGTTTCGATGCATATTCCTTTATTCTGATGCTCATTCGCCTTTTATGATCAACATTTCTTTCGTTTCGATGCATATATCCTTCATTTGATGCTCATTCGGTTGTCATGATCAACATTTCCTTCGTTTGGATGCATATTCTTTTGATTTGATGCTAATTAGCTTGTTATGATCATCATTTCCTTTATTTAGATGCATATTCCTTCATTTTGTTTGTCATTCGCGTGTTATGATCAACATTTCCTTCGTTTCGATGCATATTCCTTCATTTTGATGCTAATTAGCTTGTTATGATCAACATTTCCTTCCTTTCGATGCATATTCCTTTATTTTGTTTCTCATTCGCTTGTTATGATCAACATTTCCTTCGTTTCGATGCATATTCCTTCATTTTGATGCTAATTAACTTGTTATGATCAACATTTCCTTCATTTTGATGCATATTCCTTCATTTTGTTTCTCATTCTCTTGTTATGATAAACATTTCCTTCATTTCGTTCGATGCATATTCCTTCATTTTGATGCTCATTCACATGTTATGATAAATATTTCCTTTGTTTCGATGCGTATTTCCATCATGTTGAGGCTCATTCGCATGTTATGATCAATATTTCCTTTGTTTCGATGCATATTTCCTTCATATTGATGCTCATTCGCTTGTTATGATCAACATTTCCTTCGTTTCGATGCATATTCCTCCATTTTGATGCTTATTAGCTAGTTATGATCAACATTTCCTTCATTTCGATGATATTTACTTCATTTTGATGTTCATTTGCTTGTTATGACTAATATTACCTTCGTTTCGATGCATATTTCCTTCGTTTTGATGCTCATTCTCTTGTTATGATCAACACTTCCATCGTTTCAATGCATATTCCTTTGCATATTTCCTTCGTTTTGATGCTCATTCGCTTGTTATGATCAATATTTCTTCGTTTCAATGCATATTCCTTTATTCTGATGCTCATTCGCCTTTTATGATCAATATTTCTTTCGTTTCGATGCATATTTCCTTCATTTTGATGCTCATTTGGTTGTTATGATCAATATTTCCTTTGTTTCGATGCATATTCCTTCATTTTAATGTTAATTAGCTTGTTATGATCAACATTTCCTTCATTTTCGATGCATATTCCTTCATTTTGTTTCTCATTCGCTTGTTATGATCAACATTTCCTTCGTTTCGATGTATATTCTTCATTTTGATGCTCATTCGCGTGTTATGTTCAATATTTCCTTCATTTCGATGCATATTCCTTCACTTTGATGCTCATTCGCCTTTTTCGATGCATATTTCCTTCATTTTGATGCTTATTTGGTTGTTATAATCAACATTTCCTTCGTTTCGATGCATATTCCTTCATTTTGGTGCTAATTAGCTTGTTATGATCAACATTTCCTTTATTTAGATGCATATTCCTTCATTTTGTTTTTTATTCGTTTGTTAAGATTAACATTTCCTTTGTTTCGATGCATATTCCTTCATTTTGATGCTCATTCGCATGTTATGATCTATATTTCCTTTGTTTCGATGCGTATGTCCTGCATGTTAATGCTCATTCGCTTATTATGATCAACATTTCCTTCGCTTCGATGCATATTCCTCAATTTTGATGCTAATTAGCTTGTTATGATAAACATTTCCTTCGTTTCGATATATATTACCTTCATTTTGATTCTCATTCGCTTGTTATGATCAATATTTCCTTCGTTTCGATGCATATTCCTTTATTTTGATGCTCATTCGCCTTTTATGATCAACATCCTTTGTTTCGATAAATATTTTCTTCATTTTGATGCTCATTCAGTTGTTATATCAACATTTCCTTCGTTTCGATGCATATTCCCTCATTTTGATGTTAATTAGCTTGTTATGATCAACATTTCCTTCATTTCGATGCATATTCCTTCATTTTGTTTCTCATTCGCTTGTTATGATCAACATTTCCTTCTCTTCGAGGCATATTCCTCCATTTTGATGCTAATTAGCTTGTTATGATCAACATTTCCATCATTTCGATGCATATTTACTTCATTTTGATGCTCATTCGCTTGTTATGATTAATATTTCCTTCATTTCGATGCATATTTCCTTCGTTTTGATGCTCATTCGCTTGTTATGATCAATATTTTCTTCGTTTCGATGCATATTCCTTTATTCTGATGCTCATTCGCCTTTTATGATCAACATTTCTTTCGTTTCGATGCATATATCCTTCATTTGATGCTCATTCGGTTGTCATGATCAACATTTCCTTCGTTTGGATGCATATTCTTTTGATTTGATGCTAATTAGCTGTTATGATCATCATTTCCTTTATTTAGATGCATATTCCTTCATTTTGTTTGTCATTCGCGTGTTATGATCAACATTTCCTTCGTTTGGATGCATATTCCTTCATTTTGATGCTAATTAGCTTGTTATGATCAACATTTCCTTCCTTTCGATGCATATTCCTTTATTTTGTTTCTCATTCGCTTGTTATGATCAACATTTCCTTCGTTTCGATGCATATTCCTTCATTTTGATGCTAATTAACTTGTTATGATCAACATTTCCTTCATTTTGATGCATATTCCTTCATTTTGTTTCTCATTCTCTTGTTATGATAAACATTTCCTTCATTTCGTTCGATGCATATTCCTTCATTTTGATGCTCATTCACATGTTATGATCAATATTTCCTTTGTTTCGATGCGTATTTCCATCATGTTGAGGCTCATTCGCATGTTATGATCAATATTTCCTTTGTTTCGATGCATATTTCCTTCATATTGATGCTCATTCGCTTGTTATGATCAACATTTCCTTCGTTTCGATGCATATTCCTCCATTTTGATGCTTATTAGCTAGTTATGATCAACATTTCCTTCATTTCGATGATATTTACTTCATTTTGATGTTCATTTGCTTGTTATGACTAATATTACCTTCGTTTCGATGCATATTTCCTTCGTTTTGATGCTCATTCGCTTGTTATGATCAACACTTCCATCGTTTCAATGCATATTCCTTCATTTTGATGCTCATTCGCACGTTATGATCAATATTTCCTTCGTTTCGATGCATATTTCCTTCATTTTGATGCTCAAATGCATGCTATGATCAACATTTCATTCATTTCGATGCATATTCCATGATTTTGATTCTCATTCGCTGCTATGATCAATATTTCCTTCGTTTCAATGCGTATTCCTTCATTTTGATGCTCATTCGCTTGTTATGATCAACATTTCCTTCGTTTCGATGCATATTTCCCTTCGTTTTGATGCTCATTCGCTTGTTATGATCAACTATTTCTTCGTTTCAATGCATATTCCTTCATTTGATGCTCATTCGCACGTTATGATCAATATTTCCATCGTTTCGATGCATATTTACTTCATTTTGATGCTCATTCGCTTGTTATGATTAATATTTCCTTCGTATCGATGCTTATTCCTTCATTTTGATGCTCATTCGCTTGTTATGATCAATATTTCCTTCATTTCGATGCTATATTCCTTCACTTTGATGCTCATTCGCCTTTTATGATCAACATTTCCTTCATTTCGATGCATATTTCCTTCATGTTGATGCTTATTTGGTTGTTATAATCAACATTTCCTTCGTTTCGATGCATATTCCTTCATTTTGATGCTAATTAGCTTGTTATGATCAACATTTCCTTCATTTAGATGCATATTCCTTCATTTTGTTTTTTATTCGTTTGTTAAGATTAACATTTCCTTTGTTTCGATGCATATTCCTTCATTTTGATGCTCATTCGCATGTTATGATCTATATTTCCTTTGTTTCGATGCGTATGTCCTGCATGTTGATGCTCATTCGCTTATTATGATCAACATTTCCTTCGCTTCGATGCATATTCCTCAATTTTGATGCTAATTAGCTTGTTATGATAAACATTTCCTTCGTTTCGATATATATTACCTTCATTTTGATTCTCATTCGCTTGTTATGATCAATATTTCCTTCGTTTCGATGCATATTCCTTTATTTTGATGCTCATTCGCCTTTTATGATCAACATCCTTTGTTTCGATAATATTTTCTTCATTTTGATGCTCATTCAGTTGTTATATCAACATTTCCTTCGTTTCGATGCATATTCCCTTCATTTTGATGTTAATTAGCTTGTTATGATCAACATTTCCTTCATTTCGATGCATATTCCTTCATTTTGTTTCTCATTCGCTTGTTATGATCAACATTTCCTTCTCTTCGAGGCATATTCCTCCATTTTGATGCTAATTAGCTTGTTATGATCAACATTTCCATCATTTCGATGCATATTTACTTCATTTTGATGCTCATTCGCTTGTTATGATTAATATTTCCTTCATTTCGATGCATATTTCCTTCGTTTTGATGCTCATTCGCTTGTTATGATCAATATTTTCTTCGTTTCGATGCATATTCCTTTATTCTGATGCTCATTCGCCTTTTATGATCAACATTTCTTTCGTTTCGATGCATATATCCTTCATTTGATGCTCATTCGGTTGTCATGATCAACATTTCCTTCGTTTGGATGCATATTCTTTTGATTTGATGCTAATTAGCTTGTTATGATCATCATTTCCTTTATTTAGATGCATATTCCTTCATTTTGTTTGTCATTCGCGTGTTATGATCAACATTTCCTTCGTTTCGATGCATATTCCTTCATTTTGATGCTAATTAGCTTGTTATGATCAACATTTCCTTCCTTTCGATGCATATTCCTTTATTTTGTTTCTCATTCGCTTGTTATGATCAACATTTCCTTCGTTTCGATGCATATTCCTTCATTTTGATGCTAATTAACTTGTTATGATCAACATTTCCTTCATTTTGATGCATATTCCTTCATTTTGTTTCTCATTCTCTTGTTATGATAAACATTTCCTTCATTTCGTTCGATGCATATTCCTTCATTTTGATGCTCATTCACATGTTATGATCAATATTTCCTTTGTTTCGATGCGTATTTCCATCATGTTGAGGCTCATTCGCATGTTATGATCAATATTTCCTTTGTTTCGATGCATATTTCCTTCATATTGATGCTCATTCGCTTGTTATGATCAACATTTCCTTCGTTTCGATGCATATTCCTCCATTTTGATGCTTATTAGCTAGTTATGATCAACATTTCCTTCATTTCGATGATATTTACTTCATTTTGATGTTCATTTGCTTGTTATGACTAATATTACCTTCGTTTCGATGCATATTTCCTTCGTTTTGATGCTCATTCGCTTGTTATGATCAACACTTCCATCGTTTCAATGCATATTCCTTCATTTTGATGCTCATTCGCACGTTATGATCAATATTTCCTTCGTTTCGATGCATATTTCCTTCATTTTGATGCTCAAATGCATGCTATGATCAACATTTCATTCATTTCGATGCATATTCCATGATTTTGATTCTCATTCGCTGCTATGATCAATATTTCCTTCGTTTCAATGCGTATTCCTTCATTTTGATGCTCATTCGCTTGTTATGATCAACATTTCCTTCGTTTCGATGCATATTCCCTTCGTTTTGATGCTCATTCGCTTGTTATGATCAACATTTTCTTCGTTTCAATGCATATTCCTTCATTTTGATGTTCATTCGCACGTTATGATCAATATTTCCATCGTTTCGATGCATATTTACTTCATTTTGATGCTCATTCGCTTGTTATGATTAATATTTCCTTCGTATCGATGCTTATTTCCTTCATTTTGATGCTCATTCGCTTGTTATGATCAATATTTCCTTCATTTCGATGCATATTCCTTCACTTTGATGCTCATTCGCCTTTTATGATCAACATTTCCTTCATTTCGATGCATATTTCCTTCATTTTGATGCTTATTTGGTTGTTATAATCAACATTTCCTTCGTTTCGATGCATATTCCTTCATTTTGGTGCTAATTAGCTTGGTATGATCAACATTTCCTTTATTTAGATGCATATTCCTTCATTTTGTTTTTTATTCGTTTGTTAAGATTAACATTTCCTTTGTTTCGATGCATATTCCTTCATTTTGATGCTCATTCGCATGTTATGATCTATATTTCCTTTGTTTCGATGCGTATGTCCTGCATGTTGATGCTCATTCGCTTATTATGATCAACATTTCCTTCGCTTCGATGCATATTCCTCAATTTTGATGCTAATTAGCTTGTTATGATCAACATTTCCTTCGTTTCGATATATATTACCTTCATTTTGATTCTCATTCGCTTGTTATGATCAATATTTCCTTCGTTTCGATGCATATTCCTTTATTTTGATGCTCATTCGCCTTTTATGATCAACATCCTTTGTTTCGATAAATATTTTCTTCATTTTGATGCTCATTCAGTTGTTATATCAACATTTCATTCGTTTCGATGCATATTCCTTCATTTTGATGTTAATTAGCTTGTTATGATCAACATTTCCTTCATTTCGATGCATATTCCTTCATTTTGTTTCTCATTCGCTTGTTATGATCAACATTTCCTTCTCTTCGAGGCATATTCCTCCATTTTGATGCTAATTAGCTTGTTATGATCAACATTTCCATCATTTCGATGCATATTTACTTCATTTTGATGCTCATTCGCTTGTTATGATTAATATTTCCTTCATTTCGATGCATATTTCCTTCGTTTTGATGCTCATTCGCTTGTTATGATCAATATTTTCTTCGTTTCGATGCATATTCCTTTATTCTGATGCTCATTCGCCTTTTATGATCAACATTTCTTTCGTTTCGATGCATATATCCTTCATTTGATGCTCATTCGGTTGTCATGATCAACATTTCCTTCGTTTGGATGCATATTCTTTTGATTTGATGCTAATTAGCTTGTTATGATCATCATTTCCTTTATTTAGATGCATATTCCTTCATTTTGTTTGTCATTCGCGTGTTATGATCAACATTTCCTTCGTTTGGATGCATATTCCTTCATTTTGATGCTAATTAGCTTGTTATGATCAACATTTCCTTCCTTTCGATGCATATTCCTTTATTTTGTTTCTCATTCGCTTGTTATGATCAACATTTCCTTCGTTTCGATGCATATTCCTTCATTTTGATGCTAATTAACTTGTTATGATCAACATTTCCTTCATTTTGATGCATATTCCTTCATTTTGTTTCTCATTCTCTTGTTATGATAAACATTTCCTTCATTTCGTTCGATGCATATTCCTTCATTTTGATGCTCATTCACATGTTATGATCAATATTTCCTTTGTTTCGATGCGTATTTCCATCATGTTGAGGCTCATTCGCATGTTATGATCAATATTTCCTTTGTTTCGATGCATATTTCCTTCATATTGATGCTCATTCGCTTGTTATGATCAACATTTCCTTCGTTTCGATGCATATTCCTCCATTTTGATGCTTATTAGCTAGTTATGATCAACATTTCCTTCATTTCGATGATATTTACTTCATTTTGATGTTCATTTGCTTGTTATGACTAATATTACCTTCGTTTCGATGCATATTTCCTTCGTTTTGATGCTCATTCGCTTGTTATGATCAACACTTCCATCGTTTCAATGCATATTCCTTCATTTTGATGCTCATTCGCACGTTATGATCAATATTTCCTTCGTTTCGATGCATATTTCCTTCATTTTGATGCTCAAACGCATGCTATGATCAACATTTCATTCATTTCGATGCATATTCCATGATTTTGATTCTCATTCGCTGCTATGATCAATATTTCCTTCGTTTCAATGCGTATTCCTTCATTTTGATGCTCATTCGCTTGTTATGATCAACATTTCCTTCGTTTCGATGCATATTCCCTTCGTTTTGATGCTCATTCGCTTGTTATGATCAACATTTTCTTCGTTTCAATGCATATTCCTTCATTTTGATGTTCATTCGCACGTTATGATCAATATTTCCATCGTTTCGATGCATATTTACTTCATTTTGATGCTCATTCGCTTGTTATGATTAATATTTCCTTCGTATCGATGCTTATTTCCTTCATTTTGATGCTCATTCGCTTGTTATGATCAATATTTCCTTCATTTCGATGCATATTCCTTCACTTTGATGCTCATTCGCCTTTTATGATCAACATTTCCTTCATTTCGATGCATATTTCCTTCATTTTGATGCTTATTTGGTTGTTATAATCAACATTTCCTTCGTTTCGATGCATATTCCTTCATTTTGGTGCTAATTAGCTTGTTATGATCAACATTTCCTTTATTTAGATGCATATTCCTTCATTTTGTTTTTTATTCGTTTGTTAAGATTAACATTTCCTTTGTTTCGATGCATATTCCTTCATTTTGATGCTCATTCGCATGTTATGATCTAAATTTCCTTTGTTTCGATGCGTATGTCCTGCATGTTGATGCTCATTCGCTTATTATGATCAACATTTCCTTCGCTTCGATGCATATTCCTCAATTTTGATGCTAATTAGCTTGTTATGATAAACATTTCCTTCGTTTCGATGTATATTACCTTCATTTTGATTCTCATTCGCTTGTTATGATCAATATTTCCTTCGTTTCGATGCATATTCCTTTATTTTGATGCTCATTCGCCTTTTATGATCAACATCCTTTGTTTCGATAAATATTTTCTTCATTTTGATGCTCATTCAGTTGTTATATCAACATTTCCTTCGTTTCGATGCATATTCCTTCATTTTGATGTTAATTAGCTTGTTATGATCAACATTTCCTTCATTTCGATGCATATTCCTTCATTTTGTTTCTCATTCGCTTGTTATGATCAACATTTCCTTCTCTTCGAGGCATATTCCTCCATTTTGATGCTAATTAGCTTGTTATGATCAACATTTCCATCATTTCGATGCATATTTACTTCATTTTGATGCTCATTCGCTTGTTATGATTAATATTTCCTTCATTTCGATGCATATTTCCTTCCTTTTGATGCTCATTCGCTTGTTATGATCAATATTTTCTTCGTTTCGATGCATATTCCTTTATTCTGATGCTCATTCGCCTTTTATGATCAACATTTCTTTCGTTTCGATGCATATATCCTTCATTTGATGCTCATTCGGTTGTCATGATCAACATTTCCTTCGTTTGGATGCATATTCTTTTGATTTGATGCTAATTAGCTTGTTATGATCATCATTTCCTTTATTTAGATGCATATTCCTTCATTTTGTTTGTCATTCGCGTGTTATGATCAACATTTCCTTCGTTTCGATGCATATTCCTTCATTTTGATGCTAATTAGCTTGTTATGATCAACATTTCCTTCCTTTCGATGCATATTCCTTTATTTTGTTTCTCATTCGCTTGTTATGATCAACATTTCCTTCGTTTCGATGCATATTCCTTCATTTTGATGCTAATTAACTTGTTATGATCAACATTTCCTTCATTTTGATGCATATTCCTTCATTTTGTTTCTCATTCTCTTGTTATGATAAACATTTCCTTCATTTCGTTCGATGCATATTCCTTCATTTTGATGCTCATTCACATGTTATGATCAATATTTCCTTTGTTTCGATGCGTATTTCCATCATGTTGAGGCTCATTCGCATGTTATGATCAATATTTCCTTTGTTTCGATGCATATTTCCTTCATATTGATGCTCATTCGCTTGTTATGATCAACATTTCCTTCGTTTCGATGCATATTCCTCCATTTTGATGCTTATTAGCTAGTTATGATCAACATTTCCTTCATTTCGATGATATTTACTTCATTTTGATGTTCATTTGCTTGTTATGACTAATATTACCTTCGTTTCGATGCATATTTCCTTCGTTTTGATGCTCATTCGCTTGTTATGATCAACACTTCCATCGTTTCAATGCATATTCCTTCATTTTGATGCTCATTCGCACGTTATGATCAATATTTCCTTCGTTTCGATGCATATTTCCTTCATTTTGATGCTCAAAACGCATGCTATGATCAACATTTCATTCATTTCGATGCATATTCCATGATTTTGATTCTCATTCGCTGCTATGATCAATATTTCCTTCGTTTCAATGCGTATTCCTTCATTTTGATGCTCATTCGCTTGTTATGATCAACATTTCCTTCGTTTCGATGCATATTTCCTTCGTTTTGATGCTCATTCGCTTGTTATGATCAACATTTTCTTCGTTTCAATGCATATTCCTTCATTTTGATGTTCATTCGCACGTTATGATCAATATTTCCATCGTTTCGATGCATATTTACTTCATTTTGATGCTCATTCGCTTGTTATGATTAATATTTCCTTCGTATCGATGCTTATTTCCTTCATTTTGATGCTCATTCGCTTGTTATGATCAATATTTCCTTCATTTCGATGCATATTCCATCACTTTGATGCTCATTCGCCTTTTATGATCAACATTTCCTTCATTTCGATGCATATTTCCTTCATTTTGATGCTTATTTGGTTGTTATAATCAACATTTCCTTCGTTTCGATGCATATTCCTTCATTTTGGTGCTAATTAGCTTGTTATGATCAACATTTCCTTCATTTAGATGCATATTCCTTCATTTTGTTTTTTATTCGTTTGTTAAGATTAATATTTCCTTTGTTTCGATGCATATTCCTTCATTTTGATGCTCATTCGCATGTTATGATCTATATTTCCTTTGTTTCGATGCGTATGTCCTGCATGTTGATGCTCATTCGCTTATTATGATCAACATTTCCTTCGCTTCGATGCATATTCCTCAATTTTGATGCTAATTAGCTTGTTATGATCAACATTTCCTTCATTTCGATATATATTACCTTCATTTTGATTCTCATTCGCTTGTTATGATCAATATTTCCTTCGTTTCGATGCATATTCCTTTATTTTGATGCTCATTCGCCTTTTATGATCAACATCCTTTGTTTCGATAAATATTTTCTTCATTTTGATGCTCATTCAGTTGTTATATCAACATTTCGATAAATATTTTCTTCATTTTGATGCTCATTCAGTTGTTATATCAACATTTCCTTCGTTTCGATGCATATTCCTTAATTTTGATGTTAATTAGCTTGTTATGATCAACATTTCCTTCGTTTCGATGCATATTCCTTAATTTTGATGTTAATTAGCTTGTTATGATCAACATTTCCTTCATTTCGATGCATATTCCTTCATTTTGTTTCTCATTCGCTTGTTATGATCAACATTTCCTTCTCTTCGAGGCATATTCCTCCATTTTGATGCTAATTAGCTTGTTATGATCAACATTTCCATCATTTCGATGCATATTTACTTCATTTTGATGCTCATTCGCTTGTTATGATTAATATTTCCTTCATTTCGATGCATATTTCCTTCGTTTTGATGCTCATTCGCTTGTTATGATCAATATTTTCTTCGTTTCGATGCATACTCCTTTATTCTGATGCTCATTCGCCTTTTATGATCAACATTTCTTTCGTTTCGATGCATATATCCTTCATTTGATGCTCATTCGGTTGTCATGATCAACATTTCCTTCGTTTGGATGCATATTCTTTTGATTTGATGCTAATTAGCTTGTTATGATCATCATTTCCTTTATTTAGATGCATATTCCTTCATTTTGTTTGTCATTCGCGTGTTATGATCAACATTTCCTTCGTTTGGATGCATATTCCTTCATTTTGATGCTAATTAGCTTGTTATGATCAACATTTCCTTCCTTTCGATGCATATTCCTTTATTTTGTTTCTCATTCGCTTGTTATGATCAACATTTCCTTCGTTTCGATGCATTTTCCTTCATTTTGATGCTAATTAACTTGTTATGATTAACATTTCCTTCATTTTGATGCATATTCCTTCATTTTGTTTCTCATTCTCTTGTTATGATAAACATTTCCTTCATTTCGTTCGATGCATATTCCTTCATTTTGATGCTCATTCACATGTTATGATCAATATTTCCTTTGTTTCGATGCGTATTTCCATCATGTTGAGGCTCATTCGCATGTTATGATCAATATTTCCTTTGTTTCGATGCATATTTCCTTCATATTGATGCTCATTCGCTTGTTATGATCAACATTTCCTTCGTTTCGATGCATATACCTCCATTTTGATGATTATTAGCTAGTTATGATCAACATTTCCTTCATTTCGATGATATTTACTTCATTTTGATGTTCATTTGCTTGTTATGACTAATATTACCTTCGTTTCGATGCATATTTCCTTCGTTTTGATGCTCATTCGCTTGTTATGATCAACACTTCCTTCGTTTCAATGCATATTCCTTCATTTTGATGCTCATTCGCACGTTATGATCAATATTTCCTTCGTTTCGATGCATATTTCCTTCATTTTGATGCTCAAACGCATGCTATGATCAACATTTCATTCATTTCGATGCATATTCCATGATTTTGATTCTCGTTCGCTGCTATGATCAATATTTCCTTCGTTTCAATGCGTATTCCTTCATTTTGATGCTCATTCGCTTGTTATGATCAACATTTCCTTCGTTTCGATGCATATTCCCTTCGTTTTGATGCTCATTCGCTTGTTATGATCAAAATTTTCTTCGTTTCAATGCATATTCCTTCATTTTGATGTTCATTCGCACGTTATGATCAATATTTCCATCATTTCGATGCATATTTACTTCATTTTGATGCTCATTCGCTTGTTATGATTAATATTTCCTTCGTATCGATGCTTATTTCCTTCATTTTGATGCTCATTCGCTTGTTATGATCAATATTTCCTTCATTTCGATGCATATTCCTTCACTTTGATGCTCATTCGCCTTTTATGATCAACATTTCCTTCATTTCGATGCATATTTCCTTCATTTTGATGCTTATTTGGTTGTTATAATCAACATTTCCTTCGTTTCGATGCATATTCCTTCATTTTGTTGCTAATTAGCTTGTTATGATCAACATTTCCTTTATTTAGATGCATATTCCTTCATTTTGTTTTTTATTCGTTTGTTAAGATTAACATTTCCTTTGTTTCGATGCATATTCCTTCATTTTGATGCTCATTCGCATGTTATGATCTATATTTCCTTTGTTTCGATGCGTATGTCCTGCATGTTGATGCTCATTCGCTTATTATGATCAACATTTCCTTCGCTTCGATGCATATTCCTCAATTTTGATGCTAATTAGCTTGTTATGATCAACATTTCCTTCGTTTCGATGTATATTACCTTCATTTTGATTCTCATTCGCTTGTTATGATCAATATTTCCTTCGTTTCGATGCATATTCCTTTATTTTGATGCTCATTCGCCTTTTATGATCAACATCCTTTGTTTCGATAAATATTTTCTTCATTTTGATGCTCATTCAGCTTGTTATGATCAACATTTCCTTCGTTTCGATGCATATTCCTTAATTTTGATGTTAATTAGCTTGTTATGATCAACATTTCCTTCATTTCGATGCATATTCCTTCATTTTGTTTCTCATTCGCTTGTTATGATCAACATTTCCTTCTCTTCGAGGCATATTCCTCCATTTTGATGCTAATTAGCTTGTTATGATCAACATTTCCATCATTTCGATGCATATTTACTTCATTTTGATGCTCATTCGCTTGTTATGATTAATATTTCCTTCATTTCGATGCATATTTCCTTCGTTTTGATGCTCATTCGCTTGTTATGATCAATATTTTCTTCGTTTCGATGCATACTCCTTTATTCTGATGCTCATTCGCCTTTTATGATCAACATTTCTTTCGTTTCGATGCATATATCCTTCATTTGATGCTCATTCGGTTGTCATGATCAACATTTCCTTCGTTTGGATGCATATTCTTTTGATTTGATGCTAATTAGCTTGTTATGATCATCATTTCCTTTATTTAGATGCATATTCCTTCATTTTGTTTGTCATTCGCGTGTTATGATCAACATTTCCTTCGTTTCGATGCATATTCCTTCATTTTGATGCTAATTAGCTTGTTATGATCAACATTTCCTTCCTTTCGATGCATATTCCTTTATTTTGTTTCTCATTCGCTTGTTATGATCAACATTTCCTTCGTTTCGATGCATTTTCCTTCATTTTGATGCTAATTAACTTGTTATGATCAACATTTCCTTCATTTTGATGCATATTCCTTCATTTTGTTTCTCATTCTCTTGTTATGATAAACATTTCCTTCATTTCGTTCGATGCATATTCCTTCATTTTGATGCTCATTCACATGTTATGATCAATATTTCCTTTGTTTCGATGCGTATTTCCATCATGTTGAGGCTCATTCGCATGTTATGATCAATATTTCCTTTGTTTCGATGCATATTTCCTTCATATTGATGCTCATTCGCTTGTTATGATCAACATTTCCTTCGTTTCGATGCATATACCTCCATTTTGATGCTTATTAGCTAGTTATGATCAACATTTCCTTCATTTCGATGATATTTACTTCATTTTGATGTTCATTTGCTTGTTATGACTAATATTACCTTCGTTTCGATGCATATTTCCTTCGTTTTGATGCTCATTCGCTTGTTATGATCAACACTTCCTTCGTTTCAATGCATATTCCTTCATTTTGATGCTCATTCGCACGTTATGATCAATATTTCCTTCGTTTCGATGCATATTTCCTTCATTTTGATGCTCAAACGCATGCTATGATCAACATTTCATTCATTTCGATGCATATTCCATGATTTTGATTCTCGTTCGCTGCTATGATCAATATTTCCTTCGTTTCAATGCTTATTCCTTCATTTTGATGCTCATTCGCTTGTTATGATCAACATTTCCTTCGTTTCGATGCATATTCCCTTCGTTTTGATGCTCATTCGCTTGTTATGATCAACATTTTCTTCGTTTCAATGCATATTCCTTCATTTTGATGTTCATTCGCACGTTATGATCAATATTTCCATCATTTCGATGCATATTTACTTCATTTTGATGCTCATTCGCTTGTTATGATTAATATTTCCTTCGTATCGATGCTTATTTCCTTCATTTTGATGCTCATTCGCTTGTTATGATCAATATTTCCTTCATTTCGATGCATATTCCTTCACTTTGATGCTCATTCGCCTTTTATGATCAACATTTCCTTCATTTCGATGCATATTTCCTTCATTTTGATGCTTATTTGGTTGTTATAATCAACATTTCCTTCGTTTCGATGCATATTCCTTCATTTTGGTGCTAATTAGCTTGTTATGATCAACATTTCCTTTATTTAGATGCATATTCCTTCATTTTGTTTTTTATTCGTTTGTTAAGATTAACATTTCCTTTGTTTCGATGCATATTCCTTCATTTTGATGCTCATTCGCATGTTATGATCTATATTTCCTTTGTTTCGATGCGTATGTCCTGCATGTTGATGCTCATTCGCTTATTATGATCAACATTTCCTTCGCTTCGATGCATATTCCTCAATTTTGATGCTAATTAGCTTGTTATGATCAACATTTCCTTCGTTTCGATGTATATTACCTTCATTTTGATTCTCATTCGCTTGTTATGATCAATATTTCCTTCGTTTCGATGCATATTCCTTTATTTTGATGCTCATTCGCCTTTTATGATCAACATCCTTTGTTTCGATAAATATTTTCTTCATTTTGATGCTCATTCAGCTTGTTATGATCAACATTTCCTTCGTTTCGATGCATATTCCTTAATTTTGATGTTAATTAGCTTGTTATGATCAACATTTCCTTCATTTCGATGCATATTCCTTCATTTTGTTTCTCATTCGCTTGTTATGATCAACATTTCCTTCTCTTCGAGGCATATTCCTCCATTTTGATGCTAATTAGCTTGTTATGATCAACATTTCCATCATTTCGATGCATATTTACTTCATTTTGATGCTCATTCGCTTGTTATGATTAATATTTCCTTCATTTCGATGCATATTTCCTTCGTTTTGATGCTCATTCGCTTGTTATGATCAATATTTTCTTCGTTTCGATGCATACTCCTTTATTCTGATGCTCATTCGCCTTTTATGATCAACATTTCTTTCGTTTCGATGCATATATCCTTCATTTGATGCTCATTCGGTTGTCATGATCAACATTTCCTTCGTTTGGATGCATATTCTTTTGATTTGATGCTAATTAGCTTGTTATGATCATCATTTCCTTTATTTAGATGCATATTCCTTCATTTTGTTTGTCATTCGCGTGTTATGATCAACATTTCCTTCGTTTGGATGCATATTCCTTCATTTTGATGCTAATTAGCTTGTTATGATCAACATTTCCTTCCTTTCGATGCATATTCCTTTATTTTGTTTCTCATTCGCTTGTTATGATCAACATTTCCTTCATTTCGATGCATTTTCCTTCATATTGATGCTAATTAACTTGTTATGATCAACATTTCCTTCATTTTGATGCATATTCCTTCATTTTGTTTCTCATTCTCTTGTTATGATAAACATTTCCTTCATTTCGTTCGATGCATATTCCTTCATTTTGATGCTCATTCACATGTTATGATCAATATTTCCTTTGTTTCGATGCGTATTTCCATCATGTTGAGGCTCATTCGCATGTTATGATCAATATTTCCTTTGTTTCGATGCATATTTCCTTCATATTGATGCTCATTCGCTTGTTATGATCAACATTTCCTTCGTTTCGATGCATATACCTCCATTTTGATGATTATTAGCTAGTTATGATCAACATTTCCTTCATTTCGATGATATTTACTTCATTTTGATGTTCATTTGCTTGTTATGACTAATATTACCTTCGTTTCGATGCATATTTCCTTCGTTTTGATGCTCATTCGCTTGTTATGATCAACACTTCCTTCGTTTCAATGCATATTCCTTCATTTTGATGCTCATTCGCACGTTATGATCAATATTTCCTTCGTTTCGATGCATATTTCCTTCATTTTGATGCTCAAACGCATGCTATGATCAACATTTCATTCATTTCGATGCATATTCCATGATTTTGATTCTCATTCGCTGCTATGATCAATATTTCCTTCGTTTCAATGCGTATTCCTTCATTTTGATGCTCATTCGCTTGTTATGATCAACATTTCCTTCGTTTCGATGCATATTTCCTTCGTTTTGATGCTCATTCGCTTGTTATGATCAACATTTTCTTCGTTTCAATGCATATTCCTTCATTTTGATGTTCATTCGCACGTTATGATCAATATTTCCATCGTTTCGATGCATATTTACTTCATTTTGATGCTCATTCGCTTGTTATGATTAATATTTCCTTCGTATCGATGCTTATTTCCTTCATTTTGATGCTCATTCGCTTGTTATGATCAATATTTCCTTCATTTCGATGCATATTCCATCACTTTGATGCTCATTCGCCTTTTATGATCAACATTTCCTTCATTTCGATGCATATTTCCTTCATTTTGATGCTTATTTGGTTGTTATAATCAACATTTCCTTCGTTTCGATGCATATTCCTTCATTTTGGTGCTAATTAGCTTGTTATGATCAACATTTCCTTCATTTAGATGCATATTCCTTCATTTTGTTTTTTATTCGTTTGTTAAGATTAATATTTCCTTTGTTTCGATGCATATTCCTTCATTTTGATGCTCATTCGCATGTTATGATCTATATTTCCTTTGTTTCGATGCGTATGTCCTGCATGTTGATGCTCATTCGCTTATTATGATCAACATTTCCTTCGCTTCGATGCATATTCCTCAATTTTGATGCTAATTAGCTTGTTATGATCAACATTTCCTTCATTTCGATATATATTACCTTCATTTTGATTCTCATTCGCTTGTTATGATCAATATTTCCTTCGTTTCGATGCATATTCCTTTATTTTGATGCTCATTCGCCTTTTATGATCAACATCCTTTGTTTCGATAAATATTTTCTTCATTTTGATGCTCATTCAGTTGTTATATCAACATTTCGATAAATATTTTCTTCATTTTGATGCTCATTCAGTTGTTATATCAACATTTCCTTCGTTTCGATGCATATTCCTTAATTTTGATGTTAATTAGCTTGTTATGATCAACATTTCCTTCGTTTCGATGCATATTCCTTAATTTTGATGTTAATTAGCTTGTTATGATCAACATTTCCTTCATTTCGATGCATATTCCTTCATTTTGTTTCTCATTCGCTTGTTATGATCAACATTTCCTTCTCTTCGAGGCATATTCCTCCATTTTGATGCTAATTAGCTTGTTATGATCAACATTTCCATCATTTCGATGCATATTTACTTCATTTTGATGCTCATTCGCTTGTTATGATTAATATTTCCTTCATTTCGATGCATATTTCCTTCGTTTTGATGCTCATTCGCTTGTTATGATCAATATTTTCTTCGTTTCGATGCATACTCCTTTATTCTGATGCTCATTCGCCTTTTATGATCAACATTTCTTTCGTTTCGATGCATATATCCTTCATTTGATGCTCATTCGGTTGTCATGATCAACATTTCCTTCGTTTGGATGCATATTCTTTTGATTTGATGCTAATTAGCTTGTTATGATCATCATTTCCTTTATTTAGATGCATATTCCTTCATTTTGTTTGTCATTCGCGTGTTATGATCAACATTTCCTTCGTTTGGATGCATATTCCTTCATTTTGATGCTAATTAGCTTGTTATGATCAACATTTCCTTCCTTTCGATGCATATTCCTTTATTTTGTTTCTCATTCGCTTGTTATGATCAACATTTCCTTCGTTTCGATGCATTTTCCTTCATTTTGATGCTAATTAACTTGTTATGATCAACATTTCCTTCATTTTGATGCATATTCCTTCATTTTGTTTCTCATTCTCTTGTTATGATAAACATTTCCTTCATTTCGTTCGATGCATATTCCTTCATTTTGATGCTCATTCACATGTTATGATCAATATTTCCTTTGTTTCGATGCGTATTTCCATCATGTTGAGGCTCATTCGCATGTTATGATCAATATTTCCTTTGTTTCGATGCATATTTCCTTCATATTGATGCTCATTCGCTTGTTATGATCAACATTTCCTTCGTTTCGATGCATATACCTCCATTTTGATGCTTATTAGCTAGTTATGATCAACATTTCCTTCATTTCGATGATATTTACTTCATTTTGATGTTCATTTGCTTGTTATGACTAATATTACCTTCGTTTCGATGCATATTTCCTTCGTTTTGATGCTCATTCGCTTGTTATGATCAACACTTCCTTCGTTTCAATGCATATTCCTTCATTTTGATGCTCATTCGCACGTTATGATCAATATTTCCTTCGTTTCGATGCATATTTCCTTCATTTTGATGCTCAAACGCATGCTATGATCAACATTTCATTCATTTCGATGCATATTCCATGATTTTGATTCTCGTTCGCTGCTATGATCAATATTTCCTTCGTTTCAATGCGTATTCCTTCATTTTGATGCTCATTCGCTTGTTATGATCAACATTTCCTTCGTTTCGATGCATATTCCCTTCGTTTTGATGCTCATTCGCTTGTTATGATCAACATTTTCTTCGTTTCAATGCATATTCCTTCATTTTGATGTTCATTCGCACGTTATGATCAATATTTCCATCATTTCGATGCATATTTACTTCATTTTGATGCTCATTCGCTTGTTATGATTAATATTTCCTTCGTATCGATGCTTATTTCCTTCATTTTGATGCTCATTCGCTTGTTATGATCAATATTTCCTTCATTTCGATGCATATTCCTTCACTTTGATGCTCATTCGCCTTTTATGATCAACATTTCCTTCATTTCGATGCATATTTCCTTCATTTTGATGCTTATTTGGTTGTTATAATCAACATTTCCTTCGTTTCGATGCATATTCCTTCATTTTGGTGCTAATTAGCTTGTTATGATCAACATTTCCTTTATTTAGATGCATATTCCTTCATTTTGTTTTTTATTCGTTTGTTAAGATTAACATTTCCTTTGTTTCGATGCATATTCCTTCATTTTGATGCTCATTCGCATGTTATGATCTATATTTCCTTTGTTTCGATGCGTATGTCCTGCATGTTGATGCTCATTCGCTTATTATGATCAACATTTCCTTCGCTTCGATGCATATTCCTCAATTTTGATGCTAATTAGCTTGTTATGATCAACATTTCCTTCGTTTCGATGTATATTACCTTCATTTTGATTCTCATTCGCTTGTTATGATCAATATTTCCTTCGTTTCGATGCATATTCCTTTATTTTGATGCTCATTCGCCTTTTATGATCAACATCCTTTGTTTCGATAAATATTTTCTTCATTTTGATGCTCATTCAGCTTGTTATGATCAACATTTCCTTCGTTTCGATGCATATTCCTTAATTTTGATGTTAATTAGCTTGTTATGATCAACATTTCCTTCATTTTGTTTCTCATTCGCTTGTTATGATCAACATTTCCTTCTCTTCGAGGCATATTCCTCCATTTTGATGCTAATTAGCTTGTTATGATCAACATTTCCATCATTTCGATGCATATTTACTTCATTTTGATGCTCATTCGCTTGTTATGATTAATATTTCCTTCATTTCGATGCATATTTCCTTCGTTTTGATGCTCATTCGCTTGTTATGATCAATATTTCTTCGTTTCGATGCATACTCCTTTATTCTGATGCTCATTCGCCTTTTATGATCAACATTTCTTTCGTTTCGATGCATATATCCTTCATTTGATGCTCATTCGGTTGTCATGATCAACATTTCCTTCGTTTGGATGCATATTCTTTTGATTTGATGCTAATTAGCTTGTTATGATCATCATTTCCTTTATTTAGATGCATATTCCTTCATTTTGTTTGTCATTCGCGTGTTATGATCAACATTTCCTTCGTTTGGATGCATATTCCTTCATTTTGATGCTAATTAGCTTGTTATGATCAACATTTCCTTCCTTTCGATGCATATTCCTTTATTTTGTTTCTCATTCGCTTGTTATGATCAACATTTCCTTCGTTTCGATGCATTTTCCTTCATTTTGATGCTAATTAACTTGTTATGATCAACATTTCCTTCATTTTGATGCATATTCCTTCATTTTGTTTCTCATTCTCTTGTTATGATAAACATTTCCTTCATTTCGTTCGATGCATATTCCTTCATTTTGATGCTCATTCACATGTTATGATCAATATTTCCTTTGTTTCGATGCGTATTTCCATCATGTTGAGGCTCATTCGCATGTTATGATCAATATTTCCTTTGTTTCGATGCATATTTCCTTCATATTGATGCTCATTCGCTTGTTATGATCAACATTTCCTTCGTTTCGATGCATATACCTCCATTTTGATGCTTATTAGCTAGTTATGATCAACATTTCCTTCATTTCGATGATATTTACTTCATTTTGATGTTCATTTGCTTGTTATGACTAATATTACCTTCGTTTCGATGCATATTTCCTTCGTTTTGATGCTCATTCGCTTGTTATGATCAACACTTCCTTCGTTTCAATGCATATTCCTTCATTTTGATGCTCATTCGCACGTTATGATCAATATTTCCTTCGTTTCGATGCATATTTCCTTCATTTTGATGCTCAAACGCATGCTATGATCAACATTTCATTCATTTCGATGCATATTCCATGATTTTGATTCTCGTTCGCTGCTATGATCAATATTTCCTTCGTTTCAATGCGTATTCCTTCATTTTGATGCTCATTCGCTTGTTATGATCAACATTTCCTTCGTTTCGATGCATATTCCCTTCGTTTTGATGCTCATTCGCTTGTTATGATCAACATTTTCTTCGTTTCAATGCATATTCCTTCATTTTGATGTTCATTCGCACGTTATGATCAATATTTCCATCATTTCGATGCATATTTACTTCATTTTGATGCTCATTCGCTTGTTATGATTAATATTTCCTTCGTATCGATGCTTATTTCCTTCATTTTGATGCTCATTCGCTTGTTATGATCAATATTTCCTTCATTTCGATGCATATTCCTTCACTTTGATGCTCATTCGCCTTTTATGATCAACATTTCCTTCATTTCGATGCATATTTCCTTCATTTTGATGCTTATTTGGTTGTTATAATCAACATTTCCTTCGTTTCGATGCATATTCCTTCATTTTGGTGCTAATTAGCTTGTTATGATCAACATTTCCTTTATTTAGATGCATATTCCTTCATTTTGTTTTTTATTCGTTTGTTAAGATTAACATTTCCTTTGTTTCGATGCATATTCCTTCATTTTGATGCTCATTCGCATGTTATGATCTATATTTCCTTTGTTTCGATGCGTATGTCCTGCATGTTGATGCTCATTCGCTTATTATGATCAACATTTCCTTCGCTTCGATGCATATTCCTCAATTTTGATGCTAATTAGCTTGTTATGATCAACATTTCCTTCGTTTCGATGTATATTACCTTCATTTTGATTCTCATTCGCTTGTTATGATCAATATTTCCTTCGTTTCGATGCATATTCCTTTATTTTGATGCTCATTCGCCTTTTATGATCAACATCCTTTGTTTCGATAAATATTTTCTTCATTTTGATGCTCATTCAGCTTGTTATATCAACATTTCCTTCGTTTCGATGCATATTCCTTAATTTTGATGTTAATTAGCTTGTTATGATCAACATTTCCTTCATTTCGATGCATATTCCTTCATTTTGTTTCTCATTCGCTTGTTATGATCAACATTTCCTTCTCTTCGAGGCATATTCCTCCATTTTGATGCTAATTAGCTTGTTATGATCAACATTTCCATCATTTCGATGCATATTTACTTCATTTTGATGCTCATTCGCTTGTTATGATTAATATTTCCTTCATTTCGATGCATATTTCCTTCGTTTTGATGCTCATTCGCTTGTTATGATCAATATTTTCTTCGTTTCGATGCATACTCCTTTATTCTGATGCTCATTCGCCTTTTATGATCAACATTTCTTTCGTTTCGATGCATATATCCTTCATTTGATGCTCATTCGGTTGTCATGATCAACATTTCCTTCGTTTGGATGCATATTCTTTTGATTTGATGCTAATTAGCTTGTTATGATCATCATTTCCTTTATTTAGATGCATATTCCTTCATTTTGTTTGTCATTCGCGTGTTATGATCAACATTTCCTTCGTTTGGATGCATATTCCTTCATTTTGATGCTAATTAGCTTGTTATGATCAACATTTCCTTCCTTTCGATGCATATTCCTTTATTTTGTTTCTCATTCGCTTGTTATGATCAACATTTCCTTCGTTTCGATGCATTTTCCTTCATTTTGATGCTAATTAACTTGTTATGATCAACATTTCCTTCATTTTGATGCATATTCCTTCATTTTGTTTCTCATTCTCTTGTTATGATAAACATTTCCTTCATTTCGTTCGATGCATATTCCTTCATTTTGATGCTCATTCACATGTTATGATCAATATTTCCTTTGTTTCGATGCGTATTTTCATCATGTTGAGGCTCATTCGCATGTTATGATCAATATTTCCTTTGTTTCGATGCATATTTCCTTCATATTGATGCTCATTCGCTTGTTATGATCAACATTTCCTTCGTTTCGATGCATATACCTCCATTTTGATGCTTATTAGCTAGTTATGATCAACATTTCCTTCATTTCGATGATATTTACTTCATTTTGATGTTCATTTGCTTGTTATGACTAATATTACCTTCGTTTCGATGCATATTTCCTTCGTTTTGATGCTCATTCGCTTGTTATGATCAACACTTCCTTCGTTTCAATGCATATTCCTTCATTTTGATGCTCATTCGCACGTTATGATCAATATTTCCTTCGTTTCGATGCATATTTCCTTCATTTTGATGCTCAAACGCATGCTATGATCAACATTTCATTCATTTCGATGCATATTCCATGATTTTGATTCTCGTTCGCTGCTATGATCAATATTTCCTTCGTTTCAATGCGTATTCCTTCATTTTGATGCTCATTCGCTTGTTATGATCAACATTTCCTTCGTTTCGATGCATATTCCCTTCGTTTTGATGCTCATTCGCTTGTTATGATCAACATTTTCTTCGTTTCAATGCATATTCCTTCATTTTGATGTTCATTCGCACGTTATGATCAATATTTCCATCATTTCGATGCATATTTACTTCATTTTGATGCTCATTCGCTTGTTATGATTAATATTTCCTTCGTATCGATGCTTATTTCCTTCATTTTGATGCTCATTCGCTTGTTATGATCAATATTTCCTTCATTTCGATGCATATTCCTTCACTTTGATGCTCATTCGCCTTTTATGATCAACATTTCCTTCATTTCGATGCATATTTCCTTCATTTTGATGCTTATTTGGTTGTTATAATCAACATTTCCTTCGTTTCGATGCATATTCCTTCATTTTGGTGCTAATTAGCTTGTTATGATCAACATTTCCTTTATTTAGATGCATATTCCTTCATTTTGTTTTTTATTCGTTTGTTAAGATTAACATTTCCTTTGTTTCGATGCATATTCCTTCATTTTGATGCTCATTCGCATGTTATGATCTATATTTCCTTTGTTTCGATGCGTATGTCCTGCATGTTGATGCTCATTCGCTTATTATGATCAACATTTCCTTCGCTTCGATGCATATTCCTCAATTTTGATGCTAATTAGCTTGTTATGATCAACATTTCCTTCGTTTCGATGTATATTACCTTCATTTTGATTCTCATTCGCTTGTTATGATCAATATTTCCTTCGTTTCGATGCATATTCCTTTATTTTGATGCTCATTCGCCTTTTATGATCAACATCCTTTGTTTCGATAAATATTTTCTTCATTTTGATGCTCATTCAGTTGTTATATCAACATTTCCTTCGTTTCGATGCATATTCCTTAATTTTGATGTTAATTAGCTTGTTATGATCAACATTTCCTTCATTTCGATGCATATTCCTTCATTTTGTTTCTCATTCGCTTGTTATGATCAACATTTCCTTCTCTTCGAGGCATATTCCTCCATTTTGATGCTAATTAGCTTGTTATGATCAACATTTCCATCATTTCGATGCATATTTACTTCATTTTGATGCTCATTCGCTTGTTATGATTAATATTTCCTTCATTTCGATGCATATTTCCTTCGTTTTGATGCTCATTCGCTTGTTATGATCAATATTTTCTTCGTTTCGATGCATACTCCTTTATTCTGATGCTCATTCGCCTTTTATGATCAACATTTCTTTCGTTTCGATGCATATATCCTTATTTGATGCTCATTCGGTTGTCATGATCAACATTTCCTTCGTTTGGATGCATATTCTTTTGATTTGATGCTAATTAGCTTGTTATGATCATCATTTCCTTTATTTAGATGCATATTCCTTCATTTTGTTTGTCATTCGCGTGTTATGATCAACATTTCCTTCGTTTGGATGCATATTCCTTCATTTTGATGCTAATTAGCTTGTTATGATCAACATTTCCTTCCTTTCGATGCATATTCCTTTATTTTGTTTCTCATTCGCTTGTTATGATCAACATTTCCTTCGTTTCGATGCATTTTCCTTCATTTTGATGCTAATTAACTTGTTATGATCAACATTTCCTTCATTTTGATGCATATTCCTTCATTTTGTTTCTCATTCTCTTGTTATGATAAACATTTCCTTCATTTCGTTCGATGCATATTCCTTCATTTTGATGCTCACTCACATGTTATGATCAATATTTCCTTTGTTTCGATGCGTATTTCCATCATGTTGAGGCTCATTCGCATGTTATGATCAATATTTCCTTTGTTTCGATGCATATTTCCTTCATATTGATGCTCATTCGCTTGTTATGATCAACATTTCCTTCGTTTCGATGCATATACCTCCATTTTGATGCTTATTAGCTAGTTATGATCAACATTTCCTTCATTTCGATGATATTTACTTCATTTTGATGTTCATTTGCTTGTTATGACTAATATTACCTTCGTTTCGATGCATATTTCCTTCGTTTTGATGCTCATTCGCTTGTTATGATCAACACTTCCTTCGTTTCAATGCATATTCCTTCATTTTGATGCTCATTCGCACGTTATGATCAATATTTCCTTCGTTTCGATGCATATTTCCTTCATTTTGATGCTCAAACGCATGCTATGATCAACATTTCATTCATTTCGATGCATATTCCATGATTTTGATTCTCGTTCGCTGCTATGATCAATATTTCCTTCGTTTCAATGCTTATTCCTTCATTTTGATGCTCATTCGCTTGTTATGATCAACATTTCCTTCGTTTCGATGCATATTCCCTTCGTTTTGATGCTCATTCGCTTGTTATGATCAACATTTTCTTCGTTTCAATGCATATTCCTTCATTTTGATGTTCATTCGCACGTTATGATCAATATTTCCATCATTTCGATGCATATTTACTTCATTTTGATGCTCATTCGCTTGTTATGATTAATATTTCCTTCGTATCGATGCTTATTTCCTTCATTTTGATGCTCATTCGCTTGTTATGATCAATATTTCCTTCATTTCGATGCATATTCCTTCACTTTGATGCTCATTCGCCTTTTATGATCAACATTTCCTTCATTTCGATGCATATTTCCTTCATTTTGATGCTTATTTGGTTGTTATAATCAACATTTCCTTCGTTTCGATGCATATTCCTTCATTTTGGTGCTAATTAGCTTGTTATGATCAACATTTCCTTTATTTAGATGCATATTCCTTCATTTTGTTTTTTATTCGTTTGTTAAGATTAACATTTCCTTTGTTTCGATGCATATTCCTTCATTTTGATGCTCATTCGCATGTTATGATCTATATTTCCTTTGTTTCGATGCGTATGTCCTGCATGTTGATGCTCATTCGCTTATTATGATCAACATTTCCTTCGCTTCGATGCATATTCCTCAATTTTGATGCTAATTAGCTTGTTATGATCAACATTTCCTTCGTTTCGATGTATATTACCTTCATTTTGATTCTCATTCGCTTGTTATGATCAATATTTCCTTCGTTTCGATGCATATTCCTTTATTTTGATGCTCATTCGCCTTTTATGATCAACATCCTTTGTTTCGATAAATATTTTCTTCATTTTGATGCTCATTCAGCTTGTTATGATCAACATTTCCTTCGTTTCGATGCATATTCCTTAATTTTGATGTTAATTAGCTTGTTATGATCAACATTTCCTTCATTTCGATGCATATTCCTTCATTTTGTTTCTCATTCGCTTGTTATGATCAACATTTCCTTCTCTTCGAGGCATATTCCTCCATTTTGATGCTAATTAGCTTGTTATGATCAACATTTCCATCATTTCGATGCATATTTACTTCATTTTGATGCTCATTCGCTTGTTATGATTAATATTTCCTTCATTTCGATGCATATTTCCTTCGTTTTGATGCTCATTCGCTTGTTATGATCAATATTTTCTTCGTTTCGATGCATACTCCTTTATTCTGATGCTCATTCGCCTTTTATGATCAACATTTCTTTCGTTTCGATGCATATATCCTTCATTTGATGCTCATTCGGTTGTCATGATGCATATTCTTTTGATTTGATGCTAATTAGCTTGTTATGATCATCATTTCCTTTATTTAGATGCATATTCCTTCATTTTGTTTGTCATTCGCGTGTTATGATCAACATTTCCTTCGTTTGGATGCATATTCCTTCATTTTGATGCTAATTAGCTTGTTATGATCAACATTTCCTTCCTTTCGATGCATATTCCTTTATTTTGTTTCTCATTCGCTTGTTATGATCAACATTTCCTTCGTTTCGATGCATTTTCCTTCATTTTGATGCTAATTAACTTGTTATGATCAACATTTCCTTCATTTTGATGCATATTCCTTCATTTTGTTTCTCATTCTCTTGTTATGATAAACATTTCCTTCATTTCGTTCGATGCATATTCCTTCATTTTGATGCTCATTCACATGTTATGATCAATATTTCCTTTGTTTCGATGCGTATTTCCATCATGTTGAGGCTCATTCGCATGTTATGATCAATATTTCCTTTGTTTCGATGCATATTTCCTTCATATTGATGCTCATTCGCTTGTTATGATCAACATTTCCTTCGTTTCGATGCATATACCTCCATTTTGATGCTTATTAGCTAGTTATGATCAACATTTCCTTCATTTCGATGATATTTACTTCATTTTGATGTTCATTTGCTTGTTATGACTAATATTACCTTCGTTTCGATGCATATTTCCTTCGTTTTGATGCTCATTCGCTTGTTATGATCAACACTTCCTTCGTTTCAATGCATATTCCTTCATTTTGATGCTCATTCGCACGTTATGATCAATATTTCCTTCGTTTCGATGCATATTTCCTTCATTTTGATGCTCAAACGCATGCTATGATCAACATTTCATTCATTTCGATGCATATTCCATGATTTTGATTCTCGTTCGCTGCTATGATCAATATTTCCTTCGTTTCAATGCGTATTCCTTCATTTTGATGCTCATTCGCTTGTTATGATCAACATTTCCTTCGTTTCGATGCATATTCCCTTCGTTTTGATGCTCATTCGCTTGTTATGATCAACATTTTCTTCGTTTCAATGCATATTCCTTCATTTTGATGTTCATTCGCACGTTATGATCAATATTTCCATCATTTCGATGCATATTTACTTCATTTTGATGCTCATTCGCTTGTTATGATTAATATTTCCTTCGTATCGATGCTTATTTCCTTCATTTTGATGCTCATTCGCTTGTTATGATCAATATTTCCTTCATTTCGATGCATATTCCTTCACTTTGATGCTCATTCGCCTTTTATGATCAACATTTCCTTCATTTCGATGCATATTTCCTTCATTTTGATGCTTATTTGGTTGTTATAATCAACATTTCCTTCGTTTCGATGCATATTCCTTCATTTTGGTGCTAATTAGCTTGTTATGATCAACATTTCCTTTATTTAGATGCATATTCCTTCATTTTGTTTTTTATTCGTTTGTTAAGATTAACATTTCCTTTGTTTCGATGCATATTCCTTCATTTTGATGCTCATTCGCATGTTATGATCTATATTTCCTTTGTTTCGATGCGTATGTCCTGCATGTTGATGCTCATTCGCTTATTATGATCAACATTTCCTTCGCTTCGATGCATATTCCTCAATTTTGATGCTAATTAGCTTGTTATGATCAACATTTCCTTCGTTTCGATGTATATTACCTTCATTTTGATTCTCATTCGCTTGTTATGATCAATATTTCCTTCGTTTCGATGCATATTCCTTTATTTTGATGCTCATTCGCCTTTTATGATCAACATCCTTTGTTTCGATAAATATTTTCTTCATTTTGATGCTCATTCAGCTTGTTATGATCAACATTTCCTTCGTTTCGATGCATATTCCTTAATTTTGATGTTAATTAGCTTGTTATGATCAACATTTCCTTCATTTCGATGCATATTCCTTCATTTTGTTTCTCATTCGCTTGTTATGATCAACATTTCCTTCTCTTCGAGGCATATTCCTCCATTTTGATGCTAATTAGCTTGTTATGATCAACATTTCCATCATTTCGATGCATATTTACTTCATTTTGATGCTCATTCGCTTGTTATGATTAATATTTCCTTCATTTCGATGCATATTTCCTTCGTTTTGATGCTCATTCGCTTGTTATGATCAATATTTTCTTCGTTTCGATGCATACTCCTTTATTCTGATGCTCATTCGCCTTTTATGATCAACATTTCTTTCGTTTCGATGCATATATCCTTCATTTGATGCTCATTCGGTTGTCATGATCAACATTTCCTTCGTTTGGATGCATATTCTTTTGATTTGATGCTAATTAGCTTGTTATGATCATCATTTCCTTTATTTAGATGCATATTCCTTCATTTTGTTTGTCATTCGCGTGTTATGATCAACATTTCCTTCGTTTGGATGCATATTCCTTCATTTTGATGCTAATTAGCTTGTTATGATCAACATTTCCTTCCTTTCGATGCATATTCCTTTATTTTGTTTCTCATTCGCTTGTTATGATCAACATTTCCTTCGTTTCGATGCATTTTCCTTCATTTTGATGCTAATTAACTTGTTATGATCAACATTTCCTTCATTTTGATGCATATTCCTTCATTTTGTTTCTCATTCTCTTGTTATGATAAACATTTCCTTCATTTCGTTCGATGCATATTCCTTCATTTTGATGCTCATTCACATGTTATGATCAATATTTCCTTTGTTTCGATGCGTATTTCCATCATGTTGAGGCTCATTCGCATGTTATGATCAATATTTCCTTTGTTTCGATGCATATTTCCTTCATATTGATGCTCATTCGCTTGTTATGATCAACATTTCCTTCGTTTCGATGCATATACCTCCATTTTGATGCTTATTAGCTAGTTATGATCAACATTTCCTTCATTTCGATGATATTTACTTCATTTTGATGTTCATTTGCTTGTTATGACTAATATTACCTTCGTTTCGATGCATATTTCCTTCGTTTTGATGCTCATTCGCTTGTTATGATCAACACTTCCTTCGTTTCAATGCATATTCCTTCATTTTGATGCTCATTCGCACGTTATGATCAATATTTCCTTCGTTTCGATGCATATTTCCTTCATTTTGATGCTCAAACGCATGCTATGATCAACATTTCATTCATTTCGATGCATATTCCATGATTTTGATTCTCGTTCGCTGCTATGATCAATATTTCCTTCGTTTCAATGCGTATTCCTTCATTTTGATGCTCATTCGCTTGTTATGATCAACATTTCCTTCGTTTCGATGCATATTCCCTTCGTTTTGATGCTCATTCGCTTGTTATGATCAACATTTTCTTCGTTTCAATGCATATTCCTTCATTTTGATGTTCATTCGCACGTTATGATCAATATTTCCATCATTTCGATGCATATTTACTTCATTTTGATGCTCATTCGCTTGTTATGATTAATATTTCCTTCGTATCGATGCTTATTTCCTTCATTTTGATGCTCATTCGCTTGTTATGATCAATATTTCCTTCATTTCGATGCATATTCCTTCACTTTGATGCTCATTCGCCTTTTATGATCAACATTTCCTTCATTTCGATGCATATTTCCTTCATTTTGATGCTTATTTGGTTGTTATAATCAACATTTCCTTCGTTTCGATGCATATTCCTTCATTTTGGTGCTAATTAGCTTGTTATGATCAACATTTCCTTTATTTAGATGCATATTCCTTCATTTTGTTTTTTATTCGTTTGTTAAGATTAACATTTCCTTTGTTTCGATGCATATTCCTTCATTTTGATGCTCATTCGCATGTTATGATCTATATTTCCTTTGTTTCGATGCGTATGTCCTGCATGTTGATGCTCATTCGCTTATTATGATCAACATTTCCTTCGCTTCGATGCATATTCCTCAATTTTGATGCTAATTAGCTTGTTATGATCAACATTTCCTTCGTTTCGATGTATATTACCTTCATTTTGATTCTCATTCGCTTGTTATGATCAATATTTCCTTCGTTTCGATGCATATTCCTTTATTTTGATGCTCATTCGCCTTTTATGATCAACATCCTTTGTTTCGATAAATATTTTCTTCATTTTGATGCTCATTCAGTTGTTATATCAACATTTCCTTCGTTTCGATGCATATTCCTTAATTTTGATGTTAATTAGCTTGTTATGATCAACATTTCCTTCATTTCGATGCATATTCCTTCATTTTGTTTCTCATTCGCTTGTTATGATCAACATTTCCTTCTCTTCGAGGCATATTCCTCCATTTTGATGCTAATTAGCTTGTTATGATCAACATTTCCATCATTTCGATGCATATTTACTTCATTTTGATGCTCATTCGCTTGTTATGATTAATATTTCCTTCATTTCGATGCATATTTCCTTCGTTTTGATGCTCATTCGCTTGTTATGATCAATATTTTCTTCGTTTCGATGCATACTCCTTTATTCTGATGCTCATTCGCCTTTTATGATCAACATTTCTTTCGTTTCGATGCATATATCCTTATTTGATGCTCATTCGGTTGTCATGATCAACATTTCCTTCGTTTGGATGCATATTCTTTTGATTTGATGCTAATTAGCTTGTTATGATCATCATTTCCTTTATTTAGATGCATATTCCTTCATTTTGTTTGTCATTCGCGTGTTATGATCAACATTTCCTTCGTTTGGATGCATATTCCTTCATTTTGATGCTAATTAGCTTGTTATGATCAACATTTCCTTCCTTTCGATGCATATTCCTTTATTTTGTTTCTCATTCGCTTGTTATGATCAACATTTCCTTCGTTTCGATGCATTTTCCTTCATTTTGATGCTAATTAACTTGTTATGATCAACATTTCCTTCATTTTGATGCATATTCCTTCATTTTGTTTCTCATTCTCTTGTTATGATAAACATTTCCTTCATTTCGTTCGATGCATATTCCTTCATTTTGATGCTCACTCACATGTTATGATCAATATTTCCTTTGTTTCGATGCGTATTTCCATCATGTTGAGGCTCATTCGCATGTTATGATCAATATTTCCTTTGTTTCGATGCATATTTCCTTCATATTGATGCTCATTCGCTTGTTATGATCAACATTTCCTTCGTTTCGATGCATATACCTCCATTTTGATGCTTATTAGCTAGTTATGATCAACATTTCCTTCATTTCGATGATATTTACTTCATTTTGATGTTCATTTGCTTGTTATGACTAATATTACCTTCGTTTCGATGCATATTTCCTTCGTTTTGATGCTCATTCGCTTGTTATGATCAACACTTCCTTCGTTTCAATGCATATTCCTTCATTTTGATGCTCATTCGCACGTTATGATCAATATTTCCTTCGTTTCGATGCATATTTCCTTCATTTTGATGCTCAAACGCATGCTATGATCAACATTTCATTCATTTCGATGCATATTCCATGATTTTGATTCTCGTTCGCTGCTATGATCAATATTTCCTTCGTTTCAATGCTTATTCCTTCATTTTGATGCTCATTCGCTTGTTATGATCAACATTTCCTTCGTTTCGATGCATATTCCCTTCGTTTTGATGCTCATTCGCTTGTTATGATCAACATTTTCTTCGTTTCAATGCATATTCCTTCATTTTGATGTTCATTCGCACGTTATGATCAATATTTCCATCATTTCGATGCATATTTACTTCATTTTGATGCTCATTCGCTTGTTATGATTAATATTTCCTTCGTATCGATGCTTATTTCCTTCATTTTGATGCTCATTCGCTTGTTATGATCAATATTTCCTTCATTTCGATGCATATTCCTTCACTTTGATGCTCATTCGCCTTTTATGATCAACATTTCCTTCATTTCGATGCATATTTCCTTCATTTTGATGCTTATTTGGTTGTTATAATCAACATTTCCTTCGTTTCGATGCATATTCCTTCATTTTGGTGCTAATTAGCTTGTTATGATCAACATTTCCTTTATTTAGATGCATATTCCTTCATTTTGTTTTTTATTCGTTTGTTAAGATTAACATTTCCTTTGTTTCGATGCATATTCCTTCATTTTGATGCTCATTCGCATGTTATGATCTATATTTCCTTTGTTTCGATGCGTATGTCCTGCATGTTGATGCTCATTCGCTTATTATGATCAACATTTCCTTCGCTTCGATGCATATTCCTCAATTTTGATGCTAATTAGCTTGTTATGATCAACATTTCCTTCGTTTCGATGTATATTACCTTCATTTTGATTCTCATCTCGCTTGTTATGATCAATATTTCCTTCGTTTCGATGCATATTCCTTTATTTTGATGCTCATTCGCCTTTTATGATCAACATCCTTTGTTTCGATAAATATTTTCTTCATTTTGATGCTCATTCAGCTTGTTATGATCAACATTTCCTTCGTTTCGATGCATATTCCTTAATTTTGATGTTAATTAGCTTGTTATGATCAACATTTCCTTCATTTCGATGCATATTCCTTCATTTTGTTTCTCATTCGCTTGTTATGATCAACATTTCCTTCTCTTCGAGGCATATTCCTCCATTTTGATGCTAATTAGCTTGTTATGATCAACATTTCCATCATTTCGATGCATATTTACTTCATTTTGATGCTCATTCGCTTGTTATGATTAATATTTCCTTCATTTCGATGCATATTTCCTTCGTTTTGATGCTCATTCGCTTGTTATGATCAATATTTTCTTCGTTTCGATGCATACTCCTTTATTCTGATGCTCATTCGCCTTTTATGATCAACATTTCTTTCGTTTCGATGCATATATCCTTCATTTGATGCTCATTCGGTTGTCATGATGCATATTCTTTTGATTTGATGCTAATTAGCTTGTTATGATCATCATTTCCTTTATTTAGATGCATATTCCTTCATTTTGTTTGTCATTCGCGTGTTATGATCAACATTTCCTTCGTTTGGATGCATATTCCTTCATTTTGATGCTAATTAGCTTGTTATGATCAACATTTCCTTCCTTTCGATGCATATTCCTTTATTTTGTTTCTCATTCGCTTGTTATGATCAACATTTCCTTCGTTTCGATGCATTTTCCTTCATTTTGATGCTAATTAACTTGTTATGATCAACATTTCCTTCATTTTGATGCATATTCCTTCATTTTGTTTCTCATTCTCTTGTTATGATAAACATTTCCTTCATTTCGTTCGATGCATATTCCTTCATTTTGATGCTCATTCACATGTTATGATCAATATTTCCTTTGTTTCGATGCGTATTTCCATCATGTTGAGGCTCATTCGCATGTTATGATCAATATTTCCTTTGTTTCGATGCATATTTCCTTCATATTGATGCTCATTCGCTTGTTATGATCAACATTTCCTTCGTTTCGATGCATATACCTCCATTTTGATGCTTATTAGCTAGTTATGATCAACATTTCCTTCATTTCGATGATATTTACTTCATTTTGATGTTCATTTGCTTGTTATGACTAATATTACCTTCGTTTCGATGCATATTTCCTTCGTTTTGATGCTCATTCGCTTGTTATGATCAACACTTCCTTCGTTTCAATGCATATTCCTTCATTTTGATGCTCATTCGCACGTTATGATCAATATTTCCTTCGTTTCGATGCATATTTCCTTCATTTTGATGCTCAAACGCATGCTATGATCAACATTTCATTCATTTCGATGCATATTCCATGATTTTGATTCTCGTTCGCTGCTATGATCAATATTTCCTTCGTTTCAATGCGTATTCCTTCATTTTGATGCTCATTCGCTTGTTATGATCAACATTTCCTTCGTTTCGATGCATATTCCCTTCGTTTTGATGCTCATTCGCTTGTTATGATCAACATTTTCTTCGTTTCAATGCATATTCCTTCATTTTGATGTTCATTCGCACGTTATGATCAATATTTCCATCATTTCGATGCATATTTACTTCATTTTGATGCTCATTCGCTTGTTATGATTAATATTTCCTTCGTATCGATGCTTATTTCCTTCATTTTGATGCTCATTCGCTTGTTATGATCAATATTTCCTTCATTTCGATGCATATTCCTTCACTTTGATGCTCATTCGCCTTTTATGATCAACATTTCCTTCATTTCGATGCATATTTCCTTCATTTTGATGCTTATTTGGTTGTTATAATCAACATTTCCTTCGTTTCGATGCATATTCCTTCATTTTGGTGCTAATTAGCTTGTTATGATCAACATTTCCTTTATTTAGATGCATATTCCTTCATTTTGTTTTTTATTCGTTTGTTAAGATTAACATTTCCTTTGTTTCGATGCATATTCCTTCATTTTGATGCTCATTCGCATGTTATGATCTATATTTCCTTTGTTTCGATGCGTATGTCCTGCATGTTGATGCTCATTCGCTTATTATGATCAACATTTCCTTCGCTTCGATGCATATTCCTCAATTTTGATGCTAATTAGCTTGTTATGATCAACATTTCCTTCGTTTCGATGTATATTACCTTCATTTTGATTCTCATTCGCTTGTTATGATCAATATTTCCTTCGTTTCGATGCATATTCCTTTATTTTGATGCTCATTCGCCTTTTATGATCAACATCCTTTGTTTCGATAAATATTTTCTTCATTTTGATGCTCATTCAGCTTGTTATGATCAACATTTCCTTCGTTTCGATGCATATTCCTTAATTTTGATGTTAATTAGCTTGTTATGATCAACATTTCCTTCATTTCGATGCATATTCCTTCATTTTGTTTCTCATTCGCTTGTTATGATCAACATTTCCTTCTCTTCGAGGCATATTCCTCCATTTTGATGCTAATTAGCTTGTTATGATCAACATTTCCATCATTTCGATGCATATTTACTTCATTTTGATGCTCATTCGCTTGTTATGATTAATATTTCCTTCATTTCGATGCATATTTCCTTCGTTTTGATGCTCATTCGCTTGTTATGATCAATATTTTCTTCGTTTCGATGCATACTCCTTTATTCTGATGCTCATTCGCCTTTTATGATCAACATTTCTTTCGTTTCGATGCATATATCCTTCATTTGATGCTCATTCGGTTGTCATGATGCATATTCTTTTGATTTGATGCTAATTAGCTTGTTATGATCATCATTTCCTTTATTTAGATGCATATTCCTTCATTTTGTTTGTCATTCGCGTGTTATGATCAACATTTCCTTCGTTTGGATGCATATTCCTTCATTTTGATGCTAATTAGCTTGTTATGATCAACATTTCCTTCCTTTCGATGCATATTCCTTTATTTTGTTTCTCATTCGCTTGTTATGATCAACATTTCCTTCGTTTCGATGCATTTTCCTTCATTTTGATGCTAATTAACTTGTTATGATCAACATTTCCTTCATTTTGATGCATATTCCTTCATTTTGTTTCTCATTCTCTTGTTATGATAAACATTTCCTTCATTTCGTTCGATGCATATTCCTTCATTTTGATGCTCATTCACATGTTATGATCAATATTTCCTTTGTTTCGATGCGTATTTCCATCATGTTGAGGCTCATTCGCATGTTATGATCAATATTTCCTTTGTTTCGATGCATATTTCCTTCATATTGATGCTCATTCGCTTGTTATGATCAACATTTCCTTCGTTTCGATGCATATTCCTCCATTTTGATGCTTATTAGCTAGTTATGATCAACATTTCCTTCATTTCGATGATATTTACTTCATTTTGATGTTCATTTGCTTGTTATGACTAATATTACCTTCGTTTCGATGCATATTTCCTTCGTTTTGATGCTCATTCGCTTGTTATGATCAACACTTCCTTCGTTTCAATGCATATTCCTTCATTTTGATGCTCATTCGCACGTTATGATCAATATTTCCTTCGTTTCGATGCATATTTCCTTCATTTTGATGCTCAAACGCATGCTATGATCAACATTTCATTCATTTCGATGCATATTCCATGATTTTGATTCTCGTTCGCTGCTATGATCAATATTTCCTTCGTTTCAATGCGTATTCCTTCATTTTGATGCTCATTCGCTGTTATGATCAACATTTCCTTCGTTTCGATGCATATTCCCTTCGTTTTGATGCTCATTCGCTTGTTTATGATCAACATTTTCTTCGTTTCAATGCATATTCCTTCATTTTGATGTTCATTCGCACGTTATGATCAATATTTCCATCATTTCGATGCATATTTACTTCATTTTGATGCTCATTCGCTTGTTATGATTAATATTTCCTTCGTATCGATGCTTATTTCCTTCATTTTGATGCTCATTCGCTTGTTATGATCAATATTTCCTTCATTTCGATGCATATTCCTTCACTTTGATGCTCATTCGCCTTTTATGATCAACATTTCCTTCATTTCGATGCATATTTCCTTCATTTTGATGCTTATTTGGTTGTTATAATCAACATTTCCTTCGTTTCGATGCATATTCCTTCATTTTGGTGCTAATTAGCTTGTTATGATCAACATTTCCTTTATTTAGATGCATATTCCTTCATTTTGTTTTTTATTCGTTTGTTAAGATTAACATTTCCTTTGTTTCGATGCATATTCCTTCATTTTGATGCTCATTCGCATGTTATGATCTATATTTCCTTTGTTTCGATGCGTATGTCCTGCATGTTGATGCTCATTCGCTTATTATGATCAACATTTCCTTCGCTTCGATGCATATTCCTCAATTTTGATGCTAATTAGCTTGTTATGATCAACATTTCCTTCGTTTCGATGTATATTACCTTCATTTTGATTCTCATTCGCTTGTTATGATCAATATTTCCTTCGTTTCGATGCATATTCCTTTATTTTGATGCTCATTCGCCTTTTATGATCAACATCCTTTGTTTCGATAAATATTTTCTTCATTTTGATGCTCATTCAGTTGTTATATCAACATTTCCTTCGTTTCGATGCATATTCCTTAATTTTGATGTTAATTAGCTTGTTATGATCAACATTTCCTTCATTTCGATGCATATTCCTTCATTTTGTTTCTCATTCGCTTGTTATGATCAACATTTCCTTCTCTTCGAGGCATATTCCTCCATTTTGATGCTAATTAGCTTGTTATGATCAACATTTCCATCATTTCGATGCATATTTACTTCATTTTGATGCTCATTCGCTTTGTTATGATTAATATTTCCTTCATTTCGATGCATATTTCCTTCGTTTTGATGCTCATTCGCTTGTTATGATCAATATTTTCTTCGTTTCGATGCATACTCCTTTATTCTGATGCTCATTCGCCTTTTATGATCAACATTTCTTTCGTTTCGATGCATATATCCTTCATTTGATGCTCATTCGGTTGTCATGATCAACATTTCCTTCGTTTGGATGCATATTCTTTTGATTTGATGCTAATTAGCTTGTTATGATCATCATTTCCTTTATTTAGATGCATATTCCTTCATTTTGTTTGTCATTCGCGTGTTATGATCAACATTTCCTTCGTTTGGATGCATATTCCTTCATTTTGATGCTAATTAGCTTGTTATGATCAACATTTCCTTCCTTTCGATGCATATTCCTTTATTTTGTTTCTCATTCGCTTGTTATGATCAACATTTCCTTCGTTTCGATGCATTTTCCTTCATTTTGATGCTAATTAACTTGTTATGATCAACATTTCCTTCATTTTGATGCATATTCCTTCATTTTGTTTCTCATTCTCTTGTTATGATAAACATTTCCTTCATTTCGTTCGATGCATATTCCTTCATTTTGATGCTCATTCACATGTTATGATCAATATTTCCTTTGTTTCGATGCGTATTTTCATCATGTTGAGGCTCATTCGCATGTTATGATCAATATTTCCTTTGTTTCGATGCATATTTCCTTCATATTGATGCTCATTCGCTTGTTATGATCAACATTTCCTTCGTTTCGATGCATATACCTCCATTTTGATGCTTATTAGCTAGTTATGATCAACATTTCCTTCATTTCGATGATATTTACTTCATTTTGATGTTCATTTGCTTGTTATGACTAATATTACCTTCGTTTCGATGCATATTTCCTTCGTTTTGATGCTCATTCGCTTGTTATGATCAACACTTCCTTCGTTTCAATGCATATTCCTTCATTTTGATGCTCATTCGCACGTTATGATCAATATTTCCTTCGTTTCGATGCATATTTCCTTCATTTTGATGCTCAAACGCATGCTATGATCAACATTTCATTCATTTCGATGCATATTCCATGATTTTGATTCTCGTTCGCTGCTATGATCAATATTTCCTTCGTTTCAATGCGTATTCCTTCATTTTGATGCTCATTCGCTTGTTATGATCAACATTTCCTTCGTTTCGATGCATATTCCCTTCGTTTTGATGCTCATTCGCTTGTTATGATCAACATTTTCTTCGTTTCAATGCATATTCCTTCATTTTGATGTTCATTCGCACGTTATGATCAATATTTCCATCGTTTCGATGCATATTTACTTCATTTTGATGCTCATTCGCTTGTTATGATTAATATTTCCTTCGTATCGATGCTTATTTCCTTCATTTTGATGCTCATTCGCTTGTTATGATCAATATTTCCTTCATTTCGATGCATATTCCTTCACTTTGATGCTCATTCGCCTTTTATGATCAACATTTCCTTCATTTCGATGCATATTTCCTTCATTTTGATGCTTATTTGGTTGTTATAATCAACATTTCCTTCGTTTCGATGCATATTCCTTCATTTTGGTGCTAATTAGCTTGTTATGATCAACATTTCCTTTATTTAGATGCATATTCCTTCATTTTGTTTTTTATTCGTTTGTTAAGATTAACATTTCCTTTGTTTCGATGCATATTCCTTCATTTTGATGCTCATTCGCATGTTATGATCTATATTTCCTTTGTTTCGATGCGTATGTCCTGCATGTTGATGCTCATTCGCTTATTATGATCAACATTTCCTTCGCTTCGATGCATATTCCTCAATTTTGATGCTAATTAGCTTGTTATGATCAACATTTCCTTCGTTTCGATGTATATTACCTTCATTTTGATTCTCATTCGCTTGTTATGATCAATATTTCCTTCGTTTCGATGCATATTCCTTTATTTTGATGCTCATTCGCCTTTTATGATCAACATCCTTTGTTTCGATAAATATTTTCTTCATTTTGATGCTCATTCAGTTGTTATATCAACATTTCCTTCGTTTCGATGCATATTCCTTAATTTTGATGTTAATTAGCTTGTTATGATCAACATTTCCTTCATTTCGATGCATATTCCTTCATTTTGTTTCTCATTCGCTTGTTATGATCAACATTTCCTTCTCTTCGAGGCATATTCCTCCATTTTGATGCTAATTAGCTTGTTATGATCAACATTTCCATCATTTCGATGCATATTTACTTCATTTTGATGCTCATTCGCTTGTTATGATTAATATTTCCTTCATTTCGATGCATATTTCCTTCGTTTTGATGCTCATTCGCTTGTTATGATCAATATTTTCTTCGTTTCGATGCATATTCCTTTATTCTGATGCTCATTCGCCTTTTATGATCAACATTTCTTTCGTTTCGATGCATATATCCTTCATTTGATGCTCATTCGGTTGTCATGATCAACATTTCCTTCGTTTGGATGCATATTCTTTTGATTTGATGCTAATTAGCTTGTTATGATCATCATTTCCTTTATTTAGATGCATATTCCTTCATTTTGTTTGTCATTCGCGTGTTATGATCAACATTTCCTTCGTTTGGATGCATATTCCTTCATTTTGATGCTAATTAGCTTGTTATGATCAACATTTCCTTCCTTTCGATGCATATTCCTTTATTTTGTTTCTCATTCGCTTGTTATGATCAACATTTCCTTCGTTTCGATGCATTTTCCTTCATTTTGATGCTAATTAACTTGTTATGATCAACATTTCCTTCATTTTGATGCATATTCCTTCATTTTGTTTCTCATTCTCTTGTTATGATAAACATTTCCTTCATTTCGTTCGATGCATATTCCTTCATTTTGATGCTCATTCACATGTTATGATCAATATTTCCTTTGTTTCGATGCGTATTTCCATCATGTTGAGGCTCATTCGCATGTTATGATCAATATTTCCTTTGTTTCGATGCATATTTCCTTCATATTGATGCTCATTCGCTTGTTATGATCAACATTTCCTTCGTTTCGATGCATATTCCTCCATTTTGATGCTTATTAGCTAGTTATGATCAACATTTCCTTCATTTCGATGATATTTACTTCATTTTGATGTTCATTTGCTTGTTATGACTAATATTACCTTCGTTTCGATGCATATTTCCTTCGTTTTGATGCTCATTCGCTTGTTATGATCAACACTTCCTTCGTTTCAATGCATATTCCTTCATTTTGATGCTCATTCGCACGTTATGATCAATATTTCCTTCGTTTCGATGCATATTTCCTTCATTTTGATGCTCAAACGCATGCTATGATCAACATTTCATTCATTTCGATGCATATTCCATGATTTTGATTCTCGTTCGCTGCTATGATCAATATTTCCTTCGTTTCAATGCGTATTCCTTCATTTTGATGCTCATTCGCTTGTTATGATCAACATTTCCTTCGTTTCGATGCATATTCCTTCGTTTTGATGCTCATTCGCTTGTTATGATCAACATTTTCTTCGTTTCAATGCATATTCCTTCATTTTGATGTTCATTCGCACGTTATGATCAATATTTCCATCGTTTCGATGCATATTTACTTCATTTTGATGCTCATTCGCTTGTTATGATTAATATTTCCTTCGTATCGATGCTTATTTCCTTCATTTTGATGCTCATTCGCTTGTTATGATCAATATTTCCTTCATTTCGATGCATATTCCTTCACTTTGATGCTCATTCGCCTTTTATGATCAACATTTCCTTCATTTCGATGCATATTTCCTTCATTTTGATGCTTATTTGGTTGTTATAATCAACATTTCCTTCGTTTCGATGCATATTCCTTCATTTTGGTGCTAATTAGCTTGTTATGATCAACATTTCCTTTATTTAGATGCATATTCCTTCATTTTGTTTTTTATTCGTTTGTTAAGATTAACATTTCCTTTGTTTCGATGCATATTCCTTCATTTTGATGCTCATTCGCATGTTATGATCTATATTTCCTTTGTTTCGATGCGTATGTCCTGCATGTTGATGCTCATTCGCTTATTATGATCAACATTTCCTTCGCTTCGATGCATATTCCTCAATTTTGATGCTAATTAGCTTGTTATGATCAACATTTCCTTCGTTTCGATGTATATTACCTTCATTTTGATTCTCATTCGCTTGTTATGATCAATATTTCCTTCGTTTCGATGCATATTCCTTTATTTTGATGCTCATTCGCCTTTTATGATCAACATCCTTTGTTTCGATAAATATTTTCTTCATTTTGATGCTCATTCAGTTGTTATATCAACATTTCCTTCGTTTCGATGCATATTCCTTAATTTTGATGTTAATTAGCTTGTTATGATCAACATTTCCTTCATTTCGATGCATATTCCTTCATTTTGTTTCTCATTCGCTTGTTATGATCAACATTTCCTTCTCTTCGAGGCATATTCCTCCATTTTGATGCTAATTAGCTTGTTATGATCAACATTTCCATCATTTCGATGCATATTTACTTCATTTTGATGCTCATTCGCTTGTTATGATTAATATTTCCTTCATTTCGATGCATATTTCCTTCGTTTTGATGCTCATTCGCTTGTTATGATCAATATTTTCTTCGTTTCGATGCATATTCCTTTATTCTGATGCTCATTCGCCTTTTATGATCAACATTTCTTTCGTTTCGATGCATATATCCTTCATTTGATGCTCATTCGGTTGTCATGATCAACATTTCCTTCGTTTGGATGCATATTCTTTTGATTTGATGCTAATTAGCTTGTTATGATCATCATTTCCTTTATTTAGATGCATATTCCTTCATTTTGTTTGTCATTCGCGTGTTATGATCAACATTTCCTTCGTTTGGATGCATATTCCTTCATTTTGATGCTAATTAGCTTGTTATGATCAACATTTCCTTCCTTTCGATGCATATTCCTTTATTTTGTTTCTCATTCGCTTGTTATGATCAACATTTCCTTCGTTTCGATGCATTTTCCTTCATTTTGATGCTAATTAACTTGTTATGATCAACATTTCCTTCATTTTGATGCATATTCCTTCATTTTGTTTCTCATTCTCTTGTTATGATAAACATTTCCTTCATTTCGTTCGATGCATATTCCTTCATTTTGATGCTCATTCACATGTTATGATCAATATTTCCTTTGTTTCGATGCGTATTTCCATCATGTTGAGGCTCATTCGCATGTTATGATCAATATTTCCTTTGTTTCGATGCATATTTCCTTCATATTGATGCTCATTCGCTTGTTATGATCAACATTTCCTTCGTTTCGATGCATATTCCTCCATTTTGATGCTTATTAGCTAGTTATGATCAACATTTCCTTCATTTCGATGATATTTACTTCATTTTGATGTTCATTTGCTTGTTATGACTAATATTACCTTCGTTTCGATGCATATTTCCTTCGTTTTGATGCTCATTCGCTTGTTATGATCAACACTTCCTTCGTTTCAATGCATATTCCTTCATTTTGATGCTCATTCGCACGTTATGATCAATATTTCCTTCGTTTCGATGCATATTTCCTTCATTTTGATGCTCAAACGCATGCTATGATCAACATTTCATTCATTTCGATGCATATTCCATGATTTTGATTCTCATTCGCTGCTATGATCAATATTTCCTTCGTTTCAATGCGTATTCCTTCATTTTGATGCTCATTCGCTTGTTATGATCAACATTTCCTTCGTTTCGATGCATATTCCCTTCGTTTTGATGCTCATTCGCTTGTTATGATCAACATTTTCTTCGTTTCAATGCATATTCCTTCATTTTGATGTTCATTCGCACGTTATGATCAATATTTCCATCGTTTCGATGCATATTTACTTCATTTTGATGCTCATTCGCTTGTTATGATTAATATTTCCTTCGTATCGATGCTTATTTCCTTCATTTTGATGCTCATTCGCTTGTTATGATCAATATTTCCTTCATTTCGATGCATATTCCTTCACTTTGATGCTCATTCGCCTTTTATGATCAACATTTCCTTCATTTCGATGCATATTTCCTTCATTTTGATGCTTATTTGGTTGTTATAATCAACATTTCCTTCGTTTCGATGCATATTCCTTCATTTTGGTGCTAATTAGCTTGTTATGATCAACATTTCCTTTATTTAGATGCATATTCCTTCATTTTGTTTTTTATTCGTTTGTTAAGATTAACATTTCCTTTGTTTCGATGCATATTCCTTCATTTTGATGCTCATTCGCATGTTATGATCTATATTTCCTTTGTTTCGATGCGTATGTCCTGCATGTTGATGCTCATTCGCTTATTATGATCAACATTTCCTTCGCTTCGATGCATATTCCTCAATTTTGATGCTAATTAGCTTGTTATGATCAACATTTCCTTCGTTTCGATGTATATTACCTTCATTTTGATTCTCATTCGCTTGTTATGATCAATATTTCCTTCGTTTCGATGCATATTCCTTTATTTTGATGCTCATTCGCCTTTTATGATCAACATCCTTTGTTTCGATAAATATTTTCTTCATTTTGATGCTCATTCAGTTGTTATATCAACATTTCCTTCGTTTCGATGCATATTCCTTCATTTTGATGTTAATTAGCTTGTTATGATCAACATTTCCTTCATTTCGATGCATATTCCTTCATTTTGTTTCTCATTCGCTTGTTATGATCAACATTTCCTTCTCTTCGAGGCATATTCCTCCATTTTGATGCTAATTAGCTTGTTATGATCAACATTTCCATCATTTCGATGCATATTTACTTCATTTTGATGCTCATTCGCTTGTTATGATTAATATTTCCTTCATTTCGATGCATATTTCCTTCGTTTTGATGCTCATTCGCTTGTTATGATCAATATTTTCTTCGTTTCGATGCATATTCCTTTATTCTGATGCTCATTCGCCTTTTATGATCAACATTTCTTTCGTTTCGATGCATATTCCTTCATTTGATGCTCATTCGGTGTCATGATCAATATTTCCTTCGTTTCAATGCATATTCCTTCATTTGATGCTCATTCGCTTGTTATGATCAACATTTCCTTCGTTTCGATGCATATTCCTTCATTTTGATGCTCATTCGCTTGTTATGATCAACATTTCCTTCGTTTCGATGCATATTCCTTCATTTTGATGCTCATTCGCTTGTTATGATCAATATTTCCTTCGTTTCGATGCATATTCCTTCATTTTGATGCTCATTCGCTTGTTATGATCAACATTTCCTTCGTTTCGATGCATTATTTCCTTCATTTTGATGCTCATTCGCTTGTTATGATCAACATTTCCTTCATTTTGATGCATATTCCTTCATTTTGATGCTCATTCGCCTTGTTATGATCAACATTTCCTTCATTTCGATGCATATTTCCTTCATTTTGATGCTTATTTGGTTGTTATGATCAACATTTCCTTCGTTTCGATGCATATTCCTTCATTTTGAGGCTAATTAGCTTGTTATGATCAACATTTCCTTCATTTAGATGCATATTCCTTCATTTTGTTTTTTATTCGTTTGTTATGATTAACATTTCCTTTGTTTCGATGCATATTCCTTCATTTTGATGCTCATTCGCATGTTATGATCTATATTTCCTTTGTTTCGATGATATGTCCTGCATGTTGATGCTCATTCGCTTGTTATGATCAACATTTCCTTCGCTTCGATGCATATTCCTCATTTTGATGCTAATTAGCTTGTTATGATCAACATTTCCTTCGTTTCGATATATATTACCTTCATTTTGATTCTCATTCGCTTGTTATGATCAATATTTCCTTCGTTTCGATGCATATTCCTTTATTTTGATGCTCATTCGCCTTTTGATCAACATCCTTTGTTTCGATGCATATTTTCTTCATTTTGATGCTCATTCAGTTGTTATATCAACATTTCCTTCGTTTCGATGCATATTCCTTCATTTTGATGTTAATTAGCTTGTTATGATCAACATTTCCTTCATTTCGATGCATATTCCTTCATTTTGTTTCTCATTCGCTTGTTATGATCAACATTTCCTTCTCTTCGATGCATATTCCTTCATTTTGATGCTAATTAGCTTGTTATGATCAACATTTCCATCATTTCGATGCATATTTACTTCATTTTGATGCTCATTCGCTTGTTATGATTAATATTTCCTTCATTTCGATGCTTATTTCCTTCGTTTTGATGCTCATTCGCTTGTTATGATCAATATTTTCTTCGTTTCGATGCATATTCCTTTACTTTGATGCTCATTCGCCTTTTATGATCAACATTTCCTTCATTTCGATGCATATTTCCTTCATTTTGATGCTTATTTGGTTGTCATAATCAACATTTCCTTCGTTTCGATGCATATTCCTTCATTTTGGTGCTAATTAGCTTGTTATGATCAACATTTCCTTTATTTAGATGCATATTCCTTCATTTTGTTTTTTATTCGTTTGTTAAGATTAACATTTCCTTTGTTTCGATGCATATTCCTTCATTTTGATGCTCATTCGCATGTTATGATCTATATTTCCTTTGTTTCGATGCGTATGTCCTGCATGTTGATGCTCATTCGCTTATTATGATCAACATTTCCTTCGCTTCGATGCATATTCCTCAATTTTGATGCTAATTAGCTTGTTATGATCAACATTTCCTTCGTTTCGATGTATATTACCTTCATTTTGATTCTCATTCGCTTGTTATGATCAATATTTCCTTCGTTTCGATGCATATTCCTTTATTTTGATGCTCATTCGCCTTTTATGATCAACATCCTTTGTTTCGATAAATATTTTCTTCATTTTGATGCTCATTCAGTTGTTATATCAACATTTCCTTCGTTTCGATGCATATTCCTTCATTTTGATGTTAATTAGCTTGTTATGATCAACATTTCCTTCATTTCGATGCATATTCCTTCATTTTGTTTCTCATTCGCTTGTTATGATCAACATTTCCTTCTCTTCGAGGCATATTCCTCCATTTTGATGCTCATTAGCTTGTTATGATCAACATTTCCATCATTTCGATGCATATTTACTTCATTTTGATGCTCATTCGCTTGTTATGATTAATATTTCCTTCATTTCGATGCATATTTCCTTCGTTTTGATGCTCATTCGCTTGTTATGATCAATATTTTCTTCGTTTCGATGCATATTTCCTTTATTCTGATGCTCATTCGCATTTTATGATCAACATTTCTTTCGTTTCGATGCATATATCCTTCATTTGATGCTCATTCGGTTGTCATGATCAACATTTCCTTCGTTTGGATGCATATTCTTTTGATTTGATGCTAATTAGCTTGTTATGATCATCATTTCCTTTATTTAGATGCATATTCCTTCATTTTGTTTGTCATTCGCGTGTTATGATCAACATTTCCTTCGTTTGGATGCATATTCCTTCATTTTGATGCTAATTAGCTTGTTATGATCAACATTTCCTTCCTTTCGATGCATATTCCTTTATTTTGTTTCTCATTCGCTTGTTATGATCAACATTTCCTTCGTTTCGATGCATTTTCCTTCATTTTGATGCTAATTAACTTGTTATGATCAACATTTCCTTCATTTTGATGCATATTCCTTCATTTTGTTTCTCATTCTCTTGTTATGATAAACATTTCCTTCATTTCGTTCGATGCATATTCCTTCATTTTGATGCTCATTCACATGTTATGATCAATATTTCCTTTGTTTCGATGCGTATTTCCATCATGTTGAGGCTCATTCGCATGTTATGATCAATATTTCCTTTGTTTCGATGCATATTTCCTTCATATTGATGCTCATTCGCTTGTTATGATCAACATTTCCTTCGTTTCGATGCATATTCCTCCATTTTGATGCTTATTAGCTAGTTATGATCAACATTTCCTTCATTTCGATGATATTTACTTCATTTTGATGTTCATTTGCTTGTTATGACTAATATTACCTTCGTTTCGATGCATATTTCCTTCGTTTTGATGCTCATTCGCTTGTTATGATCAACACTTCCTTCGTTTCAATGCATATTCCTTCATTTTGATGCTCATTCGCACGTTATGATCAATATTTCCTTCGTTTCGATGCATATTTCCTTCATTTTGATGCTCAAACGCATGCTATGATCAACATTTCATTCATTTCGATGCATATTCCATGATTTTGATTCTCATTCGCTGCTATGATCAATATTTCCTTCGTTTCAATGCGTATTCCTTCATTTTGATGCTCATTCGCTTGTTATGATCAACATTTCCTTCGTTTCGATGCATATTCCCTTCGTTTTGATGCTCATTCGCTTGTTATGATCAACATTTTCTTCGTTTCGATGCATATTCCTTCATTTTGATGTTCATTCGCACGTTATGATCAATATTTCCATCGTTTCGATGCATATTTACTTCATTTTGATGCTCATTCGCTTGTTATGATTAATATTTCCTTCGTATCGATGCTTATTTCCTTCATTTTGATGCTCATTCGCTTGTTATGATCAATATTTCCTTCATTTCGATGCATATTCCTTCACTTTGATGCTCATTCGCCTTTTTCGATGCATATTTCCTTCATTTTGATGCTTATTTGGTTGTTATAATCAACATTTCCTTCGTTTCGATGCATATTCCTTCATTTGGTGCTAATTAGCTTGTTATGATCAACATTTCCTTTATTTAGATGCATATTCCTTCATTTTGTTTTTTATTCGTTTGTTAAGATTAACATTTCCTTTGTTTCGATGCATATTCCTTCATTTTGGTGCTAATTAGCTTGTTATGATCAACATTTCCTTTATTTCGATGCATATTCCTTCATTTTGTTTTCATTCGCTTGTTATGATTAACATTTCCTTTGTTTCGATGCATATTCCTTCATTTTGATGCTCATTCGCTTGTTATGATCAACATTTCCTTCGTTTCGATGCATATTCCTCATTTTGATGCTCATTCGCTTGTTATGATCAACATTTCCTTCGTTTCGATGCATATTCCTTCATTTTGATTCTCATTCGCTTGTTATGATCAATATTTCCTTCGTTTCGATGCATATTCCTTTATTTTGATGCTCATTCGCCTTTTATGATCAACATCCTTTGTTTCGATAAATATTTTCTTCATTTTGATGCTCATTCAGTTGTTATATCAACATTTCCTTCGTTTCGATGCATATTCCTTCATTTTGATGTTAATTAGCTTGTTATGATCAACATTTCCTTCATTTCGATGCATATTCCTTCATTTTGTTTCTCATTCGCTTGTTATGATCAACATTTCCTTCTCTTCGAGGCATATTCCTCCATTTTGATGCTAATTAGCTTGTTATGATCAACATTTCCATCATTTCGATGCATATTTACTTCATTTTGATGCTCATTCGCTTGTTATGATTAATATTTCCTTCATTTCGATGCATATTTCCTTCGTTTTGATGCTCATTCGCTTGTTATGATCAATATTTTCTTCGTTTCGATGCATATTCCTTTATTCTGATGCTCATTCGCCTTTTATGATCAACATTTCTTTCGTTTCGATGCATATATCCTTCATTTGATGCTCATTCGGTTGTCATGATCAACATTTCCTTCGTTTGGATGCATATTCTTTTGATTTGATGCTAATTAGCTTGTTATGATCATCATTTCCTTTATTTAGATGCATATTCCTTCATTTTGTTTGTCATTCGCGTGTTATGATCAACATTTCCTTCGTTTGGATGCATATTCCTTCATTTTGATGCTAATTAGCTTGTTATGATCAACATTTCCTTCCTTTCGATGCATTTCCTTTATTTTGTTTCTCATTCGCTTGTTATGATCAACATTTCCTTCGTTTCGATGCATATTCCTTCATTTTGATGCTAATTAACTTGTTATGATCAACATTTCCTTCATTTTGATGCATATTCCTTCATTTTGTTTCTCATTCTCTTGTTATGATAAACATTTCCTTCATTTCGTTCGATGCATATTCCTTCATTTTGATGCTCATTCACATGTTATGATCAATATTTCCTTTGTTTCGATGCGTATTTCCATCATGTTGAGGCTCATTCGCATGTTATGATCAATATTTCCTTTGTTTCGATGCATATTTCCTTCATATTGATGCTCATTCGCTTGTTATGATCAACATTTCCTTCGTTTCGATGCATATTCCTCCATTTTGATGCTTATTAGCTAGTTATGATCAACATTTCCTTCATTTCGATGATATTTACTTCATTTTGATGTTCATTTGCTTGTTATGACTAATATTACCTTCGTTTCGATGCATATTTCCTTCGTTTTGATGCTCATTCGCTTGTTATGATCAACACTTCCTTCGTTTCAATGCATATTCCTTCATTTTGATGCTCATTCGCACGTTATGATCAATATTTCCTTCGTTTCGATGCATATTTCCTTCATTTTGATGCTCAAACGCATGCTATGATCAACATTTCATTCATTTCGATGCATATTCCATGATTTTGATTCTCATTCGCTGCTATGATCAATATTTCCTTCGTTTCAATGCGTATTCCTTCATTTTGATGCTCATTCGCTTGTTTTGATCAACATTTTCTTCGTTTCAATGCATATTCCTTCATTTTGATGTTCATTCGCACGTTATGATCAATATTTCCATCGTTTCGATGCATATTTACTTCATTTTGATGCTCATTCGCTTGTTATGATTAATATTTCCTTCGTATCGATGCTTATTTCCTTCATTTTGATGCTCATTCGCTTGTTATGATCAATATTTCCTTCATTTCGATGCATATTCCTTCACTTTGATGCTCATTCGCCTTTTTCGATGCATATTTCCTTCATTTTGATGCTTATTTGGTTGTTATAATCAACATTTCCTTCGTTTCGATGCATATTCCTTCATTTTGGTGCTAATTAGCTTGTTATGATCAACATTTCCTTTATTTAGATGCATATTCCTTCATTTTGTTTTTTATTCGTTTGTTAAGATTAACATTTCCTTTGTTTCGATGCATATTCCTTCATTTTGATGCTCATTCGCATGTTATGATCTATATTTCCTTTGTTTCGATGCGTATGTCCTGCATGTTGATGCTCATTCGCTTATTATGATCAACATTTCCTTCGCTTCGATGCATATTCCTCAATTTTGATGCTAATTAGCTTGTTATGATCAACATTTCCTTCGTTTCGATATATATTACCTTCATTTTGATTCTCATTCGCTTGTTATGATCAATATTTCCTTCGTTTCGATGCATATTCCTTTATTTTGATGCTCATTCGCCTTTTATGATCAACATCCTTTGTTTCGATAAATATTTTCTTCATTTTGATGCTCATTCAGTTGTTATATCAACATTTCCTTCGTTTCGATGCATATTCCTTCATTTTGATGTTAATTAGCTTGTTATGATCAACATTTCCTTCATTTCGATGCATATTCCTTCATTTTGTTTCTCATTCGCTTGTTATGATCAACATTTCCTTCTCTTCGAGGCATATTCCTCCATTTTGATGCTAATTAGCTTGTTATGATCAACATTTCCATCATTTCGATGCATATTTACTTCATTTTGATGCTCATTCGCTTGTTATGATTAATATTTCCTTCATTTCGATGCATATTTCCTTCGTTTTGATGCTCATTCGCTTGTTATGATCAATATTTTCTTCGTTTCGATGCATATTCCTTTATTCTGATGCTCATTCGCCTTTTATGATCAACATTTCTTTCGTTTCGATGCATATATCCTTCATTTGATGCTCATTCGGTTGTCATGATCAACATTTCCTTCGTTTGGATGCATATTCTTTTGATTTGATGCTAATTAGCTTGTTATGATCATCATTTCCTTTATTTAGATGCATATTCCTTCATTTTGTTTGTCATTCGCGTGTTATGATCAACATTTCCTTCGTTTGGATGCATATTCCTTCATTTTGATGCTAATTAGCTTGTTATGATCAACATTTCCTTCCTTTCGATGCATATTCCTTTATTTTGTTTCTCATTCGCTTGTTATGATCAACATTTCCTTCGTTTCGATGCATTATTCCTTCATTTTGATGCTAATTAACTTGTTATGATCAACATTTCCTTCATTTTGATGCATATTCCTTCATTTTGTTTCTCATTCTCTTGTTATGATAAACATTTCCTTCATTTCGTTCGATGCATATTCCTTCATTTTGATGCTCATTCACATGTTATGATCAATATTTCCTTTGTTTCGATGCGTATTTCCATCATGTTGAGGCTCATTCGCATGTTATGATCAATATTTCCTTTGTTTCGATGCATATTTCCTTCATATTGATGCTCATTCGCTTGTTATGATCAACATTTCCTTCGTTTCGATGCATATTCCTCCATTTTGATGCTTATTAGCTAGTTATGATCAACATTTCCTTCATTTCGATGATATTTACTTCATTTTGATGTTCATTTGCTTGTTATGACTAATATTACCTTCGTTTCGATGCATATTTCCTTCGTTTTGATGCTCATTCGCTTGTTATGATCAACACTTCCTTCGTTTCAATGCATATTCCTTCATTTTGATGCTCATTCGCACGTTATGATCAATATTTCCTTCGTTTCGATGCATATTTCCTTCATTTTGATGCTCAAACGCATGCTATGATCAACATTTCATTCATTTCGATGCATATTCCATGATTTTGATTCTCATTCGCTGCTATGATCAATATTTCCTTCGTTTCAATGCGTATTCCTTCATTTTGATGCTCATTCGCTTGTTATGATCAACATTTCCTTCGTTTCGATGCATATTCCTTCGTTTTGATGCTCATTCGCTTGTTATGATCAACATTTTCTTCGTTTCAATGCATATTCCTTCATTTTGATGTTCATTCGCACGTTATGATCAATATTTCCATCGTTTCGATGCATATTTACTTCATTTTGATGCTCATTCGCTTGTTATGATTAATATTTCCTTCGTATCGATGCTTATTTCCTTCATTTTGATGCTCATTCGCTTGTTATGATCAATATTTCCTTCATTTCGATGCATATTCCTTCACTTTTGATGCTCATTTCCTTCATTTCGATGCATATTTCCTTCATTTTGATGCTTATTTGGTTGTTATAATCAACATTTCCTTCGTTTCGATGCATATTCCTTCATTTTGGTGCTAATTAGCTTGTTATGATCAACATTTCCTTTATTTAGATGCATATTCCTTCATTTTGTTTTTTATTCGTTTGTTAAGATTAACATTTCCTTTGTTTCGATGCATATTCCTTCATTTTGATGCTCATTCGCATGTTATGATCTATATTTCCTTTGTTTCGATGCGTATGTCCTGCATGTTGATGCTCATTCGCTTATTATGATCAACATTTCCTTCGCTTCGATGCATATTCCTCAATTTTGATGCTAATTAGCTTGTTATGATCAACATTTCCTTCGTTTCGATATATATTACCTTCATTTTGATTCTCATTCGCTTGTTATGATCAATATTTCCTTCGTTTCGATGCATATTCCTTTATTTTGATGCTCATTCGCCTTTTATGATCAACATCCTTTGTTTCGATAAATATTTTCTTCATTTTGATGCTCATTCAGTTGTTATATCAACATTTCCTTCGTTTCGATGCATATTCCTTAATTTTGATGTTAATTAGCTTGTTATGATCAACATTTCCTTCATTTCGATGCATATTCCTTCATTTGTTTCTCATTCGCTTGTTATGATCAACATTTCCTTCTCTTCGAGGCATATTCCTCCATTTTGATGCTAATTAGCTTGTTATGATCAACATTTCCATCATTTCGATGCATATTTACTTCATTTTGATGCTCATTCGCTTGTTATGATTAATATTTCCTTCATTTCGATGCATATTTCCTTCGTTTTGATGCTCATTCGCTTGTTATGATCAATATTTTCTTCGTTTCGATGCATATTCCTTTATTCTGATGCTCATTCGCCTTTTATGATCAACATTTCTTTCGTTTCGATGCATATATCCTTCATTTGATGCTCATTCGGTTGTCATGATCAACATTTCCTTCGTTTGGATGCATATTCTTTTGATTTGATGCTAATTAGCTTGTTATGATCATCATTTCCTTTATTTAGATGCATATTCCTTCATTTTGTTTGTCATTCGCGTGTTATGATCAACATTTCCTTCGTTTGGATGCATATTCCTTCATTTTGATGCTAATTAGCTTGTTATGATCAACATTTCCTTCCTTTCGATGCATATTCCTTTATTTTGTTTCTCATTCGCTTGTTATGATCAACATTTCCTTCGTTTCGATGCATATTCCTTCATTTTGATGCTAATTAACTTGTTATGATCAACATTTCCTTCATTTTGATGCATATTCCTTCATTTTGTTTCTCATTCTCTTGTTATGATAAACATTTCCTTCATTTCGTTCGATGCATATTCCTTCATTTTGATGCTCATTCACATGTTATGATCAATATTTCCTTTGTTTCGATGCGTATTTCCATCATGTTGAGGCTCATTCGCATGTTATGATCAATATTTCCTTTGTTTCGATGCATATTTCCTTCATATTGATGCTCATTCGCTTGTTATGATCAACATTTCCTTCGTTTCGATGCATATTCCTCCATTTTGATGCTTATTAGCTAGTTATGATCAACATTTCCTTCATTTCGATGATATTTACTTCATTTTGATGTTCATTTGCTTGTTATGACTAATATTACCTTCGTTTCGATGCATATTTCCTTCGTTTTGATGCTCATTCGCTTGTTATGATCAACACTTCCTTCGTTTCAATGCATATTCCTTCATTTTGATGCTCATTCGCACGTTATGATCAATATTTCCTTCGTTTCGATGCATATTTCCTTCATTTTGATGCTCAAACGCATGCTATGATCAACATTTCATTCATTTCGATGCATATTCCATGATTTTGATTCTCATTCGCTGCTATGATCAATATTTCCTTCGTTTCAATGCGTATTCCTTCATTTTGATGCTCATTCGCTTGTT